>BSUD01000002.1:110040429-110173986 GCA_033239045.1 Fagopyrum esculentum
TTTAAGATTATGGAAAATTATATTATAAAAAATAATAAATTAACACATAAAAAATTATATTGTTATTTTCTAATTAAAATAAATTACAGAATATTAACTTCAAAAAAAAACTATATGTTTAATTTTTTGGACTCTTAAAAAATTTAAAAATTTTATTTTTGATTTATTTTAATTCAAAAATAAAAATTATCTTTATTTTACTTTACTTTTTTTAATTAGAAAACTATTTTTAAAAAATACTATCATTATAAATTTATTAGTGTAAAATGTAATTAAGTCATAATCTATTTTAAATTTATTTTTCTGATTTTTTAATTATTTTATAATGAATTTTATTGTAATATATTAAGAATGGGTATAAAGAGGAAACAAATGGAACCTTGAGGGCACCAAGAGGAATTTTGAAACATGGTGGATACAAAGAGAAAAAGTCCAAACCTTGAGGGTACCAAAAGGAAAAATCCTTTTTCTTATTATCATACTATTTCTTATTAATATTATTTGGTTGATGACAAGTCAATTCATACCAAATATATTGAAGGAGTGTAAAATATTCTCTCATAAATTCAGAAAATTATCAACTTACGATACTCAAATTGCAACCTGTAAAACGTGTAATGAATCTACCAATTACGATAAAGCTCATACTAAACAGTTTTAGAGCGAAGAGGTCCAAGAACAAAATGAACAAGTTGTTTGTTTACGAACTTCGGCTCGAAATTCCTATGAACTTGGAATATCAAGAAATTCAATACATTTTCGTCTCAAAAATAAAATCAACAACAAGAATTACATGAAAGAGTAAAAACGTGTGACAGAAAACCGGAAAGAAAAGCAAGAGTAGAACAGGTATAAGAAAACAAAATAATACAAGAGTTTGAAGATCCAATGATCTTCTTCGTGTCCATAGTGGTTCAAACCCCTTTCAAGCTTCAGTGAAGCGCTCGAACTCACTTTCAAACTTGGAGATCTCTCAGAGAAGAAGAGGAGCAGAGGAGATGAATAGTGAAGCGGCACGAATGAGATTAGGGTTTAGAATTCATCCGAGCTTAACCTTATATGTCTCACACCAAAGAAAAATGTTATCGTTGAGTTTAATGGGTTTGAACCCAGATAAAGCAAACCCATCTAAGCTTTGTCTTTCTTCTTCTTGGACCCAGTTCATCTTGATCATTCAATGAAAATAGAGAAGCGTTGGGCTCATGAGATTCTTCAAAGAAGGCCCGGAATGGTACTACTTCTACTTATTGTGCTAGCATTGAGCCCAAGCTTTCTTCTTCTAGAATTAGGCCTCGCTAGTCCAAATGTGATCCATATAGCACGATCTTAATCATAGCCCAAGTGAAGCATACACACATGAACTACATTACAGTTCATCCTCCTAATTTTGTGGGCTAAATATTAAAAACACTTAGTAGTAGTTAGAGGGCACATCTCTCTTGGTTGCTAGCTAGACCCGAAGTGACTCCTTTCAGGTGGACGAAGTTCCTACAAAATACAAACTTATCAATGGTGACAATTTTAGTTCCAAAATATGCAAGATTTACCTCACAATTGATTTTCTTCATATACAATGCTTTCTTTTCTAGTTTTTCTCTAATGTACTGATATTTGACATCGATATGCTTAGTCCTTTCATGGTACACAAGATCCTTTCATAGATATAGAGCATACTTATTATTTGTATGTGGAGTAGCAATATAAGGAGTGTTCTCAATTTCTTTCATTATTCCATGTAGCCATGTTCTTCTTTAATTTACAACCTCAATAGTTGTTATATACTCAACTTCAATGAAGGATAAAACAACAATATACTATTGTTGTTACTTCCATGAGATACAGTTCCCACACCGGGTGTATAGAAAACATGCATTTGATTTCTAGGTGTCTTAATTACTTAATTTGAATCAACATAGACCAACAAGTCTTTGGAGTTATTGTGAACACCATACTCAAGAGAAAGGTTAGATGTACCAACTAGATACTTTCGTAGAAATTTCATAGCCCACCAGTGCTTCTTCGAAGGATTAGACATATATCAACAAAGAACACTATCAACAAAGGTTAAATCTGGCCTTGTACAAATCACGGCATACATTATTGAACCTACAACAAAATCATATGGAACAAATTTCATGTGTTTAATATCAACAACAAACATGTAACTAGGCTTAATGAGATCAAAATGAACATCAAGAGGAATGTTAACATGATTATCAATATTCACATTGAATCTATCTAACACTTCAAGAATATAATCATGCTGAGTCAATCATATTTTTCTTTTAGACTTGTCACATATGATATTAATGGAAATAACTTTTTGAGCATAACCAAGATCCTTCATATCAAAAGATCCTTTCAAAGAAGCTTTAATATAATGTATTCTAACTTTAGATTTACAAATATTAAAATATCATCAACATAAAGCAGTACATACAAAGGAGCATTGATCTTAATATACTCTAGATAGAAACAAGAATCATTAGAACATTTTATAAATCTTAACTTTTTCATGCAACAGTCAAACTTTTTATTCCATGGTCTAGGTGATTGCTTTAAACCATACATGGACTTATTTAACGATTAAGCAAACATGATCTAGATATTCATATCAGTAAAGCCATTAGGTTGACGCATGTATATAGTTTCATCGAGATCGCCATGTAAGAATGCAAGCTTAACATCCATTTGTTCTAGATCATAATCATAAACAACAACAATGGACATAAGCAACCCGAAGGTCTTATAATTAACAAGAGGGGTAAAGATTTTATTATAATCTTCACATTCTCTTTGGATAAAACCCTTAGCAATCAATCCGGCTTTGAATCTAGGAGGGTGAGAAGAATTCTAATTTTCCTTGACTTTCAAACCAACTTACAACCAATTAACATAGCATCTTTAGGCTTAGGAACTAAAGTCCAAGTTTTATTAGCTACCATGAAATCATTTTCATCTTTCATTGCAGCTTTTCAAGCATTTACGTTAACACATTTAATATCATGCTCATACAAATTAAAAGTAAGAATATTGATCACCTCAAGAAAGACATAAGTTTAAGAGTTTTAAATCAAGTTGTTTGAAAAAAAAAAAGGAAGCGACCAAATCCAGATATAGAGATTTCAAATCTGAAACAAATCATCCTAAAACATAGAAATTCGTGAACATTTTGAACCCCAGTCAATGAATACACGGTTAACACCGATTTATGTCTCTTTATTACTTAGATATTAGGAAATATCTCAAAACAAAAAAGCTTTAATATCAACTTGATAAATAAAATTTAACATTTTCAAACAAACTAAGGCTAGATCTAGAGAGATCTTCCTGGAAAACTCAAGAACAAGTATGAACACATAAAACTTGGTGACGTAGTTTGGTCAAAGACCTACTCAACGGGATCTCATGAGGGGAGAATCAGCCTAATCCACTAAGAAACTTTAAAAATTATAGTTTACAAGCAAAAACTCGTGACACCGAAAGATCTTCTCAATTAAGAACCAAAAAAGTGTAAAGGATGGAGAAGAAGCAGCAAAGAAGTAGCAAATCGTCTTTGTAAACACAAAGGCTTAAACTAAGCTTCCAATGACGTAAAGTTTAGATGCATATGAGGACGAAGGCTGAAACTCCGACGAACCACTCGGATCATATCTCTTTCTCTCTTCTCTCTCGATCACTCTCTTTTATATCTAGGGCTTTCTTGAGAAGGAAGAGGTGAAATGCAGAGAAGATGAGGAACTGTAGCATAAAGAGTCGGACAAAAGCATATGTACCTAGGGCAAGGAGCTCATCTTATAAAAACGCTTCGGCGTCACCAAAGACACGTGTACGTAGAGTGAGTTGTTAGTGGATTGGGCTATGTTCCACCAGGCCCAACAAACACAAGATCCAATCCAATGTTATAACCTTGGTCAAGAACTCGGTCCATTTGAAGCTTTTGTCTAATATTATGAGAACCCAATCCAAATCTTGTTCGATTCAATCCAAAACATGTGTTTAAGAGATCGAACAATATAAAATAGAGGTGAGAAAGTAGACAGAATGTTTTTGTGTGAAGAAACTAAATCTGACATTAATTTCTTGGTTCTATAAAAAAAATTGAAAGAAACATAGGATAGTATGGGAGATAAAAATGCTCTTTATAGTATCGTAGGGGCATCTTAGTTAGAAGTCCTTGGAGTAGAAACGATTTAAGTACTTAAACAGGTTAACATAAAGTTTATAGTGGAAACCTCATATTACCAACAAGAAATTAAGATTAAATCACTCTTTCTAACTATGTTAGATCAAGACGTTTATTGATTAATTATCTTAAATTACACATACCTCTTTTTACTTGACTCTTCTCCATGAAAAAGTTCTTTGAATGCTTCTAGCTCTCAAGTTCTTCTACTCCCAACTTTAGATTACACATAATATCTTTACATAATATGTTACCATCACAGGTCCGGATCTATAGTATGTCGTCAATCAAGTTTGCCAATTGAGAAAATTGGATGAAATGCACCCAATGACTAATTTTGTTTAGTAAATAACCTAGGCCTATAAATTTTATAAGTGAATAGCCTTATTACACAAATAATGGCAGATTTACCCTTAGATTTCTTGTAAATTTATAATTTATTCTTGTAAATGATACTTATTTTCTTGTAATTATATTTCTTGAATTTTCTTGTAATTTTATAATTCTTACAAGAAATACGATAAATTAATAAACGAATGTAGTCACCAAGAATTGATCTTTGGTTGGTTGCCCCTCCCTCCCAGCCTCATACCAACTGGACAAGTTGAATTTCACGATTTATCTTCTTGTAAAATTTTATTGTACACGATTTTACGATTTATCTTCTTGTAAAATTTTCTTGTACACGATTAATTACTAATTGATTACGCTGATAAATTCTTGTAAAATTTTTGTAAAATTTTATCAAGAATTTTCTTGTACTCTTCATGATTTACATGAAGAGTACAAGCATGTAACATGCTAGTTTTATCAATTCACGTAAATTTTTCTTGTATTCTTTATGATTTACTAATTGATTACGCTGATTAAAATTGGTAACTTCTTCAAAATACACCTTCTTCAATTAGGGATTGTAGGTCAATTAAAAGGCAATAATTAATTAGGAATCTTTTAAATTCTTGTAGAAGGGTAAATTAGTCTAAATTATTTAAAAGAGGTCATATTCTAACAAAATTATTGAGCTTCACAATTACTAAACAAAATTAGTGAACTAAGGCTACAAAGCAAATTCACTCTTGCCAATTCATGCATTCAACTACTGAAAGGATCATGTTTTACCTCAAAGGGACAATAGAACAAGGTCTACACGTTCATGCATCTCCTAATCCGCGTATTCTTGCATAGTCGGATGTAGGGTAGGCATTGGATACGGATAACTGCCACTCTCAATTTGGTTTTGCAATCTTTTATGGAGGTAACTTACTCACTTGGACTTCACAAAAACAGAAAGTCGTGGCTCGGTCCAGCACGGACGTTGAATATCGAGCTTTGGCCGCCACCACTACAGAAGTATCTTGGCTTCTCCAGCTCCTTCATGATCTCCGTCTTCGGCCTTCAGCTCCCCTTGTCATATTATGTGACAATATGGGAGCAACTTTCATGTCAACAAATAATGTCTTCAGTCATCGCTCCAAACATATTCGTTTGGTTTATCACTTTGTGCGTGAGACAGTTGAATATGGTGAGCTTCTTGTTTGATACTTCCAGCTACAACCCAACTCAACTAGTCGATATGTTTACCATGGTTGTCGGTACATCCTGGTTTCGGAACCTTCGATTCAAGCTGCAAGTCCGATCTCCGTCTTGAGCTTGCCGGTGAGTAGTAATGAAAAATTTTCACTCCGTTAAATGTGTGATATTTATACCTATCAATCATCTACCTAATTTAGGATCTACACTAATGTATAGCTAAATTATCTCTTAGCTTTGGATTATAAATAAGAGGAAACTACGTAAAACCATCCTTAATAATAAATCTATTGTAACACACAGTTTTTATGAAAAATTTAGCATAAAACCACCTTTGATGTTCAACTATTTGCAGTAAACTACCCCTTATAATTTTTTTAAATATTTGTAATTAACCACCCCATACTAATTAAAATTACTTCAAATAATTTTAAATTGAAGCATAGACAGTAAATTTTCATTATTAATATCATAGATGATTGAAATAGTTTGATTAAGTATTACAGTTTATGCTAGAAAAGTAAAATAAAAACAATTTTTATTACCCATGTACAAAAAATAATCCAAAATAATTTCGTGTTATGCACAAAATTAGCGTTGTCTTTTTAAAGTTATAGCTTATTAAAAATATATTTTTAATTTATGCTTGAAAACATGGAATAGTATATGACAACTCCACCTTGGTTATATATTTGTATATGTGATGATGGAAGAGTTAACATTATGAGCGGTTTACATACTAACAAATATCGATTATATTTCTAGATTGCATGGTTGGTTTTGTGTTTGTTAAATGTGTGCAGACCTTGGAAAGCATTTCAAAGGATGAACGGAGGCCTTGAAACACATTACAAGGGACAACCGGCACAACCAAAAAAACTTTTTAGTTTTTTAGTCTTCGATTTTTTATTTAGTACGCAGAGATTAAAAGTAGTTCAAGGGTTCAATGCGGAGGCCTTGAAAATCATTTCAAGGGATCAAAGCCGAAGCCTTGAAAGACTATACAAGGGAAACATCGGATGGGCATATTTCAAAAACAAGATACAATCTCAACAACCAAATCTACCAAGTATCAAGAGAAGATCTTCAAAAGAAGATATCAAGAAGATCTCGGCCAGCTCAAGGAATATCTCAACGTATTTTGGAGAAGATTTTTCGGTCCAACAAAAAGACCTTAGGATGATGTTAACCGACGCAAGATTGAAGATCTCCTCCAAACAGATCTCACAAAGATCTTGAAGATCTTCAACGGCTATCAAAGAAAGATCTCTTCAACCGAAGATCCTCAACAACTTGGAAGATCTCGGAGCTTGAAACAAGGACTTCAACGACAAGATCTTCAAACGGCTCTTTCAAAAGAAGATCTCGAAGAAGAAGACTCACAACGTGCGTCAAGGAGATGAAGAAAATAAGAAGATTCTACAACGGCTACTTCATCTCAACCTACACCGTTTTCTATGGAGAAGGAAGAATATCACAAAGGTCATCTTCACAATAGCTAGAAGACTTCTCCATCGGAGACTATAAATGAAGATCAAGATTAAAGAGAACAACAACAAGCTTACACGGAAACATCTAAGTCTTCAAGCGATCAAAGCATCTTCATTTTGTTCCAAAAGTTTTTCTTCCTCTTAGTTTACAAAAGCTTACATCCATAGAGAGAGAAAAACACGAGAGCCTCATTGGAATATCTAGAGAGTGTTATACTCGAGTGTGTGTTACTCTGCGAAGTAACTAGGCTATTATTGCTAGGTTAAGAGTTGGAACTAGATTGTAGTGTTGACTACAGTGAGAGAAGAAGGGGATTTCTTCTAGGTTGTATCTAGGACTCTTTGAAGCAGATAATAGATAGTTAGATCATACGGGCAAAGAAATCCTAGGACGGAGGCGTAGGTTGTTAGAGCTTAACTTCGTTAACATATCACCGTGTCGATCTTTTCATTTCCGCGCTATATCTTGCTTTATTGTGACTAACGTTGCTTTGCAGGTTTATGGAGTCAAGACCTTGAAATCACTTTCAAAGCTCTTGAAAACCAGTTATGTCACACAAAGCACAGATCGACATCAAGGCCTTGAAATCAGTTTGAAAGCTTTGAGATAGTCGAAAAGTTCTCATACTCTATTCAACCCTTTTCTAGAGTATTTTATATCCTTTATATTCATCTATACGGTTCTTCAGTATATATATTTCTGAAATTAATATTTGTATACTGTTTTTATCTTTTGTACATGGGTAATAAATTTTGTATAATTTTTTTGATTATTTTTTAAGCATAAATTGTAATACTTAACTAAACTATAATAATTAATCAAACTATATAAACTAATTGTGATATTAATAATAAAATTTTACTTTGTCAATGCTTCAATTTTAAATTATTTGAAGTAATTTTAATTAGTATGGGGTGGTTAATTGCAAATATTTAGAAATTAAGGGTGGTTTCATGCCAAAAAAATTATAAGGGTAATTTACTGTAAATAGTTGAACATTAAAGATGGTTTTACGCTAAAATTTTTATTAAGGGTGATTTATTATAAAAAAATAAAAAAATTATTAAGGGTGATTTATTATAAAAAATTTTTTATTAAGGGTGGTTTCATATAATTTCCTCTAAATAATCTCCAACATCAATACAAATAATCAAGTTCGGCAATTATCTTTTCATTATAAAAGCATGAGTCAAATTTATAATTGAAGACAACTTTAATGCTACTTGATTTAATGGTTTTAATTTTTTTTTACTTTTATATTTGTTTTTATGTTTTGGAACAGTATGTTAGGATTTGGCTTATTACTTTTAAACCTTTATTTAATTTTAACATGCACGATTTAGATTTTAGCTAAACAATATCTTAAACAATGAGGTTATATTTCACCCGGGAAAAAAAAAACTCATTCCACCCGTCAAGTCAGAGTATACAAATCACGAAAGCTACAAGTACGAGTCGTGTGAAGAATTTAGATGATAAATAAGATAATAGAAGTTGTTATCCACCCATCACCCGACTATTCCCCTAATTTGTAAACTTAGAGTGTGTTTGATAAGGGATTAATGGGTTAATTTTAGATTGAAATTGTAGGATTTGTTTTGTTTTGTATATGTGTTTGGTTAAAGATGAAGATTATAGGGGAAATTACTAAAGAAGTTAAATAAGTTTAATGATAGATAAAAAAAACCGTACCACCAAAGTTAATGTAGATTATTCTCCTCCCGTGATTTATGATTCCACAGACGCCCCCAACATAAATAAAAGTCCACGACAAAAGAGAAGAAACAAATCGTGACCAATTCTTCATTCGTTTTTCACCATTACAAATTCTTCATTCGTTTTTCACCATTACAAATGAGTCCACAAACAAATTGTTAATTCTTCCTAGGCCAATCTTCTAGAAAGAATTAAGTTCCCGTACAAACGTTGTTGTATATTTTTAGTTAGTACAACACTATGGTTCTCAAGTCTTTGTTTGTAGAACATCATAGGGAATGCTAGCGTTGCTTATCCCGAGTGTGAATGTCAAGCTAGTTGTCTGATGATGCTTTTGTAGGAATTTTTTTCTTCCATGCATCTTTGGTTTTGAACTTGCGGTCGAAGGTGAGGATTCTAGGACTTCCATTGTCAAATAACTTAACATTATAGGGAAGAGATTGAAGCAGTTCGCAGTAACAAGAAAGTCGAAGATGAGAAGAAAGGCTGAAGACGAACACCACCAAAGATGGAGCAGGCCTCTGTTCAAAGAAGACAATGACATCGCCAAAGGAGCAAGGCGCTAAAGATGGAGCAGCGGCAAGAGCAAATACCGAACAAATTGCCAAGCGAAGCAACAAAATAATTTAGTTAATGATAGTTACATAACACACATACTCTTACATGCTCTTCTACAACGTCGAAATCGAGTAATCTCAATGACGTAAAAAAACTAGACCTGTAACTCACAAAGCTACTGTACCCAATATGTTCACGGTGGAAGCTTGGTAAGAGCTTGAAGCCCAGATTGAACTTTACTTGAGAAATGGCTTTCAAGCCTGCATATTTTACATGCCAAAACTAATTCAGCGCACCACTAAAACGGACATATTATCACAGTAGGATTAATATCTTGACAGGGCATACGTACCTGGTAGAACATTTGTAATATATCGTCTCAGGGGAATTGTAAGTGCGAGCATTTGCAAACATCCTCTTGGCGTCTGCAATGAACATCTCCAGGGTTACATAGTACTGCTCCGAATCCACCCTTTTCGCCATTGTTTTCAGGTCTGCAGTCAAATAAATCTCAGCAAACAGATTCGTATTGACCCACATTAAAAGTCAAACGCCTAGAGCTTACCCATAGCATCTTTGATAATTTCATAATAATCTGGTACATCACGGGAATCAACTGGCTCCTTGAAGGGCCAAACATCAGGATGCTCGAGCATGGTCTGCTTACACAGAACCGTAAGGAACCAATCCGATAAAAACACAACGCAGTCGCAACATGTGATGGAAGTGTACAAAGTTGCTACTTGACATTTTTATAAGATCCACTAAAAAAGGAGGGTTTCGCCATGAGAAGAGAAATATACTCACCTTAAGCAGAGAGCGCATGAATGCAGTTAGAGATTTTGGACTTGAGGCACCGTCTCCATTCATTAATACTTTGAAACGTGTATGGCCATATTGGTCAGGAGTCCACCCAGCCTCTCCTATCATGTCATGCATTATAATGTTAAATCACAAGATAGCAACAGACTTGAAAAAACCTGCTGTAAAGAAGAAACAATACAAGATCCACATAAACAATAAATTAAAAAATTTGGTTTGAAAAACATGATTTTATAAAATTATGGTCGACGTCCTAACTTGCTCATAATAAATCAGGGATTTTTCCATTTTGTGTCCTTAAGTTTGGTCTTTTTCAGCCAGTGGCCGCTACTTCTGATTTGTTTCATCTGGTACCCTTAAGGTTTAAATTTTTTTCCACATTATACTCTTTACCTGGTTTAATGTTTAAAATATTAAATTTCATAACATAAAGCCCGGTTTAATACAAAAACCACTAATCCCACCACCCCATACCCACTTGACGTTTCACCTTAGCCACCAATTGAACCCTTATTCTGCATTGGATGCCTCTTTCTATTACAAATATAATGAATGAATGATATATACATGCAACAACACCATTAGCCGCCACCAATCACTTATATACAGTGTAGTTTGCACAATGTTCAAGAAGACGCTAGACGGAGACGGAACGGAGAGGCACCGTCTACCGTCCAGACGGATTCTAGCGGTCAAGACGTTTTGGCTTATTTTCATGTATTTTTCCCTAAAATGCATGAAAATAAGCTAGTTACCACAACTCACAAGAGTCACAGCACTTAACATTCAGAATTTCAAAAATGAAAACTAATTTGTTTAGGGTTTGGTTTTAGAAATTAGGGTTTTGAACCGTCTAGACCGTATTGAAACCGTCTATAACGTCTAAGCCTGATTTTTTCCGTCTTGAACCCGTCTTGAACCGTCCAGTATCTAAACGCGTCCAGGAAGGACAATCTAGGGCAAGTCGGGACGGTTGATGGCCGTCCACCGTCTAGACGGCCTAGATGGCCGTCTTTTAGAACACTGAGTTTGCACCAGCACCGCTAGTGACAACTACTGCATACGCTGTTGTCATTAACCACATCAAGATTTTAGTTCATAACTAGTCTAATACCCGCACTTTGTGCGGGAAAAAAATTGAAAATTTATTATCTAAACAATTTACAATTTTTTTAAAAAAAAGCGCTAAATGTTAAGAAGAATATATTAATATCAATCTCATTAAATCATGTAACAAAAAATTAATTATTAAATTTATAATAATAGTCAAAGTGTTAAATAAAAAAAATTACGTAACAAATTTCTAATTTATTTTTTAATACTATTACCTATAACTAAAAAATTAAAGTTTTTGTTTAAAAAAAATGTTTTTTAAAATCGACTATTTAAAAAAAAATGATTTAATAAAACGATTATTAAAATCTTTATTAACGATAATACAAATTTTTTAAATAAAATATTGTTATATCTCATATTGTAACCAATAAGATTTAAATGTTAGTTCGGATTTATTTTGTAAAATTTAGAATCCAAACAAAATCCATTGAAATTTCTAAATTCGGTTAGGTGATATGGTATTTTTTTAAAATTATGTTTATAACCGTAAGATATTGAAAATGATGACATTAAATTATTTTTGTTGAATTGGCATAATGAGATGAAAAATATTTTAATTTTGACTTAAAACATTTATTGAATAATGGCATAATAGTAATTAAAATGTGGCAAAATTGTAAATATTTGACAAAACGTCTTAGGTGGCATGGTTAAGGTATTGACATGTGGAGAAAAAGGGTTCTATTGTAGTAGTATATATAGATTCCACAACCCCTGATTTGAGACCAAACCAAAAAAATCCATAATTCAATGACCTAAAACACTATATTGTGAAAGATAAGAAGTTGGAATGACCCAAACTCATGAAAAATACTTAGGAATCAACGATAAAAAATACTAGAATCTCTCATTTCCTAGAATCGCTGATTCTGATACCTTTTTGCTACCAAACCCAGGACTCGGTTTGAGTGATTCCGAAACCGATTCCGAAACCGATTCCTCATTCCTTCGGATCTAAGAGCACATCGCAAGAAGGTACTCTATCAAAACATTACTCTATCAGAACACTAGCCAAAATATGATCCTTTTGTATAACGAAATGCTAATTCCTTCTACATCAGCAGATAGCTGAAATATGGTTCTCTTCTCAGAACAGTAATGGTTTTATTAGCATGCTATCAACATAGAAGATAATTGGCATAACGCAAAATGTGATGCTAGTGTGCTACTACTAGGTTTACCTCAATAAACTGGCATGGCTAAGTACATTTAATGTGAAAAGTATTGTCAAAAAAATGTAAAAAAGAAAGATCAGCCAAGAAACATACTAAATCCAGCAATATCCTCAAGCTTGAAAACTTTCTTGGGAACTCCAGCTTCATTCTACATAAATCACCAAATAATTAGACAGCACAACAGCATAGGATGCTACTCTGCAACAGGAAGTGCTAAAAGGCCATTCTCATGCCATTTCAACTAGTAAATCATTTTATTGATGTACCAGATTAGTTGTTACAACGAACTATATAGATAATGGTACTAAAAGCTACAGGAAGTGACAAGAACCTTCTCAAAATCAAGCTTAGGGTGGATTGTGTGACAATTTGAGAGTTCTCTGATCTTCTTATCAATGGCCTACATTCTCCAAAATAAAATCACATTGTTAAGTCCAAAACAGAATATCCAGAATCAGTGCAACTGTGCAAGAAAAATGACAGTTACAAGTCCTACTATAAAAGCAAATATATGAGTACAATTGCCACCATATAGTTAGACAATTCCATTTTAATTGCTCAACGATATTTAGCAACGTCAGTTGACTTCACATGTAATTAGCCACTCTATATCTCTGATTTGCCAGCTTTTATTTTCTGCTGTAATTTACTTTATAGTTCTTCATGGGTCGTTCTTGTATATTTAAGTGCTTCAGCGGTCTGTTGGAACAAATAGTGATTTGATCCTCATATGGTATCAGAGATCTAGGTTTTTTCATGAACCTGAGTTTGTTGTTTCAAGCACTTGTTGCTGAAACTTTTACCAAGAAAATCTCTATATTTCATATCCTTTTCTTTATGTGCCTATTGAATGGATTCTTGACAGGTGCACGCGAGCACATGACTAATTCTCAGTTTTCCATACATTCCAGCCATAATCTAAACAGACAATTTATAGATTTAATAGGTCACTGGTTCAGTTCTAGGCCAAGAACCACTAGAACTTCCAATGATCTCACCCTTAAAAAGCGGCTTCTTGCACGCACACTCTCAAACCAAATTTCCATTCATTAACTGGTTAAGTAAATTAGTTGGTATGCATTATTTCATCAATCTGGATGTATTCTAGACAACCAACATGTGGGGATGGGTACTGGTCTAACTAAGGAGATTGTTGGTCACTTCTGCCTTGACTCTCCTAAGAAAAGCAGCAACCAAGTTGCAATGCCTTGAACACCACAAACACCAACACAATTTGGTTGCTCCATCGTAGACTTGGGCATCCCTCCTATTAACTTATAAGGTACTTGTATCCTCGAAAATTTGGAATCGACATTCCTTCTCATGTGATGTGTGGTTCAACAATTCAAACACACTTGATTTTTTCCCTGTTAGTAACATCAAATGCAGTACATTGTTTCAATTAGTTCACAGTGACACTTGAGGACCATCTTCTATTCTTAAGATTTCTTGATCAAGATGATTTGTTTCATTTTTTTCGATTATACAGGGATTACATGGGTTTTTCTTTTAAAACAAAAAATATGACGTCAATAGCATCATCTCTTTGTTCCTTTATGTAGAACTTCAATTTGGGATGCAAGTAAAAAGATTCAGGACCAACAATGCCAAACATTACTTCAATCCATTGGTGCTCTTTCTCGAAACCAAGTGATTATTCATGAATCATCATGTGTTTATTGTACACAACAAAATGTGATTATTGAAAGGAAAATAGGCATCTTCTTTAGGCTACTCATGCTCTCCTTTCTCAACACAATGTTCCATAACATTTGGGGGTTAAGTTCCTCTTACCACTCATTTTTTGATGAATAGTCTCCCTTCCAAAGTTCTAAATCTTCAAAGGCCGTTGACTGCCTCAAATACACCTACTCAGGTTACAGAACCACTAATCTTCTCCTTTAGGGCGTATGTCCTACATGTTCATGATCCACAATGTGATATGCCATCAAATGCAGAATATGTGCTACCAACCAAGCACCTCAAAGCCTATGTCTCCATGGATGTGACATTTGTGAAACCAGATCTTTTTACCCCTCAAATGGGATCTATAAACAACCATTGGTTCAAAATGTGATCCTCTTCAAAATTTTTTGCCTACATTGAACTCCTTACCTTTCCAACATGTCCAGTAACCAAGCAACATCAGAGCTACGACCCAAGCAACCTCAGAACCTAGATCAGCCTTCACAACCTCATATTAATGAGGTTGTATACTCACCTAATTCAATATCAACCATTCCACATCACATGCCAATGTTTTTTTCTAAGGTCTATGCAAGGAAATAAAGATGCATTCTAACCCAACAACAAGATAACTCTCCTCCAGCTGCAGGATCTGAGAGCGCATTACAAGAAGGTATTCCATCAGAGTACTAGTCTATTTTTTCATCTTGTCTAGAAATACCGCAGTTAGAGCTACCCATTACCATCAGAAAGGCTGCCCACTCTAGAACAAATAACCCACTATATCCTTTAGTCAATCACGTGTCCTTACATTAACTTTATCCCCTCTCATAACAAACTTATACCAGCCATACACCACATCTTCATCCCTAATAATGCTTTAGAAACTCTAAAGAAAAAGGAGTGAAGGAAACCTATAAGAGAGGAAATGTATGCACAGGAGAGTTTAACACCTGGAAGCTTGTCTACAAACCCTTTGGATAAGTTATCTTTGATTGCAGGTGGACTTTTACTCTCAAATACAAGGTTAATAGACCCTTTCAGAGTTATAAGACACGATTGGTTGATAAAGGTTTCACTCAAACTTATGAGATTATTAATCCACTCTCACCTTTTCACTACAACAATACAGCGTTGAATAAAGGTTTGCTCGATTATGTTCCTTGAAAAGGAAGATTTATATTGTTTGTTAATATTATTTACCATCCCTTAACTTCACTCCGTTCGTATTTGAAACTACCTTACATTGTCAAAGTCAACAAGTTATAACCGGATATATAACTATTTCTTAGTTATACAAATTACTCGAGCATAAGGACATAGAAAAAAAATCAATTAAGAAACAACATGACATGCCATAGTCTTTAGCAGCACTAACATCTTTCTGCTGAGCAATCATAGTGGACAGATCAATAAATGGAAGCTTTGGATCAATCCTGCATTCCATAAGAATACCTCCATCATAGTCCTTGATATACCTGATACAATGTATCACATTAGCACATCTATTGATCGTGAACACCTTAATACATCAGGATTATTAACTTAAGAAATCAGGCAACCTCCGAAAGCACTACACCAAATGTGAATGTGTCTTATGTGAGAGAGATTGTGCATAAAAGATAAATGAATCATACCCATGCCATCTATCCTTATCCAATCTGATCTCCTTTGTAAAACCCTTCAAAGAAACGGAAACAAGATACATGATTTCGATCAAAAGAGCACAATATCAATTAAATAAGTTGTCCATAATTTATAATTTTGGTGATTTCAAAAAACCACCAGCTAAATCAATGTTAATCGGGCAGTACCTCGGTCCAAAGAAGAATGGATGGCAGGGAATTAGAATACAAGATCAATGATTATGATTATCATTCCACTATTTAGCAACAGGCCATGCATAAATTTCATAATGGGCAACTAAGAAATACCTGCTTGACAAAATAACCAACAGCATTATTGTCTGCATATGTTAGAAAATGAGTCAATCCATCAGCATCACGTGCATGTTGTTTCAAGTGGTTCATCAGCCTAGTTCCATAACCTTTCACTTGTTCATCTGATGTGATTGCACAGAAGGCTATTTCCCCAAACTTTTGGCTACAAATCATGGACCATAAGTTTAGAAGTTTGAAGTGCAAATTGAAGATATGCACTAGGAAAGAGGGGTGTACACTTTGGAGTTGAACAATAAAAATCACAGAGCTAATCCATGAAAGAAAATTATGTATTTAGACTATGCTATCAAGGAATCTAGAAAAGTAGTAAAACTAACATAGAAACAATTGGCACAACCTACAAGAACCTGATGCAGAAGACTTGTTCAACATATGGTCAAACGAAAAATGACAAAGAAGTGTCCCTTATGTGCAAAAGGTTTAAGAAGTGCACCTTATTGCAAATATAACCTATGGAATGAATATTCCTAACCTGACATATGGACGGTATGTGATGCCTCCCACGACCAGGTTTTTCTTGATTATCATGACAGACTTGTGGTTTCTGCCAACAGAAACAAGTATTTAAGAACTGAAGAAGAGAAAGTATATCACAATTCACAATCAATAAGGACCTCATGAACATGGAAAAAAATTTCATAGAAATGATATCTACACTAAAGGAACCCCCATCAACAATACCTGTCCATGACTAGTCGAACAATATATTCCTTGGGCATATTAGGCAGTTGCCTGGAAAATATATTTTTCAACCCTATCAACCTGGTAAGACAATACGATGACATGTCAGTTTTTATATCTCCTCGTAAATAAAGATTATTTCACGGTAAAGAAGACCAATGAACAAGCATGCACAAATATGGTAATACAAAACAATGCAGTGGATATAGTCATGTACATACCAAACCATATGTTCATCTTTCCCATCATTGGAAAGACAAATAAACTTTAGCCTTCCCGCTTCCTCCTGCATGATTCAGATGAATTACTCTTATGAGCCGATGAAAACAAATAGCACTAGCGATAGAGTTGCTAGTTCTGTCATCTACATCAGATCAAGCATTATCATATTGTTTGACCGTTCCAAGGAAACTGAAAGAGCAACACATTCACAAGCTCATCTTCAAGGTAATCTTGCATACTAAAACAACAAAGAAACGTAAACAGCCACTAAACGGAGCTACTTCTCTGGTAAAAGAGCAGGATTTACTCAGAAACTCCAACTGAAATCCGAATTTTATTTAGAAAACAATCAACTAGCCCTGGTACCTTAGTAAAAACTTCCATACGGATAAGTCATACCTCTCGCTTCAAGGTCTCTTCTCTGGCACAATACGCTCCACTTATTTTCTTAACGGTATCCTCTTTCCCCGCACCTCCAGAGGCACTGCCGCCAGCCCCAGCGGCCGCCGCATTGGTCCCGATCGCTCCAGCTCCATCCTTAGCCGGCTCAGGAGTCTCAACTTTCACGGAATTCTCGCGTTTAATCTTCGTATTCCCCGCTGAAGCAGCCCCGGAGTTCTCGAGGCGAGCCGTGGTGAAGTTGCGGATGGAAGAATCGTCGTAATCATCCTCGTCGTCGTCGACAGCGACATCAGATTCTTCGTCGGAGTCAGAGTCCCCGGCGCCACCACCTCGGGCACTGATGCTTTCGAGATCGTCGTTGGAGGTCAGCCCGCCGTCGCGAGTGTCGGCAGAGAAGGTGGCGGTGGAAGAAGGGGGAAATGGAGGAGCGTGGTCGCCGGAGGAAGGAGGAAGTTTGCGCTTGTGATTTGAGGAGGTGGCGGAGGCTGAGGCGGTGGAGTGCGACGGTGATTGTGACTGGGAGCTCCGGGATCGAACGGCTGCGTTCAGGTGCGAGTGACCATCCATCTTTCCGATTTGGGAATCGACCAAATCTCTTAATCGTCAATTTCCTAAGGAATTATTGGATACATTCAACGTTTGAGTGCTCAAAACACATATAACGAAGGATACGTGCTTTTCAATATACAATGTTTATGGAAAAAAATCAAAATCAAGTCAATTTGTACTTAGTTTTGGTATTTAGGGTTTAGTTGAATATGGGAAATTTAAATTTTGTTCATTTTTTAGTTGTTTTGCATGAATTAAAGCTTGAATCATATTATGAATACATGAATTGATATTATTTGACAACAAATTTGGTCAATACACGATTAAAATGCACAAAACCAAGAAATTTACTATGTCGAGTTGTGAAAACAATGTTTCACAATGGGTGCCTATGTTGAAATCGTGGAGTCCGGATCACATTGGTAGTCGATGTGGAAGAACCTTATTACGTTGAAAGGGAATGTGAAAATATCATTTTCCACGTTGAGAGTCAATATGAAAAAACCGTTTTGCATTGGGATCCACTATAAGTTTTCAATTTGCGTATTTTGTTGAGAATGTGATTATTTCGTTTTTACATTAACAACATACATAGATCGATTTTTCTAATTTACAAAAACATAGGTGCAACTTTCGTTTTAAGTGCCTATAACTTTTTGGCATGTATTTTCAAAATAATTTATCTGGTCAAAATAGCATAAAAAAAATTAATAGTGATAACTAGCTAATGTGATAAAGTATATATCATTATCACCTATCAGTTTGTCTGTTTGTTTTCTAGTTTTATCTTTTAGGGCCCGTTTGGTTTGAACTCTGAAATCGGAAATGAAATGGAAACGAATCTAGTCCCTATGTACACCCTTATTCATGAAAGTTTTTTGAATCATTCCTTATAATTTGAAGTAATTGAGGTAGAATTTGATTACTTTTGATACCCTATAGGGTAACAAAAGATGGGGAGGCAAGTGTATTTTGCATGTAAACACAAGGAATGATTCCATAGAATTTCATGAATAAGGATATACATATGGACTAAATTCGTTTCCATTCCGTTTCCGTTTTCGGAGTTGGAACCAAACGGGCCCTTAGATTGATCTTATCTTGATAGAATATAAGTTCATGTAGATTTTACCTTACCTCATTTGAAGATAAGATCAAGAAGAATTAGGGTTTTTAGGACATCTCATCACCCTATAAATAAGGTTTTTCAACAATTAGGTTAGATATCTCCTCTTCCACGTTCTAATTCACTTTCCACCACTTTTATCTTTGGAGGTTGTTCGATGAGCCCTAGGTCAGAGGACTTGTCCCCTCCTCGATCATTAATAAAGCTTGCTTTTCTATTTTTAAGGTATGTGTGAGTGATCCCCTTTTGTTTATAGGATCTGGTGAGCCCGACTTGTATTGATTTGTGATATTGGACTAATTTTTTGTATTGGTTGTATGTCTATGAGTTATGGTAGTATTAAATATACTATACGTTAGGGGTGAGCAAAGCCATTCCGATTCGCGGATCCAGTCCGAAAAATCCGTTGACCCGATCAAAAAAACCCTACCCGTTTCGATCCGGTCCGAATCCAATCCGGGGGATCGGATACGGATCGGGATTTTAGACATCTAGATATCCATAAATACCCGGATAAAAACGGATATCCGGATAATCCCAAATATCCGGATATTCACGGATCACCGGATATCCATGGATCATCGAACATCTAGATATCCGCAGATCATCGGATCGTCTCAAACCGGTAGATATCCGGATATACCCGGATCGCTAGATAGCTCTAGATTGCCGGATAGTCCCACATAACTATATATTTCTAGATATCCGGCTATTAAACTTTTTATTATAATATTAAATTTATTTGTTTTAGGAAGGATAACTGAAGATTGTATATTATAATCTTGTACTAATATTTATATTTAAATATATATTAAATGCGAAAATATTTGAGTTAGTCAAAGTAATGAATTAATAATGTTAATGATGTGGGACCATCTCCAACACGTCATCAAGGACCAGTTACTAGATCACAAGTTAAAGCATTGGACAAGCCAGCTACACCTTATTCGGATCCTATTATGGAAGGAGTAATCACGAGATCAAAAGCAAAGGCTGTTCAAGATGAAGTCACAAGCATACTCACAACATGTACACTCAATGAGACCTTACTTACCCTCAGGAAACCTTTGGTGACATTACTGACAGTAATTGGAGAGCCAAGTCACGACCAAGAAGATCCATCGTGCATAGAAGAAGGTTAGGACGAGGAAAGAGTCTTAGAGAAGAAATCTCGGTCCGCCTCAAGGAATCTCGGCCGAGATTTCCAACCGAGATTTGTCCTCTCACACGCGCTTGAAGATCCGGCCATGATCTTCTATCTTTGGCAATATATTTTTTATATTTTGTTTCTTTAAACTCTTAAACTATCTTAAGGAATTGTTAGTTTTGATCCTATCTTTGAGATTATCACTTTTATATCTTTTCAAAGATATCTTTACAAGATTATCTTTAAGAAGATATCCTTTCTAGTTTTCATAGTTGATCTCTCTTATAAATAGCCTTAGTGGAGTAGATTGTTAGAGAGATTAGATTTGATATATTTCCACAAATTGTGTGAACTTGCAGCTTCGTTTATGAAGTTTGTATTTTATTCATTCCTATTCAATTAAAAAAGAGCATTTGATTGAATCGTTGTGAAGTCCTTGCTAGATTGTGCTTGTGTGTGTTAATCTTGTGTAAGGTTAAAGAAGTGAGGGTCAAGGTAAGCTCTTCGTTAAGGGATTTTGACACATCATCGATCAAGGTTCTTTGCGGAAATATCTTGGTTCATATCTTCCTATACTTATATTTATCATTCCAGATTCATCTTCTTATCTTTCCATATCATTCACTAATCCGTTTTCTGAGTTTCTTAAAATTTCGGATCGTTCTTCACGAAATCTCGCCCCAAGATTTCTTTTATCCATCCGCGATTTGTGTCCAACCTAGGACTTTCAACCTAGATTGGGAACTATGGCTTAACCCCGCACCAAAGTGGTATAAGAGCGAAGCGATTGAAGTCCGTATCAAGTTTAAGTCAATTTTATTTGTCTTGTTTGAGTCATATAAAGGTTAAGTCTTTTCTTGTTCACCATCTTTGTAAGATTATTTGAGATTAACGTGCGTTGCTTTGTGTAAGTTTGGAAGAGAGAAACGCCACATCCAAACACAAGCCAACCGTTGACCTTGAAAACCTCACCAACCCTACGGAAAGAGCGAACAAAGTGGTGCTTAAAGTTAGGATCTTTTCTAGTAGTTAAGATCTTATCCATTCTTGTCAAAGCAGTATTATAAACACTTCACCGGCAATTCAAGAAGACAAGGCAACCATTAGCAACCCTAAAGGTGATTGTTGAACGTCGACACAAAGCGTCAATTTTTCAACAAATCTCGGCCAACCCTCCGGAATCTCGGCCGAGATTTCATCCAAGATTTGCTACTATTGTAACTTTCGAAAAAATTTTGAGGCATAACCTTGAGACAATTAAAGAGTTTTTGCAACAACCTTGAGACAATTAAAGAGTTCTAGCCATACCCAAAACCAATCCCTCTTTCTAAACTGCACCAACTCAAGGTACGTTTTTTCTCTCTTCTTAATCTCTTGTGTGCCTTTCCTTAAACATATTTTCTACTCTAAACACTTGAGTCTATTTCTTTAGGTGTGTTAGTTAGTATCTATACTTCCTAACATACTAGTGAGTCTATCCGCAATATTCTTTCTACCTTGTCGTGTGTGGAATAAACTTTCTATAGGGGTTCCTTAAGCATCTCACAACACAAGAACCTTTATCCCAGCCAAGTTTACTACTTGAGTCAGTCAAGGAGTTCTAGTCAGTCCAAGCACTACTACAAAAAGTGAAACATAACCCGGGCGTTTGCGAGAATATACTCCGGACTACAACCGGGTTAAAGGTTAGGGCGATATTTGGTCCACCAACTTTATACCCCGGGCGTTTGCTAAAAAATATCCGGGTTATTTTTTCTCTTTTGATTTCGGTACCAACGATGCCAACCGGGATATATTCTATCAAATAACCCGACAAACTTATACCCGGGGTATTTGAGAATGTCACATAACCGGATACGAGCCGGGTTATTTGACAAATTTAAATCAGCCGTATATTTAAATAATAAATAACCGGATATTGAAAAGCGGATTATTTGATACCAACAAATAACCAAGAGGTTAGGATACGTGTTATTTGGTATAAAATTTATTACGAGAGCATTGTATAGAATGTAACCCGGATTTAATGTCAGGATTCTATACTTATTTAATGGCTTTCACAAATTGTACCTGTCCCAAATGCAAAAAAAAACCCTAGAAGAAACCAATTCCATTCACAAACATGATTCAAAGTCATGTACTTACTTAACTCAAAACATCATCGTTTTGTGATCACCAATATCACATCCGAATTGAAACTGGGACACGTTCTTAAACTAAATGTCACCAAGTAAACTTTTAAATGTTCACAATCTTCCAAAGAAATATTCATCGTGCTAGCAATGCACATCAACTAGAAGATAACCGGTGATGAAATCTGCACTGCTTTTGCCGAAGAGGTCATGAAGCCTTACAATAGATCAAGTTTTCAATCTCGTCATCTTCACTGCATTGAATCTTCCTGGAGAACACAATAACACCAAGTTTGGGAAGTTACAAAGTGAAAGGTATACGGAGCCCTAAGCGAAATAGTCTCAAATACAAAATATATACTAGAAGAAACGGACATTCAATGAAGTCTATGGACATGTCAAACATTTGTTCATGAAAACCAAAGAACAACATTCTAGGGTTGATTTCAATCTGTCCAAAAAATCTATTGGAGGTCGGAACACACAATCCAAATCCAAATCCAAATCCAAATCCAAATCCAAATCCAAATCCAAATCAAAATCATATAAATGCAATCAAAGTTTCGAATTTCATACCTAAAAGATTAGTTGAAGCAAATATTGCAGCCACTCCTTATGAATTTCTACAATTTCATCATATGAGTAAGTATCTTTTTTCCCATACCACTGGAAAGATATCAGAAAATAACTTAGATAAGCTCATGATTATAATATTTTAATGAAAAGCAAAAATTATTTTAAAATTTGTTGAAACATACAATCTTTGGGACACTGTGATTTCTTCTTAATATGATCCCGCGCATAAATCTCAACACATAATATCCACAATCATTCAAGTTTGGATTATGCGGATCTTCTGGTAAAGGAACTTTAAATATAATAGAGATACCATTCTGTAAGAACCTCAATGTCATGAACAGTTTGTGTTCCCGTTGGATCACATCAAGAACAACCAACGGCTTCGAATTTTCCCAGGTCAATTTGCGTATATCTTCAACTGGATCTTGTGGTCACTCAGGAGGGAGTGTCTTCAAGACAGATTCTTTGCTAGCACTGGGAACTTTTCCTTCAACTTTGGCACCTGTGAGGGGCTCATATACCTATGTAAACTGTAAGAACATTGATTCCTCTTAAAGTTTCAGATATATTCAGATAGAATATATATTTATTATGAAAATAGAAAATTGAGAGGATGATATAAAATTTTACTCAAAGAACATTATAAAGAAAAAAAAAAGAAATTAGCACTACCTTAACAACAACAACATCATCCAACCGACCCCAACCAGTAGCTAAACCTATTGAACAGAAGCATAATATTCCGTTACTTGCATGGTCTACAGGCATTAGCACTCAAGCTTGAGACTTGCTCTAACACGTGTTATGTAGCCTACATGCGTTAGCATTCAAGCTTGAGACTTGTTTCATGTCAACCCCAAACATAAAATTGGTCATCAATTGATTTTGCAACTCAATATGCAACGATGAAAAATAACTTCATGACTTCATACCTGCAAAAAACAACTAGTGTGTTGTAACAGCTATGTGAAGGGGGATTTTTCTGTTAGCACATTCATGAGAGACAATACCCTGCAAAAAGTTACAATGAACTTAATATAAAATCATTGTAAAGAACATCGGATATTTGGGTTTAATATAATAAAAAAATCTAACCAGATCCTTCACAAAGATGTTGAGTGCAGAATGTGGTGTGTAATCATTGTCAAGCATATGTGGACCACGATTTTCAAGCATCCTGAAACAAGAATACTAAAAATGATAAACCAAAAGGCATTGGACAATATATTTATGGAATACATCAATCACAGCTAGGAATGATATATAATTGAAGTACCCAAGAGAGTGGATACATCAATCATGGTATGTTGCTCCTAAGAATATTGGAATAACAACATTCTAAGTACACTAGTTACCTTAAAATTTATCTCCCATTTATGGAATTTTATACGGTGATTGCCATTATTACTACTTGACAAGATCCTACAATAGGCAATCAGTCATGAAAAACTCAATAAAATTAATTCCAGTTTTTTCATTCAGCGGACTAAAGAGTGTCAAATAAAAGAGAACAGGTATGCTTGACAGAAAAAAATGCCAAAGGAGCTGTCAATCAGTCATTTATGCTCTGATAAGTCGTTCATTATGGATGTACATCCTATATGCCCAATGATTTAAGAACTAAGAAAAGAAAAATAAACCACATTTTTTGCAGAATCTCTTGCAAATTTATACAAAAAGCAAGGACTGAAGAATCTTAAAACACTATCATTTGTCACATCTAAAAACAAAAGTGTACCAAAGTGAAGCAATATTGTTCATCATCAATAAGCAATAGTTTGGTATAAAATAGTAGTGGAAATCACAGGAATAGACTGATTTACCAAGATGTTCCTCCGCTATTTGTGATAAAATCAAATAGTGTTCTTGTGTGAAGGCCAAGATAGGCTCCAAAAGCTAAAGCCTCAGTTGTAGATGCTATATGAACTCTAGCCAAAAGCTGATCGACCTTCTTGACACAGCTACAAAAAATTTAGGAATTTTGTAAAAACCAGAACAAGATGAAAGGTAATGTAGAACATGGTTAGCTATTATTCAACAACGTGACCTTAAAAAGCATCAAGTCATGAGTTAAAACAATGCCTGAAAGAACTGAACCACAACTTTCTAAAGAATCATCTGCTCCTGAAGCCATTATCTGAAGAAAAAAAAATGATTCTATATGCTTTAGAATGTTCTAAAGTGAGAAACTAGAAAACCAAAATGAATTATGAAACTTGTTTCATACTGTCAGTGTTCCCATGGCAGCCCTCTAAACACCACCAGAAACGGGAGCATCAACCAACTTCATGTTCTTGCCTTCATCTGTTAATCAAACCAAATTTCATAAGATATTATACAACTACAAATCACTAATATAGGGACTACAAAAGGTACACCGCTGTATTAAATTCTTATTTCTATTCATCAAATCATCTTCCATTGAGAGACAAGATTCTCGCTGGATATGTTGTTCTAATAGGAAAAGTTTATCCGTAACCCTGCACATACATTCAAGCAAAAAGTGATGATTTAAGAACAAGTAGGAGATAAATAAACATGGATGAACACCTTCCAATTGACAACAACTGGGTAGTTTGATTGAAAAAAGAGTCCAACATTATAATTAAAAACCCAATTTCTTTCATAATTAATTTTCAATTTATTTCCTATCTAGGCCTTAGGGTGATTTTTACAATTTCCAAATATAAACAATGGCAAAAGATTTTTTTGCTTACCACGCTGAGTGCCAAAAGGGTCTTTAGAGTGATCAAGACTAGTTAGAGAATTGAAAGAAAAAAAAGTCCCCTCTTTCCATTTGCTATAGTTCTTATTCCATCCTAAAATGACCATTGACAATAAAGTTAGAATTAAAGTCTTTAGATTGTACATATAAAACATACTAAGATTTGTCCCCAAGAAGGATCATTATGGAGTATCACAAGTAACTTCTTGTAAGCATAAAGATTTATGTAACCTATCTATTTCGATCCCTGTTTCAAATGAAACATTAGTTAAAAAAATCAGTGTCTCATCATCATATGGACAGAAAGATAATGTAGGTTAACTAGATCAAAATCACTGAATTGAAAGCAAGTATTACCCTCAAGAAATTTTTTTTTAAGTACACGGTCAACAACTGTTGGTGGAAATATAGCCGCCCCATATTTCAGATTATCTGAACCAGATTCAATTGGATCACAAGGCCACAAATAAAATCAAACATTTAATACGTAATAAGCCTACATTTGTTGTGCAAACCACACACTAAAGAAGGTTATAAACAAAATCAGCTTGACACGAAGTGTTCCAAAAATTGTGCATCAAACGACATCTTCAATGAACTAATAGAGATAGTTGTGAAACAAATCCAATAGTCCTCTCTTTAAGTTCATTGTTCCTAAAGGGAAAAATGATTCATGACAATGTTCTACTAATTATTTCAAACCAAAATGTTGCAGATGCAGAATACAATTTATATTATTAAGATCTCATAGAGGAAACACCAAAATTTTCCCTCCAAAGTCAGTTATATCGCTCTCCTATCATAGCAATAATAAAGATTCAAACCAAAATGTTGCAGATGCAGAATACAATTTATATTATTAAGATCTCATAGAGGAAACACCAAAATTTTCCCTCCAAAGTCAGTTATATCGCTCTCCTATCATAGCAATAATAAAGATTTAAAGACAGATAGAAAACGTTATCAAGTACTCACAATCTGTGAGATAATGTAGAAAGTAAGAACCAAGTTTCAACCTCGTAAGGTGAAGAGTTTTCCACCTCTTCCATCTCAAGAGAACTTGGTATTTTCTTCTCAGACCATATGGCAATCAGCTCAAAAAAAATCTACAACTTATTAAGAAATCATTTACTTTTTTTGAATAAATAGAATATATAAGGAAGAAGAATAGAGTTTATCAAAGAATAAATACCCATGTGTTGTTTGATGAACTCGTATGCAAGTGAATATGATTAAATGAAATCACAACAACTTGAAAACCTATGGCTTATTATTTGTTTAAGATAAAAACTACATAGTCTATATGCATACCATTGCTTAGAAAGTGTTGGCCTTATGTAAGCATAATAATGTCCACCGTGAACTCCGCCACTATGAACCAAACCACTGCCACTATGAACCAAAACACTGCAGTAAAAACATTCAGTAATTAATAGTCCCCTGTGTCTCTTAGAGATTTCAACAAACAAAAAAAAAGACATAATGATTATAATGACTTATGAGCCATGATGGAAGGAACAAGTAAGCAGATCAAAGTTAGCTAGCGTAGTGTGGTGAGGCCTCAAGGAGTGGCCAACTTGGGACAACCAACATAATTTTATGTTTGTCTTCAAACTAATACTCCATATGATTGTTTTTTATTTATACTTCAAGTCCTATTTTTCCATGTATAATTTTCTTGTAGAGCATACATGTACTGCCCCTTTGTCCTGGATACATATAGGTTGTGGAAACGAAAGGCTTACAATATTAGCATTAGCTTGAACTTCAAGAAGATACAGAAATCAACGTGTTGACCTAATGCCTTACAAACATGACCTCTGTATGAGTGAAAAGGAAAATTACACTGAGTTTTGCAAATAAGTGCATCATCTAGGAGTGATAAAACAATATAACAACAATTTTTTCAATCCACCAGCCAACCAAAGGCAACATACTACTTCAATATCAGATATAAACCTACTAGAATAAAGAAGGAATCCATATCATGTCACATAATCTGCAAAATAAAAAGTTGAAACACAAAGAGCTCAAACTCAATACCTTTCGCATGAGGAGGCCAAAGTGAAATCATCAAACCACTCAATTCAATTAATGATCACAAAAGAAAAGAAGTCACGTGAGAACAAAACCAAGCTTCAGTTACATAATATAATAACATAGAAAAAGCACCAGAGTTTCAAAGTGATTGTGGCAACACGCCAATCAACTGTGTGAAAGAGCGAACCATACCCAAGAGAAATATGTCATTAGTGGTGAAATCGTGATACTAGGTAGCTACAATAGAGAATCGAGAAGCAAATCGTGATATCATTAATCAGTTGTGAAAGAAAGATGGGAGTCATAAAAAAATGGGGACGAAGTGATAGAAATCGGGGATAGGGTTACCTGAGCCGACGCCGACTGAGTCGCCGGATGGTGGATTGGAGGAGAGAATCACAAGAAAAGAGGGAGATTATCAGGAAGAAAGAGATTGGAGGATAAAATCGACATATTGAAGAAGAGGGGAGTGTCTCAAGCCCTAAATTGAGTGTTTGCTAAAAATGGACGTCTATCCTATTGTCCCAACTTAGACCCGCTAGTACCAACGCGTTTCTAGGGGACTAAATAATAAACCGCCATGAGTTTATTTAATCTAATGCTTATAACTTGTTGATTTTTATAACTTGTTGATTTCTAGTGAGTTGTATAAAACTCTTGAGAGTACTTTTTAATTTTTTTTAAAACAATATAAAAAGAATTTATCAGGAGTTAAATAAAAAACGATAAGAGTACTTTTAAATTAAAGACGGTTTTATTGAACCCTTGAAAAAGTATCCCTGAGAGAGTCGTGTTTTGTACTAGTGTTGGAAGCCCTAAATTCGAGCAAGTGTATGAAAATCAATCATAGGAGGAAAAGAAATCATACTGAGAAATCGATTCTAGGATGTGGATTAGAGCAAGTGCATGAAGAGGTGGATTAGCTGAATCAGGAATTAACAGTCACTGTAACGGATCAGATATGTAGAAGAGGCGGATAGAGTTGAGAGATAGATACATACCCGTAATAACAAAGGTAGAAGGTGGAATCGAGCTTGGAGGATCGCAGATTCGTCCTAAACCCTAGTCGGAGGCAATATAGATTGAGAAAAGAGAAAAGTCGTCAATCGCCGAGACTTGAGAGCGATGCAAGAGAGTTGGAGAGAGCAGAGACTACCGAGCCAGGTCCAGTCGCCAGAGGAAGATCCGACAGTGGTCGGAGACAACAACTGTCGCAAGTCGTTCGGTCTTCGCTAGTCGCCTGTCGCCAATCGAGGGAGAAAAGTAAAGTTGAAAAGTAAAGTTTTTTTTACATATATTCCGGGCGTTTTGATGAATTTACACATTTAACATACTCTATAACCCGGTGGTCAAAGTAACCGTGTTATAAATATTTTATATAATCCGGATATAACAATGTTCGCGTTATTTAAATACCTCTTGCCTAATTTTACATAACTTTATAACCCGGGTATTATAACATCCGTGTTATTATAGGTTTCCAAATTAAATTTTTTAAAAAATCTAATTTTATACATCATGATTTATAAGCCCGGGATATATTGTAAGGGTTATAAACACATTTTTGTAGTAGTGAAGGCACCGATTGGTAAAGAAGCATTAATACATCCAAGACAATTGCATCAAACCATCTTGTGACAACACAATAGAGCGTGAAGTGCGAGAGAAAACAAGAAAGGTATTTTCATTTTGACTAACATTACGAGTTGATGTAACTTTGCGTGCTTGTGTAGATGTTAGAAAGAGATAGTCCACGAGCTTCCCACAAGAGTGATACTCCAGTCCCGATGTCGTGAGGATGTTCAAACAACTGATGACTACTATGTCCAACATCGACAAAAGGTTGGAACAAGGGGAAGCAAGGCTAAGTGCAGAATCTCGATTGGAAACTCAATCGAGATTTGAACCGAGATCTGTCTACAAAATAGGCAAAAACTTTTTGATTCTGCCACCACCACCACCAGCCCCCGTACCCATACCAAACCATTGCCCGGCCTTAGGTAACACTAACCCTAATCAATTCTTTAATGCTACTCACAATCCACGATTTGGTGAAGAATTTCAAGCCTTTGGTGTTGACGAAGATGAGGGCACGTGGAGAGAATATTCCCGACGTCATTTTAATTCACAGAGAGGACGTGACACACGACCATTATAGACCTCCTCAAGATAATGACGGACTTGGGAGAGTAAAGGTCAAGATTCCAAGTTTCGAAGGCAGATATGACCCGTACGCTTTCATAGAATAGGAGACTAAGATCGAACAAGTTTGGTCTTGCCATAATCTCAATGAGCAATGGAAGATCTAACTTGTTACGTCTTAATCCCAAGGTTATGCCTTAGTTTGGTGAGATCATCTCATTAGAGAACGCAGGATATGGGAGAACCGGACCTTAATACTTGGGAGCACATGAAAGCCTTGATGAAGGCTAGATTTGCCCCTCCACGCTATGGAAGGGAAGCGAGACATCGCTTAGAGAACCTCAAACAAGGTTCTTTGACTGTGGAAGAAGTCTACACCGTCATGCAAACGGCGATGGTGAAAGATAACTTGCAAGAGGATTGTTCGCTCGAAAAGGTGTGTGCAAGCTTTAATATTTATAACCCAAAATATATGCCTAACAATATGCGAACCCGCATTGTATGGATCAATTGTAATAACAACAAATATTCCAGAGGTCGATCACAGGGACTATGGTGAAACAAAGCTCGGTAAATCAGGTTGTCAAATAACCACAACACGCAACAAAGCTATCAAAGATGATATAAAAGTCAAGTAAAAGGGAATGCGGATTCTAGAGATTAAAGCATCCAGTTGTGGTTCCGACTCAAGATCTCAAAAGATAGTGTGGACAAAGCTGAGGTTTGTAAAGGGAAGGTGTTTCTAAGATGTAAATAGATCACCGGGTAAGTCTCACTACTCACTATCCCAAACCAAAGATCCTATCACCGGGTAAGTCTCAAGGTACTAAGAAAAGGAACTATAATCTCAAACCAACACACCACCTAAGGGAATAGAATCAACCTTTACCGGTTAAGTCTCAAGCTAACTCACAAAGATGAGATGAAGGTGTTCGCCCCTAGAGGTGTGTGCAAATAAGCTTTAAATTTATAAAACTAGAATCAAGCAGCGAACCCGCAGTGTACGGATCGACGTAGTTAAGCAAGAATTCCAGAGTATCGAACACAGGGATTTGGGTGGGAACAAATCCGATTTCAGGTTATCAAGCAATAAATATGGGAGTTTTGCAAATATTGGGAAAACAACAATCCTAAAGATCCAGGTATTCAGTTGCGGCAATAGATTCAAGATATACTAATGATGTAAAGACAGAGTAGAGATATGCAAAGGTATACTCATGTAAGGTAATCGTACGGTTGAGGTTCCGAAAACCTTATGTGACTCACCTAAAAGATACTCCCTATACAGGTTGTTGAGGCTCAATATAGAAAGGAACTAAAGACGAGGATTAGTGTCGAATACCCAAACCTATAATCTAAAGATCAAGACTAACTTATCCGATTGAGGTTGTTGAGGCTCACAATCGAGGTAGAGGTTGTTGAGGCTTCACTACCACCTAGAAAAGACAAGTCTAAACTAAGCTAAAGCAAATCTTTAACTTTGAATTAAGGTAAAAGCAAGCTCGTAAACTCAAGGAAATTACGGTTGGATCTTGAGGTTCCACGGTCGTGGAACTCAAGAACAGCCCGTAATTTAGGGTTGTCGGCGATAATTCTCTAACTCTCAGGGTCTAATCTGTTTGCGATCGATCTATCATCATCTAAGCCACAACTATCAACCCTTCACCTTAGAATTGTTAAGGGTTTTTAGCCAATAACAGTCATATTGATATTAATTCAAGAATCAAGGAATAAAAGATGAAAACTTTCAAGAACTTTCAATAACCTTCAAGTGAATCTCAAGATCCCAACAAGTATTTATCAAGGATTCAGAATGGAACAAACAAATCACAACTATAGGAAAGAAGAGAAACGGGATGTCAATCCGTTTCCGATTCGAACCTAAACAAGAAGAGAGATCTTCTTGTAATTCTTCCAAAAACTTCGGTTTTTCACAATTCCGAAGATCACAACGACAATCTCCACCGAAGTGCGAGATTTGAACAACTCTTCAACTGCAAACTCTGATCTCCAATGAGATCTCCGAAACTTGCCTCCAAAGTGGGGAAGCGTTAACCCTTCGCGTCGATCGTAAAGAGCTTGTGTAAAGGTGTAAGCGAGCCTGATGATATCTCTTTTCGGCCGTCTTTTTATAGGGCAAGACGAAGCATCGGCCCGGCCCAGTCTTCAAAAGATCATGGCTTCGAAATATGGCGAAAAGATTCGCCAAGATCACGGTCGTGGAAGATTCCACGACCGTAATTTTGAGGCGTGGAAACTACTACGGTTAGATCCACGGCCGTAATATCCCCTGGAATGAACATCGAATTCTGACTCACAATCCACGGCCGTAATTTGGGGTAAGACCGTGATTCTTGCTTTCCTTCGTGCATTCCTCAATCCATTACTCAAATTTGCTTCCAAAAAGTGTCCTCGATCCATGGACATCTCCACTCAACTCTCCTTTTCTCGATTTCGTCCGAAAATAGCTCCAAATCACCTATAATCAACATAGAACTAGTGTAGACATCCATATCGACAATATAGGTAATACTAACTCATATATGCGCAAAGCTCAATCAAAGACTATCAATATGAATCAATTACGATTAGAAAACGTGCCTAAAATATCACAATATTTCATGCTAACAAATAACCCCATACTTAACACTTGCTTGTCCCTAAGCAAGGTTTTTCAAAAAGCTTTAAACAAGAGTTAGGATGAAATATGTGTACCTTCTTTTGGACGAAAGTGACTTCTAAAGAATAGATCATTCTCAAATCTTGCTTCAATCGTTTTTCAAACTTTCACACACTTAATTAGAGAGTAAAAGGCAAAGAAAACTCATGAATCAATTCAACTTCCAAACAAGCATTATAACCTTCAAATATTATCAAAATCAATCATAAGAATTTCAATTTAGATCACCAAGCCATATAACATTCTTTTGATCTTAAGGACTTTCAAAGAAAAGGTCTAGAGTATGGAAGGGAAGGGAAACTTCAAGGGAGAGTGGTGCATAAATCCGGGAAAGTGGATGACTACCTTCTTCTTCTTTTGCGGTTTCCGCAACACTTCACTTAGAGCTTCGCTCTCTCTTTTTCATTTTTCGACTTTACTTTTGGAGTTATGGATAGAGGTGCACAAAAACCGAAGCCTAGGAGATTGGCGTTTCTCAAAATTGCAAGAGATGCCTCAAACCCTTAGCGCACATACCATAATCCGCTAGGAATATCGCTCAATCCGACTTTGGCAAGACACAAACACCCGGCTATGTGAATGGTGCCGAGTTACTCATCGTCATGATTGACTTCCCCAAACCTATAATTTCTTTCTATTCAATTGATTGCAAATATATGCTCTCATGGCCCTCCCACATCAAACATGCCTTTTTCTCATTCACTTTCCAAGTTCCCGGATGGGTAAGGGAGGCTAATATTTTAATGAGGAGTTAGATGATCAAAGAAAGAAGAAAGAAAGTATCGAATTGCCTTAATCATTTCAACAAGAAGTATAGGAACTTATAATGTGATTTCAACTTCAATTTCTTACATGATTTAGGTAACATTTTCACATTATACAACTTGCAAAAGAGGTAAGATTCATTCATTCAATTTCTTTTCGAATTACCATTCTTTCAAGCATGCAATTGTCTTCAAACTCAATTCGCAAGTAGTGATTATCATGGAAATCATATCGATCCGTTAGAAGCATCAAATTTTCAAAATTTTTCAATTTTTATGGGTTTTTTTTTTTAAAGTTCTTTTCATGCAATGCAAGAATGAAACGTGTAACATATGATGAACATGCAATGATAGTCTAGGAATGAAAGCAACATATAGAGTAGAGTTATTACAAACATTTAGTACATCCCACCCCATACTTAGGACGAACATTGTCCCTAATGTTCACAAGAAAGAACAAAAGAAAGAAAAGAAAAAGAAACTCACAAATGGTGGCGGGAATGTCTAAAAACGAGCTGTCCGGGCATCGATCACTGCGGCGCCGGTGGAGGTGGGAATGGAGAGAAACTCGGATCATAGACCCGCCCAAACTGCTGGCGGTAGACGTCCCTCATCATGTGGTCAAGGTCGTCTAAGTGTCTGTCTCTAGCATCCGCCCGGATCTCTAATGCTCCGACTCTGTCTGAAAGTCCGGTAGCCCAATCCGGCATCCTCTCATACCATCCCGGGGGATCGGCTGGTGCTGGTGCTGGTGGTGGCGGTGGTGCTGCTGGCTGCGTCGTGGACCAAGGAGGAGGTGTGCTGTACCAAGTGGGAGGTGTAGTCATCCACGTGGGCCTCTCGCTCACACTGGCGCGGCGAGATGACGAGCCTGAAGCTCTAGCTGGGCGTGGAGAGCGCCTAGGTACATCCGGGACCGCATCCGGCTGATCCGGAAACGTGCCGAACTCCTGCTCTGCTCCTCCACCACTCTCGTACTGCTCTCCCATGTCCTCCTCATCCTCAGCTGGTGGTGGAACGTAAGGGGGAGCTACAAGCCTGTTCGCATGCATCGCAGCGAACGTCTCCTTCCAATTATGGCGTCCCGCCATAATGGAATACTCTGGCAGCCACTCAATACCCCTGCCTGTCCTACTCTCCCAGGGCATGCCCGCATAAGGCGGACCTCTATGTGTGGGGAAGATGAGTCCCCTAACCATGAATGCATGTAATCCTAGAGGTACGGCGGGTATGCGGGTGCAAGCTGAAAAATCTACACCAAAGCTCCTAGCTATGTGGGTCACTATCCCACCATATCCAATATTCCCCTTCGACTTATTCTTCAGTTTACTCATCGTCGCCGCCAAAAGAGTAGCACAATCTGCGCGACATCCATAAAGCATAGCATAAAGAAGGAATAGCTCATCCGTCTTGATCTTTTGGGGTGTCTCCGTCCTAGGGAAGAGACACTCCGAAAGAACACGGTGAGCTATCTTCAAGGCTAGATGGTACATCAATCTAGCCTTGGTATCAACTGGTTGCCAACGGTCCTCGTCGGCATAAATCATGGCCACTTCCGCCCAAAAGTCCTTGGCGGAAATGCCTCTAGGAAGTCGACCGTTATAGGTCTCATGGAACCCAAAAATGGTCCCGAACTCAACAATGCTCAAGTGGTAGTCTCTGTTCATGAGACGGAAGGAGACGGTCCTATCAACATGGCTGTGCTCAAAAGATGTCACAACCTCTCGGGTGATCTCCTCATAAGCGTCTTCACGAATGTTTGTGAAGACTAGCAATCCGGCTCTATCCAAGAGCCATGTAAGGTCTTCTACTATGTTGAGAGGATGTAGATCCTCCAACAACAAATATCTAGGACCTATCACTGTCCTCTTCTCTATTTTCTCAAGTGCGGCTATGTAGTTTTCGTGTATGATCGGGATGCTAGGAGGAGGGGGTGAAGATGGAGGTGAAGGTGAGGATGGTGGTGAGGGAGATGAGGGTGGTGGTGCCCTAGATGTGGAGGGGTTGCCCTTTCTCTTCTTATTTTGCTCCCCTTTCTTTTCCTTAATCCTTCCCGAAACTCTCCTCACAAAGTCCATTCTGTTGAGAATTACGGTCTGTTCTATAGAAACCACGGCCGTGGAACCTTCAGCGACCGTGATTCGTCTCGAAAATTCTCAATTCTCAGCAAATCAGCAATCAAACTCCACAACAAGCAGTCCTAATCTAATTTCTTCCAATCTCAATCAGTTCTTCCTAAAAATCTCTAACAAGAACGAACAAAAACGACTAGAATCAAGAAGAGAGCAAAAACCTATTTTTCGGATTGAAAAATCCGAAATGCGGGTTTGTTGATCGTTTTCCACGCGATTCTTCGCTTGGATCTTGTTTGTGGTTGGATTTGCTCCAGTTTAGGAAGAAGAATCGTTAAAAACGATTAAGGAATGAAGATTTGGGAGAAGTTGCGGGTTTTCGGTATTTAGGGCGTGAAATTGGGGAGGATTTGTGTGGTTTTTGTGGTGTTTTTGTAGAGATATGCAAAGGTATACTAGTGTAAGGTAATCGTACGGTTGAGGTTCCAAAAACCTTATGTGACTCACCTAAAAGATACTCCCTATACAGGTTGTTGAGGCTCAATATAGAAAGGAACTAAAGACAAGGATTAGCATCAAATACCCAAACCTATAATCTAAAGATTAAGACTAACCTATCCGATTGAGGTTGTTGAGACTCACAATCGAGGTAGAGGTTGTTGAGGCTTCACTACCACCTAGAAAAGACAAGTCTAAACTAAGCTAAAGCAAATCTTTAACTTTGGATTAAGGTAAAAGCAAGCTCGTAAACTTAAGGAAATTACGGTTGGATCTTGAGATTCCACGGTCGTGGAACTCAAGAACAGCCCGTAATTTAGGGTTGTCGGCGATAATTCTCTAACTCTCAGGGTCTAATCTGTTTGCGATCGATCTATCATCATCTAAGCCACAACTATCAACCCTTCACCTTAGAATTGTTAAGGGTTTTTAGCCAATAACAGTCATATTGATATTAATTCAAGAATTAAAAGACAAAAGATGGAAACTTTCAAGAATTATCAATAATCTTCAAATGAATCTCAGAATCACAGTCAAGAACAAGTGTTTATCAAAAGATTCAAAACGGAATAAGCAATCACGATCTTAGGAAAGAAAAGAAACGGGATGTCAATCCGATCCTAAATCAAACCTAAGCAAGAAGAGGAATCTTCTTGCAAAATCCTCCAAGAACTTCGATCTTCCACAAAATGCGAAGATCACAAACAGCAACTCTCCAATTACGAACCTTGATTTTCAATGAGATCTCCAAAATTACCTCCAAGATGAGGCTTTGTGCGTTGCTAAAATGTGAATTGTAAGCGTGCGTTTTTTTTGCCGCTAAACTAGGGTTGAAGGGTCGTAAGCGAGCCTCCTGAAATCTCTTTTCGGCCGTCTTTTTATAGGGCAAGACGAAGTGTCGGCCCGGCCCAATCTTCAAGAAGATCATGGCTTCGAAGTGTGGCGAGAGATTCGCCAAGATCACGGTCGTGGAAGATTCCACGACCGTAATTCTAGGGCGTGGAAACAATTACGGTTAGTTCCACGGCCGTAATATCTCCTGGAATGGACATCGAATTCTGACTCAAAATCCACGGCCGTAATTTAGGGTGAGAGCGTGGTTCTTGCTTTCATCCGTGCATTCCTCAATCTAATACTCCAATTTGCTTCCAAAAAGTGTCCTCGATCTATGGACATTTCAACTCAACTTTCTTTTGCTCGATTTCGTTCGGAAATAGCTCCAAATCACCTATAATCAACATAGAACTCGTGTAGACATCCATATTGACAATATAGGTAATACTAGCTCACATATGTACAAAGCTCAATCAAAGACTATCAATATGAATCAATTACGATCAGAAAACGTGCCTAAAATATCACAATATTTCATGCTAACAAATAACCCCATACTTAGCACTTGCTTGTCCCTAAGCAAGGTCTTTCAAAAAGTTTTAAACAAGAGTTAGGATGAGATATGTGTACCTTCTTTTGGATGAAAGTGACTTCTAAAGAATAGATCATTCTCAAATCTTGCTTCAATCGTTTTTCAAACTTTCACACACTTAATTAGAGAGTAAAAGGTAAAGAAAACTCATGAATCAATTTAACTTCCAAACAAGCATTATAACCTTCAAATATTATCAAAATCAATCATAAGAACTTCAATTTAGATCACCAAGCCATATAACATTCTTTTGATCTTAAGGACTTTCAAAGAAAAGGTCTAGAGTATGGAAGGGAAGGGAAACTTTGAGGGAGAGTGGTGCATAAATCCGGGAAAGCGGACAACTACCTTCTTCTTTTGCGGTTTCCGCAACACTTCACTTAGAGCTTCGCTCTCTCCTTTTCATTTTTCGACTTTACTTTTGGAGTTATGGATAGAGGTGCACAAAAACCGAAGCCTAGGAGATTGGCGTTTCTCAAAATTGCAAGAGATGCCTCAAACCCTTAGCGCACATACCATAATCCGCTAGGAATATCGCTCAATCCGACTTTGGCAAGACACAAACACCCGGCTATGTGAATGGTGCCGAGTTACTCATCGTCATGATTGACTTCCCCAAACCTATAATTTCTTTCTATTCAATTGATTGCAAATATATGCTCTCATGGCCCTCCCACATCAAACATGCCTTTTTCTCATTCACTTTCCAAGTTCCCGGATGGGTAAGGGAGGCTAATATTTCAATGAGGAGTTAGATGATCAAAGAAAGAAGAAAGAAAGTATCGAATTGCCTTAATCATTTCAACAAGAAGTATAGGAACTTATAATGTGATTTCAACTTCAATTTCTTACATGATTTAGGTAACATTTTCACATTATACAACTTGCAAAAGAGGTAAGATTCATTCATTCAATTTCTTTTCGAATTACCATCCTTTCAAGCATGCAATTGTTATCAACTCAATTCGCAAGTAGTGATTATCATGGAAATCATATCGATTCGTTAGAAGCATCAAATTTTCAAAATTTTTCAATTTTTATGGGTTTTTTTTTTTAAAGTTCTTTTCATGCAATGCAAGAATGAAACGTGTAACATATGATGAACATGCAATGATAGTCTAGGAATGAAAGCAACATATAGAGTAGAGTTATTACAAACATTTAGTACATCCCACCCCATACTTAGGACGAACATTGTCCCTAATGTTCACAAGAAAGAACAAAAGAAAGAAAAGAAAAAGAAACTCACAAATGGTGGCGGGAATGTCTAAAAACGAGCGGTCCGGTCATCAATCACTGCGGCGCCGGTGGAGGTGGGAATGGAGAGAAACTCGGATCATAGACCCGCCCAAACTGCTGGCGGTAGACGTCCCTCATCATGTGGTCAAGGTCGTCTAAGTGTCTGTCTCTAGCATCCGCCCGGATCTCTAATGCTCCGACTCTGTCTGAAAGTCCGGTAGCCCAATCCGGCATCCTCTCATACCATCCCGGGGGATCGGCTGGTGCTGGTGCTGGTGGTGGCGGTGGTGCTGCTGGCTGCGTCGTGGACCAAGGAGGAGGAGTGCTGTACCAAGTGGGAGGTGTAGTCATCCACGTGGGCCTCTCGCTCACACTGGCGCGGCGAGATGACGAGCCTGAAGCTCTAGCCGGGCGTGGAGAGCGCCTAGGTACATCCGGGGCCGCATCCGGCTGATCCGGAAACGTGCCGAACTCCTGCTCTGCTCCTCCACCACTCTCGTACTGCTCTCCCATGTCCTCCTCATCCTCAGCTGGTGGTGGAACGTAAGGGGGAGCTACAAGCCTGTTCGCATGCATCGCAGCGAACGTCTCCTTCCAATTATGGCGTCCCGCCATAATGGAATACTCTGGCAGCCACTCAATACCCCTGCCTGTCCTACTCTCCCAGGGCATGCCCGCATAAGGCGGACCTCTATGTGTGGGGAAGATGAGTCCCCTAACCATGAATGCATGTAATCCTAGAGGTACGGCGGGTATGCGGGTGCAAGCTGAAAAATCTACACCAAAGCTCCTAGCTATGTGGGTCACTATCCCACCATATCCAATATTCCCCTTCGACTTATTCTTCAGTTTACTCATCGTCGCCGCCAAAAGAGTAGCACAATCTGCGCGACATCCATAAAGCATAGCATAAAGAAGGAATAGCTCATCCGTCTTGATCTTTTGGGGTGTCTCCGTCCTAGGGAAGAGACACTCCGAAAGAACACGGTGAGCTATCTTCAAGGCTAGATGGTACATCAATCTAGCCTTGGTATCAACTGGTTGCCAACGGTCCTCGTCGGCATAAATCATGGCCACTTCCGCCCAAAAGTCCTTGGCGGAAATGCCTCTAGGAAGTCGACCGTTATAGGTCTCATGGAACCCAAAAATGGTCCCGAACTCAACAATGCTCAAGTGGTAGTCTCTGTTCATGAGACGGAAGGAGACGGTCCTATCAACATGGCTGTGCTCAAAAGATGTCACAACCTCTCGGGTGATCTCCTCATAAGCGTCTTCACGAATGTTTGTGAAGACTAGCAATCCGGCTCTATCCAAGAGCCATGTAAGGTCTTCTACTATGTTGAGAGGATGTAGATCCTCCAACAACAAATATCTAGGACCTATCACTGTCCTCTTCTCTATTTTCTCAAGTGCGGCTATGTAGTTTTCGTGTATGATCGGGATGCTAGGAGGAGGGGGTGAAGATGGAGGTGAAGGTGAGGATGGTGGTGAGGGAGATGAGGGTGGTGGTGCCCTAGATGTGGAGGGGTTGCCCTTTCTCTTCTTATTTTGCTCCCCTTTCTTTTCCTTAATCCTTCCCGAAACTCTCCTCACAAAGTCCATTCTGTTGAGAATTACGGTCTGTTCTATAGAAACCACGGCCGTGGAACCTTCAGCGACCGTGATTCGTCTCGAAAATTCTCAATTCTCAGCAAATCAGCAATCAAACTCCACAACAAGCAGTCCTAATCTAATTTCTTCCAATCTCAATCAGTTCTTCCTAAAAATCTCTAACAAGAACGAACAAAAACGACTAGAATCAAGAAGAGAGCAAAAACCTATTTTTCGGATTGAAAAATCCGAAATGCGCTTCCGTTGATGAATTTCCGCTCGATTCTTCGCTTGGATCTTGTTTGTGGTTGGATTTGCTCCAGTTTAGGAAGAAGAATCGTTAAAAACGATTAAGGAATGAAGATTTGGGAGAAGTTGCGGGTTTTCGGTATTTAGGGCGTGGAATTGGGGAGGATTTGTGTGGTTTTTGTGATGAAGTGTGGCTTTTATACTCGCAGGCAAATTTCCAAAAATCACGGTCTATCGGGGCATTCCACGGCCGTGGAAATGTACGGACCCGTAATTTTGGTGATTTTTCACAGGCCTTTGAGAATTACGGCCACTGTAGCTATGACGACCGTAATTTAGACCGTGGAACTTTCTGTAAAGCTTCAAAGTCCAAATTTCGTCACTTCTCTTCGACATTATGCCTCCTTTCTCCTTTTCCATCGATCCTACAACCAAAAACACGAACATACCGGGAGAAATCGAGGCAAAAATAAAGCAAAAACTTCTATTCTAAGCTAAACTATGAATCGAAAACAAAAACGAAAATGCTATACCTTGGGTTGCCTCCCAAGAAGCGCTTTGTTTAAGGTCCGTAGCTAGACCAATCTTGCACTTATTCGAGTGCGGTAGGTGCAAACTCCTCAGCTTGGAGTTCCGGTGAGTACTTCTTGAGTCGTTGGCCGTTCACCTTAAAACTTCCGCTAGCTTCACCCCATACTTCAACTGCACCATGGGGGAAAATACGCTTAATTAGAAAAGGTCCAGTCCAACGAGATTTTAACTTACCTGGAAAGAGGCGAAGTCTCGAATTGAAGAGGAGGACTTGATCTCCCTCTTGGAAGTCCTTTGGGATGATATGCTTATCATGCCAACGCTTTGCTCTTTCCTTGTAGATCTTAGCGTTTTCATAGGCGTTCAAACGGAGTTCATCCAGCTCGTTGATGTCTAGGAGACGCTTCTCTCCCGCTTCCTTCATGCCGAAATTCAGCCATTTGATAGCCCAAAACGCTTTGTGCTCCAGCTCTACCGGTAAGTGACAAGACTTCCCATACACAAGGTTGTATGGTGTGGTTCCTATGGGAGTCTTGTACGCAGTCCGGTATGCCCATAATGCGTCATCTAGTTTCAAGGACCAATCCTTCCTAGTCATTGAAACCGTCTTCTCTAGAATTCCCTTGATCTCCCTGTTTGAGATCTCAACTTGTCCACTCGTTTGTGGATGGTAAGGGGTGGCGATCTTGTGAGTAACCCCATACTTGGTTAGAAGAGCTTCAAAGCGACGAGCTATGAAGTGAGAACCTCCATCACTAATGATCGTCCTTGGTGTCCCGAATCGTGGGAAAATGATCTTGTTGAAGAACTTAACCACCACCATGGCATCATTCGTGGGAGAGGCAATTGCTTCGACCCATCTAGAAACGTAGTCTACCGCCAATAGTATGTATTGGTTTCCACAAGAAGAAGGGAATGGTCCCATGAAATCGACTCCCCAAACGTCGAAAATCTCCACCTCTTGGATGTTGTTGAGGGGCATCTCGTTCCTTCTAGAGATATTGCCTGTTCTTTGACAAGCATCGCAACAAGAAACAAAGGATTGCACATCTTTAAATAAAGTAGGCCAATAGAATCCAGATTGCAATACCTTTGTGCTAGTTTTGTTCGAACTAGCGTGTCCTCCACAAGGTAGTGAATGACAATGACGGATGACACTTTGCATCTCATCTTCCGGCACACATCGCCGAATGATGCCATCCGGACCTCTCTTGAAGAGGAGAGGCTCGTTCCAATAGTATTCCCGGACGTCCTTGAAGAACTTCTTCCTTTGTGCGTATGACAGTCCGGGTGGTATCTCCTGGCAAACTAAATAGTTAACGAAATCAGCAAACCATGGTTCGTTACCTTTGGAGATTACCTTGATGCACTCCTCTATGATATGTAAGTGTTCGTCTGGAAAGGAGTCATCAATGGGCAAATGGTCGTCCTCTAGATGTGTTAGACGACTCAAATGATCCGCAACAGAATTTTCCGAGCCTTTCTTGTCGCGGATCTCTAGATCGAATTCTTGTAGGAGAAGAATCCATCTAATCAGCCTTGGTTTCGCATCTTTCTTCGCAAGGAGGTACCGGATCGCAGCATGATCCGTGTAGACAATCACCTTTGCACCTACAAGATAAGAGCGAAACTTGTCAATAGCGTAGACAATGGCTAAAAATTCCTTCTCTGTAGTGGCGTAGTTGAGCTGAGCTTCGTCTAGCGTTTTGCTAGCGTAGTATATGGCATGGGTTCGTCCTTCCTTTCGTTGCCCAAGAACAGCTCCAATAGCTACGTCACTAGCATCACACATAATCTCGAAAGGGAGAGTCCAATCCGGGGGTTGGATAATGGGTGCTGAAATTAGAGCTTGCCGAATGGTGTTGAACGCATCTAGACATTCCTGTGAAAACTCAAAAACTGCATCCTTCATCAATAGATTAGTGAGAGGTTTTGATATCTTAGAAAAGTCCTGAATGAAACGTCTATAAAATCCAGCATGTCCTAGGAAACTTCTTATTCCCTTCACCGAAATTGGGGGAGGAAGTTTCTCTATGGTCTCTATTTTAGCTTTGTCTACCTCTATCCCTCTACTAGAGACTAAGTGACCTAATACGATTCCTTCCTTAACCATGAATTGACACTTCTCCCAATTAAGAACTAGGTTAGTGTCTTCACATCTTTGCAAAACAAGAGAAAGGTTAGAAAGACAATCGTTAAAAGAGGAACCGTAAACGGAGAAGTCGTCCATGAAGACTTCCATGATTTCCTCTACGTATTCGGAGAAGATGGCCATCATGCACCGTTGAAAGGTGGCTGGGGCGTTGCAAAGTCCGAACGGCATTCTCCTATAAGCGAACGTACCCCAAGGGCACGTGAATGTGGTCTTCTCTTGATCATCCGGATGTATCGGAATCTGAAAGAAGCCACTATAACCGTCAAGGTAGCAAAAGTATGAATGTTGTGCTAACCTTTCAAGCATTTGATCAATGAATGGCAATGGAAAGTGATCCTTCCGCGTTGCGTTGTTGAGCTTGCGGTAGTCTATACACATTCGCCATCCAGTCACGGTTCGGGTAGGAATGAGTTCGTTGTTCTTGTTGGTGATGACCGTCATTCCTCCCTTCTTCGGAACTACTTGAACCGGGCTCACCCACTTGCTGTCGGAAATAGGATAGATGATGCCTGCATCAAGAAGTTTAAGAATTTCCTTCTTGACAACCTCCTTCATGGTCGGATTCAACCGCCTTTGAGGTTGTCTTGAAGTTCTAAAGTCCTCCTCCATTAGTATCTTATGCATGCATAGGGAGGGTTTAATTCCTACTAAGTCCTCAATAGTGTAGCCTATGGCTTTTCTATGTTTCCTAAGGACAGTCATGAGCTGTTCATGTTCATCTATGCTTAATTCGGAACTAACGATGACCGGAAAGGTAGAATTAGATCTAAGAAAAGCGTACCTTAGATGAGTAGGATGTGGTTTGAGTTCCATTGCTTTCGGAGCTCCCAACGATCCTTGTGGGGCTTCCGATGTTTCCTTAGAAGTTTCTAAGGATGTTGAATGGGTTGGAGAAGAATTAGAAGAAGTTGAAGAAGTATGCCGATCGCCCTTTTCCACGGTCAAAATTACGGTTTCCTCTGGTTTTCCACGGCCGTAATATCCTCTGGAATGGAGATTGATTTTGGTCGTGGAATCCACGGTCGTGGAATACAGGGTATGACCGTGGATTCGAGTATTCTCAGCCTCATCGTGGAGTTTCTCAAACTCCACTTCATGCATCTCTTCTTGTGCTTCTAAGGCTTCAATTTCCTCTTTGCACTCTTCTTCTTCTCCTACATTGGTTAGACTCATAGTAATAACCTTTTGTAAGGGATCGTTAAAGAGAATCGCACTTACCTCCTCCATGGATAAACCTTCTTCGTCTTGGACATTGTAAATATCCTCATCAAAGATTGGCTCCTTTACTAGAGTGGAAAGAACGAACTCTACTTTCTCTTCCCCAATATCAAAAGCGAGTCTCCCATTCTTGCAATCGACCATGCAGCCGGAAGTTGCAAGAAACGACCTTCCGAGTATGATCGGGACCGGACTATCTGCAGGAATGTCAAGTACGACAAAATCAATGGGGACAAAGAACTTGCCTAGCTTGACTGGGAAGTCTTCTACAATGCCGACGGGACGAGTAATGGATCGATCCGCCATGTATAACGTCATCTTCACTGGTTTAGGGTCGCCTAAACCGATCTTCCTGCACAATGCAAGTGGTATGATGCTCACACTTGCTCCCAAGTCACATAAAGCGTCATATGTGACTTCTCCCACTCCAATGGGAATGCAAAATGACCCCGGATCTTTCAGTTTTGGGGGCATTTTCTCCTTCATAGTCTTGATGAGATTCGAAGAATCCGAACTCATCTTGACCTCTCCAAAATCTTCTAGCTTCCTCTTGTTAGAGAGGAGCTCCTTCAAGAACTTGCCATAAGCCGGCATACCTACAATAGCATCAATGAAAGGTATATTAATATGCAGTTTGCTCATGAGTTCTATGAACTTACCGAATTGCCTGTCTAGGCGCGCTCGCGCTCTAGATTGAGGGAACGGTAGGGGAGGTTTGAAAGCTGGAGGGGGAACATAGACGTCCTCCTTCTCCTTCCCCTTTTCTTTGCTTTTCTCTACGGGGACTTCAACGAACGTAGGCTGCGGATCGGTGGTAGTCACTCCGCTCCTAGTTGTAATCGCCATTACCCTTCCCTTAGGGTTGTCCTCCGTCTTCCCTGGAAGTTTCCCTGGATTTCTAGGAACTTCTTCAGCATGATCGAACATTTGGTTTTCTAAAACCTTTTGAGCTTTGTCGATCTTAGAAACTTGATCATCGAATTTAATGAAGCGGTCCTCCATCCCTTGAAGCTTTCCCAAGATAGTTTCCAACATGGGATCTGGCTTCTCCTTCCCCGAAGTGCTTCCTCCATTAGATGATTGCCCCTGGCTTTTCAAAGGAGTAGAGGAAGAGGAAGGTGGAGTTAGCGAATTAGAATTGGAAGGATAGGAGTTACTGGAATTCTGTTGATTGGAGCGCCAATTGTTGTTGTTTGAACCACGATTGTTGTTCCAATTGTTGTTGTTCCGGTTGTTGTTGTTTCCATTCCAATTGTTATTCCGGTTATTGTTCCGGTTATTGTTGTTGTTGCGGTTGGTGTTATCACCGCCGTTGTTGTTGTTGCCCAAATAACCAACATCCTTCCCTTGTTGCTTTGGGAAGTTGGTCTTGATAGTCTCCTTCAACTCCTTGATTTCATTGTTGAGGGAGAAAATCTGATTTTGAGCTTCATGTGTGAGCTTCGCTCCTTGCTCCACACGATTTCCTTCCACCTTTCGGTGGGAATACTTCTCTATGACTCTTGCTTGCTTCTCAATGAAGTCCCAAGCGTCATCTTCTCTCATGTCCATGAACGTTCCACATGAGAGGGATTGGAGGTTGAATTGCGTTCCCGCATCCAGCCCTTTGTAGTAAATTTCCAGCAAGGCAAGCTTGGATATGCCATGATGAGGGCAATCCAAGAGCAAATCCTGAAACCTTTCCCAAGATTGAAACAAACTTTCGTTAGGTCTCATAGAAAAAGCATTAATCTTACCTCTAAGTTCCGCCGTTTTGGAAGGCGGAAAGAACTTGGTGAGAAACTCTGCGGAAAGGTCTTCCCACGTGTCTAGTTTCCCATTAGGAAGAGCTTGGTACCAAGACAGCGCTTTCCCTTTCAAGGAGAAAAAGAATGGTTTAAGCTTGTAGCTGTTGGTAGTGGCGCTCTTCGGTCTCATCGTCTCCATCATACACTCAAAGTTTTGCAAGTGTTGGTATGGAGATTCAGCGCTAGTACCGCCAAACTGGCTTTGGCGAACAAGAGTGATAACTTGAGGGTTGAAGCTAAACCCTTGTACATCTTCAGCATCAAAGTTCACACCTAAGCGGCGTGGTTGTTGTGTTGGATCCATCCGTTGGCCAAGAGTTCTCGGCTCATTATCCACACGTTCGACTCTCGCATTCCTGGGTGGAATGCGGCGGTTAGCAGCCCCTTGTGTATTGAAAGGATTCACATTGACCGCAGGGTCAATCTCTTCTAGCGGTGGCATGGAAGAGTCGCTATCATCGGCGGATGAATGACTTCTTCTTCTTCTAGACCTTGAAGTCCTTTTCGAGGATTTCTTGATCATGTTATTTTTAAGTTCGCTCATTTGTATTCCCATCTGGAACATCTGATCCTGTAGAGCGTTGACTTGGGATTGATGCCGATTCATCTCATCTATGCGAAGGTTATCATTCCAGCGAAGTTGAGCTTCCTTCTCTGCTAGCTCCGATTGGAAATCACGTTCGTTTCCTTCGGTCATCTTCTTTTCCTTGCGCTTTTGCCTCAAGGTTTTCTCTAGCTCTTGATCAAGAGGTAAGAGATCTCCGGTATTCCTAGACCTGCGCATACACTTAAAACAATATCAAACAACGAGAGCAAGCTCCCAAGCTTGACAACCGGTTACCGAATTCGGCCGAAACCAAATCCCCGGCAACGGCGCCAAAAACTTGTTCGCCCCTAAAGGTGTGTGTAAATAAGCTTTAAATTTATAAAACTAGAATCAAGCAGCGAACCCGCAGTGTACGGATCGACGTAGTTAAGCAAGAATTCTAGAGTATCGAACACAGGGATTTGGGTGGGAACAAATCCGATTTCAGGTTATCAAGCAATAAATATGGGAGTTTTGCAAATATTGGGAAAACAACAATCCTAAAGATCCGGGTATTCAGTTGCGGCAATAGATTCAAGATATACTAATGATGTAAAGACAGAGTAGAGATATGCAAAGGTATACTCATGTAAGGTAATCGTACGGTTGAGGTTCCGAAAACCTTATGTGACTCACCTAAAAGATACTCCCTATACAGGTTGTTGAGGCTCAATATAGAAAGGAACTAAAGACGAGGATTAGTGTCGAATACCCAAACCTATAATCTAAAGATCAAGACTAACTTATCCGATTGAGGTTGTTGAGGCTCACAATCGAGGTAGAGGTTGTTGAGGCTTCACTACCACCTAGAAAAGACAAGTCTAAACTAAGCTAAAGCAAATCTTTAACTTTGAATTAAGGTAAAAGCAAGCTCGTAAACTCAAGGAAATTACGGTTGGATCTTGAGGTTCCACGGTCGTGGAACTCAAGAACAGCCCGTAATTTAGGGTTGTCGGCGATAATTCTCTAACTCTCAGGGTCTAATCTGTTTGCGATCGATCTATCATCATCTAAGCCACAACTATCAACCCTTCACCTTAGAATTGTTAAGGGTTTTTAGCCAATAACAGTCATATTGATATTAATTCAAGAATCAAGGAATAAAAGATGAAAACTTTCAAGAACTTTCAATAACCTTCAAGTGAATCTCAAGATCCCAACAAGTATTTATCAAGGATTCAGAATGGAACAAACAAATCACAACTATAGGAAAGAAGAGAAACGGGATGTCAATCCGTTTCCGATTCGAACCTAAACAAGAAGAGAGATCTTCTTGTAATTCTTCCAAAAACTTCGGTTTTTCACAATTCCGAAGATCACAACGACAATCTCCACCGAAGTGCGAGATTTGAACAACTCTTCAACTGCAAACTCTGATCTCCAATGAGATCTCCGAAACTTGCCTCCAAAGTGGGGAAGCGTTAACCCTTCGCGTCGATCGTAAAGAGCTTGTGTAAAGGTGTAAGCGAGCCTGATGAAATCTCTTTTCGGCCGTCTTTTTATAGGGCAAGACGAAGCGTCGGCCCGGCCCAGTCTTCAAAAGATCATGGCTTCGAAATATGGCGAAAAGATTCGCCAAGATCACGGTCGTGGAAGATTCCACGACCGTAATTTTGAGGCGTGGAAACTACTACGGTTAGATCCACGGCCGTAATATCCCCTGGAATGAACATCGAATTCTGACTCACAATCCACGGCCGTAATTTGGGGTAAGACCGTGATTCTTGCTTTCCTTCGTGCATTCCTCAATCCATTACTCAAATTTGCTTCCAAAAAGTGTCCTCGATCCATGGACATCTCCACTCAACTCTCCTTTTCTCGATTTCGTCCGAAAATAGCTCCAAATCACCTATAATCAACATAGAACTAGTGTAGACATCCATATCGACAATATAGGTAATACTAACTCATATATGCGCAAAGCTCAATCAAAGACTATCAATATGAATCAATTACGATTAGAAAACGTGCCTAAAATATCACAATATTTCATGCTAACAGAAGGCACACTCAAACCCCAATAAAGGATAAACCTTTATTACCTACACTCATGATCTTGGGTAAACAAGCAAAGAAATCACCAAGTAAGTCTCATCCTAGGCTGGCGTTGAACCAAAAAAAGTATAACAAGAATAGGATTTGGACAACTTACTGTTGGGTTAATGAACCAACTTGATGGTAACCCTGTTCTAGCAAAAATATCTACATCACTAGAGAACCCTGATGAACTCGTACTCGACCCCGAGTCAGAACTTGAATCAGAGTCGGACGACACTTGAACGACCCACTATTGTTTTGGAGCTGAGGATGTTGCTTCGTTGACTGAAGATCTCTTGGAAGCCATTGAGAAATTTTGAAAAAATGATGAAGAGGGTTTTGGAAATTTGGAAGAGTAAAGCACCGTTCTATCGAAAGCAAAGGGAAGCGGAAGAAAGAAAGAGGGAAGCGAAGAGGTATTTGAATTGTTCCTCAAGAAGAGGCTTGGTAAAGATATCTGCAAGCTGCAAGTTAGTTGAGAGAAAAGAAATCGAAACATCACCTTTCTCAACATGATCACGTATGAAGTGATGCCTTACATCAATAAGCTTAGTCCTTGAATGCTGCACAGGATTTTTGGATATAGAAATAGCACTAGTATTATCACATTTTATAGGAATACCTCTCAAGTCAAAGCCAAGGTTACGAAGTTGTTGAGCAATCCAAAGAATTTGAGCACAACAAGCTCCTACAACTATGTATTCAGCTTCAGTTGTGGATAGTGCAACATAATTTTGCTTCTTGGAGTGCCAACTTATTAGGGATGACCCTAAGAATTGACAACATCCAGATGTACTTTTTCTATCAACCTCATAACCTGCAAAGTCTGCATCTGAATAGCCAACAAGATGAAACAAGCTTTGACATGGGTACCATAACCCTAGATCCTTAGTGCCATTGAGGTACCGAAAAATTCTTTTCACAGCTATCAAGTGTGACTCTTTAGGATCAGCTTGAAATCTTGCACACATGCAAACGCTAAACATAATGTCAAGACGACTAGCAGTTAGATACAACAATGAACCGATCATACCTCGATACTCCTTTTGTACTACACTTTTACCGTTCTTGTCATGATCTAGCGAAAGTGTTGAACTCAAAGGAGTTTTTGCAACCTTAGATTGATCCATTTTGTACTTGTTAAGCAAGTCTTTAGTATACTTGCTTTCATTGAAGAAAATTTATTTCTTTGCTTGTGTAACTTGAAGTCCAAGAAAGAAATTTAATTCTCCCATTAAGCTCATCTCAAATTCCCTACACATAATATTTAAAAATTCCTTGCAAAGGGAATCATTAGTAGCACCGAGTAATATATCATCAACATAGATTTGTACTACTAAAATGTCGTTGCCTCTAATTTTGATAAACAATGTTTTATCAATCAAACCTCTTTTGAAATTGTTTTAAAGAAGATATTTAGAAAATCTTTCATACCAAGCTCGAGGAACTTGCTTAAGACTGTAAAGAGCTTTATCTAATTTAAAAACATGATCCAGAAATTCATCGTTTTCAAAACTAGGAGGTTGAACAACGTAGACTTCTTCTTCTAAGAAGCCGTTTAGAAAAGAACATTTTACATCCATTTGAAAAAGTTTTATGCTCATGAAAGATGCAAATGCAAGTAACATACGTATGGCTTCAAACCTGGCAATAGGAGCAAAAGTCTCCTCATAATCAATACCTTGTTCTTGGTTATAGCCTTGTGCTACAAGTCGTGCTTTGTTACGTATGACTTTGCCACTTTCATCCAATTTGTTTTGAAAGACCCATTTCGTGCCAATAACTGATTGATGCTTTGGTCTTGAAGTAAGAGTCCATACCTTGCTCCTCTCAAATTCATTTAATTCATTTTGCACGGCAATGATTCAGTCTGGTTCTTGAAGAGCTTCAATGTAGTTCTTTGGCTCGACAAGTGATACAAAAGCGGAGAAGGCACAAAGATTATTTACTTTGGATCTAGTTTGAACTCCAGCATTTGGATCTGAGATCACATTCTCTTGTGGATGATACGAGGAGTGTTGAACTTTTCTTCTTTTGACAGATGATGTAGATCCAGAAGGTTGAGATGAATATGTCTAACTCGAATCAGGTACCCATTTGTGCATTACCTGTTGTTCCAATCTCAAGGCCTTGAAGTTGGGTTTCAAGACCTTGAAGTGGAGTTCTGTTGTCATAGTTTCCAGTTTCAAGGTCTTGAAGGTGTGTTCCAATCTCAAGGCACAAAGATTATTTACTTTGGATCTAGTTTGAACTCCAGCATTTGGATCTGAGATCACATTCTCTTGTGGATGATACGAGGAGTGTTGAACTTTTCTTCTTTTGACAGATGATGTAGATCCAGAAGGTTGAGCTGAATATGTCTGACTCGATTCAGGTACCCGTTTGTGCATTACCTGTTGTTCCAATCTCAAGGCCTTGAAGTTGGTTTTCAAGACCTTGAAGTGGAGTTCTGTTGTCACAGTTTCCAGTTTCAAGGTCTTGAAGGTGTGTTTGAAGGTCTTGAGGATTTTCTTTGGTATCTTGAATCTTTTTTTGCATATTAATTGTCTTGACCTTTAGGATCTTCCTCTTCATCCGAAATGTGATCTTCTCTTTGATTCAGATTTAAATCTGCAACACTCTCACTCAAAGTACCATCATTGCTTTCATCAAAAATAATATGAATGCTTTCCTCAACAACTTTGGTACGTTTGTTATATACTCGATAAGCTTTGCTATTTGAAGCATATCCAATGAATATAGCTTCATCACTACGTGCATCAAATTTCCCGAGATTGTCCTTTCCATTGTTGTGAACAAAACAAGTACATCCAAAAGGTTTGAAGTATGAAATATTTGGTTTTCTTCCTTTAAAGAGTTCATAAGGAGTCTTTTTCAAAATAGGGCAAATTAAACATCTATTTAAAATATAATTTGCGGTGTTTACTACTTCAGCCTAAAAACTTTTTCGCAAATCATTTTCTAAAAGCATTGTCCTAGACATATCCTCAAGAGTGCGGTTCTTGCGTTCCACAACTCCATTTTGTGAGGAGTTCTAGGAGCTAAAAAGTTATGAAAAATACCATATTTTGCACAAAATAGATCAAACTTTAGTTGATCAAATTTTGTACCATGATCGCGCTTCTTATAGAAACGATTGGTAGGTTTTTCAAACTTTGTAACTCCTTACACAATTTGAAAACTCAAATAAAGCTTCAGATTTTTCTCGTAGAAAAGATATCCATGTAAAACGAGAGAAATCATCTACTATAACAAGGATGTATTGTTTTCCTCCGGGAGATTTGGCACGTATAGGTCCACAAAGATCCATATGTAAAAGTTCAATAGGTCGAGAAGAACTTACAGCTTTCTTAGGTTTGAATGAACTTCTTGTTTGTTTACCTTCTGTACATGCTTTACATAGGTCATTAACCTTGAAGTTTAGGTTTGGCAAACCACGCACCAAAACTTTTGTAAGTAGCTTCTGCATGGTGTGCATGCTTACGTGGCCAAGTCTATAATGCCAAAGCCTTGGATCATCAGTCAAGGCCTTTTGACATTTTAACTTAGTTCTTGCGACTTGGTTAGTACTCAAAGAATAAACATTATTACACCTAGGAGTAGTAAGCAATACTTCTCCCATCTTTATGTCTTGAACTTCACATTTTTTTGAATCAAACATGACTTTATTGCCTTTATCACAAATTTGAGAAATACTTAGCTGATTATATTTCAAGCCATCAACTAAATAAACATCATCAATAAAGTTGGATGAATCATAGCAAATTTTAAAAATGCCAATTATGTCACACTTTCCTTTATCACCAAGAGTAATAGTTCCAGATGATTGCTTCTTTAAATCTGAGAATAAAGAACTCTTTCCACTCATGTGTCTTGAACAACCACTATCTAATATCCATTTGTGCTCCTTTACCTTGGTGATATCTTGCAAAACAGCAAACATCAACCTTTCCGGCTCGACCAAATGGCATATTTTGGTTCATACTCAGGTTCGATCATGTTTGGTGGTCTAGTACCTTTAGGAACCCACATTTGTTTGACATGTTTCCTTAAACATAAAGGATAGGTATTTCTGATGATATAAGGATCATTTCTTCTATAAGGACATGTAGATTTAACATGATCATTTTTACAGTAATAGAAGCAGGTAGGCATATGAATACTTCCTTTAGCTGTAACAAAAGTGGTGGTAGGTTTTCTTGGAAAGCTCCTATGATACCCTATACCATTTTTGTTAAGTGAAGATTGTTGTTCACCCATCATTCTTTCCAGATTAGCTATTGAACGAGTAAACTTAATGAGTGATGCCTTCTGGTCTTGACACATTAAAGTCAGATAACTTTCTCTTTCTCTAAATCGATATAGTTTTGATGTAGAGAAGGGAGGTTGTCCTTGAGAATCAAGTTTTCTGATTCCAATGCCTTGATATTGTCATCAAGTTCTTCCTTTTATGTGTTAAGATTTTCAATCTCCAGAGACATTTCACTCAATTGTTTATCTTGTTCATGAAGTTTTTCTTTGAAAGAATTTATCCTTATTCTATGTTCCTTATCACTTAAGATAATATCCTTAAAGAATTGTTTAAGGTCAATCTCAGGTTGAGACAAAATTGTACTTACCATATTGTCGATGTATAGATTTGAGTTATCTTCATGATCGGCCATAAGACAAAATGTCAGTACTTTCGTTTTCTTATTAGATTTAGGAAACTTACCTCGGGGTTTTGATGCTTGTGGAAATTCTCGGTTTGCAGATTGTTTCTTTATCTTGAGAGTTCTTGCTAAGCCTTTAGAGATCATGACAAGAGCATCTTCGTCATTATCATCATCACTATTTTCTTCATCAGAAGGTAACTCATCTCTTCTAGATTTTAATGCCAAATTCTTGGAGTTGGATTGGAGTTTTCCATCTTCTTCGCCAAGAATCATTTCATGTGTGATGAATTTTCCAAGTAAATCATCAAGAGGAAGAGTAGTGAGATTTTGAGCTTCTTCAATAGCAGTCATCTTTGGTCCCCACTTGGCTTTAAGTAAGCTTCTTAGAACCTTTCTCACTTTTTCTTCATTTGTGAAGGCCTTTCCAAGTGAGTCTAGATTGTTCACGATCTCATTGAATGTAGTGAACATTTCTTTGACTGGTTCATTTGGATTCATCTTGAATAGCTCGTATTGTCTGAGAAAGATGCTAATCTTTGTTTCCTTGACTTGACTTGTTCCTTCGTAAGTGACAACAAGCTTGTCCGATATTTCTTTTGCACTTTTGCATGATGAGATGCGGTTGAATTTATTAGCATCTAATCCATAGTAAAGTAGATTAATTGCCTTGTAATTCTTTGACACACTGTCTAGTTCAGCCTGTGTGAAGTCTGATTCCTTCTTTGGGACATGGACGCCTTCAACCGTTGTCATTGGAACTTTTGGTCCATTTTGAAAAATGCTCCAAAGCTCCATATCCTGGTCAATCATGAACATACGCATAAGTGATCTCCAATGAGCGAAGTTGTTGCCATAGAAGAGTGGTGGTCGAGATGAGGATCTTCCTTGAGCAAATCCACCATCACCTACAGGATTCATGATTAGTCTCATTGATGGTTAAATCAATAAACGTGGGTCTAGCTGTGATACCAATTGAAGAACCGATAGGTGATATAAATAAGATAAATAATATTCTAGAAGGAGGGTTGAATAGAGTATGGGAACTTTTCACAAACCAAATCTCAAGGCCTTTAAACTCATTTCAAGGGGCTTGATGTCAATCTATGCTACTAGTCAAACTTTGAAACTCATTTTCAAGGGCCTTGACTTCTTGCTCCTGCAAAACAAAGTTAGTCATAGTAAAGTATATATGGTGCGGAATTGAAAATATTGACAGGAGGATATGTTTACGAAGTTCGGCTCTAAATAGCCTACTCTCCGTCCCAGGGTATATCCGTAGGATCTAACTATCTATTATCAGCTTCAAAGAGTCCTAGACACAAACTAGAAGAAATCCCCTTCTTCTCTCACTTGTAGCCAATGCTACGATCTAGCTCCAACTCTTAACCTAGCTATAATAGCCTAGATACTTCGCAGAGTAACACACTCTAGTTTAACACTGTTTAGATCTACCAATGGAGCTCTTGTGTTTTCTCTCTCAAAGGGGATAAAACTTTTACGTGAATGTGAGAAAGAAAAACAACGAATGAAGATGATTAGGTTGCTTGAGGATGCAAAGATGTTTTCTAGTGTAAGCTTGTATCTCATCTTCTTCGACCATCATCTTCATTTATATCTTCTATGGAAAGATCTTCTAGCCGTTGTAGAGATGACCGTTTGAAGATCAATCTTCTTTTCCATGAAGATCGTAAGGTAGACGTTGCAAGTCTTCAGTCCCTACGAACACGTTGAGTCTTTTACTCCTTGACCTTCCCGTCTTTCTGTTGGATAAGGGAGAATATATTTTTTTCCGTTTTCTTGTTTAGAAAATCTTCAAGAAAAGATTCTCTATTCTTCGGTTGAGATCTTCCTTCGGTTGACAAAATCCTTGGTTGATGAGATCTTCTTGTTATAGAAACTCCAACGAAGATCTTCAATTTATTTGAATCCTTGTTCCGTGCAGCTTAGATTCCAAGGCCCTTGATTTTGTCCTTTTGAACTTGTTCTTGAATCCAACTTCAAGGCCCTTGACATGTAGATATACAACCTGCACTGAATTCAATCCAACCAAATATCTAGAAATATAATCAAGTACATTGTTAGTATATCCAACTACTATATTTGTGTGAAGTCTTCCATCATCAACACCTGTAAACCATTTCAATCAAGGTGGAGTTTTCAAAGCCTACTCACAAACTCAAAAGAAGATCAAGAAGAGGAGAAGAGAAAGAGAAGAGCGTAAGGGAGATGAAGAGGCTGGAATGAGGTAAGAAAACCCCTCATTTGAAGGAATGGTAGGCTTATGAAGGAAGCCAGCCGCAAAGCACGAGTCAAAGGGTCAACAAAAGCCTCTGCTCCTACACAAAGCCGAAGGGGCGGCCCACCCAAGGCGCAGGGGCGCCTAGCCGTAGGGGCGGCCCATGTGGTGCGCAGGTGCGGCTGTCAGGATCAGCCTATGGCTCAGCAAGGACTCCTAGGCTCCAAGGACTAAGGCTCTTACAGCTGAGGCGGTCCAGAAGGGGCGCAGGGGCGGCTGGTGTGCAAAAGATGCACCTCTGGCTGTCCTTTGCTTCTTCACTCGATCTTTTTCACTCCTTCTTCATCCAGCAACCATACACATACATAAAAATACATATATACATTCAAGTAAGCCAATCAAGGCGTCCACAAGATCAATCTTGTGCTTCCTAAGCTAAAGGGAAAGGAAAGAGCATAGAAAGGAAGAAAAGAAGAAACAAAGGGGAGAAGGAGAGAGGTCTCAACAAGCCGAACCTAAACAAGAGCAGAACTCCATCAACACCTCAAGGTTGGCTCCATCACAAGCACAATAGCAACAACCATCATAATCAGCAACAAAGCCAAGCTCACAAGCATACAAACTCCAACAAAGATCAAGAAGAGATCCAAGGGAAGAAGAGAGGAGAAGAGGAACGTAGGGAGAGAAATGAAGTTGTAGATGAGGAACCCTCATTAGAAGGAAAGAGAAGAAGGTAATAAAGATAGGTAAAGGGTAAAGTATGGGTCAAAGGGTCAACAAAGATGGCTGCAGCCGCACAGAGCCACAGGTGCGGCCGAGGCAAACCGCAGGGGCGGCCACTGGGTCACGCAGGGGCGGTCCAGGCTAAATCCTGGCCCTCAGCTCACTCTCTCAGCAACTCAGCAACTAGGCTCTTACATCAGAGGCTTAGTAAATATATCTACAAGCTGCAAGTTAGTTGATATAAAAGATATCGAAACATCACCTTTCTCAACATAATCACGTATGAAGTGATACCTCACATCGATGTGCTTTGTCCTTGAATGCTGCACAGGTTTTTTAGTAATCGAAATAGCAATAGGATTATCACATTTAATCGGGATTCCTTGAAGATCAAAGCCAAGATCACGAAATTGTTGAGCTATCCATAGAATTTGTGCACAACAGGCTCCCGCATCTATGTATTATGCCTCAGCTGTGGATAGGGTGTCCGAGTTTTGCTCCTTGGAGTACCACCAGATTAGGGATGACCCTAGGAATTGGCAACATCCAAAAGTACTCTTTCGATCGACCTTATAGCCTATAAAGTCAGCATCAGAATGACCAACGAGGTGAAACGAGCTTTGACGTGGGTATCATAACCCTAAATTCTTCGTGCCGTTGAGATATCGAAATATCTTTTTCACAACTATCAAGTATGACTCTTTAGGATCAGCTTGAAATCTTGCATGCATTCACACACTAAATATAATGTCCAGTCGACTAGCGGTTACATACAACAAAGAACTGATCATACCTCGATACTCCTTTTGTACAACACTTTTACCATCCTTGTTGTGATGATGTGAAAGTGTGGAACTCATAGGAGTTTTTGCTACCTTGGATTGATCCATTTTATACTTCTTAAGCAAGTCCTTGGTATATTTGCTTTGATTGAGAAATATCCTTTCTTTGCTTGTGTGACTTGAAGTCCAAGAAAGAAATTTAACTCTTCATTAAGCTCATCTCGAATTCCCTACATATAATATCTGAAAATTCCTTGCATAGAGAATCGTTAGTAGCACCAAATAATATATCATCAACATAGATTTGTACTACTAAAATATCGTTTCCTTTGGTTTTGATAAATAATGTTTTGTCGATCAAACCTCTATTGAAATCATTTTCAAGGAGATACTTGGACAATCTTTCGTACCAACCTTGAGGAGCTCGCTTAAGATCATAAAGAGCTTTGTCCAATTTAAAAACATGATTCGAAAATTCATCATTCTCAAAACCAGGAGGTTGAGCAACATAGATTTCTTCTTCTATGAATCCATTTAAAAAAGCACATTTTACATCCATTTGAATTAACTTTATGTTCATGAAGGATGCGAAAGCAAGAAGCATATGTATGGCTTCTAACCTGGAAACCGGAGCAAAAGTCTCCTCATAATCAATACCTTCTTCTTGGTTATAGCCTTGAGCTATAAGTCGTGGTTTGTTTCGAATGACCTTTCCACTTTCATCCAACTTGTTTTGAAAAACCCATTTTGTGCCAATGATAGATTGGTGCTTAGGTCTAGACGTGAGGGTCCAAACTTTGTTTCTCGAACTCATTTAGTTCATTTTGCATAGCCATGATCCAATCAGGTCCTTGAAGAGCTTGAACATAGTTCTTGGGCTCAATAAGAGACACAAACCCTGAGAATGCACATAGGTTGTTAACCCTAGATCGAGTTTGAACTCTTGTGTTTGGATCTGAGATCGCATTCTCTTGTGGATGGTATAAAGAATGTTGAAATTTTCTCCGTTTGTAAGATGGAGCAGATCCTGAAGATTGGGGCTCATTTGCTCGACTAGATTCAGGTACCGCTGGAGTATTGCCTTTGGATCCTATATCAAAGCCTTGAAGTTGAGTTTCAAGGCCTTGAAAATGAGTTCTGACATCGTAGTTTTCCGTTTCAAGGTCGTGAATATGCGTATCAAGGTCTTGATACTGTTCTCCGGTATCTTGAATCTTTTCTTGCATATTCTTTTCCTGAGCTTTAGGATGTTTTTCTCCATCAAAGATATGATATCCATGTTGATTCAGATTAATATATGCAAAACTTTCACTCAAAGTACCATCATTGTTTTCATCAAATATAACATGAATACTTTCCTCAACGATTTTGGTACGTCTATTATAGACACGATAAGCTTTTCTATTTGAAGCATATCCAATGAAGATTGCTTCGTCACTACGTGCATCAAATTTACCATGGTTGTCTTTGCCATTATTATAACAACGCACGTACATCCAAAGGATTTAAAATAGGAAATATTAGGTTTTCTTCCCTTAAAGAGTTCATAAGGAGTCTTTTTCAAAATAGGGCAGATTAAACATCTATTTAAGATGTAGTTAGCAGTGTTAACCGCTTCAGCCCAAAAACGTTTTGGAAGACTATTTTCTAAAGGCATAGTCCTAGACATGTCCTCTAAGGTGCGGTAGTTACGTTCCACAACCCCGTTTTATTGAGGAGTTCTAGGAGATGAAAAATTATGTGAATGCCATATTTTGCACAAAACAAATCAAACTTTAGTTGATCAAATTCTCTACCATGATCGCTTCTTATCGAAACAATAGATAGGTTTTTCAATGTTTGCAAATCCTTACATAATTTTGAAAACTAAACAAAGCTTCAGATTTTTCCCGTAAGAATGAGATCCATGTAAAACAAGAGAAATCATCTACAACGACAAGAATGCACAGTTTACCTTTGGGAGATTTGACACGCATAGGACCACATAGATCCATCTGTAAAAGTTCAATGGGTCTAGAAGAACTTACAACCTTCTTTGGTTTGAATGAACCTCTTGTTTGTTTACCTTGTGTACAAGCCTTACATAGTTCATCTACCTTGTAGTTTAGGTTTGGCAAACAACGTACCAAGTCCTTTGAAAGTAGTTTCTTCATTGTATGCATGCTTACGTGACCAAGTCTTCTATGCCAAAGCCTTGGATCGTCATTCAAGGCCTTGAGACAATTTAGTTTAGTTCATGAAACTTGATTAGTACTCATAGAATAAACATTGTTGCATCTAAGAGCATTAAGCACAACATCACCCGATATCTTATCTTGAACTTCACATTTTTCTGAATCAAAAATCACCTTGTTGCCTTTTATCACAAATTTGAGAGATACTAAGCAAGTTGTACTTCAAACCGTCAACAAGATAGACATCATCAATGGAGTTAGATGAATTATAACCAATTTTACCAATGCCAACAATGTTACACTTTCCTTCATCACCAAGCTTAATGGTTCCAGATGATTGCTTCTTTAGATCCGAGAACAGTGAGTTTTTTCCACTCATATGTCTTGAGCAACCACTATCTAATATCCATTTATGCTCCTTTACCTTGGTGATATCCTGCAAAACAGCAAACATCAACCTTTCCGAGTCGACCAAATGGCATATTTTGGTCCATATTAAGGCTCAATAATGTTTGGTGGTCTAGTACCTTTAGGAACCCATATTTTCTTAACTTGTTTCCTTAGACATAGAGGATAAGTGTTTCTAATGATGTTAAAGATCATTTCTTCTATATGGACATGTTGATTTTACATGACCCTTTTTGCAACAATAGAAACATGTGGGCATATGAATACTTCCTTTAGCTTTAACAAATGTGGTAGTCATTTTTCTAGGAATACATACGTGATAGCCTATACCATTTTTGTAAAGAGAAGATTGTTGCTCACCCATAATCCTTTCGAGGTTGGCTTTTGAACGAGTGAATTGAATAAGTGCAACCTTCTGGTCTTGACACGTCACAGTTAGAGCAACCTTTTCTTTCTGTAGATCGATATATTCTCAATGAAGAGACGAGAGATTGCCGTTGAGAATCGCATTTTCTGATTGTAAGGCCTTGATATTGATATCGATGTCTAACTTTTCAGTGTTAAGATTTTTAATCTCTAGAGACATATCACTTAATCGTTTCTCTTTTTTGTGAAGTTGTTCTCTCAAGAAACTTATCCTTACACTATGTTCTTTATCACATATGATTATGTCTTTAAGGAATTGCATGAGTTCAGATTCAGGTTGAGGCATAATTGTACTTATCACATTATCAACATAGTGATCTGGATCTTCTTCATGATCGGCCATAAGACATAAGTTTTCTTGTTCTTTTTCGTCCTTTGATTCATTTGTAGAATCTGAATCACTCCATGAAGCTACCATATCTTTCTTCTTTCAATCATTTTTCCTAAAGTTGTTTCTCTTCTGTTGTGGACAATCCTTTACGAGATGATCTATTTCACCACATTCAAAACAAGTCAGTACTTTAGTTTTCTTGTTAGGGTTAGAAAACTTACCTCGGGGTCTTGATGTTCGCAGATAATTTTATATGTTTGCAAACTGTTTTTTTTTAAAGAATTTTTGCAAGACCTCTTGAGATTAAGGTGAATGACTCTTCCTCATCTTCATCATCACTATCTTCTTCCTATGATGGTTTCTCATCCTTCTTGGATCTTGGAGCTAGATTCTTTGTGTTGGATGGGAGCTCTCCATCTTTTTCACCAAGAACCATTTCGTTGGTGATAAACTTTCCAAGAAGGTCGTCAAGAGGAAGTGTTGTGAGATTTTCAGTGTAACAGCTAGAATTTTTGAATTCTAATTAATGTTGATTAACTTAATCAGTGATAGTAATTGACATATAACTTACGAAGATTGCGTAAGTGTTGAGTATAAGTCCCACCGTTATGTTCCTGGCGTAATTTTGGGCTTATGGTGAAATTTTCACTTTTTCCCCTCGGTAATTTTTACCCTCCGATATTATTTGGAGCATTTGGGAGCTCCAATTAACAAAAATGCAGTTGAGAGAAATGATCAGGACATCGGACATGTCCCAGATATGAAATAACATGGAAAGGCAAAATGGCCAAAAGAGTCGCTATTTCGTTTCTTAACGGCTAAGAAAGACGGCTTAGGAATACACGTTTTCCGAGGCAATTGTGGAATAATTATCCCTACAATATTCAAGATTTATTGTTCCAATTTCGAGAAGTTTGGAGAAGGGGGTTCAACCCGCCATTGGATCGGTTAAAGGATAATTATCGACTTCGCTAAAGGATAATTATCCACTTCACTATAAATAGCGCAAAATTGTTTATTAATTCATTTCCTTTCACGTTTCTCGTAAAAGCTCTGATTTCTCTCAAACTTCAAACTCAGATCTACTCTCCGTTTCTAATCCGATTTCAATTCCGTTTGAGTTTCTGGATTCCTCTCTTCATTCTCTTATATCGGTACCAAGTTTCTGCATTTCCGAGCAGATAAGGACCTGGTCGAGCATATATGTCACAAGGACAGTTCCGTCGCTCAGATTCCGGTGAATTTGATGTTGTACATGTGTAGCCTGCATCGTTGTGATTCCGAATCTTCTTTCAGATCGTCAATCGGGTTAGTAGCGAATAAGTTATGAATTTATTCGTTTTCCGTACTGCGATTTGGCCTAAATTGACCTTAGGCTTTTCAAAATGGATAATTAGAAATTCCATTAGGATCATTATATTATTCTGGTGTTTATGAGTTGTTTGTTTGATGAAATCTAATGACAAGTGGGTTTAGAAATGGCCTGCGGGCAAAACGTTATTCTCGTAAAATTTAATTAATTAATTAAAGGTTAATTAATTAAATTAGGATTAAATTTGAGAATGAGGAATACTGATTAGATGCATGCTAGGTGTCAGAATGATTTGAGGATCATGATGATGTTATGGATATCGGTTATGGATTTAAGGATTAGTATGTGTACGAGTATGATGAGATGTTATGTTGAGGATATGCCTTAGGCATTTATGAATGTGTTGAGGATCTGAGGTTTAGATTTGAGATATAGGTTGGTTGTGGTTAGTGAGACGAGTCTCCTAACCTTTGTAGTATGTGATTGTGTGTGCCTTGCTATTGCATGCGTTGATTACTTCCCCAAGGGGAAGCTGTGACGTGGTACAGGTTACGAGTATATCAGGTAAGTCCATAGGACTTACCTAGCGTGGAGTTGTGGATTGTATGATTGTGATGGTTGTGTGTGTTCATATGATTGTGCATTTATAACCTAAACCGGACTAGGATGATCATTCATTACATTTATTTGGCCCAAGTGTATTATAACGGGCGGTAACCGCCGGTCTCCGCCTGCTGGTTAGGAGGAGGTGCCCTGAAGATGATCTCACAGGAGGGAACGAGTGAAGGTCACCCCATGCAAAACTCCTGTGTTACGTTGGATGGGACGGGGTTCTTGAGGCTCCTCGTGTTACAAAAGAAGTTGAGTTAGTAATGGAATAACGTAATGAAAGATAATAAATGAATGTGTGTGGCATTGCATGCATGAGATGTTGATGTGTGGTTGTGCTATTACCTTCATGCTTTTTATTACTGTAGCTAACGGTTTCATACCGTATTGTAGATGATCTGCAGATTAGGAAGACTGCTGGGTGAGACAGATGGTGTGGCAAGCCGAGGACTTCTGTACATTAGGATACGCTGGATATGGGATCTTTTGTATCAGATGTTGTGGTTTGATGTTTTGTACTCGACTTTGAGTTTGTAAACTCTTTTGATGTATCATATACAACTTTTATGTATTTGGTTTTAATCTACCTTTGCGTTTTTGTAAGATCCAGTGAACTTGTTATCAGGCTAGGGTCAGGATCCATTGTGAGATCCTAGCCCAATGTGACACTCCAAGTCCCGTGGATTTGGGGTGTTACATAGTTGGTATCAGATCCTTAGGTTGACAACAATGGCACTTGCTATCTGCAATAAAGGTAGAGTGGATAAATAAACAGAACCCACATGGGTCTGACTTTTCAAAAGGTTTTGGTTTAAAGCGAGTACAGATGTTTTGGAATAGTATGTAAAGAAGTCGTCACCCATCTAAGGATCTCGACAATGTAGATATATATATATAGATATCTTTTATGTGCTGATGTGTATGCATGTAATAATGAGTATTATATATATATATATATATATATATATATATATATATATATATATATATATATATATATATATATATATATATATATATATATATATATATATATATATATATATATATATATATATATATATATATATATATATATATATATATATATATATCAATACATATGGCATATATATAGCCTTATAAGTTTAGGGGCGTATATTCTACAGATGGCTCAGACTAGAGCAGTATCTATACTGGGACGAGATAGGGGTACACCCCCTCTTCCGTCAATAGCGCCAAGTTAGGGACCATTATCCGTTGTTGTGTTGCCTATGGCAGAGAACGAGTTTGAAGAGGCTGGTCGTGTCTCCATGAGTAGATTCGAGTTTCAAGAGTATATGCAGCAAGTATATGAGGCGGCGATAGCGGGTAGATCTACACCGGATTTACCAACATCTGTGAGATCAACTAAAGCTTCTGGATTAAAGAAGAAAGAATGGGTTGAATCAGTAGAAGACGAGGTTGGATATTCGGGTTGCAAACCAAGCCTGACTTGTGGACGTTTGAGTACTTCTTGTTTCACACGGACTTCAGGTGAACCGAGGACTTGTTACAATTGTGGGAAGCCTGGACATGTACGACCTTAGTGTCCAAGATCGCCGGTGACTTGCTTTACGTGTGGTAGACAGGGTCATAGAATTGTCTTCTGTAAGCAAACTAGAGTGTCATCACGACAGAGTTTTATTTTTGCTAGTGTGATGGGAGGTGGTCAGAAGACAGTTCATCAGCAGACGCGGGGACAATAGAGAGTCCCAGATCATTTGCCTACTCAAGAATAGATATCATGTTGGTTTAGATAGCAGTAGGAAGACTATTATAGTCTCTACTGAGATTGACTAAGTAGAGGTTTTTCGAGGTTAGGACCTTTGAGGAGGTGAGTTGTTTTTAGTGCCATATGAGCAACGAGGTTGATAACACCAGGGGTGATGTTTTTTTTATGTATGCCATGAAGGAAAGAGATAGTTCCACGCTGAAGATTATTCAAGTGGTTTGTGATTTTATAGACGTGTTACTGAACCATCTAATCTACCACCTCAATGGAGTGAGGACTTTGATATTGCGTTAAAGTATGGTACGAGATTGGTTGGGAGAAGCCTTATGAGGTATATGGCTTTTTGAGTTGTTAGAACTTGAAGAAGCAATTTGAAGAGTGGATTGAGATGAGCTTCGTTCGCCCTAGTATATTCATCGCTATGTATTGATGACTTGTCAGATCAACTAAGAGAAGCAATTGTGTTCTCAAGATTTTCATATGCCTAGGATATCATCAGTTAAGGATGAGAGAGCCGCGTGGGCATAGGACAACATTCCATACCTGTTATGGACACTACAAGTTGTAGTGATGTCATCGGAGTTGAAGAGTGCTCTAATGGTTTTTATAAGAGTTTATGAATAGTACTCTCACAATGGCGAGGAACTTACCGGTTATTTGAGGACGGTGTTGCAGAACCCAAGAGATAGAAGCATGAATGCTATGGTCCCTGTATGTGAGTTGAAATGCCAAAGTTAGCCTTTTTGGTCATGTTGCCCCTGCCAGCGGGATCATAGTTGATGTGACGAGGAGTGAGTATGATGTCTTGTGGATGATGCTGCTGAACATTAAGGGAATGCGTAGTTCTCGGCCCAGCCGATTGCTACCAATGCTTTAAGGAAGGATTCTATGTGATTGTGCATCCAATTACGAGTCTTTTGAGGAAGACCACCATAAGTGTGTGGTTGAAGTAGTATGTCCGAGTTTTGAAGAGTAGAGGAAGCATTTGACCTCTACTTCTATTCAGTGAAAAGCAGAAGATTTTGGGAATCACGTGACTACGGTGCTGAGAACGTATGAGGAGAACTGCCCGACTCATGATTTCGAGTTAGTGGTGGTAGTTCAAGTTCTAAGATTGAAGACAATACCTGTGTGACATTTCGTGTCAGAGTTTCACAAATCATAGGAGGTTGAAGCATATTTTTATGCAATAAAGGTTGAATAACTGCCAGCGTCGTTGATTGGAGTTGATCAAGGAGTTTGATCGTGAAGTTTGGTACCATTTTGACAAGGAGAATGTGGTAACTGATACCTTGAACTAGAAGACGCCTCGAGAGAAGGCGATTGTTGGAATTGCTGTACAGCCTCGGTTGCAGAATGATCTAGCTTGGCTAGAGTTGGACCTACAACTGTTGATAAGGATGTTAGTTTCATGTTTTAGGGGTTCTACCTGATTTGTTGGATAAGATCAAACAAAAGTAGGGGACTTGACTGACCCTGAGGGAATTTGATGGAAGGATGTCTCATGGAGAGACACCGCAGTTCTTTAATGAAATAGAAGGAGTATGAGGCACCGTAACTGCGTCAGTATAGCCGCTTAAGCGGAGTCGAGTGGAGAAGATTACAGTACACTCATAGTACACCTTCTTTAGTACATCCATGTACGAATAAGAGGTACCACGAAGTAGTAAATCAGGTTAAAGTGTTACTAACCTGGAGATGAACTCATCCACTACTAGTGTTGTAGTGGAAGTGAGAGGACTTTTCTATGGACTTGTGATGGGATTGAGACCCAGTAAGAACTTTGGTGTTATCTAGATTATTAGTAACAGATTTATGAAGTCGACACGTTCCATCTCTACAGAGAGACGTGGCCAGTGAATGAAGTAACAAAGGAGTACACTAGACCGATGGTGGGACTCCATAAGTGTACCGAGGACGATCGACTATGATTGTAGTGGACGGTTTACTTTGAGGTTTTGATAGCAAATTCAGACTGCTTGGGGAACGCGTCCACATATCATGATTGAATTTTACCTCAGACAGACTGTCAGTGAGAGAGACACCTCCAGACCGTAGAGGACATGTTGTGAGCTTGTGGATTGGGAACAGGGACGATCTGTTTATCTCCTACTCGTTGAGTTCTTATACCACCACCATTGGTATGCATCTATAGGGATGGCCTCTATGAGGCGTTGTGTAGACATAGGTGTCATACACCTTTATGCTGGGAGGAGCCTAGCAGTACTAGTGGGATAGTGCCAGAATAGATTTAGGATGATATGGCTCGAGTAACGCTGATTAGAGAGAGGATGCTGGCTGCACAGAGTCGCCAAAAGTTGTATGCAGATAGGAGGCGTCGACCTCTAGAGTTCAAGGTAGGAGCTCATGTTTGGTGTAGAGTAACTCTGACACGAGGCGTCAGACGTTATGACATAAAGGGGAAGTTGAGTCTCCGATAGGTCGGTCCTTTCGAGATACTGGATAGAGTTGGAAGAGTAGTGCACAGATTGGCTTTGCCATCAAAGTTAGAGGGTGTTCACCCTATGTTTCATGTGTCTCAACTAAGGAAGTACATACCAGATCTGAGGCACATTGTGAGTCATGATGATCTAGTGGTTGAGCCGGATCACACTTTTGTAGAACAACCTTTTGCGGTTCTAGGCAGAGAGGTGTGAGACGCCTACATTCGAAGGATATTCCTATGATGAGGCTACGCGGGAGACTGAGGATAGTATCCAGGGGAACTATCCAGATTTTTACGCCGGGACAAATGCACTTGTAGGATCCACGATTAGATTTTTATGCTATCTTAGTGAGTGTATATTATGCTATGTGCTTATGTGAGTTGTTTGTTTGATGAAATCTGATGACAGGTGGGTTTAGAAATGGCCCTACGGGCAAAACGTTATTCTCGGGAAATTTAATTAATTAATTAAAGGTTAATTAATTAAATTAGGATTAAATATGAGAATGAGGATTACTGATTAGATGCATGCTATGTGTCAGAATGATTTGAGGATCATGATGATGTTATGGATATCGGTTATGGATTTAAGGATTAGTATGTGTACGAGTATGATGAGATGTTATGTTGAGGATATGCCTTAGGCATTTATGAATGTTTTGAGGATCTAAGGTTTAGATTTATGATATAGGTTGGTTGTGGTTAGTGAGATGAGTCTCCTAACCTTTGCAATATGTGATTGTGTGTGCCTTACTATTGCAGGCGTTGATTACTTCCCCAAGGGGAAGCTGTGACGTGGTACATGTTACGAGTATATCAGGTAAGTCCATAGGACTTACTTAGCGTGCAGTTGTGGATTGTATGATTGTGATGGTTGTGTGTGTTCATATGATTGTGCATTTATAACCTAAACCGGACTAGGATGATCATTCATTACATTTATTTGGCCCAAGTGTATTATAACGGGCGGTAACCGCCGATCTCCGCCTGCTGGTTAGGAGGAGGTGCCCTGAAGATGATCTCACAGGAGGGGACGAGTGAAGGTCACCCCCATGCAAAACTCTTGTGTTACATTGGATGGGACGGGGTTCTTGAGGCTCCTCGTGTTATAAAAGAAGTTGAATTAGTAATGGAATAACATAATGAAAGATAATAAATGAATGTGTGTGGTATTGCATGTATGAGATGTTGATGTGTGGTTGTGCTATTACCTTCATGTTTTCATTGCTGTAGCTAACGGTTTCATACCGTGTTGTAGATAATCTGCAGGTTAGGAAGACTGCAGGGTGAGACAGATGGTGTGGCCAGCCGAGGACTTCTGTACATTAGGATGCGTGGGATATGGGATCTTTTGTATTAGATGTTGTGGTTTGATGTTTTGTACTCGACTCTGAGTTTGTAAACTCTTTTGATGTATCATATACAGCTTTTATGTATTTGGTTTTAATCTACCTATGCCTTGTTGTAAGATCTAGTGAACTTGTTGTCAGGCTAGGGTCAGGATCCATTGTGAGATCCTAGCTCAATTTGACACTCCAAGTCCCGTGAATTTGAGGTGTTACATTCAGCTTCTTCGACTACAGTCACCTATTGTAAGTATGACGTAACTAGTATGATAGAAAGTATATATACTAACTAATGCACCCAAAGAATCTGACTCCATGTGTTTAGAGTAGAGGAGAGGCATGAAAAGGCACACCAGAGATTCAGAATAGAGAAAGGCGTACCTTGAACCTGCGTAGTTGAAGAGAGAGATAGTCGGGATTGGTTTTAAGAATGGCTAACGCTCGTAATTGGATCAAGATTGGTATATAAACTCATCTGTTGATCTCTAGATAGGTGATGCTACAAATACAAGGCAAGAATGCAAAGAACTTGTTCATCCAATCATGCACACACAAAGTTTTAAATTTATACTCGATATATCTTTTAAACTACCTAGCAAAACCCGCAGTGTACGGGTCATATAGTAGAAAGGGAAGCATTCCGAGGTCTAGCACAAAGAACCATGCAATGATCAAAATTAGTTCAAGTCTAGACCAAGAAAAGAAATGGAAACAAAGAAATGAAAATCATATGTTTTTTATGGGTTTTAGGGTGATCAAGCAAAGATCAAAATCAAGCAACAATGTCAACCAAACAACAAAGCAAACACAAGATAAAATATCAATGTATGAAGAGCGGATTCTAGAGATTCGGATGTCCGGTTATGGCAAGGACTCAAGCTTCTGATCAACCTAGGAACGAGCTGCGGTATGTTGGGATAGAATGTTTCTCTAATGGGATCAATCACCGGGTAGGTCTCATGGTCCACTAATCCCACACCCAAGGTCCTATCACCGGGTAAGTCTCTAGGAAGCTAAGGTTGGGAATTCTACAAAAACCGGATTACTACCTAGGGGTCAAACCTCTCCTTACCAGGTATGTCTCGGAAAAGAAAGTCCTAAACAGCAATCCTAGCACACTCAATCCAATAGCGGATGCTGAGGCTCAGTACTACCTAATGTTTGTCATCTTCTATACCTAAGAGCGGGAATGACCGGGTAAGTCTCATCCCTAACCTAGTTTACTAACATAGGCCACCCTAATGCTAGATTAGGCTCAACAAACACTAGGATTTCAACTCTCAAACTCCATAACATGAAGATATAGCACTATAGGAACAACATCTCACACAACCTGGGTAGATCAAGAACATCTCGGCCGAAATGGATGAAGAACTGGTTGAGATTGCAAACTGAGCTAGGGAATTCGAGCAAGTAACTATCCTAGGATACATCTAAGTCCAATCTATCATTATCCTAGCCATAACCTTTCATCCATCTCCCTAAAAATCACATGCTACTTAGCCAACAACAATCATATGAAGATCATTCATCATCAAAATAACAAATAAGCATGCCATAGTTAGATGAAGGAAAAGGAAGAAATTTAAAGAAAGAACAAGCTGAACAATAAGTTTAGAACAAACTTACAATCACCCAAGAGTAGAGGTAAAATGAGCTCAACAATCTCTACAACTTTCCTCACTGCAAGTCTCTCAAAAACTCACTCTAAGACTATGGAATGGTGCTTTTCTTCTTCCCTTCAATGGAGTTCTTCTCCTATTCTCTTCTCCACACTTGGGATTCAAACTTCGGAATGCTAGAGAATGTGGAAGGATTGGAAGAAGTCCTGCAAAAGTTTGCAGCCTACAAACAAGACACCTCCCATCCATCATGGGAGAGAAAGGTCGTGGGCTAGAAGTTGTGTGCCAAGTGTCAAGGTGGTCCAGCATTCGAAATCGGATGGCCCAAAAATTAACTCGGCCGAGATGGATGAGGGCTGGACCGAGATGAAGGGATGCATGGCTAAAATTATGGCTAAACACAAGCCGGTGCATGGCTCGAACCAACTAAGCTCGATTTCTTCTTCTTTTCTCCATTCTTGCTCCATTGGAACCTTGAATCCAAGCTGTCACGTGGCTTGAACCTCGGATATGATCAATAATGCATGAAAGCTCCACAAAATACCTACAAAACCGACATATGCTCGTGTAGACGTCTATTCCGACGATATGACTCGATAGAGCATAAAACGTCCCGAACATGTGCAAAACCATGCATGAATGTATGTTTGAACTACCTAAAAGAGTGTCTAAACTAGTGTCATAAATCACGTCATCAAAATACCCATACCAGTCGCTTGCTCGTCCCCGAGCAAGTTTCAAATGTAGGCTACGAGATGGCGTGAGTAACGAATGCGGAAAAACATAAAATCTATTTGGAATTGTGCTTCAAGTCTAGATCACCTTCATAGTTATGTTTAATGGCAATGGATGAGCAATCATGCATTAAAGAAATAGATGTACGGAAAGACAATCACACTTAACTCAAAAACATGCATGAAAGGCAAAAACGAGAATGTCAAGATGATCATGATAATATCCAATCTAGATAACAAAGTCATACACATATGCAAATAGGTCTGATGTACATAGGAAATAAGATGCCAAGAAACGTGATGATAGGGTGGGAAAATCTAATGTTAAGTGGTGCTAATCCGGGAAAGTAACTAAACACTACTTCATTTTTGTTCTTCATCCACCAAAGTGTATTTTTCTCGTTCTTTTCTTTTTATTTTTCATTTTTATTCACTTTTGAGACAATGTCATGTCTGTACAAAAGCCTAAACCTTGGTGATTAGCGGACTTCTGGAGTTTTTCGAGGTGCCTCACACTGGGCACACATACCAAGGCTCGTTAGGGCAATTGGTTTATCTGACTTTGGCAAGACACAAACACCCGATTATGTGAATGGTGCCGAGTTACTCATCATCAAAACCAAAGTCCCCAAACCTATATTTTTTCTACACTTTTGTTTTCACAACACATTTAACTTCTTCATTCACCACATTCATTCACTTCACATCACCCCACACTTTCTTTTGCACACAACACACTAACATGCTCCTATTCCCGGATGAGTCAAAAAGAGGTCAAATTTTCATTTCAAGTGCGGTACTCAAATAACATGATCAAGATGAGAAGAAGAGAGATGAATTGTCTTAATCATTCCTAGATGATGTGTAAGAACTAGCATATAATTTCGACTATCAATTCTCAATCCAATCAAGACAAGCATCATCATCACAATTCATACATAGAATTCAAGAGAGAAGTATTCAAGTCCACATATGCATATATTCATTCAACACACAACGCCATCCCTAGCCAATCCACAAAACAAAATTCATCATTAGGGTCACATCTAAACTTAGAAGCACGAAATATTTTAAAATCGATTTTTTTTGAATTTTTGATATATGTATATACATTGCAAAACATGATAAGAAACTTGTGACTATAACTGAAACTATCCTAGATACGATCATGCATGGAATCATGAAAACCTCACCCCATACTTAAGAACCACATTTTCCCCAATGTGAAAGTTAAATAGAGAGTGAAAGAAGTCCTCACAATGTAAAATGTCAAGATGTCGGTATTTCGGTTCACTAAAGTGGAGATGAAAGTGCGAGTTGCATCCATGATGTACGGGCTCACACCAAGGCCAACATGGCTCAGCAGAGGGATCTCGAATCGCCAAGGCATCTAGACCGAGGTCTAGGCCAAGGTGTGGTCCTATTGAGTTCATCGCGGACAGTTCTAGCACCTTCTCGGTCGAAATGACCCTTCATCATTTCCTTTGCCTTTGTGCTCGGATGTTGCACTTCACTCCAATGAATCCACAAGGTCAACCATGGCCTCCAACTACATCAACACTCATCACAACTCTTACAACCTATCATCAAAGACAAAAGAAAACACACACAAAAGCAAAAACGAAAACTAAAGCAAAACAAAAAGGGAAAGATGTCTACCAATGGGTTGCGTCACACCAAGCGCTTCTTTAAGGTCATTAGCTAGATCAAACTTTTGAGTGTCTCACTCTAGGTGAATCGCGGCAAACACATCAACCAGGGCTTCTAAAAAGTGTACACAACCGCTAGCAACTCCTTTTCGGTGGTGGCATAGTTGAGTTGAGCCTCATCTAGCGTCTTGCTACCGTAGTAGATGGCATGTGTAAGCCCATCTTTCCTTTGTACTAGCACGGCACCATCGGTCACGTCACTAGAATCAAACATCACTTCAAATGGTAAGCTCTAATTCGGAGGTTGCATAATCGGGGTGGTGATCAAAGTGTCCTTCAACTTACAAAAAGCTTCAAGACAATCCTTGGAGAAAACAAACTCAACATCCTTCATTAGTAGGTTAGTGAGAGGCTTAGAAATTTTAGTAAAATCTTTAATAAACCTCCTGTAAAAACTGGCATGCCCTAAGAAACTCCTTACCCCCTTCACCAAGGTAGGTTGTGGCAACTTCTCTATTGTCTCAATCTTAGCACTATCAACCTCAATTCCTCGATGGCAAAACAAATGTCCTAACACTATACCTTCACTAACCATGAAATGACATTTCTCACAATTTAAAACAAGATTAGTCTCTTCACATCTTTTCAACACCAAAGATAGATCAGCAAGACAATCATCAAATGAAGATCCATAAACCGAGAAATTATCCATGAACACTTTCAAGATATTTTTAATATTTTCAGAAAAATGGCCATCATACACCTTTGAAAGGTCGCGGGTGCATTACACAACCCAAATTGCATCCTTTTATATGCAAATGTGCCCAATAGACAAGTAAATGTAGTTCTTTCTTGGTCATTCGGGTGAATCGGAATTTGAAAAAACCCACTATAACCATCAAGATAACAAAAATGAGAATGTTGAGCTAACCTTTCTAGCATTTGGTCAATAAATGGAAGAGGTAAGTGATCTTTCTTAGAGGCCACATTACGTATGAAGAACCGTTAGGTGAACGTAAAGGATATAAATACTCCAGAAGGGGTTTTGAATAGAGTATGGGAACTTTTCGAAAAAAACCTATCTCATGGCTTTGAAATGATTTCAAAGGCCTTGATGTCGATTTGAGCTCTTTGTGACACACTATGATTTCAAGTGCTTTGAAAGTGATTTCAAGGGCCTTGACTTTGTAAACCTGCAAAACAATGTTAGTCACAATATAGTAGGATATAGTGCGGAATTGAAAAGATCGACACGAGAATATGTTTACGAAGTTCAGCTCTAAATGGCTTACTCTCCGTCCCAGGTTATAGCTGTAGGATCTAACTATCTATTATCATCTTTAAAGTGTCCTAGATACAACCTAGAAGAAATCCCCTTCTTCTCTCACTGTAGCAAACGCGACGATCTAGATTTAACTCTTAACCTATCTATAATAGCCTAGTTACTTCGCAGAGTAACACACACTCGAGTATAACACTCTTTAGATATGCCAATGGAGCTCTCGAGTTTTATCTCTATCTAGGGGATAAAGCTTTTGTATAAAGAGAGAAAGAAAACCTTCTTTGATCGAATGAGGATGCTTTTGGATCGCTTGAACACTTTGAATATTTCCGTGTAAGCTTGTGTCTCTTCTTCTTCAATCGACATCTTCATTTATAGTTCTTCGATGGAGAAGGCTTCAAGCCGTTGGAAAGATGACCGTTGTAGATGTTTCTTCTCCTCTATGGAGAATGCTTCTTGGTTGAGATGAGATAGCCATTGTAGATCTTATTTATCTTCTTCATCTCCTTAAAGCACGTTGATTATTCTTCTCCATAATTTTCTCACGCTGTTTAAGATCTTTGTCTTTTGGGCATCGAGATCTTCAGATTTTGTTGAGACGTGTTGGATGAAGATCTCCGAATTCTGTTGAGAAGAAATCTCGCGCTTTTGATTGAGGATCTTTGTGAGATCCTATTTGAACTGAGTCCTCAAGGTCGAGATCTTCTTGTTGGGCGTATCTCCTTGGAAGATCTTCTTTTGATTCTTGGTTAATTTAGTTGGTAGAGATTTGAATTCCTTCAAGCCTTTTTGTTCTTTGAAACTCGCTTCAATGCTTTGGCTTCTGATCTCTTGAAATGTCTTTCAAGGCCTCCTTGTTGAACTTCTTCAAACTCTGCGTTTGTCCCTTGTATCTGATTTCAAGGCCTCCGTCTATCCCTTGAAATGCTTTACAAGGCTTGCACACATTTAGAGAAACACCAAAAAAAATAAACAACTAGAAATACTATCGTTATTTTGTTAGTATAAAAACCACTTATTTGTGTTAAGTCTTCCATCATCACATATTCAAATATATACTCACAGTGGAGTTTTCAAAGTTTCCTATAGTCAATACACATCCTCCAACCCGTAACCGTCCTAGTCGGGATAAGTTCATTGTTTTCATCAGTTACTACGGTCATACCACCCTTCTTAGGCACTACATGTACGGGACTAACCCACTTACTATCCGAAATCGGGAAAAAGATTCCCGCATCTAGCAAATTTAAGATCTCCTTCTTGACTACCTCTTTCATGATTGGGTTCAATCTCGTTTGAGGTTGAATAGATGGCTTATGATTGTCTTCCATTAAGATTTTATGCATGCACAATGAGTGTTTAATGCCAACTAAGTCATCAATGATGTAACCTATAGCTCTCCTATGCAATTTCAATTCAATCAAAAGCTTCTCAAGCTCATCATCATTCAAAGATGCATTCACAATCACCGCATATGTAGAATTATCACCAAGGAAATCATAGTTTAATTGAGAAGGGAGAGGTGTGAGATCAAGTTTAGGAGGACCTTTCTCAATTGGATGTGCTCCATATAGCTCAACATTAGATGAATCCAAAGCCATTGAAGACTCTCCCTGCTTCCAACCGAAGTTAAGCTCAGCTTTGCTCCTCTCTTCAATTTCAGCACTTGATTCCTCTTCTAGTGCTTCAAATTCAGCATTTGGCTCTTCTTCTATTGCATCCAAGGCTCGGATTTAGTCATTGCAATGCTCTTCTAGAGATTCCTCCATGATACTCCTGCTAAGAACCTTCTCCAAATGGTCCTTGATCAAGATGGAACTCACCACCTCCCTAGGCATTTCTTCATTCTCAATGTTATAGACATCATCATCTAGAGTTGGCCCTTTTACCATTGTGGACAATTTAAACTTTATGTGCTCCTCTCCTATGTTGAATGAGAGGGTCAATTCTTGCAATCAACTAGACATCCAGATGTAGCTATGAATGGCCTTCCCAAGAAGATGGGAACGGGATAATCCGCCGGAATGTCTAGCACTACGAAGTCTATTGGCACATAGAACTTTTTGAGTTGCACCGGGATGTCTTTAAGTGTTCCTATACCGGATGGGTGATGGATCGGTCATCCATGTCGAGGGTCATCTTGACCAGCTTTGGCTCCCCTAGCCCAACCTTTTTGCATAGTGTAAGCGGGATTATGCTTACACTAGCACCAAGGTCACAAAGGGCTTCGTATTGCACATCACCAACACCAATCGGTACACAAAATGAGCCCGAATCTCGCAGCTTAGGAGGCATTTCCTCTCTCATTGTTTGTATCAACTCGGAAGATCTCTTTGTCATCCTCACTTCACCATACTCTTTCAACTTCCTCTTGTTGGAGAGTATCTCTTTCAAGAATTTACCATAAGCCGGCATACCTAATATAGCATCCATGAACCGAATGTTAATAATATGCAATTTAGACATAAGTTCAAGGAATTTACCAAAGTGCTTGTCCAACCGAGCTCTTGCTCGAGATTGGGGAAATGGTAGCTATGGTTTGTATGGAAAAGGTGGAAAAATAAGTAGGCTCATCTTCCTTGCTCTTGCCACCTTCATTTTGCCTTGGTTCTTCTCCCACCATCACCTTCTGCCCCTTGTCAACTCGCTTGGGTAAGGGATCATTTGTGCTCAATCTACTCCTAGTGGTAATTGCTAAAACTTGCCCTCTCGGGTTATCTTCGGTTCTCCCGGGAAGCTTCCCCAGATCTCTTTGTGTCTCACCCGCCTTTTGGAGCACTTGTGCTTCTAGCACCTTTTGAGATTTGGAAATGGATGTCACGGTGGTCTCAAGACCACACAACCTCCCAAGAAGTTGTTCAAATATCATTCCGGTCCGATCCTTTGGATGTTGAGCAAAACCGGGTGGAGGCTCTTGTGAAGCCCTTGGTGGTGGTGCTTGCCTTGTTGAAGCGGGAGGGTTTAAGGCACCATCCGGGTTAGAGTATGAGAACCAGGGATGGTTGTGGTTGGGGCGGTTGTTGTTGAAGTTCCTAGGGCCTTGATAGCCCTCATTGAAGTTGTTCCTCCCCATATAATTTACATCTTCCTCCTTAGAAGATAATTTTGCTTGAGCTTGCACTTGTACTTGAGGAGTTGCTCGGTTCTTCAAAGTGGTAGCACACAACTCTCTCAAGGACTTTAACTCATTGTTGATGGCATCAAGCTTGAAGTTACTCATGGTCACTTCATTCACTTCATAAGCTTCCGGTCTTCTCCCATCACTCTTCCTATGGGAGTATTTCTCTAACACCAAGGCTCTCTTCTCTATTAACTTCCAAGCCTCATCCACATTCTTCTCCATAAATGTACCTCCGGCAAGTGATTGGAGCTTGAATTTGCTATCTTCATCAAGCCCCTTGAAGTAAATTTCCAACAACACTATATTTGGAATTCCATGGTGTTCGCCCAAAAAGTGTGGGCAAATAAGTTTTAAATTTATAAAACTAGAATAAAAGCAAGTGAACCCGCAGTGTACGGATCGGCGTAGTTAAGCAAGTATTCCAGAGTATCGAACTCAGGGATTTGGGGGATCAAATTCAGTTCACAAATTATCGAGCAATGAAAATAGAAGCTTTTGCAAATATTGGGGAAAACAGCAACCCTAAAGATCCGGATGTCAAATTGTGGCAATCGATTCAAGATATACTATAGATATAAGGACAGAGTTGAGGTTTGCAAAGGTATACTAAGGTAAGGTAATGTACGGCGAAGTTCCAAAACCCTATATGTCTAACCCAAAGACTCTCTCTATAAAGGTTGTTGAGGCTGCAATATAGAAACGATCTAAGGACAAGAATTGATCTCAAATACCCAAACTTGTAACCCAAGGATCAAAACTAACTAAACCGATTAAGGTTGCGACACTCGAAATCGAAGTAGAGGTTGTTGAAGCTTCAATACTACCTAGAAAAGGGCAAACCTAGACTAGATTAAAGCTAATCTTTAACCTTGGATAAAAGTAAAAGCAAAATTCGTAAATTGGGGTAAATCACGGCTAGATCTTAAGAATCACGGCCGTGGAAACCTAAGAACAGGCCGTGATTTAGGGTGTCGACGATATTTCTCGCACTCTCAAGGTCCAATCAAATTACGATCGATCTATCATTATCTAAGCCACAATTATTAACCCTTCACCTTAGAATTGCTAAAGGGTTTTAGCCAATAACCATCATCATCAATTCAATAATCAAGTTTAAAGAGAAAATGGACGAAAACCTCAAAAACTCAATGACTATCAAATAACCAATCTCAAATCCAATAACAAATGTTTGTATTGAATGAATGCAGAAAAAAAAAAGAGAAATCCTCACAACAATCTTAAGGAACAATGAAGAACGGGGTGTCAATCCGTCTCCAAAGATAAACCCTAAGATAATCTCGAAGTACACAATCTCCAAAATGCCTCCTTCTCCGAATCTTCCCTGTACGCAATAAAATCTTCAAGCCTCCCTCTCTTTGGGGATCCAAATCCTAGGGCTGTCACCGTCCGCCTTTCAATGTTTAAGGCTATCGAATATATGTAGGGATCTATCTAGGGTTTAAAGATAAAACCCTAAATATTTGGGCTGAAAAGAAGTCGAGTGCGTTGGTATCAGAAGATACTCTGGGACGCGTCATAAGGTATCAGAAAATACTTTGGCGCGTCAGACGGTATCAGAGAATACTTTGGGCCGCGTCCGAAGGTATTAGAAAATACTTTGGGCCGCGTCCGAAGGTATTAGAAAATACTTTGGGCCGCGTCCGAAGGTATCAGAAGATACTTTGGCGCGTCCTAACTTCCTTTTATTGCTCCTTTTTGTCCCGCTTCAAGGCTTAGTCCTTAAATATGCTATTTCGCTCCATAATTCGCCAAATTACCTACAAATGCAATAAAACTCTGTGTAGACCTCTATTCTTGCAAAGTAGGTGAATATAACCATAAATGCCATGAATGTATGTCTATGCATGCAAAATAAAGGGAAAATCTATATAAATACATGCCTAAAAATAGGTCATAATTTATGTCATCAAAATACCCCATACTTGCCTCTTGCTTGTCCCCAAGCAAGGTTCAAACTTAAAATAAAAGATGATATGAATTATGAATATGCAAAAATAAAGAATAACCACAATATCAATATTTTGGTTGTGCTTCTATTCATAGATCACTCTCAAATGGCTGCTTCATAGCTAATGAAAATCATCATATGATCAAAAGGAATTATATCATGGAAAGGATAATCACACTTTGGAAGAAAATCATAACATGCATCATAACTTGCAATATATCAAAATCAATCATGAGGAATCCAATTTAGACCACAAAGCCAAACAACATACTCAAAGATCTTAAGGTCTTTCAAGCAAAGGTCAAGAAACGTGAATAGGTGGGAAACTTATAAAGGAATGTGGTGTATGAATCCGGGAAAAAGGAACAACACAAACTCTTTTTCTTTTTATTATTTGAACTAACAACCATTGAGAGCTTTGCTCTCCCTTTTCAACACAAAATTCTTTTTCGACTTTACTTTTTGGAAATATGGACAGCGGTGCACAAAAACCGAAGCCTAGGAGATCGGCGTTTCTCAATTTTGAGATGCCTCAAACCCTTGATGCACATACCATAATCCGTTAGGAATATCGCTCAATCCGACTTTGGCAAGACACAAACACCCGGCTATGTGAATGGTGCCGAGTTACTCATCATCAAGATTGACTTCCCCAAACCTACAATTTTCTATACTTGTGAATGCAAGCATTTGCTTTCATGACCCTCCCACATCAAACATGCCAAAACTCAACTCTTCCTAGTTCCCGGATAGGTAGGGAAGGCAATTATTTTATTGAGGGGCTAAATGAATAAGGAAAGAAGCAAGAAAAATTGAGGTGCCTTAATCATATCAATAAGAAGTGTAAGAACTTATCATGCGGTTTCAATCTTCAATACTCAACATGATTTAGAATGAAAGCAAATTATAAAACATGCATGAAATTCTAACAAAGTATTCAAATCCCACATATGTCATAAATCAATTCAAGCATATCAAAATCATCATAGCTATTCCACAAAACAAATGTTATCACAGAGATCATATCCATCCTAGAAGCACAAAGTTTTTTAAAATTTTCAAATCATATGATGCAAGACATAAAACATGCAAATGGTATTGCAAATACCTCCACCCCATACTTAAAACTCACATTGTCCCCAATGTGAAGAAAAGAAAAGGAAGAAAAGGATACTCACAATATAAGATGGCGAATCAGGCATGGCGAATCATTCATTGAGTGGTGATGGTGGGATTCTATATAAGCTCAATAGGGAACTCCGGATATTCCAATCGGTGTCGAAGAATGAAGAAGGGGAACATCTTTTGGCCGAACAAAAATTTTCCGAAAATTTTTTTTTTTTTCTTTTTTTTTTTTAAAAAAAAATCGACCGATTTTTTGAAAAATCGGCCGAGTTTTCTGCCCGATTTTTTCGTCGGCCCGATTTTTCTTGAGGGGGTCGATCTCTGGGTCGATTTTTCTTTCTGTTGTAAAAAATCGACTTTGCCTAAATCGACCGATCTTCTTTTGGTAAGTCGATTTCTTACCTTTTGTTCCTTGAAAACGTCCTTAGACACATTTGTATTGCCTTTTTCCATCAATTCCTCAAGATTATACCTAGTTCCTGTGATCCATGACACAAACAAACCGAGAGCGCATCGAGAAAAACAAAAAACAAAGCAAAAGCAAAACTATCCTAAGAAAAAGAAAAAGAAAAACATGAATGCATTACCTTGGGTTGCCTCCCAAGAAGCGCTTTGTTTAAGGTCGTTAGCTGGACCTATCTCCATAGATGATTCAATGCACCTTGAACATCTTGGATTGCTCGTCAAACTCATCATAAAATTCCTCAAAAAAGATTCCGGTTCCTAATTTCACCGGCAAATGGTAAGATCTCCCACGTACAAGCTTGTACGATTTGATACTCACCGGGATTCTCCTAGTTTTCCTATGCTCTAATGGGACATTATTCAGCCTTGCGTCCCATCCTTTCCTGGATCGAGAAATCAATTTCTCGAGAATCCTCCTAGCTTCCCCATCTCCAGATTGGGGATGATGTATGGTGTTCATCATGTGGATGACCCCATACTTGAACAAAAGACACTTCATCGCCTTAACGGTGAAGTGCTTGCTAACTCCACTCCTTGTAGTCCAAGGAGCATCTACTTCCAGCAGTTTTAATGGGGGTTTCATCTTCACCTTAGGAGGTTCTTTTGGAAGAGACCTCCAACTCTCCGGTGCATTCCTAAAAAAATCAGAAATTTTAATAGGAATTTCAAAACAAGTAAGAGAATGTACCTTGTAAAGTTCATCAAGGCTTGGGACAAGTTTCATGTTGGGATGATGATCCACACATGAAATATCTCCCAACTCAGCTGGATCCTCTTCAACCTTGGCCACAGTTTCAGTGATTTGGCCAAGGTTCTCCACTTCTTCCTCTTCTTCAATGAGGACTTCAAGAGGGGTTTCAAGCTCAATAGGAGGAAGGCTTAAGACTTGGAATTCTTCCTCGCATGATAAATGATTTTCCAAGGATTTTTGAGCTTCAGAAATAGCCTTCATTTTGTCTTCCATCTTGTCCAACACTTTTAACATCTTTTCCAGCATCGTCTGTGTCCCATCCTCGGATGGTTGTTGTGGAGGCTGCACTTGAGGAGGTTGCTCATAAAAGTTATGAGGGGGATTGAGCTCATCCCAATAGGCAAGCTCATCCTCAATAACTTCATCTCTTTCTCTTTCACTGTCGAACCAATGAAAGGCGTATTTCTCTTCCAAGTATTCATAATGGTCCACCCTAGCACCTTGCCATGCAAACCATGCTGGATCAAATGCAGGTTCATAGCTACATGCAGCCATTGGTGAATCTGAAAACTCAAAAACTCATATCGAAAAGATTAAAAGCAAAAACAAAAGCTCCCAAGCCAGACAACCGAAAACCGAAATTGGTCTAGACCAAATCCCCGGCAACGGCGCCAAAAACTTGTTCTCCCAAAAAGTGTGTGCAAATAAGTTTTAAATTTATAAAACTAGAATAAAATCAAGCGAACCCGCAGTGTACGGATCGGCGTAGTTAAGCAAGTATTCCAGAGTATCGAACTCAGGGATTTGGGGGATCAAATTCAGTTCACAAATTATCGAGCAATGAAAATAGAAGCTTTTGCAAATATTAGGGAAAACAGCAACCCTAAAGATCCGGATGTCAAATTATGGCAATCGATTCAAGATATACTATAGATATAAGGACAGAGTTGAGGTTTGCAAAGGTATACTAAGGTAAGGTAATGTACGGCGAAGTTCCAAAACCCTATATGTCTAACCCAAAGACTCTCTCTATAAAGGTTGTTGAGGCTGCAATATAGAAACGATCTAAGGACAAGAATTGATCTCAAATACCCAAACTTGTAACCCAAGGATCAAAACTAACTAAACCGATTAAGGTTGTGACACTCGAAATCGAAGTAGAGGTTGTTGAGGCTTCACTACTACCTAGAAAAGGGCAAACCTAGACTAGATTAAAGCTAATCTTTAACCTTGGATAAAAGTAAAAGCAAAATTCGTAAATTGGGGTAAATCACGGCTAGATCTTAAGAATCACGGCCGTGGAAACCTAAGAACAGGCCGTGATTTAGGGTGTCGACGATATTTCTCGCACTCTCAGGGTCCAATCAAATTACGATCGATCTATCATTATCTAAGCCACAATTATTAACCCTTCACCTTAGAATTGCTAAAGGGTTTTAGCCAATAACCATCATCATCAATTCAATAATCAAGTTTAAAGAGAAAATGGACGAAAACCTCAAAAACTCAATGACTATCAAATAACCAATCTCAAATCCAATAACAAATGTTTGTATTGAATGAATGCAGAAAAAAAAAGAGAAATCCTCACAACAATCTTAAGGAACAATGAAGAACGGGGTGTCAATCCGTCTCCAAAGATAAACCCTAAGATAATCTCGAAGTACACAATCTCCAAAATGCCTCCTTCTCCAAATCTTCCTTGTACGCAATAAAATCTTCAAGCCTCCCTCTCTTTGGGGATCCAAATCCTAGGGCTGTCACCGTCCGCCTTTCAATGTTGAAGGCTATCGAATATATGTAGGGATCTATCTAGGGTTTAAAGATAAAACCCTAAATATTTGGGCTGAAAAGAAGTCGAGTGCGTTGGTATCAGAAGATACTCTGGGACGCGTCATAAGGTATCAGAAAATACTTTGGCGCGTCAGACGGTATCAGAGAATACTTTGGGTCGCGTCCGAAGGTATCAGAAGATACTTTGGCGCGTCCTAACTTCCTTTTATTGCTCCTTTTTGTCCTGCTTCAAGGCTTAGTCCTTAAATATGCTATTTCGCTCCATAATTCGCCAAATTACCTACAAATGCAATAAAACTCTGTGTAGACCTCTATTCTTGCAAAATAGGTGAATATAACCATAAATGCCATGAATGTATGTCTATGCATGCAAAATAAAGGGAAAATCTATATAAATACATGCCTAAAAATAGGTCATAATTCATGTCATCACATGGTGTGGACAATCTAGGAGGAGATCCTTGAATCTTTCCCAAAATTTGAATTGGCTCTCTCTATCCTTCATGGTGAAGGCATTTATCTTCCCTCTTAGTTCAGTTGTCTTGGAAGGCGGGAAGAACTTTGTCAAGAACTCGGTTGTCATCTCCTCCCAAGTGGCCACTCGTCCTTGTGGTATGGATTGGTACCAAGCCAAGGCCTTATCCTTAAGTGAGAAGGAAAAAGCCCAAAGGTTATGGTTGTTGTTCTCCAATCTAGGCGGTCTTAGAGTCTCCATCAAAATCTCATAATTCATCAAGTGTTGATGAGGTGACTCTCCTTCCATCCTTCCAAATTTGTTGTGTCTAAATTGACACTTGGACGGTGTACTCTTTGAGCCGGATCCATACGTTGGCCAAATGTTTGTGGCTCCTCAATAATAATTCGCTCAAACCGAACATGTGCAGCCGGATGAGGCAGTGGTGGAGGCGGTGGTTGACGAAGATTAAGCTCCCTTTGCTCCAAAGCTTGCCTAATTTCCTCAATCTCCCTCCTAATAGCTTATTGCCTCTCGTTTCCAAGTCTCCTATCATTTTTCAAAGCTTCATCCCTAAGTCACAATTGCTCTAAAGCTTCATCAAACTCAGCCCTAAGGTTTACTTCGGCCATCTCTTTCTTCTTCTTAGCACCTTTGGATCTCGGTCTAAGGGTTTTCTCCGTTTCGGGATCGAATGAAGCTAAATCCTTGCCATGAGATCTTTGCATGCACCTAAAGAATAGGAGATGTCATGAAAAATCAAAGACACAAAACAAACAAGATCACAAGCAAAAGAAAGACCTAAACTATAAACAATCACACACAATGATTCAATCTTAACCTAGTCCCCGGCAACGGCGCCAAAAAATTCTTGATCGCTAGATAGGTGATGCTACAAATACAAGGCAAGAGTGCCAAGAACTTGTTCATCCAATCATGCACACACAAAGTTTTAAATTTATACTCGATATATCTCCTAAACTACCTAGCAAAACCCGGAGTGTTCGAGTCATATAGTAGAAAGGGAAGCATTCCGAGGTCGAACACAAAGACCGAGATGAGATTCAACCATGCAATGATCAAAGAAAGTTCAAGTCTAGACCAAGAAAAGAGATGGAAACAAAGAAATGAAAATCATATGTTTTTGATGGGTTCTAAGGTGATCAAGCAAAGATCATAATCAAGCAACATTGTCAACCAAACAACAAAGAAAACATAAGATAAAATATCAATGTATGGAGAGCATATTCAAGAGATTCGGATGTCCGGTTATATCAAGGACTCAAGCTTCTAATCAACCTAGGAACGAGCTGCAGTATGTTGGGATAGAATGTTTCTCCAATGTGATTAATCACCGGATAGGTCTCATGGTCCACTAATCCCACACACAAGGTCCTATCACCGGGTAAGTCTCTAGGAACCTAAGGTTGGGAATTCTACAAAAACCGGATTACTACCTAGGGGTCAAATCTCTCCTTACCGGGTATGTCTAGGAAAACCGAGTCCTAAACGACAATACTAGCTGATAACAAGATTTATGACTTAGGATTAGGTAATCAATTAGTTATAATTCTCACTCATTCATGCACGTTTTGGCATTGGTTCATGACGTCTTCGCTCAATTCAAGCATATTCCTAGAAAAGACGTCTACACTACCTTTTATCGGTTTTGTAGGTAATTCGGGGATCTATTGGACATTAATCGATACATTAGAGGGCCAAGCCTCATGATGGTACATATCCAAAGCATTGGAGGAGCATAATTGGAGCAACAAAGGACACAAAGACCACTAATGGTGCAAGCAATGGAGCAACTAGTGGCTAGACGATCATAGCATGTTTCTGTTGAAGAAAATCGGACCAAGTAGCAGCTAAATCGGCCGATTTATTGCTCTGGGTCGATTTTTAGGCCTTTGACAGCTTAAAGCCACGTGTCCCACGATCTCTTGCCCGTCCTTGATCTTGGTGGAGAATATAAGTGGTCCTGCAGGTGGTTGCTGAGCATCTCTCCTCTCCCACACTCTCATTCACAGCTCACCAATTTGGGGGAAAGATTGGAGGAGAAGAAAAGCTCTCAAAGATTGAAGGAAGAACAAGAACACCATTCTAGGAGTTTAGTGAGGTTTGAGTGACTTTTGAGTGATTTTTGTAATCTTGGATTGAAGAACGATTGCAAGGATTGTTAGGAACGTTTTGAATCTTCATTTAAGAGTTTGTAAGTCTTGCTACAACTTGGATTTGGCTGAGATTTATTGATTTTACTTGCTTATCCTTCATTATCCATCTATGAACACCATGTATGCTTGTTTGATGATTTTGGATCTTAATATGCATGTTATTGGCTAGTTTGTTGTGATTCTGGAGTGATGGATTGATGGTTATGGCTAGGGTGATGATAGGATGAACTTATATGTTAGTTTAGGATGATTTGTATGCACGAAACCCATCCCAGGAAGAAAAATCGACCTGTTCATCAGATAAATCGGCCGATTTATCTGTAGAACAGCCCGATTTATTCTCCTATTGCTCTCTAAATGATAAATCTGCATGCTGGGGTCCTTGGTTGTTTAAATCCTAGTGTTTATTAAGCCTAATTTAGCTTAGGATCCCCTAATGCTATCAACCTAAGTGAGGGAAGAGATCTACCCGATGATTTCCGACCTTAGATACCTAAGATGATGAATGCTAGGTAGTAGTGAGCCTCATAAGCCGCTATTCGATCGAATGTGCTAGGATTGTTGCTTGAGACTTCCCTATTCCGAGACTTACCCGGTAAGGAGAGGGTTACCCTTAAGTAGCATCTAGTTTGTGCGGAATTCCTTACTCTAACCTCTTGAGACCTACCCGGTAATAGGAGTTTGATGCGGGATTAGTGAAGTGAGAGACTTACCCGGTAATCGCTTCCATTAGTGAACATTCTTTCCCAAACAACGCAGCTTGTCCTTAGAATCCTTAGAACCTTGAGTCTAATGCCATAACCGGAAATCTTGACCTCTAGAATCTACTTTTCTCTCTTGATCATATACTTGTGCTTGTGTTACTTGTTTCTTTGCTAGCTTGAGTTGTTAGTTGTTTTATTATCTTGCTTGACTTGTGATCTTGTTTGATTACCTCTAAAACCAACTAAAACATTGTGTTTTTTCCATTTTCTTGTTTCTCATCTTATCTTAGTCTAGATTCACACTATCTTTGATCATTGCTTGACTCGATTTCACCTTAGTCTTTGTGTCGACCTCGGAATACTTACCTTTCTACGAACGTCCCGTACACTGCGGGTTCACTAGGTAGTTTAGGAGTTTAGATTCGAGTTTATAAATGTAAAGCTTTTTGTGCTATTTCCTAGCGTAACAAGTTTTTGGGGTGGGGTTTTCATGATCACTTGCATGATTAGCATCTAGGATAGTTTAATTTTGTCACATGTTTCATTATGTCTTGCATTGTACATACATATTTCGAAAATTCCAAAAATCAGAAAATTTAAAAATTTTTGTGCTTTCTAGGCTTGGATATGACCCTAATGATGAACCTTATCTTGTGAATTGGCTATGGATGGCCTCATGTGTTGAATTGATGATAGCATATGTGGACTTGAAGTACTTATCTTGAATCCCATGAATGATTTGTGATCATGAATGTTTGCCTTGATTGAATTGAGTATTAAAAGTCGAAATTGCATGCTAGTTCTTGCACATCATTTAGGAATGAATGAGGCAATTCATCTTTCTCTACTTCTCATCTTTACCATGTTGTTTGAGCACCTCAACTGATGAAAAATTTAACCTCTTTTGACCCATCCGGGAATAGGAGCATGTTAGTGTGTTGATGTGTGTGAAAAGCAAGTGTGGGGTGAAGTTGTTGATGAAAGAATGATGTGAATGAAATGCTGAAATTGTTGTGAAAGTGTAGACAAAACTATAGGGTTGGGGACGTTGGTTTAAATGACAAGTAACTCGGTACACTTCACATGATCGGGTGTTGGTGCCTTGCCAAAGTCAAATAAACCGATAGTCCTAACGAGCTTTGGTATGTGTGCCTGGTGTGGATGCATCTCGAAAAATAGAAAAAGCCCGAGAATGGCTAATCACCAAGGTTTCGGCTTTTGCACACCAATGTCATTGTCTCAAAAATAGAAGAAAGAAAAGAAAATGAAGAAAAATATACACTTGAGGGAAGTTGATAAGAAGTGTGCAGTTGTGGTTGTTTAGTTCCTTTCCCGGATTAGCATCACATAGCCTAGAAAATTCCCACCTAATCACAACGTTTCTTGGCCTTCTATTTCACAAGTCCTTTTGACCTACTTGCATGTGTGTAAGACTAAGTGATTTAGATTGGATATACTCATGATCATCTTGACTTCTTCATCTTTACATTTCATTGCATGCTATCAAGTTAAGTGTAATAGTCTTTCCATGCTTTCATTTATTTGATGCGTAATTGCTTGTCCATTTGCCATGAAACATGACTATGAAGGTGATCCAATATTAGAAGCACAAACCCAAAAAGATTTTGCCATTTTTCTGCATACATAAATCATGTCATCTCTTAGTCTATAGTTGGGAATTTGCTCGGGGACGAGCAAACCTTAAGTATGGGGTATTTTTGATAACACGATTTATGACTTAGGATTAGGTAATCATTTAGATAGAATTTTCACTCATTCATGCACGTTTTGGCATTGGTTCATGACGTCTTCGCTCAATTCATGCACATTTCTAGAAAAGACGTCTACACTACCTTTTATCGGTTTTGTAGGTAATTCGGGGATCTATTGGACGTTAATTGATACATTTGAGGGCCAAGCCTCATGATGGTACACATCCAAGGCTAAGGAGGAGCATAATTGGAGCAACAAAGGACACAAAGACCACTATTGGTGCAAGCAATGGATCAACTCATGGCTAGACGATCATAGCATACTTCTGTTGAAGAAAATCGACCTACACCCAGGAAAATCGGCCGATTTTTTCCTCTGGGTCGATTTTTAGGCCTTTGACAGCTTAAAGCCACGTGTCCCACGATCTCTTGTCCGTCCTTGCTCTTGGTGGAGAATATAAGTGGTCCTGCAGGTGGTTGCTGAGCATCTCTCCTCTCCCACACTCTCATTCACAGCTCATTGATTTTGGAGAAAGATTGGAGGAGAAGAAAAGCTCTCAAAGATTGAGGGAAGAAGAAGAACACCATTCTAAGAGTCTAGAGGGATTTTGAGTGATTTTGTAGTCTTGGATTGAAGAACTAATTGCAAGGATTGTTAAGAACGTTTTGAATCTTCATTTTAGAGTTTGTAAGTCTTGCTACAACTTGGATTTGGTTGAGATTTATTAATTTTGCTTACTCTTCTTTCATTATCCATCTATGAACACCATGTATGCTTGTTTGATGATTTCGGATCTTGATATGCATATTATTGGCTAGTTTATTGTGATTCTAGAGTGATGGATTGATGGTTATGGCTTGGGTGATGATAGGATGGACTTATATGTTAGTTTAGGATGATTTGTATGCACGAAACCCATTCCAGAGACAAAAATCGACCTGTTCTTCATCTAGATCGTCCGATTTTTGTATGATCCACCCGATTTTCTTCTCTGTTGCTCTTTAATTGATGAATCTGCATGCTAGGGTCTTTGTTTGTTAAATCCTAGTGTTTGCCAAGCCTAATTTAGCTTAGTATCACCTAATGCTACCAATCTAAGTGAGGGAAGAGATCTACCCGATGATTTCCGACCTTAGATACCTAAGATGATGAATGCTAGGTAGTAGTGAGCCTCATAAGCCGCTATTGGATCGAATGTGCTAGGATTGTTGCTTGAGACTTCCCTATTCCGAGACTTACCCGGTAAGGAGAGGGTTACCCTTAAGTAGCATCTAGTTTGTGCGGAATTCCTTACTCTAACCTCTTGAGACCTACCCGGTAATAGGAGTTTGATGCGGGATTAGTGAAGTGAGAGACTTACCCGGTAATCGCTTCCATTAGTGAACATTCTTTCCCAAACAACGCAGCTTGTCCTTAGAATCCTTAGAACCTTGAGTCTAATGCCATAACCGGAAATCTTGACCTCTAGAATCTACTTTTCTCTCTTGATCATATACTTGTGCTTGTGTTACTTGTTTCTTTGCTAGCTTGAGTTGTTAGTTGTTTTATTATCTTGCTTGACTTGTGATCTTGTTTGATTACCTCTAAAACCAACAAAAACATTGTGTTTTTTCCATTTTCTTGTTTCTCATCTTATCTTAGTCTAGATTCACACTATCTTTGATCATTGCTTGACTCGATTTCACCTTAGTCTTTGTGTCGACCTCGGAATACTTACCTTTCTACGAACGTCCCGTACACTGCGGGTTCACTAGGTAGTTTAGGAGATTAGATTCGAGTTTATAAATGTAAAGCTTTTTGTGCTATTTCCTAGCGTAACAAGTTTTTGGCGCCGTTGCCGGGGACTAGGTCTAGATTGAGTCATTTCGTGATTGTTTATAGTGTAGATCTTTCTTGTTGCTTTTGATCTCTCTTTGGTGTGTGTCTTTGCTTTTCAGGACATCGTCTCTCTCTTTAGGTGTATGCGAAGGTCTCGTGGCAAGGATTTAGCTCCATTCGATCCCGAACCGGAGAAAACCCTTCGATCTAGATCCAAGAACATCCGAAAAGAGAAAGAGATGGCCGGAAGAAACCTCCAAGCTGAGTTGGATGAAGCCTTAGAGCAAATAAGGCTAAGAGATGAGCTCTTGGAGGAAGAAAGGAGACTTGCCAATGAGAGGCAAGAGGAAACTAGGAGGGAGATTGAGGAGATTAGGCAAGCCCTTGTTCAAGGAGAGCTTAATCGCCGACAACCTCCACCTCCTCCACCACCGGTGGAGCAACCGCATCCGGCGGCTAATGTTAGGGTTGTGCCCATTGCCATTGAAGAGCCACAAACCCTAGGGAGACGTATGGATCCGGCACAAAGAGCACACCGTCCGGGTGTGAACTTAGGAGATCCCGCAGCCCACAACTATGAGCTCCGCCCTCAAGTTCTACAAATGATCCGGCATAATCAATTTGGAGGGATGGAAGGAGAGTCTCCTCACCAACATTTGATGAACTACGAGATTTTGATGGAGACTCTTAGACCGCCAAGATTGGAGAGCAACAACCATAAGCTAAGGGCTTTCTCCTTCTCTCTTAAGGACAAGGCCTTGGCTTGGTATCAATCTATTCCACAAGGGCGAGTTGGTACTTGGGAGGAGATGACAACCGAGTTTTTGACTAAGTTCTTTCCCCCTTCCAAGACTACCGAGTTAAGAGGGAAGATCAATGCCTTCGTGATGAAGGATAGAGAAAGCTTGTTCAAGTCTTGGGAGAGATTCAAGGACCTTCTCCTAGATTGTCCACACCATGGCATACCGAAAATTGAGCTATTGGAGATCTACTTCAAGGGACTTGATGAAGATAGCCAATTCAAGCTTCAATCCCTTTCCGGTGGGACTTTCATGGAGAAGCATGTAGATAATGCTTGGGAATTTGTGGAGAAACAAGCTCTAGTGATTGAGAAATACTCCCATAGGAAGAGTGAAGGGAGAAAGGCGGGAGCATATGAGGTGAGTGAGGTCACCATGAGCAACTTCAAGCTCGACGCCATCAACAACGAGCTAAAGTCCTTGAGGGAGTTGTGTGCTACAACCTTGAAGAACCAAGCAACCCCTCAAGTGCTTCCACAAGCTAACTTGTCTTCCAAGGAGGAGGATGTGAATTACATGGGAAGGGGCAATTACAACAATTATCAAGGCCCAAGGAACTTCAACAACAACCGGCAATTCAACAATTACCGACCCAACCAAAACCATCCCGGGTTTTCTTACTCTAACCCGGATGGAGCCTTGAACCCTCCCGCTTCTACAAGCACAACTCCACCACCAAGAGCTTCACAAGAACCTCCACCCGGATTCACTCAACCTCCAAAGGATAGAACCGAAATGATGTTTGAGCAATTGCTTGGAAGGTTGAGTGGTCTTGAGAGCACGGTGACTTCTATCTCAAAGGCTCAAAAAGTTTTGGAAGCACAAGTGTTCCAAAAGGCGGGAGAAGCACATAGAGATCCGGGAAAGCTTCCCGGAAGAACCGAAGAAAACCCAAGAGGCCAAGTGTTGGCTATTACAACAAGAAGTGGGTTAAGCATGAAGGATCCTTTGCCCAAGGACAATGCTAAAGGGAAGCAAGTGGTGATAGAGGAAGAGACTTTGCAAGGAGATGGAGGCAAGAGCAAGGATGTAGAGCCAACCTATGTGGCACCGCCTCCATACAAGCCACCACTACCGTTCCCTCAATCACGAGCAAGAGCTCGCTTGGACAAGCATTTTGGTAAGTTCCTTGAACTAATGTCTAAATTGCATATTAACATTCCGTTCATGGATGCTATTTTAGGAATGCCGGCATATGGCAAGTTCTTGAAGGAAATACTCTCCAACAAAAGGAAGTTGGAGGAGTATGGTGAGATAAGGATGACTAAGAGATCCTCGGAGTTGATTCAAACGATGAAGGAGGAGATGCCTCCTAAGCTAAGGGATCCGGGATCCTTTTGTGTGCCAATCGGAGTAGGAGAAGTGAAGTATGATGCCCTATGTGATCTTGGGGCAAGTGTAAGCATCATTCCGCTTGCACTTTGCAACAAGGTTGGGCTAGGGGAGCCAAAGCCGGTCAAGATGACCCTTTACATGGCGGACCGCTCGATCACTCACCCGGTTGGGATCTTGGAAGACATTCCGGTGCAATTAGGGAAGTTCTATGTGCCCATAGACTTCGTTGTTTTGGATATCCCGGCGGACTATCCGGTTCCTATCATCTTGGGGAGACCTTTCCTAGCTACTTCCGGATGTCTAGTAGATTGCAAGAATGGGACTCTCTCCTTCAACATTGGAGAAGAGAACATCAAGTTCAAGCTATCAACAATGATGAAAGGACCAACTCTTGATGAGGATGTATTCAACATAGTTGAAGAGGAAGAGTCTAGAGAAATTGTGAGCTCAATCTTGCTCAAGGATCCGCTTGAGAGAGTTCTTAGTTCAAGCTTAATGGAAGAAGGAATTGAGGAGAGTAGCAATGAAGTAATCAAGGCCTTGAATGCATTGGACGAGCTACCAAGTGTTGGATTTGAAGTGCTAGAAGAAGAGGAAAACTGCCAGAAAAATCGACCTGCCTGGCAAAAATCGGCCGATTTTTGTACTTATGCTGAAATTTCAGCCAGTTTTGCCAAAACAGAAACTCAGATCGACCCACTGCTTGAAAAATCGTCCGATTTTTCTTCCTGGACCGATTTTCCTGAGTCTTTTCAGCATCAACCACTTGAGTGTGAGCAATCATCAAGGGACTTCAAGGAGGCTTCCATGGCTTTGCAATCATCTCAACCTACATTGTATGGATCGTCTCCAACCGAAAAAGGTCCTCCTCAACTTGATCTTAAACCTCTTCCTTCTCATTTAAAGTATGCTTTCCTTGGTTCAAATTCAACTTATCCGGTGATTGTGAATGCATCTTTGAATGATGATGAGCTTAATAGATTGTTGAATGAATTGAAACTGCATAGAAAGGCAATAGGATACACCATTGATGATCTTGTTGGTATCAAACCTTCTTTGTGCATGCATAGGATAATGATGGAAGATAATCATAAACCCTCTATTGAACATCAAAGAAGACTAAATCCTATAATGAAAGAGGTAGTTAAGAAGGAGATCATAAAGTTGCTAGATGCGGGAATTATCTACCCTATCTCGGATAGTAAGTGGGTTAGTCCCATTCATGTAGTACCTAAGAAGGGTGGGATGACCGTAGTGACTAATGAGAACAATGAATTAATCCCCACTAGAACGGTTACGGGATGGAGGATGTGTATTGATTATAGAAAGCTTAACATGGCCTCTAGGAAAGATCACTTCCCTCTCCCCTTCATTGACCAAATGCTAGAGAGGTTAGCTCAACACTCCCATTTTTGCTACCTAGATGGCTATAGTGGATTCTTCCAAATCCCTATCCACCCCGATGACCAAGAGAAAACAACCTTTACATGTCCATGGGGTACTTTTGCATATAGGAGGATGCCATTTGGGTTGTGTAATGCACCCGCCACCTTCCAAAGGTGTATGATGGCTATCTTTTCGGAATACATAGAAAATATCATGGAAGTATTCATGGATGATTTCTCTGTTTATGGTTCTTCTTTCGATGATTGCTTGGCTAACTTGTCCTTAGTATTGCAAAGATGTGAGGAGACAAATCTTGTCTTAAATTGGGAAAAATGCCACTTCATGGTAAGTGAAGGTATTGTGTTAGGACACTTGGTGTCTAACCGTGGCATTGAGGTTGATAGAGCCAAGATTGAAACGATAGAGAAGTTGCCACCACCTACCTCGGTGAAAGGGGTAAGGAGTTTCTTAGGGCATGCCGGTTTTTACCGGAGGTTCATTCAAGATTTCTCTAAAATTTCTAAGCCTCTCACTAACCTACTAATGAAGGATGTTGATTTTGTCTTTTCCAAAGATTGTCTTGAAGCTTTTTATAGGTTGAAGAACGCCTTGATCTCCGCACCTATCATGCAACCTCCGGATTGGAGTCTACCATTTGAGATCATGTGTGATGCGAGTGATGTAGCCGTTGGGGCTGTCTTGGGGCAAAGGAAAGATGGGCGCACTCATGCCATTTATTATGCTAGCAAGACGCTAGATGATGCCCAACTTAACTATGCCACAACCGAGAAAGAGTTGCTAGCGGTAGTGTATGCCTTTGAGAAGTTTCGGTCATACCTTGTTGGAGCAAAGGTCATAGTCTATACGGATCATGCTGCGATCCGTTATCTCCTTACAAAGAAGGATGCCAAACCTAGGTTGATTCGGTGGATCCTTCTTCTTCAAGAGTTTGATTTGGAAATCCGGGACAAGAAGGGATCCGAGAACTCCGTGGCGGATCACCTTAGTAGACTACCTCCCCTAGAGATTGAGAGAGATGACATCCCGATTGATGACTCATTCCGGGATGAGCAATTGCAAATGGTGGAGGAGTGCTTGTTCCAAGTGTCTAGAGGAAGTGAGCCATGGTATGCCGACATTGTGAACTATTTGGTGTGTGAGGAAGTGCCTCCCGGATTGACATATGCCCAAAGGAAGAAGTTCTTCAAGGATGTGAGGCACTACTATTGGAGTGAGCCACTTTTGTTCAAAAGAGGGCCGGATGGAATGTTTAGAAGATGCATACCGGAGGATGAGGTGGAGAGTGTGATCCGCCATTGCCATTCCTTGCCATGTGGAGGGCATGCTAGTGCACACAAGACATGTGCGAAAGTGCTACAATCGGGCTTCTTTTGGCCAAGCTTGTTCAAGGACGTGCAAGGCTTTGTGGTAGCTTGTGATGCTTGCCAAAGGACGGGCAACATCTCAAGGAGGAATGAGATGCCCTTGAATAACATCCAAGAGGTAGAAATATTTGATGTGTGGGGTGTGGACTTCATGGGACCATTCCCTTCTTCATGTGGCAACCTCTACATCCTATTGGCGGTTGACTATGTTTCGAGATGGGTGGAGGCAATCGCCTCTCCTACAAATGACGCCAAGGTTGTGGTGCGGTTCTTCAAACGAGTGATCTTTCCTAGGTTTGGAACACCAAGGGTGATCATAAGTGATGGAGGAAAGCATTTCACCAATAGGAACTTTGGAGCACTTTTGGCTAAGTATGGGGTGACTCATAAGGTGGCAACACCTTACCATCCCCAAACTAGTGGCCAAGTGGAGATCTCCAACCGGGAGATCAAGGCCATTCTTGAGAAGACGGTATCAAGGACGAGAAAAGATTGGGCTATGAAGCTCGATGATGCCTTATGGGCATATAGGACCGCCTTCAAAACGCCAATTGGCACCACTCCTTACAAGCTAGTCTATGGCAAGTCTTGCCACCTTCCGGTAGAGATGGAGCATAGAGCATATTGGGCTATAAGGTGGTTGAACTTTGACCTCAAAGAAGCCGGTGAGAAGCGTTTGCTTGATATAAATGCTCTTGAAGAGATCCGGTTGGATGCTTACGAGAATGCTCGGATCTACAAGGAGCGAACCAAGCGATGGCATGACAAGAGGATCATCCCGAAAGAGTTGAGTGAAGGAGACCTTGTCCTTCTCTTCAACTCAAGGCTGCGGCTATTCCCCGGAAAGCTCAAATCAAGATGGACCGGGCCATATGTGGTGAAGAAAGTTTTCCCTCATGGAGCGGTAGAGATAGGAGGAGATCATTGTGGTAACTTCAAGGTGAATGGGCATCGTTTGAAGAAGTACATCCCGGAAGCCCCGGTGGAAGTGATTGCCCCACTTCACCTTGATTGAAACGCTCCTGAATTTGGTCGAGCTAATGACCTTAAAAAAGCGCTTAATGGGAGGCAACCCATTGGTACATATTTTTCCCTTTCTTTTTCTTGCTTTTGTTTAATCTCACTCTTGGTGTGCTTTGTTTTTCTTTTGTGTTTTTGGGTGCTAGATCTTGTTGATTGTCATGAGTTATGAGATGTTGGAGGTCATGTGAAAGCCTCATGGAGCTATTGAAGGTACAAGATCCAAGCACATGGACGAGGAGGAAAGCACCCAGAAAAATCGGCCTGTTCATCAACAAAATCGGCCGATTTTCCTGGGCTATGGTCCGATTTTTCCTCTGTATAAAGGAAAGTGATGATCTCAAATCAAGCATGGGTGGAGCGGACGCGGAACTTGGATGGCTTGCGTTGCCAAGCGCGGGTTTCGACATCATAATGAACATCAAGAGCTCTCTACCATCCTTGATCGATCATCCACCATCATCATCCAATGTGAACCGAAATACCAAAGCATCACCAATTTTACATTGTGAGGACTCTCTTTCACATCTTTATTTAGTTTCCACATTGGGGACAATGTGTTTCTAAGTATGGGGTGGGGTTTTCATGATCACTTGCATGATTAGCATCTAGGATAGTTAAATTTTTGTCACATGTTTCATTATGTCTTGCATTGTACATACATATTTTGAAAAATCCAAAAAATTCAGAAAATTTAAAAATTTTTGTGCTTTCTAGGCTTGGATATGACCCTTATGATGAATCTTGTCTTGTGAATTGGCTATGGATGGCCTTATGTGTCAAATTGATGATTGCATATGTGGACTTGAAGTACTTACCTTGAATCCCATGAATGATTTGTGATCATGAATGTTTGCCTTGATTGAATTGAGTATTGAAAGTCGAAATTGCATGCTAGTTCTTGCACATCATTTAGGAATAAATGAGGCAATTCATCTTTCTCTACTTCTCATCTTGATCATGTTGCTTGAGCACCTCAATTGATGAAAAATTTGACCTCTTTTGACCCATCCGGGACTAGGAGCATGCTAGTGTGTTGATGTGTGTGAAAAGCAAGTGTGGGGTGAAGGTGTTGATGAAAGAATGATGTGAATGAAATGCTGAAATTGTTGTGAAAGTGTAGACAAAAATATAGGTTTGGGGACATTAGTTTAAATGACAAGTAACTCGGTACACTTCACATAATCGGGTGTTGGTGCCTTGCCAAAGTCAAATAAACCGATAGTCCTAACGAGCTTTGGTATGTGTGCTCGGTGTGGATGCATCTCGAAAAATAGAAAAAGCCCGAGAATGGCTAATCACCAAGGTTTCGGCTTTTGTACACCAATGCCATTGTCTCAAAAATAAAAGAAAGAAAAGAAAATGAAGAAAAATATACACTTGAGGGAAGTTGAAAAGAAATGTGAAGTTGTGGTTGTTTAGTTCCTTTCCCGGATTAGCATCACATAGCCTAGAAAATTCCCACCTAATCACAACGTTTCTTAGCCTTTTCTCTCCTAAGTCCTTGTGACCTAAATGCATGTGTGTAAGACTTAGTGATCTAGATTGGACATACTCATGATCATCTTGACTTCTTCATTTTCACCTCTCATGCATGCTTTCTAGTTAAGTACAATTGTCTTTTCATGTTTTCATTTATTTGATACATGATTGCTTGTCCATTGCCATGAAACATGACTATGAAGGAGATCCAAAATTAGAAGCACAAACCCAAAAAGATTTTTCCATTTTTCTGCATACATAAATCATGTTATCTTGTAGTCTATAGTCGAGAATTTGCTCGGGGACGAGCAAACCTTAAGTATGGGGTATTTTTGATAACAAGATTTATGACTTAGGATTAGGTAATCAATTAGTTATAATTCTCACTCATTCATGCACGTTTTGGCATTGGTTCATGACGTCTTCGCTCAATTCAAGCATATTCCTAGAAAAGACGTCTACACTACCTTTTATCGGTTTTGTAGGTAATTCGGGGATCTATTGGACATTAATCGATACATTAGAGGGCCAAGCCTCATGATGGTACACATCCAAAGCATTGGAGGAGCATAATTGGAGCAACAAAGGACACAAAGACCACTAATGGTGCAAGCAATGGAGCAACTAGTGGCTAGACGATCATAGCATGTTTCTGTTGAAGAAAATCGGACCAAGTAGCAGCTAAATCGGCCGATTTATTGCTCTGGGTCGATTTTTAGGCCTTTGACAGCTTAAAGCCACGTGTCCCACGATCTCTTGCCCGTCCTTGCTCTTGGTGGAGAATATAAGTGGTCCTGCAGGTGGTTGCTGAGCATCTCTCCTCTCCCACACTCTCATTCACAGCTCACCAATTTGGGGGAAAGATTGGAGGAGAAGAAAAGCTCTCAAAGATTGAAGGAAGAACAAGAACACCATTCTAGGAGTTTAGTGAGGTTTGAGTGACTTTTGAGTGATTTTTGTAATCTTGGATTGAAGAACGATTGCAAGGATTGTTAGGAACGTTTTGAATCTTCATTTAAGAGTTTGTAAGTCTTGCTACAACTTGGATTTGGCTGAGATTTATTGATTTTACTTGCTTATCCTTCATTATCCATCTATGAACACCATGTATGCTTGTTTGATGATTTTGGATCTTAATATGCATGTTATTGGCTAGTTTGTTGTGATTCTGGAGTGATGGATTGATGGTTATGGCTAGGGTGATGATAGGATGAACTTATATGTTAGTTTAGGATGATTTGTATGCACGAAACCCATCCCAGGAAGAAAAATCGACCTGTTCATCAGATAAATCGGCCGATTTATCTGTAGAACAGCCCGATTTATTCTCCTATTGCTCTCTAAATGATAAATCTGCATGCTGGGGTCCTTGGTTGTTTAAATCCTAGTGTTTATTAAGCCTAATTTAGCTTAGGATCCCCTAATGCTATCAACCTAAGTGAGGGAAGAGATCTACCCGATGATTTCCGACCTTAGATACCTAAGATGATGAATGCTAGGTAGTAGTGAGCCTCATAAGCCGCTATTCGATCGAATGTGCTAGGATTGTTGCTTGAGACTTCCCTATTCCGAGACTTACCCGGTAAGGAGAGGGTTACCCTTAAGTAGCATCTAGTTTGTGCGGAATTCCTTACTCTAACCTCTTGAGACCTACCCGGTAATAGGAGTTTGATGCGGGATTAGTGAAGTGAGAGACTTACCCGGTAATCGCTTCCATTAGTGAACATTCTTTCCCAAACAACGCAGCTTGTCCTTAGAATCCTTAGAACCTTGAGTCCAATGCCATAACCGGAAATCTTGACCTCTAGAATCTACTTTTCTCTCTTGATCATATACTTGTGCTTGTGTTACTTGTTTCTTTGCTAGCTTGAGTTGTTAGTTGTTTTATTATCTTGCTTGACTTGTGATCTTTGTTTGGTCACCATAAAAACCAATAAAACATTGAGTTTTCCATTTTCTTGTTTCTCATCTTATCTTAGTCTAGATTCACACTATCTTTGATCATTGCTTGACTCGATTTCACCTTAGTCTTTGTGTCGACCTCGGAATACTTACCTTTCTACAAACGTCCCGTACACTGCGGGTTCGCTAGGTAGTTTAGGATTTAGTTCGAGTTTATAAATGTAAAGCTTTTTGTGCTATTTCCTAGCGTAACAAGTTTTTGGCGCCGTTGCCGGGGACTAGGTCTAGATTAAGTCATTTGATTTTGATTGCTTTTAGTGTTTATCTTTCTTGTTACTTTTGATCTTGTGTTGTTTTTGTCTTTGCCTTTTCATGTTTGCCATGGACGGATTGTACCTCCAAGACGACCTTGACGACATGGAGTATGAAGAGTGGATGGAAAGCCAAGATCTAGGACCTCTCCATGATGAGTTTGAGTATTGGGAGGAGTTTAATGCCCATCATGAGTCCCATGATCAAGCTCACATGACTACATTGCCTTATGTGGAACCTCACCATCAACTTCATGAAGATCGATTGGAATCAATGCTAGAGAAAATGTTGAGGAAGATGGATGATCTAGAAAGCAACCTTGCTTCCATTTCTAGTTCCCACATGGAGCTTGAAGCGGAAGTATGTCATCAAGAGGAGGTTCACTATGAGGAGATCCAAGAATTGCCCGATTCAACCATAACCAATAGAAGCCTTGAGGAAGAGTTGAATGAAGCTCGAGAGCAATTGTGGCTAAGGGATTTGGCCCTGAAGGAAGAAAGGAGATTGAATGCCGAGAGAGAAGAACAAATGAGGAGGGAGATCGAGGAGATTAGGAATGCTCTTATGCTAGGAGATCCTACCATTCTTCAAGGTTCCCCTCCATCTCCTTCACCTTTAGAGGAGTGCAATGAAGTATTCTCATCCCCGGACATCCTTGCCATCGACCCCGGAACCATACATGAAGAGCTCACTTGGAACGGATGCAACAGAGAGAACCACGGCCGTGGAGGACAAACCACGACCGTGGAAGACTACAGAGGGAACCACGGCCGTGGAAGACAAACCACGACCGTGGAAGGCTCTGTAGTGGTCCATCCTAAGCTAATCTCAGCTCCCTCCGACCCTTTCTTGCTTGCCCGGAGTACACACGAAGATTGGAGCCCCTTTCCTAAGGATTCTCCATCATTGAATGATGGAGGCAAGCATGATGGATCCATGATGGTTATGAAGTACTTCAATGAAGGATTCTTCCCAAGAATCGGCATTCCTCGGATCATAGAGGATGAGGATGACAAGCGCTTCACCGGTATGACCGCGGAGTACAAATTGCCTAAGTATGGGGTGACACCTATGGTTGCAACTCTATACTATCATCAAGGAAGCGGTGATGAAGGAGTCTACTACTCACCGGTGAAGAGAGAACTTAAAGCTTATTTGGGCATCAAGTGGCCCTTGCTTGTCATCATGGATTCCGGAAAGAGATGGTTGCTTGGACTCCTCAAGCAAACCATGGTATTCGAGGTGGATTAACATATCCACGGAGTTTGGTCGAGCTAATGACCTTAAAAAAGCGCTTAATGGGAGGCAACCCATTGGTACATATTTTTCCCTTTTCTTTTTCTTGCTTTTGTTTTGCTTTTGTGTGTTTTTGTGTTTTGTGTTTGTGGTAGATTTTAGGTAATGAGGAAGCCTTGCAAGGCGAGTTGATGACGATGATTCCGTTTTCAAACATGGGTGGAGCGGACGTGAGGCTTGGACGGCTTGAGGTGTCTTGTTAGATGGAAGAGCTCCCATCTCACATATACCTTGGCGCGGGTTTCGACATCATAATGAACATCAAGAGCTCTCTACCATCCTTGATCGATCATCCACCATCATCATCCAATGTGAACCGAAATACCAAAGCATAACCAATTTTACATTGTGAGGACTCTCTTTCACATCTTTATTTAGTTTCCACATTGGGGACAATGTGTTTCTAAGTATGGGGTGGGGTTTTCATGATCACTTGCATGATTAGCATCTAGGATAGTTAAATTTTTGTCACATGTCTTGCATTGTACATACATATTTTGAAAAATCCAAAAAATTCAGAAAATTTAAAAATTTTTGTGCTTTCTAGGCTTGGATATGACCCTTATGATGAATCTTGTCTTGTGAATTGGCTATGGATGGCCTTATGTGTCAAATTGATGATTGCATATGTGGACTTGAAGTACTTACCTTGAATCCCATGAATGATTTGTGATCATGAATGTTTGCCTTGATTGAATTGAGTATTGAAAGTCGAAATTGCATGCTAGTTCTTGCACATCAATTAGGAGTGAATGAGGCAATTCATCTTTCTCTACTTCTCATCTTGATCATGTTGCTTGAGCACCTCAATTGATGAAAAATTTGACCTCTTTTGACCCATCCGGGACTAGGAGCATGCTAGTGTGTTGATGTGTGTGAAAAGCAAGTGTGGGGTGAAGGTGTTGATGAAAGAATGATGTGAATGAAATGCTGAAATTGTTGTGAAAGTGTAGACAAAAATATAGGTTTGGGGACATTAGTTTAAATGACAAGTAACTCGGTACACTTCACATAATCGGGTGTTGGTGCCTTGCCAAAGTCAAATAAACCGATAGTCCTAACGAGCTTTGGTATGTGTGCTCGGTGTGGATGCATCTCGAAAAATAGAAAAAGCCCGAGAATGGCTAATCACCAAGGTTTCGGCTTTTGTACACCAATGCCATTGTCTCAAAAATAAAAGAAAGAAAAGAAAATGAAGAAAAATATACACTTGAGGGAAGTTGAAAAGAAATGTGAAGTTGTGGTTGTTTAGTTCCTTTCCCGGATTAGCATCACATAGCCTAGAAAATTCCCACCTAATCACAACGTTTCTTAGCCTTTTCTCTCCTAAGTCCTTGTGACCTAAATGCATGTGTGTAAGACTTAGTGATCTAGATTGGACATACTCATGATCATCTTGACTTCTTCATTTTCACCTCTCATGCATGCTTTCTAGTTAAGTACAATTGTCTTTTCATGTTTTCATTTATTTGATACATGATTGCTTGTCCATTGCCATGAAACATGACTATGAAGGAGATCCAAAATTAGAAGCACAAACCCAAAAAGATTTTTCCATTTTTCTGCATACATAAATCATGTTATCTTGTAGTCTATAGTCGAGAATTTGCTCGGGGACGAGCAAACCTTAAGTATGGGGTATTTTTGATAACAAGATTTATGACTTAGGATTAGGTAATCAATTAGTTATAATTCTCACTCATTCATGCACGTTTTGGCATTGGTTCATGACGTCTTCGCTCAATTCAAGCATATTCCTAGAAAAGACGTCTACACTACCTTTTATCGGTTTTGTAGGTAATTCGGGGATCTATTGGACATTAATCGATACATTAGAGGGCCAAGCCTCATGATGGTACACATCCAAAGCATTGGAGGAGCATAATTGGAGCAACAAAGGACACAAAGACCACTAATGGTGCAAGCAATGGAGCAACTAGTGGCTAGACGATCATAGCATGTTTCTGTTGAAGAAAATCGGACCAAGTAGCAGCTAAATCGGCCGATTTATTGCTCTGGGTCGATTTTTAGGCCTTTGACAGCTTAAAGCCACGTGTCCCACGATCTCTTGCCCGTCCTTGCTCTTGGTGGAGAATATAAGTGGTCCTGCAGGTGGTTGCTGAGCATCTCTCCTCTCCCACACTCTCATTCACAGCTCACCAATTTGGGGGAAAGATTGGAGGAGAAGAAAAGCTCTCAAAGATTGAAGGAAGAACAAGAACACCATTCTAGGAGTTTAGTGAGGTTTGAGTGACTTTTGAGTGATTTTTGTAATCTTGGATTGAAGAACGATTGCAAGGATTGTTAGGAACGTTTTGAATCTTCATTTAAGAGTTTGTAAGTCTTGCTACAACTTGGATTTGGCTGAGATTTATTGATTTTACTTGCTTATCCTTCATTATCCATCTATGAACACCATGTATGCTTGTTTGATGATTTTGGATCTTAATATGCATGTTATTGGCTAGTTTGTTGTGATTCTGGAGTGATGGATTGATGGTTATGGCTAGGGTGATGATAGGATGAACTTATATGTTAGTTTAGGATGATTTGTATGCACGAAACCCATCCCAGGAAGAAAAATCGACCTGTTCATCAGATAAATCGGCCGATTTATCTGTAGAACAGCCCGATTTATTCTCCTATTGCTCTCTAAATGATAAATCTGCATGCTGGGGTCCTTGGTTGTTTAAATCCTAGTGTTTATTAAGCCTAATTTAGCTTAGGATCCCCTAATGCTATCAACCTAAGTGAGGGAAGAGATCTACCCGATGATTTCCGACCTTAGATACCTAAGATGATGAATGCTAGGTAGTAGTGAGCCTCATAAGCCGCTATTCGATCGAATGTGCTAGGATTGTTGCTTGAGACTTCCCTATTCCGAGACTTACCCGGTAAGGAGAGGGTTACCCTTAAGTAGCATCTAGTTTGTGCGGAATTCCTTACTCTAACCTCTTGAGACCTACCCGGTAATAGGAGTTTGATGCGGGATTAGTGAAGTGAGAGACTTACCCGGTAATCGCTTCCATTAGTGAACATTCTTTCCCAAACAACGCAGCTTGTCCTTAGAATCCTTAGAACCTTGAGTCTAATGCCATAACCGGAAATCTTGACCTCTAGAATCTACTTTTCTCTCTTGATCATATACTTGTGCTTGTGTTACTTGTTTCTTTGCTAGCTTGAGTTGTTAGTTGTTTTATTATCTTGCTTGACTTGTGATCTTGTTTGATTACCTCTAAAACCAACAAAAACATTGTGTTTTTTCCATTTTCTTGTTTCTCATCTTATCTTAGTCTAGATTCACACTATCTTTGATCATTGCTTGACTCGATTTCACCTTAGTCTTTGTGTCGACCTCGGAATACTTACCTTTCTACGAACGTCCCGTACACTGCGGGTTCGCTAGGTAGTTTAGGAGATTAGATTCGAGTTTATAAATGTAAAGCTTTTTGTGCTATTTCCTAGCGTAACACTAGCAAACTCAATCCAATAGCGGTTGTTGAGGCTCACTACTACCTAATGTTTGTCATCTTCTATTCCTAAGAGCGGGAATGACCGGGTAAGTCTCATCCCTCACCTAGTTTACTAACATAGGTTACCCTAATGCTAGATTAGGCTCAACAAACACTAGGATTTCAACTCTCAAACTCGCTAACGTGAAGATATAGCACTATAGGAACAACAACTCACACAACTCGGGTGGATCAAGATCATTTCAGAAGAAATGGATGAAGAACAAGCCGAGTTTGCAAAATGAACTAAGGAATTCGAGCAAGCAACTATCCTAGGATGCATATAAGTCCAATCTATCATTATCCTAGCCATAACCTTTCATCCATCTTCGTAGAATCACATGCTACTTAGCCAACATCAATCATCTAAAGATCATTGATCACCAAAACAACGAATAAGCATGCCATAGCTCGATGAAGGTAAAGGAAGACATATAAAGCAAGGACAAGCTGAATAATAAGTTTAGAACAAACTTACAATCACCCAAGAGTAGACTCAAAACGAGATCAACAATCTCTACAACTTTCCTCACTATAAGTCTCTCAAAAACTCACTCTAAGACTATGGAATGGTGTTTTTCTTCTTCCCTTCAAAGGAGTTCTTCTCCTCCTCTCTTCTCCACACTTGGGATTCAAACTTCAGAATGTAAGAGAATGTGGAAGGATTGGAAGAAGTCCTTCAAAAGTTTGCAGCCTGCAAACAAGACACCTCCCATCCATCGTGGAAGAGAAAGGTCGTGGGCTAGAAGTTATGTGCCAAGTGTCAAGGTGGTCCAGCATGCAAACTCGGATGGCCTAGAAATCATCTCGGCCGAGATGGGTGAGGGTTGGGCCGAGATGAAGGGATGCATGGCTAAAATCATGGCTAAACACAAGCCGGTTCATGGCTCGAACCAACTAAGGTCAATTTTATTTTTGTTTTCTCCATGCTTGCTCCATTAGAACCTTGAATCCGGGCCGTCACGAGGCTTGAACCTCGGATATGATCAATAATGCATGAAAGCTCCCCAAAATACCTACAAAACCAAAATGCTCATGTAGACGTCTATTCCGATGATATGACTCGATAAATGTTCGCTCTCAGATGTGTGTGTATGGTGAACGATATAGCTTTAAATTTATAACCTAAAATATAAGTCTGAAACAATATGCGAACCCGCAATGTACGGATAAATTGTAATAATAGCAAATACTCCAAGGTCGAACACAAGTACTATGGTGAAACAAAGCACGTTAATTTAGGTTGTCAATAAAAAACACGCTACAAAGCAAAGGTATCAAAGATGATGTAATTATCGGATAAAGAAAATGTGGATTCTAGAGGTCAAAGCATCCAGTTGTAGTTCGGACTCAAGATCTGAAAGGATATCGTGGACAAAGTTGAGGTTTGCAAAGGGAAGATGTTTCTAAGGTGGGAATAGATCACGGGATAAGTCTTACTACTCACTATCCCAAACCAAAGATCCTCTTACCGGGTAAGTCTCAAGGAACTAAGGAAAGAAACTATAATCTCAAACCAACACACCACCTAAGGGGATAGAACTAACCTTTACCGGGCAAGTCTCACGCTAACTCCGAAAGGTAGGATGAAGGCACACTGGAACCTTAATAAAGGATAAACCTGTATTACCTAACACTCATGATCTTGGGTATACAAGAAAAGGAATCACCGGGTAAGTCTCATCCTATGCTTGCGTATGGACCATGAAAGGTGCAACAAGGATAGGATTTGGCAAACTGGAACCTCAACTCAGATATGGATCAGAAAACGAATCGCCTCGCTCAGTTCATGTTCTATCTCGGTCGAGATGTTCTATGAACGGACCGAGGTGAGGTTCAGTTAAGGTTTGGCTCGAGCTTTCAGGGTCCACTGGGGTAAAGTCTCATTCTTTCATCGTCTTTCCCACAACTTTCAACCAATCACCCTAGAATCGCACAAAGAACTTAGCCAACAATAATCATGATGATGACAATCAAATATATGAAAAGGGAATCAATATTCAAACAAGAAAACGTTAACATAAAGGTCTCAATAATCACTCAATCAAACAAACAGCAAACTGTGTTCCTCAATCACAAACATAAAGACATCAATAAAAAATCTAAGAAAACCTTACAACTTCCTTCAAAGCCTTCAACTTTATCTTCAAATCAAACTTCCTTCCTTCCTTGAATATCTTCAATCTTCCAAACTAATCAGCCAACTAGTCATCCTTCCATCCAAAAAATACATCCCAATATATAGGAAAATCACTTGCCAAAAATAAATATTTTATCCCATGAATAAAATATCTTATGGGCCATGGGCCGTCCATCTCGATCCAACCCAACAGAGTCACCTCGGTCGAGATGGTACTGTAGCCATCCGAGGTGATCCTCAACTACATGTAAATCTCTCTAATCTGATCCAAAATCAAACTTCTGTCCAAATTCCATGGTTCCTTAACCTTTCTTGTAGCTCTTCAATGTTCCATAATGTAGCTCCAATGACTCCTTAGATCACTTAGCTCCATATCGCTCCAAAACGTGTTATTTTTCCTACAATTACAACAAAACTAGGTGCAGACCTCGATTCTTGCAAAGGTAAACAAAACAACATAATGATCAAGAATATACATCCATGCATGCAGTTTCATGAAGATAAAACGTCCAAACCAATCCCAAAATATAGACTATAATACATGCTATTAATAAAGCATAAAACATCCCGAACATGTGTAAAACCATGCATGAATGAATGTTTAAACTACCTAAAAGAGTGTCTAAAATAGTGTCATAAATCACGTCATCATCTTCTTTTTATGTACTCTTGCACAGGGTGCACTTTGACTCTTCAAATTATGCCTAAAAAATTTCTCGAAAAATTCACAACAGTAGCAATCTTGGGTGAAAATCTCCGTCGAGATTCCCTAATGAACTGGCCGAGATTGTTGAAAATCGATGATTCATCGTTGACGATTAACAATCACTTTTGGTGTACTACTACCTGGTTGCCTTGGGATCTTTTATTGATGGAGAAGCGTATATATCGTTTGTTGAAAAGCTTTGATAAGATCTCACCTACTAAATAAGATATTTAACCATAATATCTTGCAAAACTCTCTCATCCTTGAATCAACAGTTGGATATCTATTAGATTTGACTAAAATCCAATATACATATGATCTTTAAACTGGATAAGAAAATTTTACAAAACTTGGAAAACAAGTAACATAAAGATCTCAACTATAGGTACGGTTGGGTGAGATGGTTGAAAGGTTAGTGGATGGCTTTGTGTTTGGCTATGGCGTTTCTCTCTTCCAAAAGACATAATTCAACACACTTTATATTCAAATAATATCGCAAAATAAACGGAACAAGAAAAGACTCAATTTTTATACGACTCAAAGAAGACTCAAATAAAAAAATGACTCAAACCTGAGGTGGACTTCAATCGCTTAGCTCTGATACCACTTTGATGCAAGGTTGATTCCACATTTCTCGATCTAGATTGAAAGTCCTCAAATTGAATAACAAAATGAAATCTCAGGTAACATAGACAAAATCTCGGGCGAGATTTAGGCAAGAACAAGCCGAGATTTCTTGTAAATCAGAATGCAGAGTAATAGATGATATGGAAAGAGAAGAAGATGCTAATATGGAATGATAAATGATAAATAAAGGAAGATTGGACTATTATAAGATTTGCAAAGATCCAAGAACCTTGATCAATTATGTGTCAAAACCCAATACAAAGAATTACCTTTCATCCTTCCTTCTTTAACCTTATAGAAGCCTTCTAAATAAGACAAGTACAAGGAGGAATTACTTTGACTTGTAGCACCAACCTTCAAAAAGATTAACACACACAAGAACAACCTAGCAACGATTCACAACTTTTGAATAAAAAACACTCCTTTTGAATGCATAAAAATGATAAAATGCAAACTTCATTAATGAAATCACAAGTCTCTCACAATAATGTGGAAATATTAATCAATTTAGTTTTCCTAAAAATCTCTTCTTTAAGGCTATTTATAAGAGAGACTTTTCTATTTTAAACTAGGAAAGATATCTTTAAAAGATAATCTAGGAAAGACATGTTTTAAAGATAATCTAAAAACGTAAAGATATAATCTTACAAGATAAAACTAACAATTACCTTGAATAATGTTTGAGTGCTTTTAAGGAAATAAAATAGTAAAAGATAGCTCTTCCAAAAATAGAAGATCTTGGCCGGATCTTCTAACGCGCGTCAAGCTCCAAATCTCGCATTAAAATCTCGGCCAGGGTTTTGGGTTGTTGGCCTTTTTTTTTGCATCTTCCATGTAATCCTCTGTTCTCTCAAATCCTCCCATGTTGGTAGCTTGCAAGAAACCTTTTCTTGAGTCTCTCATGCTCTTGACTTAGTAAAGGATCCATGTAATGTAGTTGTAGATGCTATCAAGTCCTGCATCATAGTAGGACGGTTGTTACGCTAAGATTTGTATAGCACGCAAAAGTCTTAAATTTATAACTCGATATATTTTTCCTAACTCCTAGCGAACCCACAGTGTATGGGTCGTTTTGTTGTAAGGATAGTATTCCGAGGTCGAACACAAAGACTAACGTGAAATCGAATCAAATAAGTGACTAAGGATAGTGTAAATCTATTCTAAGAAGAGAGAAAGGAATAAAGAAAAGAAAATCACAATGTTTTTGGATTGGTTTTGTGGTGATCAAGCAAGGATCACAAATCATGCAAGATTTACAAATCAAACGAACAACTAAGCTAGCAACACAAACAAGCAAAACAAATAGGAGATATGTGATCAAAGAGAGAAAAGCGGATTCTAGGGGTTAGGAATTCCGGTTATGGCATTGGACTCAAGCTTCTAATCAACCTTGGACTAGCTATGGTATGTTGGGAAGCAATGTTTCTCAAATGGGGTCAATAACCGGGTAGGTCTCATGATCCACTAATCCCGCACATAAGGTCCTATCACCGGGTAAGTCTCTAGGAGCCTAAGGTTTGGAAATCTACACAAACCGGATTGCTAACTAGGGATCTAACCTCTCCGTACCGGATAAGTCTCGGAAGGCAAGTCCTAAACATCAATCCTAGTGTTACGCTAAGATCGTGTGATGTGTGTACGCAATAAGCTTTAAATTTATACTCGTTATATTTATCCTAACTCCTAGCGAACCCGCAGTGTACGGGACGTTTGTAGTAGGGATAGTATTCCGAGGTCGAACACAAAGACTAAGGTGAAATCGAGTCAAACAATGGTCATAGATAGTGTTGATCTAATCAAAGAAAAGGTCAAGGAACAAAGAAATGAAAATCTCAATATTTTTGGTTGGTTTTGTGGTGATCAAGCAAAGATCACAAATCAAGCAAGGCAATAAAACAAGCTAACAACTCAACTAGCAAACAATCAAGTAACTCAAAACACAAGTATATGATCAAGAGAGAAAAGTGGATTCTAGAGGTCAAGATTTCCGGTTATGGAATTGGGCTCAAGGTTCTAAGGATTCTAAGGACAAGCTGCGGTGTTGGGGAAAAGTGTTTCACTAATGGACGCAATCACCGGGTAGGTCTCTCACTTCACTAGTCCCGCATCATACTCCTATTACCGGGTAGGTCTCAAGGGGGTTAGAGTAGGGAATTCTACACAAACCGGATACTACTAAAGGGGCAACCCTCTCCTTACCGGGTAAGTCTCGGAATAGGGAAGTCTCAAGCCCTAATCCTAGCACACCCGACCCAATAGTGGCTTATGAGGCTCACTACTACCTAGCATTCATCATCTTAGGTACCTAAGGTTGGAAATCATCGGGTAGATCTCTTCCCTCACTTAGATTGATAGCATTAGGTGATCCTAAGCTAAAGTAGGCTTAATAAACACTAGGATTTAAACAACTAAACACCCTAACATTCAGATTCATCATTTGAAGAGCAACAGGAGAATAAATCGGGCTGTTCTACAGCTAAATCGGCCGATCTGGTCATGAACAGGGCGATTTTTCTCACTGGTTTCGGTTTCGTGCATACAAATCATCCAAAACTAACATATAAGTCCATTCTATCATCACCCTAGCCATAACCATCAATCCATCACTCCAGAATCACAACAACCTAGCCAATAATATGCATATTAAGATCTAAAATCATCACACAAGCATTCATGGTGTTCATAGATGGATAATGAAAGATAAGCAAGTGAAATCAATAAATCTCAACTGAATCCAAGTTGTAGCAAGACTTACAAACTCTTAAATGAAGATTCAAAACGTTCCTAACAATCCTTGCAATAGTTCTTCAATCCAAGATTACAAAAACCACTCAAAAATCACTCAAAACTTCACTATCACTCCTAGAATGGTGTTCTTCTTCTTCCTTCAATCCTTGAGAGTTTTTCTTCTCCTCAAAATCTTTCCCCCAAATTGGTGAGCTGTGAATGAGAGTGTGGGAGAGGAGAGATGCTCAGCAACAACCTGCAGGACCACTTATATTCTCCACCAAGAGCAAGGCCGGACAAGAGATCGTGGGACACGTGGCTTAAGCTGTCAAAGGCCCAAAAATCGACCCACTAAGAAAAATCGGCCGATTTTCCTGGCACTTGGTCCGATTTTCTTCAGCAGAAGCATGCTATGATCGTCTAGCCATGAGTTGCTCCCTTGCTTGCACCAATAGTGGTCTTTATGTCCTTTGTTGCTCCAATATTGCTCCTTCAAAGCTATGGATGTGTACCACCATGAGGCTTGGCCCTCGAATGTATCGGTTAATGTCCAAAAGACCCCCAAAATACCTACAAAGCAATACACAAGTCCGTGTAGACGTCTATCTCGACAAAATACGTGAATTGAGTGCAAACGTCGTGAACTAGTGCTAAACCACGCATGAATGAGTGAAAAATCTATCTAAATGATTACCTAAACCTAAGTCATAAATCGTGTTATCAAAAATACCCCATACTTAAGGTTTGCTCGTCCCCGAGCAAATTCTCAACAATAGACTACAAGATAACATGATTTATGTATGCAGAAAAATGGCAAAATCTTTTTGGGTTTGTGCTTCTACTATTGGATCACCTTCATAGTCATGTTTTATGGCAACGGACAAGCAATTATGTATCAAATAAATGAAGGCATGGAAAGACAATTGTACTTAACTCAAAAGCATGCATGAAATGTAAAGATGACGAAGTCAAGATGATCAAGAGCATATCCAATCTAGATTACTAAGTCTTACAAACATGCAAATAGGTCATAAGGTCTTGTGAAATAAAAGGCCAAGAAACGTTGTGATTAGGTGGGGATTTTTCTAGGCTATGTGATTCTAATCCGGGAATGGAACTAACTCCACAATCTTGTCCTCGATCAACTTCCCTCAAGTGTATATTTTTCTCTATCTTTTCCTTTCTTTTCTTTTTCTTTGACTTATTTTTGAGACAATGGCATTGGTGTACAAAAGCCGAAACCTTGGTGATTAGCCATCCTCGGGCTTTTTCTATTTTTTGAGGTGCATCCACACCGGGCACACATACCAAAGCTCGTTAGGACTATTGGTTTATTTGACTTTGACAAGGCACCAACACCCGATCATGTGAAGTGTACCGAGTTACTTGTCATTTAAGCCAACGTCCCCAAACCTATGTTTTTGTCTACACTTTCACAACAATTTCCAGCATTTTATTCATGACATTCTTTCATCAACATCTTCACCCCACACTTGCTTTTCACACACATCAACACACTAGCATGCTCCTATTCCCGGATGGGTCAAAAGAGGTCAATTTATATCATTTGAGGTGCTCAAACAACATGATCAAGATGAGAATTGGAGGAAGATGAATTGCCTCATTCATTCCTAGATGGTGTGCAAGAACTATCATGTAATTTCGACCTTCAATACTCAATCCGTTCTAGGCAAACATCATGATCACAATCATTCATGGAATTCAAGAGAAGTACTTCAAGTCCACATATGTATCATCAATTGAACACACAAGGCTATCCATAGCCAATCCACAAGACAAGGTTCATCATTAGGGTCATATCCAAGCCTAGAAAGCACAAAAATTTTTAAATTTTCTGATTTTTATGGGATTTTCGAAATGAATATATACAATGCAAGTCATGTGTAAATATTAAACTACCCTAGATGCTCATCATGCAAGGGATCATGCAAACCCTACCCCATACTTAGAAACACATTGTCCCCAATGTGTAAATGAAGTAAAGAAGAGTGAAAGAAGGTTCTCACAATGTAAAAGTGGTTTGCTATGGTATTTGGGATTCTCAAGTGGAATTGATGTTGGATGATCCGATCAACCATGGTAGAGAGCTCCAAGTGTTCATCAAAGCGTCGGGACCCGCGCTAGGCATCACTAACCGTCCAAGTTCTGCGTCCGCTCCACCCATTATTGATGAGGGGTTCATCATCATCATTCACTTACCAAGCAAGGCTTCCAATGCTTCTAAGGTTCTAGCACACACCAAGCACACAAAACACACAAAAACAAAAAAATCTAAAACAAAAACAAAAACAAAACGAGAAAGGGAAAAACGTTACCAATGGGTTGCCTCCCACCAAGCGCTCTTTTAAGGTCATTAGCTTGACCAAACTCGGGGTGTCTACTCAAGGTGAAGTGGGGCAATCATGTCCACCGGAGCTCCCGGGATATACTTCTTCAAACGGTGCCCATTCACTTCGAAATTTCCACAATGCTCCCCTCCTATCTCAATAGCTCCATGGGGAAAGATCTTCTTCACCACATATGGCCCGGTCCATCTTGATTTGAGCTTTCCGGGGAAGAGCCGCAGCCTCGAGTTGAAGAGAAGGACAAGGTCACCCTCATTCAACTCCTTTGGGATGAGGCGCTTGTCATGCCAACGCTTGGTCCTCTCCTTGTAAATCCGGGCATTCTCATAAGCATCCAACCGGATCTCCTCAAGGGCGTTCATGTCTAGCAACCTCTTCTCTCCTGCCTCCTTGAGGTCAAAATTTAGCCACTTAATGGCCCAATAAGCTCTATGCTCCATCTCTACCGGGAGGTGGCAAGACTTGCCATAGACTAACTTGTAGGGAGTAGTGCCAATGGGTGTTTTGAAGGCGGTTCTATATGCCCATAAGGCATCATCGAGCTTCATAGCCCAATCCTTTCTCATCCTTGAGACCGTCTTCTCGAGAATTCTCTTTATCTTCCGGTTGGAGATCTCCACTTGGCCACTAGTTTGGGGATGGTAAGGTGTTGCCACTTTATGGGTCACCCCATACTTAGCCAAAAGTGCCCCAAAGTTCCTATTGGTGAAGTGCTTCCCTCCATCACTTATGATCACCCTTGGTGTTCCAAATCTAGGAAAGATCACTCGGTTGAAGAACCGCACCACAACCTTGGCGTCATTTGTAGGAGAGGCGATTGCCTCCACCCATCTCGAAACATAATCCACCGCCAATAGGATGTAGAGGTTGCCACATGAAGAAGGGAATGGTCCCATGAAGTCCACACCCCACACATCAAATATCTCTACCTCTTGTATGTTGTTCAAGGGCATCTCATTTCTCCTTGAGATGGTGCCCGTCCTTTGGCAAGCATCACAAGCTACTACAAAGCCTTGCACATCCTTGAACAAACTTGGCCAAAAGAAACCCGATTGCAACACTTTAGCACATGTCTTGTGTGAGCTAGCATGCCCTCCACATGGCAAGGAATGACAATGGCGGATCACACTCTCCACCTCATCCTCCGGTATACATCTTCTAAACATTCCATCCGGCCCTCTCTTGAACAAAAGTGGTTTGCTCCAATAGTAGTGCCTCACATCTTTGAAGAACTTTTTCCTTTGGGCATATGTCAAACCGGGAGGCACTTCCTCACACACTAAGTAGTTCACAATGTCGGCAAACCATGGCTCGCTTCCTCTAGACACTTGGAACAAGCATTCCTCCACCATTTGCAATTGCTCATCCCGGAATGAGTCATCAATAGGGATGTCATCTCTGTCATGCTCCAATGGTGGGAGTCTACTAAGGTGATCCGCCACGGAGTTCTCGGATCCCTTCTTGTCCCGGATTTCCAAGTCAAACTCTTGAAGAAGAAGGATCCACCGAATCAACCTAGGCTTGACATCCTTCTTGGTAAGTAGATAACGGATCGCAGCATGATCCGTATAGACTATGACCTTCACTCCAACAAGATATGAGCGGAACTTCTCAAATGCATACACAACCGCTAGCAACTCCTTCTCGGTGGTAGCATAATTGAGTTGGGCATCATCTAGCGTCTTGCTAGCATAATAAATGGCATGAGTGCGCCCATCTTTCCTTTGCCCCAAAACAGCCCCAACGGCTACATCGCTTGCATCACACATGATCTCAAACGGTAAACTCCAATCCGGAGGTTGCATAATAGGTGCGGAGATCAAAGCGTTCTTCAACCTACAAAAGGCCTCAAGGCAATCTTTGGAGAAAACAAATTCAACATCCTTCATTAGTAGGTTAGTAAGGGGCTTAGAAATTTTAGAGAAGTCTTGAATAAACCTCCGGTAAAAACCGGCATGCCCTAAGAAACTCCTTACCCCTTTCACCGAGGTAGGTGGTGGCAACTTCTCTATCGTCTCAATCTTGGCCCTATCAACCTCAATGCCACGGTTAGACACCAAGTGTCCTAACACAATACCTTCACTTACCATGAAGTGGCATTTTTCCCAATTCAAGACAAGATTTGTCTCCTCACATCTTTGCAATACTAATGACAAGTTAGCCAAGCAATTATCAAAGGAAGAACCATAAACAGAGAAATCATCCATGAATACTTCCATGATATTTTCTATGTATTCCGAAAAGATAGCCATCATACACCTTTGAAAGGTGGCGGGTGAATTACACAACCCAAATGGCATTCTCCTATATGCAAAGGTTCCCCATGGACATGTAAATGTGGTTTTCTCTTGGTCATCGGGGTGGATAGGGATTTGGAAGAATCCACTATAGCCATCTAGGTAACAAAAATGGGAATGTTGAGCTAATCTCTCTAGCATTTGGTCAATAAAGGGAAGGGGGAAGTGATCTTTCCTAGAGGCCATGTTAAGCTTCCTATAGTCAATACACATTCTCCAACCCGTAACCGTCCTAGTCGGGATTAGTTCATTGTTCTCATTGGTCACTACGGTCATCCCACCCTTCTTAGGTACTACATGAACGGGACTAACCCACTTACTATCCGAGATAGGGTAGATAATTCACGCATCTAGCAACTTAATGATCTCCTTCTTAACCACCTCTTTCATTATAGGATTTAGTCTTCTTTGATGTTCAATAGAGGGTTTATGATTATCTTCCATCAATATCTTATGCATGCACAAAGAAGGTTTTATGCCAACCAAATCATCAATAGTATAGCCAATGGCTTTCCTATGCAATCTTAGTTCATGCAACAACTTAGCAAGTTCATCATCACTCAAGCATGCATTAACAATCACCGGATATGTTGAATTATCACCAAGAAAAGCATACTTTAAATGAGAAGGAAGAGGTTTAAGATCAAGTTTAGGAGGACCTTTTTCGGTTGGAGACGATCCATACAATGTAGTTTGAGATGATTGCAAAGCCATGGAAGCCTCCTTGAAGTCCCTTGATGATTGCTCACATTCAAGTGGTTGGTGCTGAAAAGACTCAGGAAAATCGACCCAGGAGGAAAAATCGGCCGATTTTTCTGGCAGTGGGTCGATCTGAGTTTCTGTTTTTGCAAAACTGGATGAAATTTCAGCACAAGGACAAAAATCGGCCGATTTTGCCCAGGCAGGCCGATTTTTCTGGCTGTTTTTCTCTTCTTCTAGCACTTCAAACCCAACACTTGGTAGCTCGTCCAATGCATTCAAGGCCTTGATTACTTCATTGCTACTCTCCTCAACTCCTTCCTCCATCAAGCTTGACCTAAGAACCCTCTCAAGTGGATCCTTGAGCAAGATTGAGCTCACAACCTCTCTAGACTCCTCTTCTTCAACTATGTTGAATACATCTTCATCAAGGGTTGGTCCTTTCATCATTGTTGACAGCTTGAACTTGATGTTCTCTTCTCCAATGTTGAAGGAGAGAGTCCCATTCTTGCAATCTACTAGACATCCGGAAGTAGCTAGGAAAGGTCTCCCCAAGATGATAGGAACCGAATAGTCCGCCGGGATGTCCAAAACAACGAAGTCTATGGGCACATAGAACTTCCCTAGTTGCACCGGAATGTCTTCTAAGATTCCAACCGGATGAGTGATTGAGCGGTCCGCCATGTAAAGGGTCATCTTGACCGGCTTTGGCTCTCCTAGCCCAACCTTGTTGCAAAGTGCAAGCGGGATGATGCTTACACTTGCCCCAAGATCGCATAGGGCGTCATACTTCACTTCTCCTACTCCGATTGGCACACAAAAAGATCCCGGATCCCTTAGCTTAGGAGGCATCTCCTCCTTCATCGTTTGAATCAAATCCGAGGATCTCTTTGTCATTCTTATCTCCCCATACTCCTCCAACTTCCTTTTGTTGGAGAGTATTTCCTTCAAGAACTTGCCATATGCCGGCATTCCTAAAATAGCATCCATGAACGGAATGTTAATATGTAATTTAGACATAAGTTCAAGGAATTTACCAAAGTGATTGTCCAAGCGAGCTCTTGTTCGTGATTGAGGGAACGGTAGTGGTGGCTTGTATGGAGACGGTGCCACATATGTTGGCTCAACATCCTTGCTCTTGCCTCCATCTTCTTGCAATTTTTCCTCTTCTACCACTACTTGCTTCCCCTTAGCATTGTCCTTGGGCAAAGGATCTTTCATACTCAACCCGCTCCTCGTTGTAATAGCCAACACTTGGCCTCTTGGGTTGTCTTCGGTCCTTCCGGGAAGCTTTCCCGGATCTCTATGTGCTTCACCCGCTTTTTGGAACACTTGTGCTTCCAAAACTTTTTGAGCTTTAGAAATTGAAGTGACCGTGCTCTCAAGATCACTCAACCTTCCAAGCAATTGCTCAAACATCATTTCGGTTCTATTCTTTGGAGGTTGAGTAAATCCGGGTGGAGGCTCTTGTGAAGCTTTTGGTGGTGGAGTTGTGCTTGTGGAAGCGGGAGGGTTCAAGGCTCCATCCGGGTTAGAGTAAGAAAACCCGGGATGATTATGGTTGGGCCGGTAATTGTTGAATTGCCGGTTGTTGTTGAAGTTCCTTGGGCCTTGATAGTTGTTGTAATTGCCCCTTCCCATGTAATTCACATCCTCCTCCTTGGAAGATAAGTTAGCTTGTGGAAGTACTTGAGGAGTTGCTTGGTTCTTCAAAGTTGCAGCACACAACTCCCTCAAGGACTTTAGCTCGTTGTTGATGGCGTCAAGCTTGAAATTGCTCATGGTACTTCACTCACCTCATATGCTCCCGCCTTTCTCCCTTCACTCTTCCTATGGGAGTATTTCTCAATCACTAGAGCTTGTTTCTCTACAAACTCCCAAGCATCATCCACATGCTTCTCCATGAAAGTCCCACCGGAAAAGGATTGAAGCTTGAATTGGCTATCTTCATCAAGTCCTTTGAAGTAGATCTCCAATAGCTCAATTTTCGGTATGCCATGGTGTGGACAATCTAGGAGAAGGTCTTTGAATCTCTCCCAAGACTTGAACAAACTCTCTCTATCCTTCATCACGAAGGCATTGATCTTCCCTCTTAATTCGGTAGTCTTGGAAGGTGGGAAGAACTTAGTCAAGAACTCGGTTGTCATCTCCTCCCAAGTACCAACTCGCCCTTGTGGAATAGATTGATACCAAGCTAAGGCTTTGTCCTTAAGAGAGAAGGAGAAAGCCCTAAGCTTATGGTTGTTGCTCTCCAATCTTGGCGGTCTAAGTGTCTCCATCAAAATTTCATAATTCATCAAGTGTTGATGAAGAGACTCTCCTTCCATCCCTCCAAATTGATTATGCCGGATCATTTGTAGAACTTGAGGGTGGAGCTCGTAGTTGTGGGCTGCGGGATCTCCTAAGTTCACACCCGGACGGTGTGCTCTTTGTGCCGGATCCATACGTCTCCCCAAAGTTTGTGGCTCTTCAATAGCAATGGGTACAACCCTAACATTCGCCGCCGGCTGCGGTTGTGGTGGTGGAGGAGGTGGAGGTTGTTGACGATTAAGCTCTCCTTGTACAAGGGCTTGCCTAATCTCATCAATCTCCCTCCTAGTTGCTTCTTGCCTCTCATTGGCAAGTCTCCTTTCTTCCTCCAAGAGCTCATCTCTTAGCCTTATTTGCTCTAAGGCCTCATCCAATTCAGCTTGGAGGTCTCTTCCGGCCATCTCTTTCCCCTTCTTAATGCTCTTGGATCTAGATCTAAGGGTTTTCTCCGGTTCGGGATCGAATGGAGCTAAATCCTTGCCACGAGATCTTCGCATACACCTAAATAGTAAGAGATGTCCTAAAAAGCAAAGACACAAACCAAAGAGAGATCAAAAGCAACAAGAAAGATCTACACTATAAACAATCACAAAATAGACTCAATCTAGACCTAGTCCCCGGCAATGGCGCCAAAAACTTGTTACGCTAAGATCGTGTGATGTGTGTACGCAATAAGCTTTAAATTTATACTCGTTATATTTATCCTAACTCCTAGCGAACCCGTAGTGTACGGGACATTTGTAGTAGGGATAGTATTCCGAGGTCGAACACAAAGACTAAGGTGAAATCGAGTCAAACAATGGTCATAGATAGTGTTGATCTAATCAAAGAAAAGGTCAAGGAACAAAGAAATGAAAATCTCAATATTTTTGGTTGGTTTTGTGGTGATCAAGCAAAGATCACAAATCAAGCAAGGCAATAAAACAAGCTAACAACTCAACTAACAAACAATCAAGTAACTCAAAACACAAGTATATGATCAAGAGAGAAAAGTGGATTCTAGAGGTCAAGATTTCCGGTTATGGCATTGGGTTCAAGGTTCTAAGGATTCTAAGGACAAGCTGCGGTGTTGGGGAAGAGTGTTTCACTAATGGAAGCAATCACCGGGTAGGTCTCTCACTTCACTAGTCCCGCATAAAACTCCTATTACCGGGTAGGTCTCAAGGGGGTTAGAGTAGGGAATTCTACACAAACCGGATACTACTAAAGGGGCAACCCTCTCCTTACCGGTTAAGTCTCGGAATAGGGAAGTCTCAAGCACTAATCCTAGCACACCCGACCCAATAGCGGCTTATGAGGCTCACTACTACCTAGCATTCATCATCTTAGGTACCTAAGGTCGGAAATCATCGGGTAGATCTCTTCCCTCACTTAGATTGATAGCATTAGGTGATCCTAAGCTAAAGTAGGCTTAATAAACACTAGGATTTAAACAACCAAACACCCTAACATTCAGATTCATCATTTGAAGAGCAACATGAGAATAAATCGGGCTGTTCTACAACTAAATCGGCCGATCTGGTCATGAACAGGGCGATTTTTCTCACTGGTTTGGGTTTCGTGCATACAAATCATCCAAAATTAACATATAAGTCCATTCTATCATCACCCTAGCCATGACCATCAATCCATCACTCCAGAATCACAACAACCTAGCCAATAATATGCATATTAAGATCTAAAATCATCACACAAGCATTCATGGTGTTCATAGATGGATAATGAAAGATAAGCAAGTGAAATCAATAAATCTCAACTGAATCCAAGTTGTAGCAAGACTTACAAACTCTTAAATGAAGATTCAAAACGTTCCTAACAATCCTTGCAATAGTTCTTCAATCCAAGATTACAAAAACCACTCAAAAACCACTCAAAACTTCACTATCACTCCTAGAATGGTGTTCTTCTTCTTCCTTCAATCCTTGAGAGTTTTTCTTCTCCTCCAAATCTTTCCCCCAAATTGGTGAGCTGTGAATGAGAGTGTGGGAGAGGAGAGATGCTCAACAAAAACCTGTAGGACCACTTATATTCTCCACCAAGAGCAAGGCCGGACAAGAGATCGTGGGACACGTGGCTTAAGCTGTCAAAGGCCCAAAAATCGACCCACTAAGAAAAATCGGCCGATTTTCCTGGCACTTGGTCCGATTTTCTTCAGCAGAAGCATGCTATGATCGTCTAGCCATGAGTTGGTCCCTTGCTTGCACCAATAGTGGTCTTCTTGTCCTTTGTTGCTCCAATATTGCTCCTTCAAAGATATGGATGTGTACCACCATGAGGCTTGGCCCTCGAATGTATCGGTTAATGTCCAAAAGACCCCCGAAATACCTACAAAGCAATACACAAGTCCGTGTAGACGTCTATCTCGACAAAATACATGAATTGAGTGCAAACGTCGTGAACTAGTGCTAAACCATGCATGAATGAGTGAGAAATCTATCTAAATGATTACCTAAACCTAAGTCATAAATCGTGTTATCACCTAGAACATTCAGTCCAATAGCGGCTTATGAGGCTCACTACTACCTAGAGTTCATCATCTTCCGTACCTAAGATCAAGAATCACCGGGTAGGTCTCTCCTCACACTTAGTTTGCTAGCATTAGGTCACCCTAGGCTAGATTAAGCTTAACAAACACTAGTATTTCAACAATCTAACATCCTAACATTTAGATTTATCAATACAAGCACAACAGAATCAAATCACGGGCAAATCATCAGAACCACGGCCGTGGAAGAGGAAGAACAACCCGTAATTTTTAGCAGCAGTTAAGTTCGAGCAAGCAATTCATCCAAAGATACATTTAAGTCTATTCTATCATAGTCCAAGCCATAACCATCACTCCATTACCCTAGAACCTCAACTATTTAGCTAACAACATCCATTTTAACAATCAAACCCAACAAGCATACATTCATGGCTTCTATAGCAAAAAATGAAATGAAAGAGTGATGAAGCAAGTAGAACAAGAGAACAAGCTGGATAAATGTTAAGAAAGACTTACAACTCTTCAAAAGAAGGTACAAATCGTTCCTTACAAATCCTTGCAAAGTGTCTTCAACAAGTACACTCAAAAATCACTCAAAAATCAATCAAAAACTCTAAAACTCTAAGACTAGTGTTCTTCATCTTCTTCTCCAAATGAGAGTGTTTTTGATCCTCTCCAAGAGTAGCCTCTAATGGAATGTTGTAGAATGAGAGAGTGTGGGAGAGGATTCCTAGCATCAGCCTGCTGGACCACTTATATCCTCCATCAAGGACAAGAGTCGGTTATGGAGATCGTAGGACTGCTGTCACAACTGTCCATAGAGAATCACGGTCAAAACCACGGGCGTAGAATCTAAGTATGGGCAGTGGTTTTGGTGGTTCAGCTCTCTTTTGATCGTTAAGCCATGAGTTGGTGCAAGGCATGCACCAACAAGGTCCTATGAGTTCTCCTTAGCTCCTAGCTTGCTTCTTAATGAGTCCGGAAGTGTGTCATCGCAAGGAATGATCCTCGAATGTATCGATTAAGCTCCAAAAGCTCCCAAAATACCTACAAAACTGACAATAGTTCGTGTAGATGACTATCTCGACAATATGCATGAATCAAACATAAACATCATGAACTAATTCCAAACTATGCATGAATAGCGGGAAAAACTATCTAAATGGATGCCTAAACTAACGTCATAAATCGTGTTATCAAAATACCCCATACTTAAGATTTGCTCGTCCCCGAGCAAGATCCAACTATAGGCTAAGAGATGACATGCTTTATGAATGCAGAAAAACAACAAAATCTTTATGGAATTGTGCTTCTAACATTGGATCACCTTCATAGTCATGTTTCATGGCAATGGACAAGCAATCATGCATCAAACGAATGAAGGCATGGAAAGACAACTATACTTAACTCAAAAGCATGCATGCAAGGTGAAAATGAAGAAGTCAAGATGATCATGAGTATATCCAATCTAGATCACTAAGTCTTACACACATGCAAATAGGTCACAAGGACTTAGGAAAGAGGCCAATAAACGTTATGAATAGGTGGGAATTTTTAGGTCATGTGCTGCTACTCCGGGAAAGGAACTAACTCCACAATTTCATTTTGACCAACTTCTCCACAAGTGTATATTTTTCTCCATCTTTTCTTTGTTTTCTTTTCTTTTTCACTTTCTTTTTCTTTCACTTATTTTTGAGACAATGGCATTGGTGTACAAAAGCCGAAACCTTGGTGATTAGCGGGCCTCGGGATTTTTCCGAGGTGTCTCACACCGGGCACACATACCAAGGCTCGTTAGGACATTCGGTTTATCTGACTTTGGCAAGGCACAAACACCCGATTATGTGAATGGTGCCGAGTTACTCGTCATCATAATTAAAGTCCCCAAACCTATTTTTCACTCTTTTCATAACAAATTCAGCACTTCATTCACAACATTCATTCATCAACAACTTCACCCCACACTTTCTTTTCACACACTCAACACACTAGCATGCTCCTATTCCCGGATGGGTCAAAAGAGGTCAAATTTTATATCAATTGAGGTGCTCAAACAACTTGATCAAGATGAGAAGTAGAGAAAGATGAATTACCTTAATCACTCCTAAATGATGTGCAAGAACTAGCATGTAATTTCGACTATCAATCCTCAATCCAATCAAGGCAAACATCATGATCACAATCCATACATAGGATTCAAGATAAGTAATTCAGGTCCACATATGCATACATCCATTCAACACATAAGGCCATCCATATCCAATTCACAAAACAATCTCATCATAAGGGTCATACCCAAACTTAGAAGCACTAAAACTTTTTTAAAATTTTCTGATTTTTTTTGGAATTTTCGAAATATGTATGTACAATGCAAAAGCTTAGTGAAACATGTGACAAAAAGAAACTATCCTAGATGCTAATCATGCAAGTTATTATGAAAACCCAACCGCATACTTAGAAACACATTGTCCCCAATGTGCAAATCAAGTAAAAAGGAGTGAAAGAGAGTCCCCACAATGTAAAAATGGTGTTGCTTTCGTATTTTAGTTCACTCATGTGGAGTGATGGTGGATGATCAATCAAAGGTGGTAGAGAGCTCTTGATGTTCATTATGACGTCGGGACCCGCGCTAGGCACCGCTAGCCGTCCAAGTTTCACGTCCGCTTCACCCACAATTGATGTGGGATTAATCATCATCATCCACATGTCATGCAAGACTTTCATGATACTTAGACTCTAGCACACAAACACCAAACACACACAAACACACAAAAACAGAAAAATGAAAACCAAAACGAAAAGGGAAAGATGTCTACCAATGGGTTGCCTCCCATTAAGCGCTTCTTTAAGGTCATTAGCTTGACCAAATTCGGGGGCGTCTCTCTCAAGGTGAAGTGGGGCAATTATATCCACCGGAGCTCCCGGGATATACTTCTTCAAACGGTGACCATTCACCTGAAAATCTCGACAATGATCCCCACCTATCTCAACCGCTCCATGGGGAAAGACCTTCTTCAACACATAAGGTCCCGTCCATCTTGACTTGAGCTATCCGGGGAAGAGCCGCAGCCTCGAGTGGAAGAGAAGGACAAGGTCACCTTCACTCAACTCTTTTAGGATGAGACGCTTGTCATGCCAACGCTTGGTCCTATCCTTGTAGATCCGGGCGTTTTCATAGGCATCTAACCGGATCTCCTCAAGAGCGTTAATGTCTAGCAACCTCTTCTCACCGGCTTCCTTGAGGTCAAAATTCAGCCACCTTATGGCCCAATACGCCCTATGCTTCATCTACACCGGAAGGTGGCAAGACTTGCCATAAACTAGCTTGTAGGGAGTGGTGCCAATCGGTGTCTTAAAGGCGGTTCAATAAGCCCACAAAGCATCATCAAGCTTCATAGCCCAATCCTTTCTTGTCCTAGAAACCGTCTTCTCAAGTATCCCCTTTATCTCCCGTTTGGAGATCTCCACTTGGCCACTAGTTTGGAGGTGGTAAGGTGTTGCCACCTTGTGAGTCATCCCATACTTAGCTAAAAGTGTCCCAAAGTTCCTATTGGTGAAATGCTTCCCTCCATCACTTATGATCACTCTTGGTGTTCCAAACCTAGGGAAGATGACTCGGTTGAAGAACCGCACCACAACTTTGACATCATTTATGGGAGAGGTGATTGCCTCCACCCATCTCGACACATAATCCACCGCCAATAGAATGTAGAGGTTGCCACACGAAGAGGGCAATGGCCCCATGAAGTCCACACCCCACACATCAAACACTTCAACCTCTTGTATGTTGTTCAAGGGCATCTCATTCCTCCTTGAGAGGTTGCCCATCCTTTGGCAAGAATCACATGCTACCACAAAATTTGGCACATCCCTAAACAAGTTAGTCCAATAAAAGCCGGATTGCAATGCCTTTGCACACGTCTTGTGTGAGCTAGCATGGCCTCCACATGGCAAGGAGTGACAATGACGGATCACACTCTCCACCTTATCCTCCGGGATGCACCTCCTAAAGACTCCATCTGGCCCTCTCTTGAACAAGAGAGGCTCGCTCCAATAGTAATGCCTCACATCCTTGAAGAACTTTTTCCCTTGGGCATATGATAGACCGGGTGGCACCTCCTCACGCACAAGGCAGTTCACTATGTCGGCATACCATGACTCACTCCCTCTAGACACTTGAATCAAGCACTCCTCCACCAATTGCAATTGCTCATCCCTAAATGAGTCATCAATCGGGATGTCATCTCTCTCAATCTCCAATGGTGGTAGCCTACTATGATGGTCCGCCACTGAATTTTCGGAACCCTTCTTGTCCCGAATTTCCAAGTCAAATTCTTGGAGGAGAAGGATCCACCGAATGAGGCGAGGCTTGGCATCCTTCTTTGTGAGTAGATAACGGATAGCATCATGATCTGTGTACACAATGACCTTAGCTCCCACAAGATATGACCGGAAGTTCTGAAAGGCATACACCACCGCTAGCAACTCCTTCTCGGTTGTGGCATAGTTGAGTTGGGCGTCATCTAACGTCTTGCTACCATAATAGATGGCATGTGTAAGCCCATCTTTCCTTTGTCCCAAAACAGCCCCAACAGCCGCATCACTTGCATCACACATTATTTGAAACAGAAGGCTCCAATCCGGAGGTTGCATGATAGGGGCGGAGATCAAGGCATTCTTCAACGTAGAAAATGCTTCAAGACAATCCTTGGAGAAAACAAACTCAACATCTTTCATTAGTAGGTTAGTGAGAGGCTTAGAAATTTTAGAGAAATCCTTTATAAACCTCGGGTAAAAACCGGCATGCCCCAAGAAACTCCTTACCCCCTTCACCGAGGTAGGTGGTGGCAACTTCTCTATTGTTTCTATCTTTGCCCTATCAACCTCAATGCCTCGTTGGGAAACCAAATGTCCCAACACAATGCCTTCATTCACCATGAAATGGCATTTCTCCCAATTCAAAACAAGGTTGGTTTTCTCACATCTCTTTATCACCAAAGACAAGTTAGCTAAGCAATCATCAAATGAAGATCCATAAACCGAGAAATCATCCATAAACAATTCCATGATGTTTTTAATATATTCAGAAAAAATGGCCATCATACACCTTTGAAAGGTGGTGGGTGCATTACACAACCCAAATGACATTCTCCTATATGCAAATGTTCCCCAAGGACATGTAAATGTTGTTTTCTCTTGGTCATCAGGGTGAATAGGGATTTGGAAAAATCCACTATAGCCATCTAAGTAACAAAAGTGTGAATGTTGAGCTAATCTCTCTAGCATTTGGTCAATGAAGGGAAGAGGGAAAAGATCTTTACTAGAGGCAACATTAAGCTTCCTATAGTCAATACACATTCTCCACCCCGTAACCGTCCTAGTTGGGATTAGTTCATTGTTCTCATTAGTTACTACGGTCATACCACCCTTTTTAGGAACAACATGAACGGGACTAACCCATTTACTATCCGAAATCGGGAAAATGATTCCCGCATTTAGCAATTTTAGGATCTCTTTCTTGACTACCTCATTCATTATAGGGTTCAATCCCCTTTGAGGTTCAATTGAAGGTTTATGGTTATCTTCCATCAAAATTTTATGCATGCACAAGGAAGGTTTAATGCCAACTAAGTCATCAATGGTATAACCAATAGCTTTCCTATGCAATCTCAACTCATGCAACAATCTATCAAGCTCATCATCATTCTAAGATGCATTCACAATCACCGGATAAGTAGAATTTGCACCAAGGAAAGCATACTTTAAATGAGAAGGGAGAGGCTTAAGTTCAAGTTTAGGAGGACCTTTATCGGGTGGAGACGATCCATACAATGTAGGTTGAGATGATTCTAAAGCCATGGAAGACTCTCCAAGACTCCTTGAAGCTTGATCAACAACTAAGGCACTTTTTGGAGAAACCACTAGCAAAACCACGGGCTCTGGCACAACCACGGACGTGGAATCTAAGAAGCTGACACATTTGAGCATTCCAGAGAGTTTCACGGGTAAAATTAAGGCCGTGGTTCCTACAGTGGTTCAGCATAACTATGTGCACTTCAAATTCAGCGCATGTCTCCTTTTCCGATGCATCCAAAGCCTTGATTTCTTCATTGCAATCATCGTCAACTCCTTCCTCCATCAAACTCAAGCTAAGAACCTTCTCAAGAGGGTCCTTGATCAAGATGGAGCTCACAACTTCTCTACATTCCTCTTGCTCGACAATGTTGAAGACATCTTCACCAAGGGCTGGCCCCTTCATCATTGTGGATAGTTTGAACTTAATATTCTCTTCTCCTATGTTGAACGAGAGAATTACATTCTTGTAATCCACTAAACATCCGGATGTGGCTAAGAATGGCCTCCCTAAGATGATAGGAACCGGGTAGTCCGCCGGAATGTACAAAACTACGAAATTAATTGGCACATAGAACTTCCCAAGCTGAACCAGTATGTCCTCTAGGATTCCTATGGGGTGAGTGATGGATCTGTCCGCCATGTAGAGGGTCATCTTGACCGGCTTTGGCTCTCCTAGCCCAACCTTGTTGCAATGTGCAAGCGGGATAATGCTTACACTTGCTCTAAGATCACATAGGGCTTCATATTGCACTTCTGCAACCCCAATTGGCACACAAAAAGATCCCGGATCTCTTAGTTTAGGAAGCATCTCCTCCCTCATGGTTTGGATCAACTCGGAAGATCTCTTTGTCATCCTCACTTCCCCATACTCCTCCAACTTCCTCTTGTTGGAGAGTATCTCCTTCAAAAACTTCCATAGGCCGGCATACCTAGAATAGCATCCATGAACGGAATGTTAATATGCAATTTAGACATAAGTTCAAGGAATTTACCGAAATGTTTGTCCAAGCGAGCTCTTGCTCGTGATTGCAGGAATGGTAGTGGTGGCTTGTATGGAGGTGGTGCCACATATGTTGGCTCATCATCTTTGCTCTTGCCTCCTTCTTCTTGCAATGGCTCTTCCTCCACTACCACTTGCTTTCCCTTAGCATTTTCCTTTGGTAAGGGATCCTTCATGCTCAGCCCACTCCTTGTTGTAATGGCCAACACTTGGCCTCTTGGATTGTCCTCGGTCCTTCCGGGAAGCTTTCCCGGATCTCTTTGTGCTTCACCCGCCTTTTGGAACACTTGTGCTTCTAGCACCTTTTGAGCTTTAGAAATGGAAGTCACCCTGCTCTCAAGTCCACTCAACCTTCCAAGCAATTGTTCGAACATCATCCCGGTTCTATCCTTTGGAGGTTGAGCAAAACCGGGTGGAGGCTCTTGTGAAGCCTTAGGTGGTGGTGATGCGCTTGTGGAAGCGGGAGGGTTCAAGGCACCATCCGGGTTAGAATAGGAGAACCCGGGATGGTTGTGGTTAGACCTGTAATTGTTGTATTGCCGACTGTTGTTGTTGAAGTTCCTAGGGCCTTGATAACTGTTGAAGTTGCCCCTTCCCATGTAGTTTACATCCTCCTCTTTGGAAGCCAAGTTGGCTTGCACTTGTACTTGAGGGATAGCTTGATTCTTCAAGGTTTAGCACACAACTCCCTCAAAGACTTAAGCTTATTGTTGATTGCATCGAGCTTGTAGTTGCTCATGGTGACTTCACTCACTTCATAAACTCCCGGTTTCCTCCCATCACTCTTCCTATGGGAGTACTTCTCTATCACCAAGGCTTGCTTCTCTACAAACTCCCAAGCCTCATCCATATTCTTCTCCATGAATGTTCCACCGGAAAGCGATTGGAGCTTCAATTGACTATCCTCATCAAGCCCCTTGAAGTAGATCTCCAATAGCTCTATCTTCGGTATACCATGGTATGGACAATCTAGGAGGAGGTCCTTGAACCTCTCACAAGACTTGAATAGGCTCTCTCTATCCTTCATCACGAAGGCATTGATCTTCCCTCTTAGATCGGTTGTCTTTGAAGGTGGGAAGAACTTTGTCAAGAACTCGGTTGTCATCTCCTCCCAAGTACTCACACGTCCTAGTAGAATGGATTGGTACCAAGCCAAAGCTTTATCCTTAAGTGATAAGGAGAAAGCTCTAAGCTTATGGTTGTTGTTCTCCAATATAGGCGGCCTTAGAGTCTCCATCAAGATCTCATAGTTCATCAAGTGTTGATGAGGAGACTCTCCTTCCATCCCTCCAAATTGATTATGTCGGATCATTTGTAGCACTTGAGGGCGGAGCTCATAATCATGGCCTGCGGGATCTCCTAAGTTTACACCCGGACGGTGCACTCTTTGGGCTGGATCCATACGTTGCCCTAACGTTTGTGTCTCCTCAATCATGATCGTTTCAAACCGAACATTAACCGCCGGCTGCGGTGGTGAGGGTGGAGGTTGTTGACGATTAAGATCCCTTTGTACAAGAGCTTGCCTAATCTCTTCAATTTCCCTCCTAGTTGCTTCTTGCCTCTCACTGGCAAGTCTCCTCGCATTCTCCAAGAGTTCATCTCTTAACCTAATTTGCTCTAAAGCATCATCCAACTCAGCTTGAAGATCTCTTGCGGCCATCTCCTTCTTCTTCTTAATGCTCTTAGATCTAGCTTTAAGGGTTTTCTCCGGTTCGGGATCGAATGAAGCTAAATCCTTGCCACGAGATCTTTGCATGCACCTAAAGAATGAGAGATGTCCTGTAAATTCAAAGACGCAAACCAAACAAGATCAAAAGCAACAAGAAAGACCTACACCATAAACAGTCACACAAAATGATTCAATCTAGACCTAGTCCCCGGCAACGGCACCAAAAACTTGTTACGCTAAGATTTGTATAGCACGCAAAAGTCTAAAATTTATAACTCGATATATTTTTCCTAACTTCTAGTGAACCCACATGTATGGGTCGTTTTGTAGTAAGGATAGTATTTTGAGGTTGAACACAAAGAGTAAGGTGAAATCGAATCAAATAAGTGACTAATGATAGTGTAAATCTAGTCTAAGAAGAGAGAAAGGAATAAAGAAAAGAAAATCACAATGTTTTTGGATTGGTTTTGTGGTGATCAAGCAAGGATAACAAATCATGCAAGATTTACAAATCAAACGAACAACTAAGCTAGCAATACAAACAAGCAAAACAAACACGAGATATGTGATCAAAGAGAAAAAAGCGGATTCTAGGGGTTAGGAATTCTGGTTATGGCATTGGACTCAAGTTTCTAATCAACCTTGGACTAGCTATGGTATGTTGGGAAGGAATGCTTCTCAAATTGGGTCAATCACCGGGTAGGTCTCATGATCCACTAATCCCGCACCTAAGGTCCTATCACCGGGTAAGTCTCTAGGAGCCTAAGGTTGGGAAATCAACACAAATCGGATTGTTATCTAGGGATCTAAGCTCTCCTTACCGGGTAAGTCTCGGGAAGGCAAGTCCTAAACATCAATCCTAGCACATACAGTCCAATAGCGGTTGATGAGGCTTACTACTACCTAGAGTTCATCATCTTCGGTACCTAAGATCAAGAATCATCGGGTAGGTCTCTCCTCTCACTTAGTTTGCTAGCATTAGGTCACCCTAGGCTAGATTAAGCTTAACAAACACTAGGATTTGAACAATCTAACAATCTAACATCCTAACATTCAGATTAATCAATACAAGCACAACAACATCAAATCACGGACAAATCATCAGAACCACGGCCGTGGAAGAAGAAAGAACAACCCGTAATTTTCAACAGGAGTTAAGTTCGAGCAAGCAATTCATCCAAAGATACATTTAAGTCTATTCTATCATAGTCCAAGCCATAACCATCACTCGGTTACCCTAAAATCTCAACTATTTAGCTAACAACATCAATTTTAACAATCAAACCCAACAAGCATACATTCATTGCTTCCATATCAAGAAAATGAAATGAAAGAGTGATGAAGCAAGTAGAACAAGAGAACAAGCTGAATAAATGTTAAGAAAGACTTTCAACCCTTCAAAAGAAGGTACAAATCGTTCCTTACAAATCCTTGCAAAGTGTCTTCAAAAAGTTCACTCAAAAATCACTCAAAAACTCTAAAACTCTAAGACTAGTGTTCTTCTTCTTCTTCTTCTCCAAATGAGAGTGTTTTTGCTCCTCTCCAAGAGTAGCCTCTAATGGAATGTTGTAGAATGAGAGAGTGTGGGAAGGGATTCCTAGCATCAGACTGCTGGATCACTTATATCCTCCATCAAGGGAAAGAGTCGGTTCTGGAGATCGTGGGACAACTGTCACAGCTGTCCAGAGAGAATCACGGTCAAAACCACGGGCGTGGAATCTGGGTCTGGGCCGTGGTTTTGGTGGTTCAGCTCTCTTTTGATCGTTAAGCCATGAGTTGGTGCAAGGCATGCACCAACAAGGTCCTATGTGCTCTCCTTAGCTCCTAGCTTGCTTCTTAATGAGTGCGGAAGTGTGTCATCGCGAGGAATGATCCTCGAATGTATCGATTAAGCTCCAAAAGCTCCCCAAAATACCTACAAAACCGACAATAGTTCGTGTAGACGTCTATCTCGACAATATGCATGAATCAAACGTAAACGTCATGAACTAATGCCAAACTATGCATGAATAGCAGAAAAAACTATCTAAATGGATGCCTAAACTAATGTCATAAATCGTGTTATCAACGGCATATTGGGTTTATTTATTATCAAACTATTTTTCCGCATTTGTTGTCTTTGGATATTTACCCTCATGTTGTTCTTGAATGATAGTCTTTTCTTTTAGCACCATGACCTTATTGCATTTTATATCTTATTCGGTTTTCCTTTATTTGTGCCTTGTTAAGATCCGATGAAATTGTTGTCAAGCTAGGGTCGGGACCCATTGTGAGGTCCTAACCGGTAGCGCCATGAGTTCTTAAAAATCAAGGTGTTACACGGATTGGATCGGAATTTTAATGAAAAATTCTATTAGAATATCTAGGTATTCGGATCGGATCGGATCGATCCATTTCCCACCCCTATTATGTTCCGCAAAAGGTGAATTAAATTTAGGTTCATAACTCCATGCTTCGTTTGATGTGATCATTTGACTACGATTGAGGTATATGGAAATTTATGGTGATAGCATCGATGTAATACAAATACAAAAACCTTTTGTACATGTTGTTAGGCCCCACAAATACAAGACTTCGGTTTAGGCCATGTTTTTAAAGAAGAAAAAAAAAGACAAATGAGCAAAATTGAAATGAAAAAGCATGTTGTTTTTTTCTACATGTCACAAGTTAACTCTAGCCTTGTTATAAATTTGAAAAAGAGTAAAAAGGCTAAACTACCATGTTGGGTAAGCAAAACCAATATTATCTAGAGACAAAAGCTTCATCTTTTCTTTTGGGTTAAGCTTTTTGGTTTCCCGATCGTGAAACTCACAAAAACATAACATCAACAAAGTGATCGAACAATAAAATGATTTGTTTATTCACTTATGTATGTCAAGTGTTCATTGTTGTTCTCACAAGTATGGTTTCTTGATTTACAATTGCAACCGAAGTTATTCACTTGTGTATGTCAAGTGTTCCGTATTTTGCGGTGGAGTCTTTCGAGTTTTGAGCTAGTTTTTGGTTGCAAGTCGACTTTGCTCTTTTAGAAGGGCTCTTGTATTTGTGATCGTCTTTTGAAGGCTCTGATTTGAGTAACAATTGAGGTGTCCATTGTTGTTCCCAAATATTCATTCTTGTGCACTTCATTCTTTTACGAACATCGTTCTCTTCGCTTTCCTTCGATTGGCTTGATCTTCCTTCCCCTTGAAAATCTCTTTACTCCAGGTTTACTTGATGCACTTTTGTGTATCTCTTTGTTTTTTCCATTTGTTCTAGTTCTTCACGAGGTTTATCCATCTTCCATGTTGTCGGTCTTTCGATCCATTAGACGGCGTGTCATCTATTGCATTAAACTTCTATTCATTATCTTCATCTTATATTTGATTCTTATGATAGTTATAGAGGTCGTTTTGGTGAAGAATATTTCTGAGTAGATGGAAGTTAGAGAAGCTATGATTGGATGTTTCTAAATAAATTAGAGAAGACATAGGGTTTCAAAACTTGAGTTTGATTCCGATGCTCTCATCTTTAGATCTACCAACAACGAGTTCATCAGGGTTTAAGCTTGTGATCGTCCCGGTCACTCTACTTAGCTCTGTCGGGACTACGACAAGTTGTAAACAGTATCAAGTACAAAAGGGATGGCGGGTTGTGTTGTGTTCGTATGAAAATGGGTTTTTATGGTCGACCATTCAATCTTTCATACACTACGGTCTTAGGAAAGTAGGACGACCCCTTTGAACAACAACTCTTTTTCCAGTAGTCTGCTCATATTGTTGTCCTTGTACCTCAACAAAACTCTTACCGGAAAGTGTACGTTCAATCTCGAGGTTGGTATTGGCATTATGCTTGCTTCTCGAAAATCTCTAGCATGGACGACCACTATTGGCTCCAATCAATAAGCTCAGAAATTGTTGCATTGATCCTTCAAGAAACAATTTCGATTCTACATGATTTGCAACCCTAAGAAATTTTTGTTTCAAAATTTTAGGTTCATACTATTGAATAGGGGTGTTAATTTGGACTGGTTCCCAACGTAACTGTTGGAACCGAACCGGATTTTAGCGGTTCGGTTCGGTTCCTATTATTGTTTTGGATTTTTTGGAACTAGAATGTTTACATACGGTTTGATTGTCCGGTTCGAATTTTTTTATAAGAACTTAAAACATTTGGAACCATTTATTTTAAAAAGGCGTTATCGGTTCTCAATTCTTACTTCTCGCGCATCTTGTAACGCCCCAAATTTTGGCGCGTTTGTGTTTTGTATTTTCTAGGATTTTATCGATACTTTAAATGGCTTAAATAATTTTACGAGTATTTTTATGTCGTAAATTAAATTCTACGAGTATATATACATCGACGAATATTATTGCCGTGTTTAAATTATTATATAATCTCGTGAAATAAATTGGGAGAATGGTTTTTGAATTTCAAAGTAGATTTTACGAGTTTGTTTATATACTCGATCAACATATATTACCCGTATATTTAATTTTGGAAATGTTCGGAAAAAGTTCCCGATCAGGAATTCCCATTCCCTTTACTTTGGATCGAATTTCCCTTTTATTCTGTTCTTTTTTTTTTTCTCTTTTCTCTTTACTTCTTTTCTTCTTTAAGCTCCCGCCTCTCTTTCTTTGGCTGGTGAGCGAATGTAGGGTCGACCCCTCGTTTCAGCCTGCCGCCATCTGAGGCACCCCGACCCCTCGCCTCTACAACCCTTGGTTCCCCGTGTAGGTAGTGACCTGCAAGTTTGCATCCTAACCCCTCATTTACCTCCTAACACATCAACCCTCGGTTTTCCCTCCTTTCGTTTTACTTAGTCCTCTTCCTCCTCTATTCATCCATACCACCACAAGCAAGCAAGGTCTCCTCATCAATCACCTCCCCTGCTTTCCTTCAACGACACTAGGAGCAAACATCTCCCCC
>BSUD01000002.1:110173996-110207042 GCA_033239045.1 Fagopyrum esculentum
CCCCCCCCCCCCCCCCCCCCCCCCCCCGCCTAGCTTGGGAGCGAGCCCTTGTAGCCTTGTTTGCTCCACCCTTCCTTCGCAGTATCTCCCCAATCTCTTCGACCCCGGCTCTCAACTCTTAATGTTGCTGCAGAAAGATCCGAGCTTCAGAAGAATGTCTTATTTATGGATGAGGTCGATTGCATGTCTGCAGGAGATAAAGGAAGGATCCAAGGTGAAGAAACTCGACTTACTGAGCCCTGTTACCTCCCTTTGCACTGGACACAGACAAGAGCAAGCTTCGTATGCCGATTGAAGCTTTTGGCCAACACAAGTTACGCCGTCACTTGAGAAACCTCAGGAAGGGGCCGGTGATGTAACCCCCCAAAATTTTGGCGCGTTTGCGATTTTTATTTTCCGACTTCTATCGATATTTTAGTAACTCAATTATTTTATTAAAAGTATTTTAAGGCGTAAAATTATTTTTCCGAGTATAATTATATTTTTGGTATATTTTTTGGAATAGTTCGAGAATATTTTCCGATTCGGAAATCCAGTTCCGAATGCTTCGACCGAGTTCATTCTTTTAATCTTTTTCATTTTCAATTACTATATTTTGTTTCTTTTTCTTTCCTCCTATTCCTTCTTTCCCACTTTTCTACACGCACATGGGCGACCTCTCACCATTGGTACCACCTCTCCTCTTCACCCTGACCTTTCGCCCCTTCTAAGTAACCTGCAACCCGACCCTTCGGTCCACCACCCTGACCCCTCGTCACCTCTGTCCCTCTCATACTCTCTAGGAAGCCACTGCCTCACCCTTCCTATGCAGTCGTGCACTCCATCCCTCTCTCGGTCTGCTTCCTCTAAAACACTAGGACTGTTGCAACATTAGGCTGGAGCTTCGCCCCGCTGGAGCCCACACCACCTTCTCCGCCCTCTGTCGCCCCATCCTACGACTCGCAACTACAATCCTTCGCAACTAGGAAGAACAAGGAGCCCTCACCTCCATCTCACCTTTCTCCCTCTTATCTTTTGTCGAGCCTCACCAAATAGCCATCTCCGCAACCTCCGTCAGAGTGACGGCTGTGAGCAAAGGAATTAGTACTTTCAAAGACAGAGAAAGAAGACGAACCCTATGTTGTTATTTCCGCAGGGACGGCTTTGACATGGGCTGTAATATCCGAAATTTTTATTCCGTTTAATTCCGAATCAATTCGGACTTCGAGCCGTCGACGGTTCTCATTCTATCTAGTATTTCTTTCTTCACAAATTTTATCATTTTATGTAGAATTTAATTCACATAAAATGATAGATTAATATCAAATCCTAATTCTTATAATTATTTATCATTTTATGTAGAATTTAATTCATATAAAATGATAGAATTATATCAAACCCTAATTCTTATAATTAATCCTTAACAACGACTTTAGACGAGATCATGACAAGGTTGAGACGAGAATGTGACAAAGTTGTGACGAGACCATGACAGAGCTGAGACGAGGTCATGACGAAGCCCGACAACTTTGTGACGAAGTCATGCATGGGCCTGACAAAGCCATGACGAGTTTTTGACAAGTTTTGACAAACTTTCAGCCCACTTATTTCTTGCCTTATTTCAGCCCATTGTTCTTATTTGCATTTATTTTTCTCAGCCCTTACCTTAAACCCTTGTTGGCGGATCGAAACAGCCCAAGAGGCCCAGCCAAAAGCAGCCCGAACTCAGCCCAGAACCGTCAGCTTCCCCATCTGCTTGTAACAGTCGGAGGTTACTGCTGCATGCCTTCCTTCATTCAATTTCATTTATCGGCTGTCCAGATGCACGTAAACCTCTCCTCCCCTTCTTCTGTGTCGACATTCAGATCTCAGCAGCCCATCGAAGCACCAACCTCGCACAGCAGCAGCCCTCTTCTGTGCACTTCGACTCCAGGAATCGCTTCTGCACAGGTTGTTCGTCTCCAGGACTTTGTTCTGCATACAATCAACCCTAGAATCGAGTAAGACCCATACCTCTTTTGGTTACCTTTCCCTCCATACATATGAGCTATTAGATGCTACAAAATCTGTCCTAAACTCACTCAGGTCGAGCAGGAGAAGCACTGTAACAGGGTTTACTTTTCTGAATTTTCAAAACTATGTCCAGTACCCAACTTCAGAATCCGATTTAGGTATGAAATACTCCTCCTTTTTGACTGAAATTATAGTATGATATAGTTGGCATTGTTGTAGAACATGTTAAAATTTGGGAAGAATCAGAGTTACGGTTTAAGAGTTATGATGTTGCAAAGTTGACTCCTCATGCAGTTTTTATAGTTGTGCTGTTTGTTGATTAAAACAGCATGTGATGCAGTTTTGTGGGATGGTTTTGAATCTGATTTTGATCTTCTTTGCTGCTGAATTTTGGATATATTATAGATAAGATTTTATAGTAGAACATATCAAAATTTGGGATAAATCCAGCGAACGGTTTAGGAGTTATGATTTTTTTTCAAAGTTAAGACAATGTGTTGTTTGTTAAGTGTTGTAACCAACTTTGGAAATTTTTGTAGAAGTGATGGTTGAACAGTTTTAAGAAATTCTTGCTCCTAAGAGTAGATGAGATATCATATATGATCTAGGGAATTATCTCGGAATTTTTATAAGATTATTCAAATTTTATATTTGAAGCCGAAGTTGGACCTTAACGATCTTTCAGAAAATAGGGAAATGGGTAAATTGCCAGTTTGTAACCAAACTCATCTTTAGGAGTTAGAATATGACTCTTTAGTGTCAAATAAGAGTTTAGGCATGAATTAGGGAATTTTTGGAAGTTTCGAGACCAAGGGTAAAACAATCATTTTACCATAAATTAATACTGTAATCAATTCCGTTCTATTAAGACCTACTATCTTAGAAGTCTTAGACTTCTAATCACCTAGAAAGTGTGCTGACACACTTGCATCCTTTGACAGGCCACTGAATTCCTACTATACAGATCGATTTTCGAATTAGAAAGTCGAGATCTGATCCAGGTAAGTCCACAGACTTACTTAGCTGGCTTCTTGTATGAGTGTAATGTGTATGAGTGGTGTTTGTTAGTTATAATAAATAACGAAACCGGATTAGGCCGACTTTATTATTTATGTAATTGACCCAAGTGTATGATAACGGGTCGTGACATCATCTGCCTAGCTCTTGCGAGAGTTTAGGAGGTTCCCTGCGACCAGTCCAGTCAGGTAGACGGTCAGATGTATTAATACCATTCCGCGTTGGTAAACGGGGACAGGGGCGAGGTTTGGGAATCCCTCGTGTCACAAAATAAGTATCATTAGTAATGACATATCACCTAATTAAAGATAATAAAAGGATTGATTGTTGCATGTTGATTGTGTATGTTGTGTGTTTGTGCTTTTACCTTTATACTTATGCATAGAATGTTAGCTAACGGTTTTATACCGCTTGTAGATGCCTTGCAAGTTAAGACAGTTGTAGAGAGATCTGGAGGAAATGGTCAGCCGGATCCACGTACTCATTTAGTTGGGGACGGGGATGCCTTCTGTTCTTCATATGCGTCGTTTTAGTATCTTTTCTTGTAAGGATGATACATATTCTCCATGTATATATTGTTTATAGTTTTCAAATGTTTTAAATACTTTTGTGCCTTGTTGTAAGATCCAATTAAAATTGTTGTCAAACTATGGTCGGGACCCATTGTGAGGTCCTAACCAGTAGCTCCCCGAGTTCTCAGAATTTGGGGTGTTACAATATGGTATCAGAGCTCTGGGTTGGCAACAATGGCACTTGAAATCTTCTGAAAGACCAAATGTATAAAATAACTAGAACCCGAAAGGGGTTTAAAATTTTCAAAACGGATTTATGTTTTTACACACACGCATAGTCGGGTTGTTGGGTTAGTAGTACGTCGGACCACCATCGCTCTCCGTGGATCTCTGCAACTTGGATCTATAGGAGTGAGTATATAGACTTTTTAGGAGGTTTACTATTATATGTTATATACATGTGTATGCTTAGCTTGTTTGTATCCTAAAGGATATTTTATATCCTTTAGTCGTGATATAACGAAGCGATTATCGCCTCATGATAAATCCATTGTGGACTTGAAGAGTTTTCAACACGAGACAAAGTACTCGGACCTTGGATCAAGTATTATACTCAGGTGGGCGTCCTAGTAACCCTTGTTAACCATCCAAAGAACTAATAGGCGAAGAAGTAAAGATGTGGAGATAATTTTGACCATAAGTACAATCAAATGAAGAAGAATTCCCGAGTCAACTCAGATAGAAGAAATAGAAGGTCATACAAGGGACTTGGTTATATGAAGCCGAGAGATGAATTATAAGAACCATGCAAGAGACTACAAGAGTGCGGAGTAGAGATAACAATATTAGAACGAGACAAGTAGAATTGAGTACAACCAAGTTTGCGGAATCAAGGACTTCACAATCGAGGCGGATGCCCATAGATCATTATGGGAATGAGAAACCAGAAGAGACAGAGTGTCAATCCGGGTGTGAGAATCTAAGGTGCACAGAATGAAGACCTACAATTGAGTATAAAAGCGAAAAGGCAGATCCCACAAGCGTGGGGAGGTTTTGACCTCCTCGAAGATATATGAAGTTGATATTACCACCAATACCAGTGAAGAAAGGGGTATGGGAGAACGTCCTTGCTGGACTCGAGAATCCAGGGTAACCCGAATTATCACGGGACCTAAGCCATCAACACAGATGGTCCATGCAAAAGGAACTACAAGTGGATGATCATTACGGCCATAAGAATTTCAAAGACGCTTGCAAGCTATCGTGGAAAACTTGAAACGACTATTTATGCCAGATGAATGACACAACCGGACTAGAGAAATGGAGTTAGCCATAAGAAGCGGAAGAGTGGAAGGTATAACGAACTAAAGAAGTATAAAAGGATTGTTGTGAGCAACTATTAACCAACTAGCTAAGGAAATTTTGACAGATAACAATTAACACGGAATGGAGACTTACAACTTAATGTAAGAGCCAAAGGTAGACTTCACAAGCCTGGAGACGTTTTGTCTTCTTTAAAGATAAGAATTCTAAGAGGAATCACAACGCCAATATCGAAAGGATTGAAGCCCTGTAACATAGTCAACAAAGATTTAGAAGGAAATATTATAAACAACGCCGATTCAGGAACATGTGCTTGTGAGAATCGTGTGGTGGACTCAAGAGTCTAGGGTAACCTACAATTATAACAGAACATAGGTCATCAACACAAACGGTCCCTGTAAAGGGACTACAATTGGAAGGTAATTAAAAGTCATCGGAACTACAAGACGCTTACCATTTATCGTGGAGTGTTAGGACGAATTTTGACGTCAGGCGAATGGCACTGTGAGACTTGAGAAAGAGAGTTGTCCCAAAGGAAGCAGGAGAGTGAAAGATAAGACGAACTAAAGAAGGATAAAAGGATTAATCTAGTAGGTGACGTGCACCAAAAGTTTAATACCGGTAGAGGTGTGAAATTGAGATAAGTCAATTATAGACTGAGCGATGTCAACCAAGGACGTGCAAGTATTGTTTGGTATTTACGAGTTATGTGCCGTTAAGAAGAGATATTTGTGACGGTGGATCTATGAAGTAGCTTTACCGACGCCTTAGAGGATTTCCTTAAGTAGGCAACGACAACCTTCTTGGACGAATTAAAGGTATAAAGAAAAACGTTTTAAGGGTTACTTCTTGGCTAGTTAAGATCAAACTCCGGTCAAGTCAAGGAGTTTGGATCCGTGGTAGAAGAATTAAGAAAGTAAGCGGAAGAAGTTGTTTTTCAATCGTTGTTTTATTTTCTTAAGGCAAGTAAAGAAGGTACTTGGGACTTCATCCGCATAAGACTCATGGTGTAATTGAAAGAAAGAGTTTTGGGGTCAATCATTTTATACTTACAGAAAAGATCCTTAGGATTAATGAGTGACAACAGGATAATCAGAGTAGCGCAGCGGAAGCGTGGTGGGTCCTAACCCACAAAGCAATAAGCTCAAGGGTACTGATGGATGTCGTGTCGAGTTTAAGATGGTGATAGTTGGGGAAATTCATTCTAGTTGGAAGAAACGTGAGATAGGCTATGTGAGTGACTGGAAATATTGTACGGAAACTTATGTGCATGTAGAGGTAATAGAAAAAGACTGGTACCCTATTATGGATCCGAGTGAAGAGTGATGGCTTTGTTACAAGTTGCCACACAAGTAGTTTTGGAATTCTATACTAATGGAATACTCTAGAGTGAGTTTTCCCGGTTGGATTAGGAAAGAATTATTGATGTAATAAAAGTATTGTGCATGGCATGCACTAGAAAGCTCAAATTGAGTAACTACCATCCTGAGTCGAAGATACATAAGAAAGAGAAGCGACAGGAGCATACTTGTAACCTAGTAACCGTGCTTAAAGAAAGCATAATCTCAGAGTAGACTTTATGTGTAATGTTATGTCGGAACAGAGCCTAGTTGCATTTTGAGTTAGAGGGATATTACTAGTCCGATAAAAGTGGAGGATACAAGAGTTCAAGGTTGACGGTGTATTAGCATTTATCGAGTATTTATGATCAAATAATTGTGATATAAGATCATTTTGTGTCTAATACCGTCATTCCGGACATATTCTAGGTCATTTAAGATCTTTGAAAAAGTGTGAGAAGCCTAAGTTTGAGCAAACGATATATTAGAGATCTATAAATAATATAGTAATGCCAAGTGAATAAAGAGGAAGACCACTAGATTTGATTTTTAGTTGTCGCGAGTGTTAGACCTGAAAAAGGTAAAGGTGACGATTCCTTACTTGCGGAATAAGATGACTGAGTAATATTAAAAGATAAGACCAAGTGGGTCGTGATACGAAGAGCATTGGGCACTTGGTAAGTGTTGGTGGATGTCCAAGACCTTTGGCCTGAGTGTGTAGTCAGAACCTTTTCAGAAGGCCGGAAGCAAGTGGTCATAACAAAGGGAAGAAAGTTGAATAAATCATTTTCCGTAGGGTCATCAAAGTATCTAGAAGTGAGTTGTGTAAGGCAACCATTGGAAGTTTTAAAGCGGTTTAAAAGTGACTAATGGACTAGTATTTCACACCCTATTGGAGAGGGTAGCTAGACTAAGTTTGGGAACTGAGTTTGAGAATTTCAGTGGAGAGATACCTACCAGAGACGGGTTAGGTTATCATATTAGAGGGTCAGACAGTTAAGCCGGATGATACCGGTGAGATATCCCGTAACCACTCTAGAAGGTGGTAGCAGACGCTTGTGATCTAAATACCTGAAAAGATTTAAGATTTAGTGGTTTTATGAAAAGTTGATAAGACTACCTATGATACTGGGATAGTAAGAGATGTAACCTTTCAAAGACATATGTAGTGATAGTTGTAACCTCGAGAGTGACGAGTTAGGGCTTGACCTTGTATGTGTGATATTTTTTTTTGACTGCGTGTTTATTTCATGATTGAGTGTTTAGTCAGTGATGTGTGTTTTTGGTAATCTTGATGTGCGGGAAACTTAGATGTGGAAACGACGAGACTTTTGTGTAGTGATCAAACACACCCATTTGGTGCCTTAAAGGACGATCACGATTGTCTTACCCTAAGTTTCGGGACGAAACTTATTTTGAGGGGGATCTGATGTAACGACCAGTTTTTTTTCATTATGCGTTGATAGGGTTAGAGAAGTTTAGGAAACGAATAAAAATTTAGTGAGACTAGGACATACTAGTTTATTTATGGAAGTCATTTAATTAAGTACCTTGTTCTAAGTTTCGGGACGAAACTTATTTTAAGGGGGTACTGATGTAATATCCGGAATTTTTATTCCGTTTAATTCCGAATCAATTCGGACTTCGAGCCGTCGACGGTTCTCATTCTATCTAGTATTTCTTTCTTCACAAATTTTATCATTTGATGTAGAATTTAATTCACATAAAATGATAGAATTATATCAAACCCTAATTCTTATAATTATTTATCATTTTATGTAGAATTTAATTCACATAAAATGATAGAATTATATCACATCCTAATTCTTATAATTAATCCTTAACGACGACTTTAGACGAGATCATGACAAGGCTGAGACAAGAATGTGACAAAGCTGTGACGAGACCATGACAGAGCTGAGACGAGGTCATGACAAAGCCCGACAACTCTGTGACGAAGTCATGCATGGGCCTGACAAAGCCATGACGAGTTTTTGACAAGTTTTGACAAACTTTCAGCCCACTTATTTCTTACCTTATTTCAGCCCATTGTTCTTAATTGCATTTATTTTTCTCAGCCCTTACCTTAAACCCTTGCTAGCGGATCGAAACAGCCCAAGAGGCCCAGCCAGAAGTAGCCCGAACTCAGCCCAGAACCGTCAGCTTCCCCATCTGCTTGTTCTTAATTGTATGAGTGTAATGTGTATGAGTGGTGTTTGTTAGTTATAATAAATAACAAAACCGGATTAGGCCGACTTTATTATTTACGTAATTGACCCAAGTGTATGATAACGGGTCGTGACATCATCTGCCTAGCACTTGCGAGAGTCTAGGAGGTTCCCTGCGACCAGCCCAGTCAGGTAGACGGTCAGATGCATTAGTACCAATCCGCGTTGATAAACGGGGACAAGGGCGAGGTTTGGGAATCCCTCGTGTCACAAAATAAGTATCATAAGTAATGACATATCACCTAATTAAAGATAATAAAAGGATTGATTGTTGCATGTTGATTGTGTATGTTGTGTGTTTGTGCTTTTACCTTTATACTTATGCATAGAATGTTAGCTAACGGTTTTATGCCTTACAGGTTAAGACAGTTTTAGAAAGATCCGGAGGAAATGGTCAGCTGGGTCCACATACTCATTTAGTTGGGGACGAGGATGCCTTCTGTTCGTCGTTTTAGTATCTTTTCTTGTAAGGCTGATACATATTCTCCATGTTTATATTGTTTACAGTTTTCAAATGTTTTAAATACTTTTGTGCCTTGTTGTAAGATCCAAGTAAAATTGTTGTCAAACTATGGTCGGGACCCATTGTGAGGTCCTAACCTGTAGCTCCCCGAGTTCTCAGAATTTGGGGTGTTACATGGGCAGGGGCGGTGAGGTGCAAGGGCGGATCCTGGTAGGCGCAAGGGCGGGAAAATAGGAGGAGGCGATTTTTGACAACTTCGAAGGTGGTTGATTTGAGGAGCGTTCCGGTGGCTTCTGGTTGGTGGAGATGTCGCCGGAGGTGGTGGAGAGTGGAGGGAGGAGGTTGTTGGTGGTGAGGAGTTGTGAGGAGTGTAGTACGGTGAAGGTTTGTGAGATTGAGGGTGGTGATGGTTCTGAGAAGGGAGAGGGTGGTGTAGGGGCATCGGAGGTCGTGGCGGCGTTGGTGAGGTGTCGTAGGGGGCGTGGGCAAGGGTGGTGTGGCGAGAGGTTGAGAACGCAAGCGTTTGAGAGGGAGAGATTTGGGAGAGACGAGTGGTAGGTGAGGAGAGAGAGAGGGGTTGGTAGGGTAGGTGTACGGTCTTTTGGTTTTTTTCTGGGTAAACCCACAGGGGCGGGGGCTTGTCACCGCGGGGGCGGTGACAAGGAAGAGGGGGACGCAGGCCCAGCGCCGGGGGCGGCGCTAGGGATGCATGTCAAGAGTGGCCGCCGCAGGAGCGTAGGGATATCACCGCGGGGGCTGTGCTAGAGTTGTTGCAGACGCAGGCCCAGCGCCGGGGGCGGCGCTTGGCAAGGGTGTCATTGTAGGGCGGAGACAATGAGCCGTAGGGGCGGTTTTCTTGACAGAAGCTCCTCTTCTTATTCTCTCGGGTTTCCTCCCGAGCAACGCCTTTGTTTTACGTCGTTGGCTCGATGTAAGGACCCTACTTTCCTGCTTGGGCTTCCTCCAACACCATTTCATCAATGGGATCATTCTTCACTCCTTCAAGGTAGGGTTTTAGCCTTTGTCCGTTCACCTTGAATATCACGTGCGTTTGTGGATCGTAGAGATCCACAGCGCCGTGTGGGTACACTCCAGCTATCACTTACGGACCTGTCCACCTTGAACGCAGCTTGCCTGCAAAAATCTTCAAACGAGATTGGTAGAGAAGAACTTTGTTGCCTACTTTGAAGTCTTTCCGGAGGATGTTCCGGTCATTCCATGCTTTGATCTTTTCTTTGTATATTGTGGCATGTTCATATGCATCGAGCCTCCATTCTTCCAACTTTTGCAATTGGAGCATCCGGAAATCTCCTACCTCCTCCACATTCATGTTGCACTTCTTCACCGCCCACCATGCCTTGTGCTCAAGCTCCACCGGAAGGTGGAAAACTTTTCCGAACACAAGCCGGAATGGATACATCCCTATAGGAGTCTTGTATGTTGTCCGGTTGGCCCATAGGGTGTCATTTAGCCTCAAACTCCAATCCTTCCTTCCGGGAGAAACCGTCTTTTAAAGAATGGTTTTTATTTCCTAGTTGGATACCTCCGCTTGACCATTTATTTGCGGATGGTATGCTGTTGACACTCGTTGGTGGACGTGGTACTTCTTAAGGAGAGCGGTGATTGTCTTGTTGCAAAAATGGGTTCCCCTATCACCTTTCAACGCCTTTGGGATGCCAAATCTTGCAAATATATTGTCCTTAAGAAAAACTGCATCTACTTTTGAATGAACAGTTTTGGTGGCCTTTGTTTCCACCCACTTAGAAACATAGTCCACCGCAAGAAATATATAAGTGTGCCCCAAAGAAGTAGGAAAAGGACCCATGAAATCTATCCCCCAAACATCAAAAATTTCGCAAAAAAATAAGAGAAGATTGAGGCATTTCATTTCTTGTAGATAAGTTACCTACTCTTTGACACCTATCACTCACTTTGCAAAATGCAAAAGCGTCTCTAAAGATGTGTGGCCAAAAGAATCCCGCATTTAAAACCTTTCTAGCAGTTTTGTTGGCCCCAAAATGCCCCCCACATGCTTCAAAATGACAGAATGTAAGGACATATTGTACCTCATTGTCCGGGATGCAACGGCGTATTACTAGATCACTACAATGCTTCCAAAGGTAGGAATCGTCCCAAACGTAGTGTTGAGCTTCGGCCTTCACCTTCTCTCATTGTGCCTTGGTGAAGTCTAGAGGGTACTCAATCCTAACAATGAAATTGACAATGTCAACAAACCAAGGCTTAAATGATTGAAGCTTAAACAAAACCTCAGTCGAGTAATCCACTGGGGCGGCTAGTTCGAGCCGCAGGGGCGGGTCTCTTGAGGCGCAGGGGTGGTTACACAACAAAGGGTTGTGTAGAAGGTGTCGTCTGGAAAGCTTCCAACTATGGCCCTTTTTTGGTTGGATCCTCTTCCTCCTCGACCAATCTACTCAAATGGTCGGCCACAAGGTTCTCAGCCCCTTTCTTGTCCCGTATCTCCAAGTTAAACTCGCTTAGAAGGTGTACCCACCGAATCAATATTAAATTTGCTTCATTCTTCGCCATGAGATACCTAAGAGTTGCATGGTCAGTAAAAATGATTGCCTTTACTCAAAGAAGGTATTGTTTGAACTTCTCAACCGCAAAACCCACCGCCAACATCTCCTTCTCGGTTGTGGAGTAGTTCCTTTGTGCTCCATTAAGCGTCATGGAAGCATAATGGATGACGTGTGAGGCTCTTCCATCCTTCTGTCCTAGGATATCTCCTACATCATAATCGCTGGCGTCACACATAATCTCGAAGGGTTTCTCCTAATCCGGAGACCGGATGATTGGTGCACTAGTGAGGCATGCTTTCAAAGTGTCGAAAGCTTTCTTGCAACCTTCATCCACTATGAAAGAGGAATACTTTTTTAGTAATTCACACAATGGTGCTGAGATCTTTGAGAAGTCTTTGATAAACCACCGATAAAAACCTGCATGACCTAGAAAAGAACGTATTTCATGCACATTAGTAGGGTAAGGTAAACTTTGAATAACATCAACTTTTCCCTTATCTACCTCTATCCCTTTTGAGGATATCACATGCACTAACACTATTCCTTGTTTAACCATGAAATGGCATTTTTCCGAATTAAGAACTAAATTAGTTTCTACACATATTTCAAGAACAAGTTTTAAATGTCCTAGGCATGCATCAAAACTATTTCCATGGACGGTAAAGTCATCCATAAAAACCTCAATAAAGTTCTCTATGTATTCAGAAAAGATACTTATCATGCACCGTTGGAAGGTGCTGGGAGCATTGTAAAGTCCAAGTGGCATTCTACGGTACGCAAAAGTGTCAAATGGACTGATAGCATGTATTATAGTCTATATTTTGGGGCTAGTTTAACCGTTTTATCTTCAACAATCTGCATGTATGGATGTATATTATGTGATTATATTGTTGTTTCATCTACCTTCACGGGAATCGAGGTCTACACCTAGTTTCGTTGTAATTGTAGGCAAAATGGCACGTTTTGCATCGAAATGGAGCTAAGGAGCTAAGGAGTCATTAGAGCTACATTCTACAGCTTAAAGAAGAACCCATGAAGCATGGGAAATGAGTAAGAAGATTTACTTTGGACCAGATTCGTGAGATTTCACATTCAGTTGAGATTCACCTCAGTCAGCTACAGTGTCACCTCGACCGAGGTGATCTTGAGGAGCGTCCTGACCGAGGCAAATACCCTGCCGCCGGCGAGATCCATATTTTTGGTTGAGATCTTTTAATTTTGGAAAGAAGATATCTTATATTTTTGGGCTGAATTTCTGGAAGGAAGATATTATTTTTGGAAGATCTATTTTATAAATATGGATATATTTTATAATAAATTATCTTTTTAAGATATTATTGTCTTTGGAAGATAATTTTCCTATATAAAGGGTTGGATTTTCCACAAGTTCAACCATGCTTGGAGCATCCAGCAATTGAGGGATTTTCTTGAAGTTTTGAATGAAGGATTGAAGATCAAGGAAGGAAGAAATCTAGTTTGGAGTTAGCTTTTGAAGGAGTTTGTAAGACTTTCTTAGATTGTCTTTTTGGTTGATTGTCTTTGCTGATTTGTGATTAAGGAACGCTTGTTGTTTGATATTTGATTCAGTTATTGAGACCTTTTTCTTAAGGTTTTCTTGTTCGAATAATGATTCCCTTTTTATTAAATTGATTATTGTTATCATGATGATTGTTGGCTAAGGTTCTTATGCGATTCTAGGGTGATTGCCTGAAAGTTATGGGAAAGACGATGATAGAATGATCTTAATCCTAGCAGGACCCTGAAAGCTCGAGTCTTTAACCTTAACCCTAGAACACCTCGCTCAGTCAAAGAACATCTTGGCCGGGGTGGGAACTTGACTGGACGAGGTGAACCTTTCCTGATCCAAAACTGAAGTTAAGTGTTCTAGTTTGCCAAATCCTATTCTTATTACACATTTCCTGGTTCAGTGCACGTCTAGGATGAGACTTACCCGGTGATTCCTTTGTTTGTTTACCTAAGATCATGAGTGTAGGTAATAAAGGTTTATCCTTTATTGGGGTTTGAGTGTTCCTTCATCCCATCTTTGTGAGTTAGCCTGAGTCTTACCAACTAAAGGTTGATTCTATTCCCTTGGGTTTGGTTTGAGATTATAGTTCCTTTCCTTACTACCTTGAGACTTACCCGGTAATAAGAGCTTTGGTTTGGGATAGTGAGTAGTGAGACTTACCTGGTGATCTATTCCCACCTTAGAAACACCTTCCCTTTGCAAACCTCATCTTTGTCCGCGTTATCCTTTGAGATCTTGAGTCGGAACCACAAATAGATGTTTTAATCCCTAGAATCCGCATTTTCACCTTACTTGAATTTTATATCATCTTGATTGCTTTAATTTCTAATTTGCAATATTTGACAACCTGATTTTGTGCTTTCTTTCACCTAAGTCCCTGTGATCGACCCTTGGAATTCTTGCTTTTTATTACAATTGACCCGTACACTGCGGGTTCGCATATTTGTTCAAGCATACTTCTTGGGTTATAAATTTAAAGCTTGCACACACCTTTTGGAGCGAACAAGTTTTTGACACCGTTGCCAGGGACTTGGTCTAGACCGAGCCGGTTTCGGTTGTCTTTCGGGGCAATTTCGCTTGTTGCTATTAACCACTCTACTTGAGTGTCTTCGTAGGATCTTTTTAGGTTTGTGCGAAGAACCCGTGCTGGAAAAGAAATCGTTCCTTACGATTCTGAACCAGAAAATACATACAAGGGACGATTAAGAGAAGCTAAGATGGCCAATCAAGACAATCGCGATCTTGAGGCCGAAATGAAGGAGGCGCTGGAACAGCTACACCTCAACCAAGAAGAACTACAGCGAGAGAGAGAACAGACTCGCGTAAGAGCTGAAGAGATTGAAGCAGATATGGCCGCTCTAAGGGCCAAGTTTCTGCCTCGACCGAACCAAGATCCTCGACCGAGGCAAGACCCAGTCCATGTTTTCCCCGGCCGAGATACATCCACCTCGGATGCCTGTCCGAGATGTTCTTTTTGCTATAGTTCCACAAACCCTGGCACAGAGGATGGACCCTAATTAGCAAGTGAGGCATCCAGGAGTCAACCTAGGTGATCCAGCTGAGCATGATTATGAACTTCGACCGCAAGTTCTATATATGATCCGACAATTCCAATTTGGAGGTTTAGAGAGGGAGTCTCCACATCAGCATTTGTAAAACTATGAGATTCTGATGGAGACCTTGAGACCTTAAAGGTTGGAAAATAACAACTACAAGTTGAGGCCTTTATATTTTTCTTTGAAAGACAGGGCGCTTGCTTGGTATCAATCTCTTCCACCCGGAAATATCAACACTTGGGAAGAGATGACGACGGAGTTTCTAACAAAGTTCTTTCCTCCCTCCAAGACCGCTGAAACGAGAGGGAAGATTAATGCATTCATCATGAAGGACAAGGAGAGTTTGTCCAAGTCATGGGAGAGATTCAAAGATGTTCTATTGGATTGCCCACATCATGGGATTCCAAAGATAGAGTTGCTGGAGATATACTTCAAGGGATTGGATGGAGCTACTCAATTAAATCTCCAACTACTTTTCACCGACACATTCATGGATATGCCGATATACGAAGCCTGGGAGTTCATTGAAAAGCAAGCTTTGCATATGGAGAAGTACTCACATCAAGGAGCCGAGAATGGAGCAAGGAGAGTTAGCTACCAAGATAGTTCATCAAATTGAAATCAACTCACCTCGCTTAGCAATGCGGTGAAGCAATTGAAGGAGATTTTAGTAGCTCACACAAAGAAGGAGCAAGATGGAGGATATCAAGGAAGAAACAACTACCAAAGGTCACGGAACAACAATCACAACAACAATAGAAACTCCAACAGCAACAATTGGAGATCTAATCAACAAAATCCGGGTAACCCTTATTCTCATGCTCAAAGTGCTCATAACCCCACCCTCTTCTTCTTCTACTCCATTAAGAAGCAAGGAGCCTGGATCGAGTTCGTCCCTGTTAGAGAAGAAAGATGAAGTGCTGGTGGCAATCTTGATCCAACTCAACGCTATGGAGACATCAATGACTTCATTTTCGAAGGCACAAAAAGCCTTAGAGCAACAATTCTTTAAGAAGGAAAATGAAGCGCCAAGAGATCCAGGGAAGCTCCCAGCAAGGACAAAGAGCAACCCTAAAGGACATATTATGGCAATAACGACTAGAAGTGGACTAAAAACTGCAGATCCAGTACCTCGGTCGGTGCCAATGCAGATGAAGAACACCTCGGTCCAAGATCAGAAAAGGAACATTTCGGTCGAGGTGCCAACCGAGGTGGAGTCCCAGAAAGCGAAGGACAAATTTGAAGTTTATGTCCCACCTCCTGCTTATAAACCACCACTTCCATCCCCCCAGTCAAGGGCTAGAGAACATCTAGACAAGCATTTCGGTAAGTTTCTTGACTTGATGAATAAACTACACATTAACACCCCTTTCTTTGATTCTATTCTAGGGATGCCCGCCTATGGGAAGTTTCTGAAAGAGATTCTTTCAAGGAAAAGGAAACTGGAAGATTTTGGAGAAGTAAGGATGACATCTAAGTCCTCGGAGCTCATTCAAATAATGAAGGAGAAGATGCCACCCAAATTAAGAGATCCTGGTTCATTTTGCATTCCCATTCATGTTGGTGATGTAACTTGTGAGGCGTTGTGTGATCTAGGAGCCAACATGAGCATCATTCCGCAGGAGTTATGTGAGAGAATTGAAATCGGAGAGCCCAAACCGGTGAAAATAAGGTTATACATGGCGGATCGCTCCATTACCCATCCCGTGGGCATTTTGGAAGACGTTCCCGTCAAGGTAGGTAACTTCTATTTACCTACAGACTTTGTTGTACTTGACATACCCGCAGATTATCCTTTTCCTATATTTCTCAGGAGACCATTTCTAGCAACTTCGGGTTATAATGTGGATTGTAAGAATGCCAAGTTGAAATTCAACATTGGTGGAGTCAAGTGGAATTTGCATTGTTTGCTGTAATGAAAGGAGAGCCACTGGAAGATGACATCTTCAATATCCATGATAAAGAAGAATCAAGAGAATTGGTGAGCTCTATCCTTATTAATGACCGTCCAGCCCGTGACGGTCCTAGTTGGGATCAACTCGTTGTTTTTATTCGTCACAACGGTCATCCCTCCTTCCTTAGGGACTACATGCACTGGGCTCACCCACTTGCTATCCGAGATAGGAAATATGATACCTGCATCCAACAACTTAAGAATTTCTTTCTTTACAACCTCTTTCATGATCAAATTTAACCGTCTTTGAGGTTCCTGTGAAGTCTTATGATCGTCCTCCATTAGTATTCTATGCATGCAAAAAGAGGGCTTAATACCAATAAGATCATCAATAATATAACCCAAAGCCTTTTGATGCTTTTTCAAGACATGCATTAGTTTAGATAATTCAGTTTTTGAGAGGGAAGCACTAACAATAACGAGATAAGTAGAATCCGGTCCAAGAAAAGCATACCTCAAGTGACTTGGAAGTTGTTTAAGCTCCACAACTAGGGGTGCTTTCTGAGGGGGATCCTTGCTTCCTCCTTCCAATGGAGTAGACTTAGATCGAAGAACTGGACTTTCAAAAGTGTCAGTTGACATCGTCTCGCTTTTGACCTCGGTCGAGGTCCAAAGAGGGTGACCGAGATGTTCTTCAGTCAAGTACACCTCGCTTGGTCCAGAAGGTGCCTCGAACGAGGTACTGCAACTGGGACCGAAACTAGAGATCTTCTTCTCCTGGATTAGTTTTTCAATCTTAGCTCTTGGATCTTCTTCTAGTGCTTTTAAGCTCCGTATATCTACATCACAAGAAGCATCTATACCTTCCTCCATTAAGCTAAAACTAATAACTCTTTCAAGAGGGTCATTAATGAGGATAGAGCTCACCAATTCTCTTGATTCCTCTTCATCACAGATGTTGAAGATATCATCCTCCAGCGGCTCTCCTTTCATTGCAGCAAGCAATGCGAACTCCACTTGATCTCCGCCAATGTTGAATTGAAACTTGGCATTCTTAGAATACACATTGCAACCCGAAGTTGCAAGAAATGGTCTCCCGAGAATGATAGGAATGGGATAATCTGCGGGAATATAAAGAACAACAAAGTCTATAGGTAAATAGAAGTTACCTAACTTAACCGGGACGTCTTCGAAAATGACCACGGGATGGGTAATGGAGCGGTCCGCCATGTATAATCTTATCTTCGCCGGCTTAGGCTCTCCAAGTCCGATCTTCACACATAGCTCCAGCGGGATGATGCTCACGCTGGCTCCTAGATCACACAATGCCTCACAAGTGACATCCCCAACTTGAATGGGAATGCAAAATGAGCCGGGATCTCTTAACTTGGGTGGCATCTTTTCCTTCATGATTTGAATGAGCTCCAAGGATTTAGATGTCATCCTTACTTCACCAAAGTCTTCAAGCTTCCTCTTCCTTGATAGAATCTCTTTGAAGAACTTCCCATATGCGGGCATCCCTAGAGTAGCATCAAGGAAAGGGATATTAATATGCAATTTATTCATCAAGTCAAGAAACTTACCAAAGTGCTTGTCTAGATGTGCTCTGGCCCTTGACTGGGGGAATGGAAGTGGTGGTTTATATGCAGGAGGTTGGACATAAACTTCAGTTTTCTCCTCCGCTTTCTGAGGCTCCACCTCGGTTGGGACCTCGGACAAAATGTTCTTCGACTCTACCTGGACCGAGGTGTTCTTCACTGGCATCGACCGTGGCACTGGATCTGCAGTTTTCAATCCACTTCTCGTCGTTATTGCCATGATTTGTCCCTTGGGGTTGCTCTCTTTCCTTTCTGGAAGCTTCCTTGGGTCCCTTGGCGCTTCATTCGCCTTATTAAATAATTGATGTCTAAGGCTTTTTGTGCCTTCGAAAATGAAGTCATGGACGTCTCCATAGCACTGAGCTTGATCAAGATAGCCTCCAGCACTCCATCTTTCTTATCTGGCTGGGACGAGCTTGATCCAGGATCCTGGCTCTTCAATGGAGTAGAAGAAGAAGAAGAAGAAGAAGAGAGGAAAGGATTAGAAGAATTATTTGAATTGGAGTTAGAGTAAGGGTTACCCGAATTTTGATTTTGATTGTTGGGCCTCCAATTGTTGCTGTTGGACCCTCTATTGTTGTTGTAGTTTTTGTTCCGGGAAGTTGTTGTTATTGTTGTTCCGGTAACCATTATTGTTCCTTGAGCCTTGATATCCTTCCTCTTCCTTCTTGGTGTGAGCAACCAAAAAATCCTTCAACTGCGTCACATCATTCTTGAGGGAGGTGAGTTGATTATCATTTGATGGAGCTTCTTGGAAGTTGACTCTCTTAACTCCATTTTCAGCTCCTTGGTGGGTGTACTTCTCTATGTGCGAAGCTTGTTTCTCAATGAACTCCCAAGCTTCATCAATCGGCATATCCATGAATGTGCCGGCGGATAGTAGTTGAAGGCTGAATTGGGTAGCTCCATCCGATCCCTCGAAGTAAATCTCCAACAACTCTATCTTTGGAATACCATGATCTGGGCAATCCAAAAGAACATCCTTAAATCTTTCCCATGACTTGGACAAACTCTCCTTGTCCTTCATGATGAATGCATTGATATTCCCTCTCATTTCAGCAGTTTTGGAGGGGGGAAAGAACTTATTCAAGAACTCCGTCGTCATCTCCTCACAAGTGTTGATCTTTCCGGGAGGAAGAGACTGGTACCAAGTAAGCGCCCTGTCTTTCAAAGAAAAGTAAAAAGGCCTTAACTTGTAATTATTATTTTCCACTCTTGAAGGTTTCAAGGTCTCCGTCAAAATCTCATAGTTTTGTAAATGTTGATACGGAGACTCCCTCTCTAAACCTCCAAACTGGCATTGGCGGATCATGGATAGTACTTGCGGTCGAAGTTCATAATCATGCTCCGCTGGATCTCCTAGGTTGACTCCTGGACACCTCACTTGCTGGTTTGGGTCCATCCTCTGTCCTAGGGTATGTGGAATACCTGCAAAAAGAACATCTCGGACTGGCATCCGAGGTGGAAGTGTCTCGGCCGGGGCAACTGGAGCGGGATCCTGCCTCGGTCGAGGGTCTGGTCGAGGCAAAATCTGAGCTCATAACTCAATCATATCTGCTGCAATCTCTGCAGCTCTGGTGCAATTTTCCTCCCTTTCACGCTGCAATTCCTCCCTATTGAGGCGCAGCTGTTCCATTGCCTCGTTCAACTCGGCCTCAAGATCGCGATCGTCTCGATTGGCCATTTTCGCTTCTCCCAAGCGTCTCTTATATGTCTTTTTTGGTTCGGGATCGTAAGGAACGATTTCCTTCCCAGCACGGGTTCTTCGCATAAACCTAAAAAGAAGAACCTGCGAAAGTCACTCAAGTAGAGCGGTTAGTAGCAACAGGGGGCAATAGCCCCGAAAGACACCCGTAACCGGCTCGGTCTAGACCAAGTCCCCGGCAACGGCGCCAAAAACTTGTTCGCTCCAAATGGTGTGTGCAAGCTTTAAATTTATAACCCAAGAAGTATGCTTAAAACAAGGATGCGAACCCGCAGTGTACGGGTCAATTGTAATAAAAAGCAAGAATTCCAGGGGTCGATCACAGGGACTTAGGTGAAACAAAGCAAGTATAGGTTGTCAATATTGCAAATAACCACAAAAGCGATTAAAACAATCAAAGATGATAATAAGGTTAATAAAGGGAATATGCAAATTCTAGGGATTAAAGCATCCAGTTGTGGTTCCAACTCAAGATCTCAAGATAAGCGGACAAAGCTTAGGTTTTGCAAAGGGAAGGTGTTTCTAAAGTGGAATAGATCACCGGGTAAGTCTCACTACTCACAACCCCAAGCCAAAGAACCTATCACCGGGTAAGTCTCAAGGTGCTAAGGAAAGGAATTATAATCTCAAACCAACACACCAACTACGGGAATAGAATCAACCTTTACCGGGTAAGTCTTGGGCTAATTTACAAAGAAGGAATGAAGGCACACTCAAACCCCAATAAAGGATAAACCTTTATTACCTACACTTATGATGTTTTAGGGTTAAGGGTAAAGACTCGAGCTTTCAAGGTCCTACTGGGATTTAAGGGTAAAGACTCGAGCTTGCATTGAACCAGGAAAGGTGTTTTAGGGTTACGGATCAGAAAAGGTTAACTCGGTCAGTCAAGTTCCACCCCGGCCGAGATGTTCATCAACTGAACGAGATGTTTTAGGGTTAAAGGTAAAGACTCGAGCTTTCAAGGTCCTACTGGGATTTAAGATTATTCTATCATTGTTTTTCCCACAACCTTCAGCTAATCACCCTATAATCGCACAAGGAAATTAGCCACTCATTATCATGAAAGCAATAATCAAATATATGGGAAGAGAATGAATATTTGAACACAAAAACCTTAAGAACAACGCTCCAATAACTGAATCAAATATCAAACAAATCAGCGTTCCTCAATCACAAATCACACAAAGACAATAAACCAAAGGGAATCTAAGAAAGTCTTACAAATCCCCTTAAAAGCTATCTCAAAGTTATAAACTTCCTTCCTTCAATCTTTAAACTTCCTTCAAAACTCCAGAAAATCCCTTAATTGCTGGATGCTCTCAGCCTCTAAGCATGGTTGAACTTGTGGAAAATCCAACCCTTTATATAGGAGAATTATCTTCCAAAGATAATAATATCTTAAAAAGATAATATCCTAATAAAATATATCCATATCTCAAATATAGATCTCCCAAATATATGATCTTCCTTCCAGAAATCCAGCCCAAAAATATAAGATCTCTCTTTTGAAAAATAAAAGATCTCAGCCAAACATTATATATCTCGCCGCGTCAGGGTATTCGCCTCGGTCGGGGCGCTCCTCTAGATCACCTCGGTCGAGGTGACTTTGTGGTCAACCGAGGTGACTCTCAGCTGAAGGTGAAATCTCTCAAATCTGGTCCAAAGTAAATCTTCTTTGTTAATTCCATGCTTCCCGAGCTCCTCTTTAAGCTCCCCAATGTACCTCCAATGACTCCTTTGCTCCTTAGCTCCATTTTGATGCAAAATGTGTCATTTTACCTACATTTACAACGAAACTTGGTGTAGACATCGATTCCCGTAAAGGTAAATGAAACGACAATATAATCACATAATATTCATTCAAACATGCAGATTATTGAAGATAAAACGTCTAAACAAGTCCCAAAATATAGACTATAATACATGCTATCACCAACCGATATCAACACAACTTAAAAAGTTTAGTGTTTCGTAAACCTACAAGAACAAATCACAAGTTAGCTTTCAAACAAAGACAAAGGGATATAAAGAGAAGAGTAAAACCATTAAACTTTTCTTTATATTTGTATTCCTTTTCCTTTAAGTAATTGCAACCAGTTTTTACCTAATAATCCTAGTTCTTTACATGCATTTAAACGCTAAGGTGATCAATCTTGAGTGAGAAGAAGACATGCAATTAGACAATGAAGCTCAAGGAATACAAAACATGCTGAACAAAACTTATATTAAAAAGGACTTACAACCAAAGCAGGAATGCAGCTTCAAAACAACCCAATGTAGCAAAGCAATTAGAAACTCATTACACAAAGGAAGCAAGAGAAAAGAGAGAATAAAATGGGGAAATGATGGATGATTCTAGCAATCAGCCATGGGTCTATATATACTACAAATGGCACTAAATGGGAGTAAATGGCCGGCCTAAACAGCCACCTTTAATGTCATAAAGGTGGTGCAAACAGCCGGAGTAAAGTCTTTGTCGCACAACCGCAGGGGCGGCCTTCAGGACCGCAGGGGCGGTTTAGGCAAAAACGCTTGAAGTTCTTCTTGGCCGTAGGGGCAGCCTGCAATTCCACAGGGGCGGATCTTTAATGTTCTTCAAACGTCTGACACTTCATCTTTTTGTCGTTTCTAATGTCGAGCCGCAGGGGCGGCCCAATGTCACCGCAGGGGCGGTGACACTGGCTCTTCGGCTTCACAGCTCCGTAGGTTGGTCCATAGGTAGAGGCGCCGGGGCGCCGGTCTTCGCTTTTTTAGGATAAGTCACCGCAGAGGCGCCATGGAGGGACGTAGGGGCGGTGACAGTCTTCGTTCCTGGCGTTGGCGAAAGCACAGGCTGCGTTCCGGAGTGTAGTGTCACCCGCAGGGGCGGTGACACTGCTCTACGGGGGCGGTGTGCCACCAGAGGCTTGTCTTCATGGATGATCTTCAACTCCCATGTGCCTCTAACTTCTCTTTTAGTTTCTTTTTGGTTTCTTCTTCTCGATTAAGAAGTTAGTGGCACAAAACGACTCTAATGCAATAAAAAGACTCTAAAAACTAACCTAGAAGATAATGATTCCATCACCTATCAAACTCCCCCATACATAGACATTTTACTTGTCCCGAGTAAAACAAATGACAACAATTCAGACTCAAAGGCCTCAAGAAGCATGGGTGAGAGGCATAGATAATGGAGAGAAAAGAAAAACCAAGGAAGAAAGAAGGAAAAAGAGAGAAAATGTGAGAAAAAGGGTGAAAAAGCTACTATCCTTATCGCTCCAAGCATATGAAAACAACACAAACAACCTATACAAGCATATGATATTCCCTCCCCCATATTTGAAGCACACTTTGCCCTCAAAGTGGAAAATGAAAGCAAAGATAAATGTGGAGAAAGGGAAAAGATGATACCTTCTTGTGGAATGGTCCGGCTAGACCATTCGGACCCTCCTCCGGGGGATAAGGGAAGTGTCGGAAGAAGTGCTCCTGCCGGCGGTAGATCTCGTCAATGCAGGCATGTTGAGTGTCAATCCGGCTGCCAAATGAAGTCTCAAAGTTGGCTTGCCAAGCCAACTGTTGAGCCTCTAGCTGCTGCTGTTGAGCCGCCTGCCAAGCGTCCTGCCTCCGGTCAAAGTTGGAGGTCATACTAGTGGCAAAGCTGGACTGCCACGCCTGTTGCTGCTCAAGCATGGTCCGCTGGTACTTAGTCTGTCAAGCCTTATGCTAAGTAGTCAAGGCCGCCATCTGAGCCTGAAGGCTCTCAAGTGCGGGACCATCATCTGGTGTTGTAGTGGACATCTCCTCATCATCCAGAATGGGAATGTGATCCTCATGAGGAGCCCGACTATAGCTCGTTGCGTGTCTCTCCAAATGGCCACCTGAGGCCTCCTCGGTACAAATGGATCCGCCGGGATGTACAACTCTGATAGCTCATCTCCAAAGGGAAGAGGTCGGGGAAGGTATGTGATATAGCTCCCATCTACAAATAAAAGCCAAAAAAGGTTCTCCCCGTCCCTCTTGAGGAGCTTGCACCTCCTAAGCATCCCCTCCGTGTAGAGTGGGGCCTCCAACCCATTCTTAAGGCCGGAAAGGTCCATCACCTTCTCGGCGATCAAAGAGATCACCCCACCGCCAACGATATCCATTGGCTTGTTCTTCCTTATCCGTTTATAGCGGTAAGGAAGAGGTACGGCCAATCCGGCACCTTCTCGCTCATCGGAAGGCAGGCGTAGAGCAATGGAAGGTCCTTAAGAGCGACCTTGTTATCCTCTTTGTGTCCACAGAAGACACTCATTATGATCTTCGAGAGGAGTCTCAAGCAGGGGTGAGTGAGTTTATTGGAGTAATCACCCCCGGCATGAAATTCGGATCCTGTGGCGGCCTGCCAAAACTCACAAAGGTCGGGTGTCGGAACGGTCTCCCACCAATTTTGTGATGGGTTGAGAGTCACCTCGAAAGCTTCTTGCAACTGGTAGTAGTCAAGTGTGTATTTCTGCTTGTTGAACTTGAAGGTAAGTCCAACACACACGTGATCCTCCTTCTCCATGGTGAAGGTCGCTATGAACTGTCGGTTGAGCACGGGATATGTTGGGCACTCTTTTTCAGAAAATCCCCGAGCCCAGCATTGTTGAGGAAGGACTGCATGCTCTCCAACATGCCAAACTTCTCCAATGTTGTAACGTGCAAAAACCGAGTTGCATACACAACCCGATCTTGCACAATCCCGTAACGAGTTTTCTCAGCCTACGACATCTTATACTTCCTATGTGGTTCTATTCTTGCAAGCGATTAAGCAAAAGAATTAGAAACTTTAAAAACTGAGAAAGAAGACGAACCCTCTGTTGCTATTTCCACAGGGGCGGCTGATGGATGCGTAGGGGCAGTGAAGCGCAGGGGTGGATCCTTGCAGGCGCAGGGGCGGGAGAAGTGCAGAGGGTGATTTTCTGACAGCAGCAAATGTAGTGGAGCTGGGGCGTGTTCCGGTCGGTGCTGGTTGGTGGCGATGTCTCCGGAGGTGGTGGAGAGTGTGTGTGGGTTATGAGGGGTGTAGTAGGGTTGAGGGTTGAGGGTTGAGGGTTTTGAGAGATTGAGGGGTTGTGGCGGTTAGGCGAGGGAGAGGGTGGCGTACGGGGCGTCGGCTTCGGTGTGGTGGTGGCATTGAGGAGTGATGACATGAATCATATACCGTTATAATCATGCATATTGTAGAGGTTTACCTCAATGTACCTTGCATTTAGAGAGAATTTGTATACCTTTTAGGCTTATTTCATTTATATTCCGAAAATAGAGGTCTACACAAGTTTTGGTTGAATTATAGGTAAATTCGGTGGATTTTGAAGCAAAAGTGGAGCAAGGAGCATCTAAGGCTATCAAGGAAGCTTAAGGAGTCTTAGAGGAGTCACAAAGAGCAAAGAAGTTGTGTAAAAGAGGAACAAAAGGGAGCAAGGAAACAAGCCAAGAGATGAGCTTCTCTGTTGAAGAAAATCGTGCCAGTTTCTAAAAAATTTGACGATTTATATACATAAAAATCAAACGGTTTCCTTTATTTTTTTAAGTAGCACGATTGTCTACACCTTTCGGCCAAAGAAATATCACGACCCAAATCTCATCACTTGTGGGCTTGATACGTGTTTTGCGAAGCGACCCATTAGCAAGGAACTATACATTGGAACCGTAGGAACGAAAACCGGGACCCCGCAGCGGGAAATATTTACATAATTTGGAGAGATTGAAGGTTTTTGGAAGGAGATTGAAGGGAAGTTCCGAGAAGTCAATCTATACCATTAGTGCCGAGAAGTCAATCTATACCATTATTGTTTGTGAACGAAAACCGGGACCTCGTAGCGGGAAATATTTATACAATTTTGTTTCCCTTTCCAATTCTTGTGGTTTGTGAACACATTACTGAGTGTTTTGAGAGATACTTTGATTGGATTTGAGATTTGTTTACAGATTTGGAGATTATTTGGTTTTTATTCAAAGTTCGGGTTTATTTGATTTTATTCATTCAATCTAAATTTTGATTTGATTTTGAAAATGGTTGGCTAAAAACCTTGTGATTCTAGGGAGAATAGTTGATGATTAAGGCTTAGATGATGATAGACTGAACTCATTTAACCATTTGGACCCTGAGAGTTGAGAGTTAGACTTTGCAACAATAGGAAAATCGCCCTGTTCTTGAGAAAATCGGGCGATTTATCTATGAACAGGTTGATTTATTTCCCTGACGATCTTTATTTAATTTATTTTATAACAAAAGTTAATCCTTGCCTAAATCCCAAACTTGCTTAACATTTTTAACCTCTATTTAAGTGTGTGAAGAGACTTCCTCATTGATTCTACATTTAATAGCTAAAGATTACAAGATTTGGGTAATAGAGAGACTCGACATCCTTTATTAAGGTTTAAGTGTGCTTTTTATCTTTACCTTGGAGAGTCATATCCTTGGGTTTTGGGTAGTTAGTTTGAGTGTATTTCTTGTCCTTAGACCTTTCTATATTGCAGCCTCAATAACCTTTATAGAGAGAACCTTTGGATTAGACAAATAGGTTTTGGAACTTCACCGTACGATACCTACCTTTGAAACACATAACCTTGGCAACATCAACTTTGTCCTTTGATCTTAAGAAGTGTCTTGAATCGAAAGCCGCAGTCGGATACTTGAATCCTTGGAATCATTTGTCTCCTTTATTAATCACAAAAGCTTTTACACTTTGCCAGATATTTGAAATCGATTTTATTCTCACCAAATCCCAGAGTTCGACTGTGGAATTTCTTGCCTTACTACAGTTGATCCGTACACTGCGGGTTCGCTTTGCTTTAAGTTCTTGATATAAATTTAAGACTTTGACGCACACACTTTTGAGCGAACAAGTTTTTGGCGCCATTCCAGGGGATTGTTCTTGCATTCGCTATTAATTTTTCTGCGTGAGTGTTCTTGCAGGTTTGTGTTCATAGGTACACACGAAGTTCTCGTTCCGGCAACGGAACAAAGTTTTGCCAAAAAACAAGTTTTTGGCGTCGTTGGCGGGGATTTGGTATAGACCAAATTTGGTTTTCGGTTGTTTGGATTGGGAGCTTTTGCTCTTGTGATTTGATTTGTCTACTTGAGTGATTTCTATAGATTCTTTAGGTACATGCGAAAGACTAGATCTACCAAAGATCTAGTTCTTTTTGATCCCGAATTGGAGAAAACTTTGAGAAGAAAGTTGAAAGAGAAAAAGATGGTTGAAACAATGAGAGTGTAAAACCCCAAATCCGTAGGACTTGGGGTGCTACATAGGGCTAGGATCTCACAATGGATCCTGACCCTAGCCTGACAACAAGTTCACTAGATCTTACAACAAGGCACAGGTAGATTAAAACCAAATACATAAAAGTTGTATATGATACATAAAAGAGTTTACAAACTCCAAGCCGAGTACAAAACAACATCATAAACCATAAGCACAAAAGATATCCCATCCCACGCATCCTAATGTACAGAAGTCCTCGGCTGGTCACACCATCTGGCTCACCCTACAGTCTTCCTAACCTACAGATCATCCACAACGCGGTATAAAACCGTTAGCTACATCAATGAAAGGCATGAAGGTAATAGCACAACCACACATCAGCATCTCATACATGCAATGCCACACACATTCATTTATTATCTTTTATTACATTATTCCATTACTAATTCAACTTCTTTTGTAATACGAGGAGCCTCAAGAACCTCGACCCTTTCCCCGTTAACACAGGGGTTTGCATGGGGGTGATCATCACTCGTCCCACCCTGTGCTATTGGCTTCCAGGCACCTCCTCCTAACCCGCAGGCAGAGACCGGTGGTTACCGCCCGTTATAATACACTTGGGCCAAATAAATGTAATAAATGGTCATCCTAGTCCGATTTAGGTTATAAATGCACAATCATATGAACACACACAACCATCACAATCATACAGTCCACAACTGCACGCTAAGTAAGTCCTATGTACTTACTTGATATACTCGTAACATGTACCACGTCACAGCTTTCCCTTGGGGAAGTAATCAACGCCTGCAATAGCAAGGCACACACAATCACATACTGCAAAGGTTAGGAGACTCGTCTCACTAACCACAACCAACCTATATCTCAAATCTAAACCTCAGATCCTCAACACATTCATAAATGCCTAAGGCATATCCTCAACATAACATCTCATGATCCTCAACTCATTCTGACACCTAGCATGCATCTAATCAGTACTCCTCAATATCAAATTTAATCCTAATTTAATTAATTAACCTTTAATTAATTAATTGAATTTCACCAGAATAACGTTTTGCCCGCATGCCATTTTTAAACCCACCTGTCATCAAATTTCATCAAACAAATAACCCATAACACCAGAATAATATAATGATCGTAATGTATTTTCTAATTATCCATTTTGAAAAGTCTAAGGTCAATTTAGGCCAAATCGCAGTACGGAAACGAATAAATTCATAACTTATTCATTACTAACCCGATTGACGATATGAAAGAAGATTCGGAATCACAACGACGCAGGCTACGCATGTACAACATCAAATTCACCGGAATCTGAGGGACGGAACCGTCTTGGTGACACATATGCTCGACCAGGTCTTCATCTGCTCGGAAATGCAAAAACTTGGTACCGATATGAAGAGAATGAAGAGAGGAATCCAGAAACTCAAACGGAATTGAAATCGGATTAGAAACGGAGAGTAGATATGAGCTTGAAGTTTGGGAGAAATTAGAGCTTTTACGAGGAAACATGAAAGAAAATGAATTAATAATCGATTTTCCGCTATTTATAGTGAAGTCGATAATTATCCTTTAGCGAAGTCGATAATTATCCTCTAACCGATCCAATGGCGGGTTGAACCCCCTTCTCCAAACTTCTCAAACTTGGAACAATAAATCCTGAATAATGTACGGATAATTATTCCACAATTGCCTCGGAAAACGTGTATTCCTAAGACGTCCTTTTTAACCGTTAAGAAACGAAATAGCGACTATTTTGGCCGTTTTGCTTTTCCATGTTATTTCATATCTAGGACATGTCCGATGTCCTGATCATTTCTCTCAACTGCATTTTTATTAATTGGAGCTTCCAAATGCTCCAAATAATACCGAAGGGTAAAAATAATTACCCGGGGAAAAGTGAAAATTTCCCCATAAGCCCAAAATTACGCCAAGAACATAACGGCGGGACTAATACTCAACACTTACGCAATCTTCGCGAGTTATATGTCAATTACTATCACTGATTAAGTTAATCAACATTAATTAGAATTCAGAAATCCTAGCTATTACATCACACACCCCATACGAAATAGTTTCGTCCCGAAACTTGAACAATTCCCAAATCCACTCGGACCCATACGCCGAGGTATAGACACTCTCTCTATCGGAGGTATCACATCTCCGTTCAAACGTATCAACCTATAGCACTCTATAACCTCAAAACACACCATGGAGGAATCACCAACTCCAATAACAAGATCATAACACTATCCAAAGGCATAGAGGAAAAATCATCTCTAGCCAACTACTAACCACGTCACAAGGCATGGAGGAAAGCCGTCTCCAGCCAATTGTACTCGTAACACAACTATGTGGAGGAAAACCATCTCCACTCACACTATGTCCATCAATAATAGCATGGAGGAAAGAACCATCTCCAGCTAATCTTAAACATATTACAATAGCATGGAGGAAAGAACCATCTCCAACTATACCTATATCGTGCTAGCAAACAAGATCTAACAGATCAGATACACATATCAAAGCTAGCACGAAAACACATCGTATCACATAAGCACATAGCATACAAGCACTCACCAAAAAGGCACTAAGATCTACTCGTGGATCCTGCGGGTGCCTCTAACTCCGCATAGAACTCTGGATAGATCCTCTGGATACTATCCTTTGTCTCCCAAGTAGCCTCATCTGGTCCTCGTCTTGACCATTGTATCCTCATCATAGGAATATTCTTCGAATGCAGGCGTCTCACACCTCTCTTTCTAGAACTGCAAAAGGTTGTTTTGCAAAAGTGTGGTCCGGCTCAACCACTAGATCATCATAACTCACAATGTGCCTCAGGTCTGGTATATACTCCCTCAGCTGAGACACATGAAACATAGGGTGAACACCCTCTAACTTCGGTGGCAAACCTAATCTGTGCACTACTCTCCCAACTCTATCCAGTATCTCGAAAGGATTGACATATCAGAGACCCAGCTTCCCCTTTATGCCATAACATCTGACGTCTCGCATCGGGGATACTCTCAACCATGAGATCCTACCCTGAACTCATAGAGGTTGACGCCTCCTATCTGCATACGACTTCTGACGACTCTGTTCAGCCATCATCCTTTCTCTGATCAGCGTTACTCAAGTCATAACATCTTTAATCTGCTCTGGCACTATCCCACTAGTACTGCTAGGCTCATCCCAACATAAAGGTGTACAAGACCTATGCCATATAGTGCCTTATAGGGGCTATTCCTAGAGTTGCATGCCAACTGTTGTAGTATAAGAACTCACGAGTGGAAGGTAAACAGATCGTTAATGTTCCCAATCTATCCCATATGCTCGTAGCATGTCCTCTACGGTCTGAAGGGTCCTCTCAGACTAACTGTCTGTCTGGGTGTGAAACTCAGTCATGAAGTATATACTCGTCCCCCCCCCCCCAAGCTGTCTGAATCTGTTACCAAAACCTCAAAGTAAACCATGCATCACGATCCAAGACAATCGTCCTCAGTACACTTATGGAGTCTCACTTTCTATCTAGTGTACTCCTCCGTTAATCCATTTACTGGCCACGTCTCTCTGGTAGGGATGAAACATGTCGGTTTCGTTAATCGGTTATTAACAATTTGGATAACACCAAAACTCTTACTGGGTCTCAATCCCATCACAAGGTCCATGGAAAAGTCCTCCCACCTCCGCTACAACACTGGTAGTGGATGAGCTCATCTCCAGGTCAACAACACCTTATCCTGATCTAATAATTCGTGGTACCTCTTATTCGTACACGGATGTACTAAAGAAGGTTTAATATGAGTGTACTGTAATTTCCTTACTCGACTCCGCATAAGCGGTTATACAGACGCAATTGCATCGCCTCATACTCCTTCATCTCCATTAACTAACTATGGTATTTCACCATGAGACATCTTTTCATCAAGTTCCCTCAGGGTCTGGCAAGTCCATTGCCTTTTGTTGGACCTCCTCCAACAAACTAGGTAAAAACCCTAAACATGAAACTAGCGTCCCTATCAACAGTTGTAGGTCCAACTCTAGCCAAGCTAGATCATTCTGCAACTGAGGCGGTACAGTAATTCCAACAATCGCCTTCTCTCGAGGCGTCTTCTTGTTCAAGGCATCAGTGACCACATTTTCCTTGCCAGAATGGTACAAATTCTCAAGGTCAGCATCCTTGATTAACTCAAACCATCCTTGATTAACTCAAATCATCCACTCCTATGACGACTACTAGGATGCTCCCCAACTCAAATGATAGCACTACAACTCGTAGTGTCCATAACGGGTATGGAATGTTGTCCTATACCCACGTTGCTCTCTCATCCTTAGGCTGGCAATATCCCAAGCATACGGAAATCTTAAAAACACAAATGCTTCTCTTATTTGATCCAACAAGTCGTCAATACATAGCAAAGAACATGTTAGGGCGAATGAAGCCCGTCTCAATCCACTCTTCAAATTGCTTCTTCAATTTCTAACAACTCAACAAGCCATATACCTCATAGGCCTTCTCCCAACTAGTCTCGTACCATATTTCAACACAACATCAAAGTCCTCACTCCATTGAGGAAATAGATTAGACGGTTCAGTAACACGTCAATAAGATCATAAACCACTGGAACACTCTTCAACGTGGAACTATCTCTTTCCTTCACGACATAACATTAGAAATCATCACCTCCTTATTAACCTTGCTGCAAATACGGTATTGTCGGCAACTTGTCTCTTCAAGGTTCATAACCTTGAAAAACCTCTACCTAGTCGATCTCAGTAGAGACTATAATAGTCCTCCTACTGCTATCTAAACCAACATGATATCTATTCGTCCACCACACACATAAAGACTTTCTCATGCACCTAAGGTATGACAAAGAAGTCTTCAAGCCATACACAAGTCCCTAACAAAGGGAACAACCACATATCTCCCGGGTACCTAAGACCCGTAACTCGTAATCCTATAAAGGAAGATCTATCTTCTATTGTATCCACAATCAACTATTAACACATGCATCGATAGACAAGAGATGCATAACACTCCCAACAAACAAAACTCCACTAGGTAAACCATTAACAAGAATGGTACCTATAATAGCTAACGCCCGAAGCTCTATTGCATATCATTACTCAATCTCAGAGCTATACTCCTCAGGTTTCACTGAGATCATCGCCATAGCCTCCACATCCACTCTTTCTGCATCGGAAATAGAAAGGTCTTGATGAAAAGAAACACTACCTTGTTGATAGAAAGGGGCCAGATGGCCTAGTTCACCACAGGTGAAGCAAGCTATCGGTGCCATGGGGCACTCAGAGCGCAAATGATCCGGATAACCACAGTTGAGACATATACGTCCCATCCTTGCCACTAGTACAGGTGGCTCCTCTGCACTGCCTAGCTCAAAGGCTCTACCCTGAGTTCTTCTAGTGTCCGTGGTACTCCTACCACAACCCTTACCACTACTTAGTCTAGGAACGGATCCCTCAGTAGAAGGATGATCTGGGACTCTCTGTTGTCCCCGCATCTACTGCTGAGGTGTCTTTTGACCATCTCCCGTCACACTAGCAGAAGTAAAACCCTGTTGTGATGCCACTCCAGTTTGCTTACAGAAGACAACTCTATGACCTTGTCTACAACAGGTAAAGCAAGTCACTGGCGATCTTGGACACTGTGGTCGTACATGTCCAGGCTTCCCGCAGTTGTAATAGGTCCTCGTTTCACCAGAAGTCCGTTTGAAACAAGAAGTACTCAAACGTTCACAAGTCGGGCTCGGTTTGCAACCCGGATATCCAACCTCATCTTTCACTGATTCAACCCGTTGTTTCTTCTCTAATCCAGAAGCTTCAGTCGATCTCACAAATGTTGGTAAATCAGGTGTAGATCTACCCGCTATCACCACCTCATATACTTGTTGCATATACTCTTGAAACTCGAATCTACTCATGGAGACACGATCAGCCTCTTCAAACTCGTTCTCTACCATAGGCAACACAACAGCGGATATTGGTCCCTGACTTGACGCTACTGGAGGAAGAGGGGGTGTACCCCTATCTCGTCCCACTACAAATACTGCTCTAGTTTGAGCCATTTGTAGAATATATGCTCCTAACT
>BSUD01000002.1:110207052-110416657 GCA_033239045.1 Fagopyrum esculentum
TATATACATACACATCAGCGCATAGAAGATATCTATATATATATATATCTACACTGTCGAGATCCTCAGATGGGTGACGACTTTTGTACATACTTTCCCAAAACATTTGTACTCGCTTTAAAACCAAAATCTTTTAAAAAGTCAGACCCCATGTGGGTTCTGTTTATTTATCCACTCTACCTTTATTGTAGATAGCAAGTGCCATTGTTGTCAACCTAAGGCTCTGATACCAACTATGTAACACCCCAAATCAACGGGACTTGGGGTGCTACATTGGGCTAGGATCTCACAATGGATCCTGACTCTAGCCTGACAACAAGTTCACTGGATCTTACAACAAGGCACAGGTAGATTAAAGCCAAATACATAAAAGTTGTATATGATACATCAAAAGAGTTTACAAACTCCAAGCCGAGTACAAAACAACATCATAAACCATAAGCACAAAAGATATCCCATCCCACGCATCCTAATGTACAAAAGTCCTCGGCTGGTCACACCATCTGGCTCACCCTCCAGTCTTCCTAACCTGCAGATCATCTACAACACTGTATAAAACCGTTAGCTACAGCAATGAAAGGCAAGAAGGTAATAGCACAACCACACATCAGCATCTCATACATGCAATGCCACACACAATCATTTATTATCTTTCATTACGTTATTCCATTATTAATTTAACTTCTTTTGTAACACGAGGAGCCTCAAGAACCTCGTCCCTTTCCCCGTTAACAGAGGGGTTTGCATGGGGGTGATCATCACTCGTCCCACCCTGTGCTACTGGCTTCCAGGCTCCTCCTCCTAACCCGTTGGCGGAGACCGGTGGTTACCGCCCGTTATATTACACTTGGGTCAAATAAATGGTCATCCTAGTCCGGTTTAGGTTATAAATGCACAATCATATGAACACACACAACCATCACAATCATACAATCCACAACTGTACGCTAAGTAAGTCCTATGGACTTACCTGATATACTCGTAACCTGGACCACGTCACAACTTTCCCTTGGGGAAGTAATCAATGCCTGCAATTGCAAGGCACACACAATCACATACTGCAAAGGTTAGGAGACTCGTCTCACTAACCACAACCAACCTATATCTCAAATCTAAACCTCAGATCCTCAACACATTCATAAATGCCTAAGGCATATCCTCAACATAACATCTCATGATCATCAACTCATTATGACACCTAGCAGGCATCTAATCAGTATTCCTCAATCTCAAATTTAATCCTAATTTAATTAATTATCCTTTAATTAATTGATTAAATTTCACCACAATAACGTTCTGCTCGTAGGCCATTTCTAAACCCACCTGTCATCAGATTTCATCAAACAAACAACCCATAACACCAGAATAATATAATGATCATAATGGAATTTCTAATTATCCATTTTGAAAAGCCTAAGGTCAATTTAGGCAAAATCGCAGTACGGAAAACGAATAAATTCATAGCTTATTCGTTACTAACCCAATTTCTAATTATCCGTTTTGCCTTTCCATGTTATTTCATATCTAGGGCATGTCCAATGTCCTAATCATATCTCTCAACTGCATTTTTATTAATTGGAGCTCCCAAATGCTCCAAATAATACCGGAAGGTAAAAATAATTATGCGAGGGAAAAAGTGAAATTTTCCCCATAAGCCCAAAATTATGCCAGGAACATAAAGGTGGGACTAATACTCAACACTTACGCAATCTTCGCGAGTTATATGTCAATTACTATCACTGATTAAGTTAATCAACATTAATTAGAATTCGGAAATCCTAGCTATTATAGAGAGAAACATCCAAGCGGAGTTAGATGAAGTTCAAGCTCAACTTAAGTTGAGTGAGAAGGCTCATATGGAAGAATTTGAGCCTCATCAATTCCAAATAGATGGGCTCAGGGCTATGATGCTCGACATGAAGCTGGAGCTGAATGATGCTAAGAAGAAGAAGGTCAAGAAACCTAAGTCCATTAGAGCCGAATCATCGGACGATGATGAGATGCCGGACCTAGAGGATATTACACCACTAGTCGGTCCAGTTCGTGATAATCCTAGACCACAGGATAACCCTCGTATTCCCGTTAGAGATGCGAGAGTTGTTGTTGGAGGGGATGAACCACGAACCCTTGGACAAAGGATGTATCCAATTCAGCAACCGCACCGTTTAGGTGTGAATTTCGGAGCTAAATATAGGGGAAGAGAAAGTGGAATTTGTAACTTCCGGATGCATGGTAGATTGCAAGAATGGACAGCTATCCTTCAATATAGGGGAAGAGAAAGTGGAATTTGTACTCTCCTCCTTAATCAAAGAGCCAGCTTTGAGAGAAGATGTTTTTAACATTTTCGACGAAGAAGAGTCTAGAGAAGTGGTGAGATCAATCTTGATGAAAGATCCACCTCAAAAGGTTCTTAGCATGAGTATCATGAAGGAAGGAGTGGAGCATGATTGTGATGATGAAGTAAAAGCATTGAAAGATGCAGAGGAAGAGCCAGAGACAGGATTTGAAGAGTTGGAAATAACCCCAGAATCTGTGAAAAAAATCGACCTACATAAAGAAAATCACACGATTTCGGAAGAGGCAAGTCGATTTTTGACAACAAGGAGAAAAATCGCCCAAAAAATCAGACGATTTCTACAGAGGGGGTCGATTTGTAGGTGAATTATCCGGTTTCTACGAACTCGATTGTAGTTGTTCTTAACTGTAATAGCACACTTCCTCCACCTTTAGAGGCTTCTCCCATGACATTAGATGATCATGAATCATCAATCAAGGCACCCCCTTCATTGGAATTGAAACCACTCCCTACACACTTAAGGTATGCATTCCTTGGCCCTAACTCTACATATCCTATTATAGTTAGTACAATTCTGAATGATGGGGAACTTGAGAAGCTTATGAATGTTCTAAGACAACATAGGAAAGCATTAGGCTATACTATTGATGACTTGGTAGGCATTAAACATTCTCTATGTATGCATAAAATCTTGATGGAAGAGGATTATAAACCTTCACGTCAACCTCAAAGACGGTTAAATCCGATCATGAAAGAGGTCGTGAAGAAAGAAATCCTTAAGCTACTTGATGCATGTATCAATTTCCCTATCTCCGATAGCAAGTGGGTGAGTCCCTTGCAGGTGGTTCCAAAGAAAGGAGGCATTACCGTTGTTGCAATAAGAACAACGAGCTTATTCCCACAAGGACAGTTACGGGATGGAGAATGTGCTTCGACTACCGTAAGTTGAATGTTGCCACCATGAAGGACCATTTTCCCCTTCCTTTTATTGATCAAATGTTGGAAAGGTTAGCCCAACACTCTTACTTTTTTATCTAGATGGATATAACGGTTTCTTTCTGATTCCCATTCACCCGGATGATCAAGAGAAGACGACTTTCATGTGTCCTTGGGGTACGTTTGCCTATAGAAGGATGCCATTTGGCTTATGCAACGCTCTAGCCACCTTTCAAAGGTGTATGATGGCAATCTTTTCGGAGTATGTAGAGAACATCATGGAAGTATTCATCGACGACTTTTCGTTATATGGTTTTTCCTTTGACAACTGTCTCTCTAACCTTTCCCTAGTCCTTAAGAGATGTGAAGACACTAACTTAGTCTTAAACTGGGAGAAGTGTCATTTTATGGTCACCGAAGGAATGGTGTTAGGTCATTTAATTTCGAATAGAGGAATAGAGGTTGATAGAGCCAAGATAGAAACCATAGAGAAGCTACCTCCTCCATCCTCGGTGAAAGGAGTTAGAAGCTTTTTAGCAAATGCAGGTTTCTATAGGAGATTCATAAAGGATTTTTCTAAGATTTCAAAACTGTTAACTAATCTTTTGATGAAGGACATAACTTTCGAGTTTTCGAAAGAATGTTTAGATGCTTTTTGCAGGATCAAAGAAGCTTTGTTTCAGCATCCATCATCAAACCACCCGATTGGACTATTTCTTTCAAGATCATGTGCGACGCGAGTGACGTCGCTATAGGATCTGTACTTGGACAGAAGAAAGATGGTCGTACACACGCCATCTACTATGCTAGCAAGACGCTAGATGAAGCTCAATTAAATTATGCTACTACGGAGAAAGAGCATCAAGCCGTAGTTTATGCTTCTGAGAAATTTCATTCCTATCTTGTAAGTGCGAAAGTGATAGTCTACACAGATCATTCAGCAATCCGTTACTTGTTCACAAAGAAGGATGCGAAGCCTAGGCTTCTAAGATGGATCTTGTTGTTACAAGAGTTCGACCTAGAGATCCGTGACAATAAGGGCTCGGAAAATTCAGTCGCTGACCACCTTAGTCGTCTTCCACACCTTACCAATGAGGCGGATGAGCTTCCCATCGACGACTCATTCCCTGACGAATAGCTGCATGAGATTGAAGAATGTCTTCAACAAATCTCAAAAGGTAATGACCCATGGTTTGCTGACATTGTAAATTACCTTGTTTGTCAAGAAATTCCCCCCGGACTTTTGTATGCTCAAAGAAAGAAGTTCTTTAAGGACGTATGGCATTTCTATTGGAACGAACCTCTTCTCTTCAAGCGAGGTCCCGATGGTATATATAGGAGATGCATTCCGGAGGATGAGGTGGAAAGTGTCATCCGCCATTTCCATTCTTTACATTGTGGAGGACATTCTAGTTCTCACAAGACATGTGCTAAGGTACTCTGATCCGGTTTCTTTTGGCATACCTTATTCAAAGATGTGCAGAACTATGTTGTTGCTTGTGATTCTTGTCAAAGGACATGTAATATTTCAAGGCGGAATGAGATGCCCCTCAACAACATACAAGAAGTAGATATATTCGACGTATGGGGAGTGGACTTTATGGGACCATTCCCATCTTCTTGTGGAAACCAATACATACTTCTAGCCGTAGACTATGTCTTAAGATGGGTAGAAGCAATCACTTCTCCTACTAATGATGCAATGGTTGTGGTGAAGTTATTTAATAGAACGATATTCCTAAGGTTCGGGACTCCCCGAACCATCATTAGTGATGGAGGAAAGCACTTCACAGCCCGTCGATTTGAGACTCTATTGGCTAAGTATGGGGTGACCCATAAGATAGCCACACCATACAATCCGCAAACTAGCGGACAAGTTGAGATATCCAATAGAGAGATCAAGGGAATTCTAGAGAAGACTGTCTCTAGAACACGAAAAGATTGGTCAATGAAGCTTGATGATGCGTTATGCGCGTACAGGACTGCCTTTAAGACACCTATAGGTACAACTTCATATAACCTTGTTTATGAAAAATCTTGTCATCTTCTTGTAGAGCTAAAACATAAAGAATATTGGGCCGTCAAGTGGCTCAACTTCAACATGAACGAAGCCGGAGAGAAGCGGCGATTGGATATCAACGAGCTAGAAGAGATCCGGCTGAATGCGTATGAGAACGCAAAGATTTACAAGGAAAGAACGAAGCGGTGGCATGATAAGCATATCATTCCAAAGGATTTGAAGGAAGGAGATCAAGTTCTTCTATTAAACTCAAGGCTTCGACTATTCCCAGGTAAGCTTAAATCCCGTTGGACAGGACCTTACGTAATTAAACGTGTTTTTCCCCATGGTACAGTTGAAGAATGGGGCGAACAAAGCGGAATTATCAAGGTCAATTGCCAACGGTTGAAGAAGTACATAACGGAAGTTCCGGTTGAGGAGATAGCTCCTATCCTCCTCCATTGAACATCAAAACAAACAACGTCCAGCTAAAGACGATAAATCAAGCGCTTCTTCGGAGGCAACCCATGGTAGTATAGTTCTTTTCTTTTCTTTTCGTCTTAGAGTAGTCTAGTTTAGTTGTTTGCTTTCTTTAGTTTTGTTCTTGTTTGTTCCTCAATGCACTCTTGGTTTGTTTCTGTCAAAAATCGCATGAACTAGGTCCAACTTTGGGAAATCAAGGAAGAAAGGGGACACAAAATGGTTCAAATGCAATCTTCAAAGAAAAGAAGGAAGGAAATCGACCTACACAAATTAAATCGAACGATTCAGGAACAGAGCAAGACGATTTTTTGCAACAGGGGGGAAAATCGTCCCAAAAATCGACCCTCCCATAAAAAATCGTCCGATTTTTATACTTGAAATGAGAAAGTGAAGAAAAATCGGGCCGACAAATAAATCGACCCAATAAATCGTCCGATGTTCTTTGCAAAACCTCCGGCTTATATAAAGCCTTCTCCACTTGATTCTTTCATTCCACACTTCTCCATTCTCGATTTCCCTTCCTCCCAAAGAGCCAAAAATTGCCTACCCTCCCATCTCCCCATTTGTTAATCGGTTTGAACGATTCTTGAGCCTAAACTGAAGTACTTTCGACAAGGAACAATGATCTAGCAACAACAAGCTTGGCAAACTGCTCACTCGTCCGGAATTCAGGTTTTTCAATTCGAAACCTAAGTTTTTCGCTTGATTTTGATTATTTCTTTGAAGTTGTTGTATTGCTGAAGTTGATAGAGGGATCTGCTTAGAAATACCTCTAGGAGACCGTTTAAGGTGATAGTTTGATCAAAGATTTACAGAATTGTAAATTGTGTTGAAATCGACGAAAAAATCGACCTTCCCAGAAAAATCGGACGATTTTTAGGAAGAACAGGGCGATTTTCTTTAGTAGAATGGAGACTTTTAAGAGAATCACTAGGAATGCGGGGAAGAAGAAGGGATATTCTTCCAAAGAACGTCCTCCACCACCACCATACTCCCAAGCTAAACAAAAACTCCCTCCTCCCCTTTCCAAGCATAAGAAGAGATACGAACCTTTCTTAGACCGTCCCTTTACCCCTCCTCGATACATTGTCCTAGATGACTTAGATTCTTTGTTTGTTCGAGAGGATGTGGATATGATGCTAGATACAGTGGGACTGAGCCAGTTTGCTTTGATTAGGGAGGATGCCTACACCAAAATCACTCTAGAATTCTTAAGTACATTTGAGCATGATCCTAGAGAAAGGACGGTCACTTTCCGTCTCATGAACCAAACCCATGCTATGTCCATTGATGATTTCGGTGACTTGTTTGGCTTTCCTTATTCTTTTGCAGGCACATTCGCAAGAGGGGTGAGTGCTAGTGCCTTTTGGGAAAGCATTTCAGTTGAAGAGTATGGAGGAGATAAGTGGAGACCCGGGAATTCCAAAGACACAAGTATGTACAACCTTTCCTTTAAGGTAGTTCATAGGATCCTTAGTGAGTGTTTGTTTGCACGGACGGAGACTCCACCGAAGCTCAAGGCCGATAAGCTTTTCCTACTATATAGTATGACTAGTAGTACCATCCCCGACATTACCTTCATGCTTGCTGACTATCTTGGAAAGATATCCAACAAGGCGAAGGGTGACCTATGTGCTGGAGGCCTTGTCAATCACGTGGCGAAGGCATTAGAGCTAGACTTTTCGGATTGCACTTTAGCTGAGAGTGCCCAGCCTCTAGGTTCACATAGATTGGTAGCGAGACAGGTTTTGATTCCTCGAGGAAGAGGAACTCTGCATGTGCCCATGCCGTGGGCAAAGGATCCATCAAAGAAGCCGTCTGAGATAGTATGGAAGTCCGAATATACTATTCGGAATAAGAGGAACTGGAAGGAGACATTTGTACTTATGCTTGAGGAGGTAGCTCCTCCTTTTGGTTATTATGATGATGCAGGTGACACGGAGGACGATGAGGACCATGACGATGGAGCGTAGCAAGGGAACATGCTGAAGTTTGAGAGTGATACCTATAGTGGACATGCTACGGATGCCATGGATACCGATACTCATGGTCTTGGACCTAGCCGAACTAGTCGAGGTACCGAGGAGACGGAGGATGAGTTGCAGCCACCTCGTCATTCTTTTGCACATACTCCTAGCCACGGTCTAGGACATGGGCGCGAACATGGACTCCCCCAACACTTTGGAGACTTGGTTTCTAGCTTCCAGGGTCTACGTACCGACTACTAGGGTTTTCGCTCAGATTATCAGGCCCTACATACCGACTACAACGCCCTAAACACTCAGTTCACGGCGTACCGCCGGGAGACGGATGCTAGACACTCCTCCTATGATGGCCAGATGAGGGACATGTACTATCATCAGTTTGGCCACTTTTATGATCCTAGCGCACCGAGATATCCATATCCACCACCACCACCGCCACTGACTGAGGATTGAGTTTCCACTCCATTTTACATTGTAAGTATTTTTCTCCATCTTATGCTTGATTTTTCACATTGGGGACAATGTGAAGGTTAAGTATGGGGTGGGGGTACTTACAATCTCTTTTACCTCTTTTTCGCACTTTATGTACTTTGTCTCACATTTGACGAATTGGCTTGTAATAACTCTTGCACTACTTGCTTTCCACTATGACATTCGCATTTGCATGCTTTCTTTCGAAATTTATGAGTTTTTCAAAAACTTTTGTGCTTCTTATGATGGAAATGACCTCTATGATGAGAATTGTGATGTGGAAAAGGCAAAAAGATGACATAGTTATGTTGAGATATTAATTATAGCATGAATGAGCTTGCTTTTCTTACTTGAACGCATGAATAGTTCATATGATCTTGATGTCTTGACAAGAGAATGAAATAATGATCGAAGCTATATTATAAGTTCTTTTGCATCATATAGGAATGACCAAGGAAATTCACTTCTTTTGTAGTTCATATCTTGTTCATGCTAGCTCCTCAATGAAATATTTGACCCCCTTTTTACCATCCGGGAATTACGATAAGTGATTGTAAAAGGCATGCTTGATGTGGGAGGGCCAATCTGAATGTGCTAGGTGAAAGTTTAGCAAATTATAGGTTTGAGGACGTTGAACATGAGGATGAGTAACTCGGCACCATTCACATAGCCGGGTGTTTGTTTCTTGCCAAAGTCTGATTGAACGACAAGTCCTAACGGGATATGGTATGTGAATTAAGGGTTTGAGGCATCTCCGAAATTGAGAAACGCCGATCTCCTAGGCTTCGGTTATTGTGCACCGCTGTCTATACTCTCAAAAAGTAAAGTACAAAGAAAGCGAAAATTTACATGCAAAGCATGTGTGGTGAAGTTTAGTTCTTGAAAATATTTGTTTTGTTCCTCTTTCCCGGATTAGCATCACATTTCCTTAAAAGATTTCCCACCCTTGACACGTTTCTTATACCTTTTTCTTTGATTGGAAGACCTTGAGACTTTTATGCATGTGTTTAAGACTTAATGGCTTAGATTTATTTGACTTTGATTGTCTCTACATCTTTATCATGTCCTTTATTTGTGTCTTTGAGAAGGAAAAGATAGTTACTTCATATTGTGATTATTATTGATACATGCTTTGTCTTCCTATGTCTTGAAACTTCACTTTGAGGGTGATTGATAACATGTATTATAGTCTATATTTTGGGACTTGTTTGGACGTTTTATCTTCATAAATCTGCATGTATGGATATATATTATGTGATTATACTGTTGTTTCATCTACCTTTACGGGAATCGAGGTCTACACCAAGTTTCGTTGTAATCGTAGGTAAAATGGCACGTTTTAGACTAAAATGGAGCTAAGGAGCTAAGGAGTCATTGGAGCTACGTTTTGGAGCTTAAAGAAGAATTCAAGAAACCTGGAATTAATGGAGAAGATTTACTTTGGACCAGATTTGAGAGATTTCACATTCAGTTGAGATTCACTTCGGTCAGCTACAGTACCACCTCGACCGAGGTGATCTGGAGGAGCGTCCCGACCGAGGCGAACACCCTGCCGCCGGCGAGATATATATTTTTTTATTGGCTGAGATCTTTTAATTTTGGAAAGAAGATGTCTTATATTTTTGGACTGGATTTCTAGAAGGAAGATATTATTTTTGAGAGATCTATTTTAGAGATATGGATATATTCTCTAGGAAATTATCTTTTTAAGATATTATTATCTTTGGAAGATAATTCTCCTATATAAAGGGTTGGATTATCCACAATTCAGCAATCTTCAACACACCCAATAATTTGCGGATTAGGGAGATTTTCTGGAGGTTTGAAGGGAGGATTGAAGGATTGAAGATCAAGGAAGGAAGGATTCATAGTTTTCAGATAGCTTTTGAGGGAGTTTCTAAGACTTTCTTAGATTCCCTTTGGTTTGTTGTCTTGTTTGATTTGTGATTTAAGGAACGCTGATTTGTTATTAATTGATTCAGTTATTGAGACCTTTTTCTTAAGGTTTACTTGTTCGAATATCCATTCCTTTCCCATATATTTGATTATTGTTATCATGATGATGATTGGATAAGTTTCTTATGCGATTCTAGGGTGTTTGGCTGAAAGTTGTGGGAAAGACGATGATAGAATGATCTTAATCCCAGCAGCACCTTGAATGCTCGAGTCTTTAACCTTAACCCTAGGGTACCTCGCTCAGTCGATGAACATCTCAGCCGGGGTGGAACTTGACTAAACGAGGTGACCTTTTTTTATTCGAAACTGAGAGTTAAGAGTTCTAGTTTGCCAAATCCTATTCTTATTACACCTTTCCTGGTTCAATGCAAGCTTAGGATGAGACTTACCCGGTAATTCCTTTGTTTGTTTACCCATGATCATAAGTGTAGGTAATAAACGTTTATCCTTTATTGGAGTTTGAGTGTGTCTTCAACCCATCTTTGTGAGTTAGCCTGAGACTTACCCGGTAAAGGTTGATTCAATTCACTTGGGTGGTGTGTTGGTTTGAGATTATAGTTCCTTTCCTTAGTACCTTGAGACTTACCCGGTGATAGGAGCTTTGGTTTGGGATAGTGAGTAGTGAGACTTACCCGGTGATCTATTCCAACCATAGAAACACCTTCCCTTTGCAAAACCTCATCTTTGTCCGCGTTATCTTTGAGATCTTGAGTGGGAACCACAACTAGATGCTTTAATCCCTAAAATCCGCATTTCCCCTCAATTGACTTTCACATCATCTTTGATTACTTTAATTGCTTTGGTTAATTGCAATATTTGACAACCTGTTATGTGCTTAGTTTCACCTAAGTCCCTGAGATCGACCCCTGGAATTCTTGGTTTTTATAACTATTGATCCGTACACTACGGGTTCGCATCCTTGTTTAAAGCATACTTCTTGGGATATAAATTTAAAGCTTGCACACACCGTTTGGAGCGAACAATGATCCAATAAGAAGAAGCACTTCCAAAAAAAAAGGGTTTTTGAGTTTTTCATATATATAATCCATGACATCTTGTATTCTAGGTTTGAATCTTGCTTGGGGACAAGCAAGGAGCTAAAATGGGGTATTTTGATGACATGAATTATATACCATTATAATCATGCATATTGTAGAGGTTTACCTTAATTTACCTTGCATTTAGAAAGAATTTGTATACCTTTTAGGCTTATTTCATTTATGTTCTGAAAATAGAGGTCTACACGAGTTTTTGTTGAATTGTAGGTAAATTCGGTGGATTTGGAAACAAAAGTGGAGCAAGGAGGATCTAAGGCTATTAAGGAAGCTTAAGGAGTCTTAGAGGAGTCACAAAGAGCAAAGGAGTTGTGTAAAAGAGTCACAAAACGGGGCAAGGAAACAAGCCAAGAGACGAGCATTCTCTGTTGAAGAAAATCGTGCCATTTTCTATAAAAATCAGACGATTTTTATACCTAAAAATCGAACGGTTTCCTTCATTATTTAAGCAGCACCATTTTCTACAGCTTTCGGCCAAAGAAATATCACGACCATAAGCCCATCACTTGTGGGCTTGAGACGTGTTTTGCCAAGCGGCCCATTAGGAAGGAACTATACATTGGAACCCTAGGAACGAAAATCGGGACCTCACAGCGGGAAATATTTACACAATTTGGAGAGATTAAAGATTCTCGGAAGAAGATTGAAGGGAAGTGCCGAGAAGTCAATCTATACCATTATTGTGAGATCTTTTGTTTCCCTTTCCAATTCTTGTGGTTTGTGAATATATTACTGAGTGTTTTGAGAGATACTTTGATTGGATTTGAGATTTGTTTACAGATTCGGAGATTATTAGGTTTTTATTCAAAGTTCGGGTTTATTTGATTTTATTCATTCAATCTAAATTTTGATTTGATTTTGAAAATGGTTGGCTAAAAACCTTGTGATTCTAGGGAGAATAGTTGATGATTGAGGCTTAGATGATGATAGACTGAACTCATTAAACCATTTAGACCCTGAGAGTTGAGAGTTAGACTTTGCGACAACTGGAAAATCGCCCTGTTCTTGAGAAAATCGGACGATTTATCTATGAACACGTCGATTTATTTCCCTAACAATCTTTATTTGATTTATTCTTTAACCAAAGTTAATCCTTGCCTAAATCCCAACCTTGTTGAACCTTTTTAACCTCTATTTAAGTGTGTGAAGAGACTTCCTCATTGATTCTACATTTAATAGCTAAAGATTATAAGATTTGAGTAATAGAGAGACTCAACATCCTTTATTAAGGTTTAAGTGTGCTTTTTATCTTTACCTTGGAGAGTCATATCTTGGGGTTTTGGGTAGTTAGTTTGAGTGTAATTCTTGTCCTTAGACCTTTCTATATTGCAGCCTCAACAACCTTTATAGAGAGAACCTTTGGATTAGACAAATAGGTTTTGGAACTTCACCGTATGATACCTACCTTTGAAACACATAACCTTGGCAATATCAAATCTGTCCTTTGATCTTAAGAAGTGTCTTGAATCGAAAGCCGCAGTCGGATACTTGAATCCTTGGAATCATTTGTCTCCTTTATTAATCACAAAAGCTTTTACACTTTGCCAAATATTTAAAATCGATTTTATTCTCACCAAATCCCTGAGTTCGACTCTGGAATTTCTTGTCTTACTACAGCTAATCCGTACATTGCGGGTTCGTTTTGCTTTAAGTTCTAGATATAAATTTAAGACTTTGATGCACACACTTTTGAGCAAACAAGGAGGTGGCGCAAGGAGCGTGAGCTAGGGCGGTTTGTGGGCGAGGGATTAGGGCGCAAGGGCGTGGGCTTGTAGAGTGAATGCGGGAGAGAGAAATGAGTGGTGGGTGAGGGAGGAGAAGGGTTGGTGGGGTAGTTGTAGGTTATTTTGGAATTTCTATTTTTTTCTTTTCTGGGTAGACCCGTGGGGACTGGGGCTTGCCGCCGCGGGGGTGGTTACAAGGAAGAGGAGGGGCGCAGGCTCAGCGCTGGGGGCGGCGCTGAAGATGCGTGTCAAGGGTGGCTGCCGCAGGGGCGTAGGGGTGTCACCGCGGGGGCGGTGACAGGGTTGTTGGAGACACAGGCCCAACACCGGGGGCAGCGCCGGGCAATAATGTCACCGCAGGAGCGGTGACAATGAGCCGCATGGGCGGTTTCCTTGACAGAAGCTCCTCTTCTTATTTCTTTGGGTTGCCTCCCGAGGAGCGCCTTTGTTTTACATCATTGGCTCGACGTAGGGACCCTACCTCTCTGCTTGAGCCTTCTTCAGTACCATCTCATCAATGGGGTCGTTCTTTACTCCTTCAAGGTAAGGCTTGAGCCTTTGTCCGTTGACATTGAATACCTTGTGCGTTTGTGGATTGTAGAGATCCACAACGACATGAGGGTACACTTCAGCTATCACGAACGGACCTGTCCACCTTGAACGCAGCTTACGTGCAAAAAGCTTCAAACGTGATTGAAAAAGAAGGACTCCGTTACCTACCTTGAAGTCTTTCCGGAGGATGTTTCGGTCATGCCACGCTTTGGTCTTTTCTTTGTATGTTGTGGCATGGTCATACGCATCTAGTCTCGATTCCTCCAGCTCTTGCAGTTCGAGCTTCCGGAACTCTCCTACCTCCTCTACATTCATGTTGCACTTCTTCACCGTCCACTAAGCCTTGTGCTCAATCTCCACCGGAAGGTGGCAAGCTTTTCCGAACACAAGCCGGGCTGGAGACATCCCTATATGAGTCTTGTAAGTTGTCCGTTATGCCCATAGAGCGTCGTTTAGTCTCAAGCTCCAATCCTTCCTTCCAGGAGAAACCGTCTTTTCAAGGATGGTTTTGATTTCCCGGCTGGACACCTCCGCTTGGCCATTTGTGTGCGAATGGTAAGCTGTTGACACTCGTTGGTGAACGTGGTACTTCTTACGGAGAGCGGTGATCGTCTTGTTGCAAAAATCGGTACCCCTATCACTTATCAAGGCTTTCGGGATTCCAAATCTTGCAAAAATATTATCCTTAAGAAAACCTGCAACCACTTTAGAATCATCGGTCTTGGTGGTCTTTGCTTCCAACCACTTGGAAACATAGTGCACCGCAAGAAATATATATATGTGTGTCCAAAAGAAGTAGGAAAAGGACCCATGAAATCTATCCGCAAAACATCAAATATTTCATAAAATATAATAGAGGATTGGGGTATTTCATGTCTCCTAGAAATGTTACCTACTCTTTGGAACCTATCACACACTTTGCAAAATGCAAAAGTGTCTCTAAAAATGTGTGGCCAATAGAACCCCGCATCCAAAACCTTTCTTGTAGTTTTGTTGGCCCCAAAATGCCCTCCACATGCCTCAGAATGACAGAATGTAAGGACAGATTGTACCTCATTGTCTGGGATGCAACGTCGGATTACTTGATCACTACAATGCTTCCAAAGGTAGGGATCGTCCCAAACGTAATGTCGAGCTTCAGCCTTCACCTTCTCTCGTTGTGCCTTGGTGATGTCTGGAGGGTAATCACTCCTAACCATGAAGTTCACAATGTCAGCAAACCAGGGCTTACAAGATTGGAGTTTAAGACAAACCTCTGTTGACATTTCCGCAGGGGCGCCTAGTTCGAGCAGCAGGGGCGGTTGGCCGCAGGGGCGGGTTTCTTGAGGCGCAGGGGCGGTTACACAACAAAGGGTTGTGTAGAAGGTGTCGTCTAGAAAACTTCCAACTATTTCCTTTCCCTTGGATGGATCTTCTTCTTCCTTCACTAGATTGCTTAAATGATCGGCCACCAGGTTCTCAACCCCCTTCCGTATCTGTAGGTTGAACTCACTTAAAAGGAGCACCCACCGAATCAACCGTGGCTTTGCCTCCTTCTTCCCCATGGTGATGTCTGAAGGGCAAAAACCACCGCTAGCATCTCCTACTCGGTGGTGGAGTAATTCCTTTGTGCTCCATTAAGTGTCATGGACGCATAATGAATAACGTGTGAGGCTCTTCCATCCTTCTGTCCTAAGACAGCTCCCACAGCGTAGTCGTTGGCGTCACACATAATTTCTAAAGGTTTCTCCCAATCCGGAGACCGGATGATTGGTGCACTAGTGAGACATGCCTTCAAAGTGTCGAAAGCTTTCTTGCAGCTTTCGTCCACTATGAAGGTGGCGTCTTTCTTGAGTAGTTCACATAAAGGTGCCGGGATCTTTGAAAAGTTTTTGATGAACCGTCGGTAAAAACCTGCATGACCAAGAAAAGATCAGATTTCCCGAATGTTAGTAGGATAAGGTAAACTTTGAATAACATCAACTTTTGCCTTATCTACCTCTATCCCTTTTGAGGATATCACATGTCCTAGCACTATTCCTTGTTCTACTATGAAATGACACTTTTCTGAATTAAGAACTAAATTGGTTTCAACACATTTTTCAAGAACGAGTTTTAAGTGTCCTAGACATGCATCAAAATTACTTCCATGGACGGTAAAATCGTCCATAAAAACTTCAATAAAGTTTTCTATATATTCGGAGAAAATTCTTATCATGCACCGTTGGAAGGTGCCGGGAGCATTGCAAAGTCCGAATGGCATTCTGCGGTACGCAAAAGTTCCAAATGGACAAGTGAACGTCGTCTTTTCTTGGTCTTCCGGCGCAACAAATAGCCGGAATATCCGTCCAGAAAGCAATAGTATGGATGTCTTGTAAGACGTTCCAATATTTGGTCAATAAAAGGTAATGGAAAGTGGTCTTTACGTGTTACCTTGTTGAGTTTGCGGTAGTCAACGCAAACTCTCCAACCGGTTTGTGTCTTGCTTGGGACCATCTCTCCGAATTTATTCTCCACCATGGTGATTCCCCCCTTCTTTGGAACTACTTGGGTTGGACTGACCCACTTGCTATCCGAGATTGGGAAAATCATGTCCTCTTGGAGGAGCTTCAATACCTCCTTCTTGACCACATCCATCATCGGCGGATTCAACCTTCGTTGAGGTTTCCTAGATGGTTTCGCTTCATCGTCAAGTAGAATTATATCATGCAAGTGGATGGACTTATCCCTTTGATGTCTGCAATGGTCCATCCAAGGGTCGTCTTGTGTTATTTCAACATATTCACCAACTTGTCCTCTTGACCGGTTGTCAACTTCTTGGAGATGATCACCGGTAGTGTATTGTTGTCCCCTAGAAATGCATACTTGAGGTGAGGTGAAAGGTCTTTCAACTCTACCTCCGGTGCCTGCACTATAGATGGAACAAGCTTTTTGCTTAGGGTTAGTAAAGTGGGCCCAATGGCCAAAGTGGAGATAGGTAACCTCTTGTGCCCATCCAATTGGGCTAAGATCTCTTTCATGCTAGTTGTCAATGCAAATTCTAAATTATGATCATCAATGTCATGCTCAATTATATTTTTCAATTCGTCAATGTCAAAAATATCAAAAACATCTTGCACAAAAGGTTCAATAATATCAATGGCACATAAAGAATGATCATCAATAGGAAACTTCATTGCATCATATATGTCAAATTCGACTACTTCCCCATCAAACTCCATGGTAAGTTTGCCACTAACATAATCGATTTTAGTCCTAACAATTTTTAGGAATGCTCTCCCCAATAATATCGGTGCAGCATCTGAGACATTTTCCATGTCCATTACAAAGAAATCAGCAGGAAAAATCAGATTATCCACCATTGCCAATACAATCTCAATAATTCCTTTCGGGTAAACATTAGATCTATCACCAAGCTGTACTACAATCCGAGTTTCAGTTAATGGCCCAAGGCCAAGTGATTTATATATGGAGTATGGAAGGACATTAATAGATGCACCAAGATCAAGCATAGTTTTGTCAAAACGGGCCTATCACTGTCTAGGAAGGCAATCCTCCGGAGGATCTAGCTTCGATCCTTGTAATGGCTTCTGCCATTTTCCCAACCTGTTTCTCAAGGTTCTTGATGCTGGATTATGCTGTTTGGACATGAGTAGCAAAATGCTTAGTCAAAACCTGCAGCATATCCTCAGTTGATTGATACTTACCTTGGCGGGACTGCTGCTATTGGTTTTGTTGATCCCTCCACCGAAAGTTTTGTTGATCACGCCAATTTGGCATGAAATTCTGCACATATGGATCATTTCGTGGCCTTCGCTGCTGCTGTTGTCCGTAGCCCACTGCATTCACCTCAGCATCGTCGTCCTGGACTTGAGGGAACATGTCCGTTAGGTGGTAAGGGTCGGCACAAACTCCACATGTCTTAAGTTGTTGTGGGGTTCCCATAATTGTCAATCTCTTCACAATCTCTTTCAGCTCAGCAAGCTCAGCTGAGATCACACTTTTCCCAAGATTAATGGCATGAACTCCTCTCTTGGAATAAGTCCTTCCGAAGTTCCGAGTTCCCTCAGCTAGTTCTTAGCATGAAATATTGTGATATTTTAGGCACGTTTTCTAAACGTATTTGATTCATATTGATAGTCTTTGATTGAACATTGTTGCATAAGTGAGGTAGTTTTCTTATATTGTCGATATGGATGTCTACACTAGTTCTATGTTGATTATAGGTACTTAAGAGCTATTTCCGAACGGAATCGAGCAAAGAAGAGTTGATTTGATATGTCCATGGATTAAGGGCATTCTTAGGAGCAAATTGGAGTTTAGCTTGAGGAATGCACGAGGCTAGGGAAGAATCACGTTCTTGCCCTAAACCACGCTCTAAAATACGGCCGTACTACAAACCACGTTCAGTTCCACGGCCGTGGAAGTATGCAAGAAAAGCGTGATGCATTCCAATAACTATTACGGTCGTGGAACATATGGTGCAAACCGTGACCTAATCCACGCCCTAAATTACGGTCGTGGAAACTTCCACGACCGTGATCTTGGCGAATCTTTTTCGCCACACTTCGAAGCCACGATCTTTTGAAGATTGGGCCGGGCCGACATTTTGCCCTACAACTATAAAAAGACGGACGAAAGGAGATTCCGTCATCGGTGCTTATCCCCGCTTACACGCCCGCTACCTCGCTTTACATCATAGCTTAGAAGATTTAGACATCTCATTGGAGATCGAAGTTCGTGCTTGGATTTGCCCTAATCTCGCACTTGGTAGAGATTATCGGTGGGATTTCCATATTTCCCGGATAGACGGAAGATTCGGAAGGTTTCTTGAAAGAAGACTTCTCTTCTTGTTTAGGTTTGATTTAGAAGACGGATTGACATCCTGTTCTTCCTTCTTTCCAAAGATTGTGTTTGTTTGTTCTATTACGAATCTTTTGACGATATTTGTTCTTGATTGTGACTTTGAGATTGGTTTGAAGTTTATTGAAAGTTCTTGAAAGTTTTCATCTTTCTATCTTTTAATTCTTGAATTGATATTAACATGACTGTTATTGGCTAGAAACCCTTAACAATTCTAAGGTGAAGGGTTGATAGTTGTGGCTTAGATGATGATAGATCGATCGCAAACAGATTAGACCCTGAGAGTTTGAGAGAATCGTCGACGAACCCTAAATTACGGGATGTTCTTGAGTTCCACGACCGTGGAACCTCAAGATCCAACCGTAATTTCCTTCAAGTTTACGAATCTGCTTTTACTTTAATCCAAAGTTAAAGATTTGCTTTGATTTAGTTTAGACTTGTCTTTTCTAAGTGGTAGTGAAGCCTCAACAACCTCTACCTCGATTGTGAGTATCACAACCTCAATCGGTTAAGTTAGTCTTGATCCTTGGGTTACAAGTTTGGGTATTTGACACTAATTCTCACCTTTAGAATCCTTCTATATTGAGCCTCAACAACCTGTATAGAGAGTGCCTTGTAGGTGAGTCATATAAGGTTTTTGGAACTTCACCGTACGATTACCTTACATTAGTATACCTTTGCATATCTCAACTCTGTCTTTATATCATTAGTATATCTTGAATCGATTGCCACAGCTGGATACTTGGATCCTTGGGATTGTTGTTTTCCCAATATTTGCAAAACTCTCATATTTACTCGCTTGGTAATCTGCAATTGAATTTGTTCCCACCCAAATCCCTGTGTTCGATACTCTGGAATTCTTGCTTAGCTACGTCGATCCGTACACTGCGGGTTCGCTGCTTGATTCTAGTTTTATAAATTTAAAGCTTATTTGCACATACCTTTAGGGGCGAACAAGTTTTTGGCGCCGTTGCCGGGGATTTGGTTTCGGCCAAATTCGGTAGCCGGTTGTCAAGCTTGGGAGCTTGCTCTTGTTATTTGATATCTTTTTGAGTGCATGCGCAGGTCTAGAAACACCGAAGATCTCTTACCTCTTGATCAAGAGCTAGAGAAAACTTTAAGGCAAAAGCGCAAGGAAAAGAAGATGGCTGAAGAACACGAACGTGATCTTCAAGCGGAGTTGGCGGAGAAGGAAGCTCAACTCCAATGGAACGAGAATCTCCGCCGGGATGAAACGGATCGTCATCAATCCGAAATCAGCAAACTACAGGATACGATGTTCCAAATGAGGATAGAGTTGAGCGACCTTAAGAATAAAGGAAGCAAGAAATCCTCAAGGAGGGGATCAAGAACTAGAAGAAGAAGTCACTCATCCGCTGATGATAGTGATTCTTCCATGCCACCGTTAGAGGAGATTGATCCCACGATCAATATGAATCCTTTCCATCCACAAGGAGCTGCTAATCGCCGCATTCTACCTAGAAATGTGAGGGTCGAACGTGTGGACAATGAGCCAAGAACTCTTGGCCAGCGGATGGATCCAACACAACAACCACGCCGCTTGGGCGTGAATTTTGATGCTGAAGATGTGCAAGGGTTTAGCTTTAACCCTCAAGTTATTACTCTTGTTCGCCAAAACCAATTTGGCGGTACAAGCGCTGAATCTCCACACCAACACTTGCAAAACTTTGAGTGTATGATGGAGACGATGAGACCGAAGAATGCTACTACCAACAGCTACAAGCTCAAACCCTTCTTCTTCTCTTTGAAGGGGAAAGCGTTGTCATGGTATCAAGCTCTTCCTAGTGGGAAACTAGATACGTGGGAAGACCTTTCCGCGGAGTTCCCCACCAAATTCTTTCCGCCTTCCAAAACGGCGGAACTTAGAGGTAAGATTAATGCTTTTTCCATGAGACCTTACGAAAGTTTGTTTCAATCTTGGGAAAGGTTTCAGGATTTGCTCTTGGATTGCCCTCATCATGGCATATCCAAGCTTGCCTTGCTGGAGATTTACTACAAGGGGCTGGATGCGGGAACGCAATTCAACCTCCAATCCCTCTCATGTAGAACGTTTATGGACATGAGAGAAGATGACGCTTGGGACTTCATTGAGAAGCAAGCAAGAGTCATAGAGAAGTATTCCCACCGGAAAGTGGAGGGAAATCGTGTGGAGCAAGGAGCAAAGCTCACACACGAAGCTCAAAATCAGATTTTCTCCCTCAACAATGAGATCAAAGAGTTGAAGGAGGCTATCAAGACCAACTTCCCAAAGCAACAAGGGAAGGATGTTGGTTATTTGGGCAACAACAATAACCGGAGCAACAACCGGAATAACAACTGGAATGGAAACAACAACAACCGGAACAACGATTGGAACAACAATAGGGGTTCAAACAACAACAATTGGCGCTCCAATCAACAAAATTCCGGTAACTCTTATCCTTCCAATTCTAATTCACTAACTCCACCTTCCTCTTCCTCTACTCCTTTGAAAAGCCAGGGGCAATCATCTAATGGAGGAAACACTTCGGGGAAGGAGAAGCCCGATCCCATATTGGAAACGATTTTGGGAAAGCTTCAAGGGTTGGAGAACCGCCTCATCAAAGTTGATGATCAAGTCTCTGAGGTTGACAAAGCTCAAAAGGTTTTAGAAAACCAAATGTTCAACCACGCGCAGGAAGTTCCTAGGAATCAAGGGAAACTTCCAGGAAAGACGGAGGACAACCCTAAAGGAAGGGTGATGGCGATAACAACTAGGAGCGGAGTGACTACTACCGATCCGCAACCTACGTTCGTTGAAGTCCCCGTAGAGAAGGACAAAGAGAAGGGGAAGGAGAAGGAAGATGTTTATGTTCCTCCTCTAGCTTACAAACCTCCCCTACCATTCCCTCAATCTAGAGCGGGAGCGCGCCTAGACAAACAATTCGGTAAGTTTATAGAACTTATGAGTAAGCTGCATATTAATATACCATTTATTGATGCTATTGTAGGTATGCCGGCTTATGGCAAGTTCTTGAAGGAGCTTCTCTCTAACAAGAGGAAGCTAGAAGACTTCGGTGAGGTCAAGATGAGTTCGGATTCTTCGGATCTCATCAAGACCATGAAGGAGAAAATGCCCCCAAAATTGAAGGATCCGGGGTCATTTTGTATTCCCATTGGAGTGGGAGATGTCACATACGACGCTTTATGTGACTTAGGAGCAAGTGTGAGCATCATACCACTTGCATTGTGCAGGAAGATCGGTTTAGGCGACCCTAAACCGGTGAAGATGACGTTATACATGGCGGATAGATCCATCACTCGCCCAGTCGGTATTGTAGAAGACGTCCCGGTCAAGCTAGGTAAATTCTTTATTCCCATTGATTTTGTCGTGCTTGACATTCCTGCAGATAGTCCGGTCCCGATCATACTCGGAAGACCGTTTCTTGCAACTTCCGGCTGCATGGTCGATTGCAAGAATGGTAGACTCGCTTTTGATATTGGAGAAGAGAAAGTAGAATTCGTTCTTTCCACTCTAGTCAAGGAGCCGATCTTCGACGAGGATATTTACGATGTCCAAGATGAAGAAGGTTTATCTAGGGAGGAGGTAAGCGCGATTCTCTTTAACGATCCTTTACAAAAAGCTATTATTATGAGTCTAACAGATGTAGGGGAAGAGGAAGAGTGCAAAGAGGAAATTGAAGCCTTGGAAGAACAAGAAGAGATGCATGAAGAGGAGTTTGAGAAACTCCACGATGAGGCTGAGAATGTTAGAATCCACGGTCATACATTGTATTCCACGGCCGTGGATTTCACAACCAAAAACGTCCTTCACTCTAGGGGATTATACGGTCGTGGAGAAGATGTGACAACCGTATTTCCCTTCCACGCCCTAAACCACGGCCGTGGAAGCCAAGATCCACCCGTAATTTTGGCCGTGGAAGAGAGTGATCGAGGCACTTCTTCAACTTCTTCTGATTCTTCTCCCACACACTCAACACCCTTAGAAACTTCTAAGGAGACATCGAATGCTCCTCAAGGATCGTTGGAAGCTCCGAAAGCAATGGAACTCAAACCACTTCCTACTCATCTAAGGTACGCTTTTCTAGGATCTAATTCTACCTTTCCGGTTATCGTTAGTTCCGAACTAAGCATAGATGAACATGAACAGCTCATGATTGTCCTTAGGAAACATAGAAAAGCCATAGGCTATACTATTGAGGACTTAGTAGGAATTAAACCCTCCCTATGCATGCATAAGATATTAATGGAGGAAGACTTTAGAACTTCGAGACAACCTCAAAGGCGGTTGAATCCGACCATGAATGAGGTTGTCAAGAAGGAAATTCTTAAACTTCTTGATGCAGGTATCATCTATCCTATCTCCGATAGTAAGTGGGTGAGTCCAGTTCAAGTAGTTCCGAAGAAGGGAGGAATGACGGTCATCACCAACAAATACAACGAACTCATTCCTACCCGAACCTTGACTGGATGGCGGATGTGCATAGACTACCGCAAGCTCAACAACGCAACGCGGAAGGATCACTTTCCATTGCCATTCATCAATCAAATGCTTGAAAGGTTAGCACAACATTCGCATTTTTGCTACCTTGACGGTTATAGTGGTTTCTTTCAGATTCCGATACATCCGGATGATCAAGAGAAGACCACATTCACGTGCCCTTGGGGTACGTTCGCCTATAGGAGAATGCCGTTCGGGCTTTGTAACGCCCCAGCCACCTTTCAACGGTGCATGATGGCCATCTTCTCCGAATATGTAGAGGAAATCATGGAAGTCTTCATGGACGACTTCTCCGTATACGGTTCCTCTTTTAACAATTGCCTTTCTAACCTTTCTCTTGTTTTACAAAGGTGTGAAGACACTAACCTAGTTCTTAATTGAGAGAAGTGTCAATTCATGGTTAAGGAAGGAATTGTATTAGGTCACTTAGTCTCTAGTAGAGGGATAGAGGTAGACAAGGCTAAGATAGAGACCATAGAGAAACTTCCTCCCCCAATTTCGGTGAAAGGGATAAGAAGTTTCCTAGGACATGCTGGATTTTATAGACGTTTCATTAAGGACTTTTCTAAGATATCAAAACCTCTCACTAATCTATTGATAAAGGATGCGGTTTTTGAGTTTTCGCAGGAATGTTTGGATGCGTTTAACACCATTCGGCAAGCTCTAATTTCAGTACCTATTATCCAACCTCCGGATTGGACTCTTCCCTTTGAGATTATGTGCGACGCTAGTGACGTAGCAATTGGAGCTGTTCTTGGACAACGAAAGGAAGGGCGAACCCACGCAATATACTACGCTAGCAAGACGCTAGATGAAGCACAGTTCAACTATGCCACTACCGAAAAAGAGTTTTTAGCCATTGTCTACGCTATTGACAAATTTCGCTCTTATCTTGTAGGTGCAATGCTGATTGTCTACACGGATCATGCTGCGATCCGGTACCTCCTTGCGAAGAAAGATGCGAAACCAAGGCTGATTAGATGGATTCTTCTCCTACAAGAATTCGATCTTGAGATCCGCGACAAGAAAGGTTCAGAAAATTCTGTTGCGGATCATTTGAGTCGTCTAACACATCTAGAGGACGACCATCTACCCATTGATGACTCCTTTCCGGACGAACACCTACACATCATAGAGGAGTGCATCAACGTGATCTCCAAAGGTAACGAACCATGGTTTGCTGACTTTGTTAACTATTTGGTTTGCCAGGAGACACCGCCCGGACTATCCTACGCACAAAGGAAGAAGTTCTTTAAGGACGTCCGGGAATACTATTGGAACGAGCCTCTCCTCTTTAAGAGAGGTCCGGATGGCATCATTCGGCAATGTGTGCCGGAAGATGAAATACAAAGTGTCATCCGCCATTGTCATTCACTACCTTGTGGAGGACACGCTAGTTCGAACAAGACTAGCGCAAATGTATTGCAATCTGGATTCTTTTGGCCTACTTTATTTAGAGATGTGCAATCCTTTGTTTCTTGCTGCGATGCTTGTCAAAGAACAGGCAATATTTTTAGAAGGAACGAGATGCTCCTCAACAACATCCAAGAGGTGGAGATTTTCGACGTTTGGGGAGTCGATTTCATGGGACCATTCTCATCTTCTGGTGGAAACCAATACATACTATTGGCGGTAGACTACGTTTCTAGATGGGTGGAAGCAATCGCCTCTCCCACAAATGATGCCATGGTGGTGGTTAAGTTCTTCTACAAGACCATCTTCCCGCGATTTGGGACGCCAAGGACGATCATTAGTGATGGAGGTTCTCACTTCATAGCCCGTCGCTTTAAAGCTCTTCTAGCTAAGTATGGGGTTACTCACAAGATCGCTACCCCTTACCATCCACAAACTAGTGGACAAGTTGAGATCTCAAATAGGGAGATCAAAGGAATCTTAGAGAAGACGGTTTCAAGGACTAGGAAGGATTGGTCCTTGAAGCTAGATGATGCATTATGGGCGTACCGGACTGCATACAAGACTCCCATAGGAACCACACCATACAACCTTGTGTATGGGAAGTCTTGTCACTTGCCGGTAGAGTTGGAGCACAAAGCGTTTTGTGCTATCAAGTGGCTGAATTTCGGCATGAAGGAAGCAGGAGAGAAGCGTCTCCTAGACATCAATAAGCTGGATGAACTCCGCTTGAACGCCTATGAAAACGCCAAGATCTACAAGGAAAGGGCAAAGCGTTGGCATGATAAGCATATCATTCCAAAGGACTTCAAAGAAGGAGATCAAGTTCTCCTCTTCAATTCAAGACTTCGCCTCTTTCCAGGTAAGCTTAAATCCCGTTGGACCGGACCTTTTCTAATTAAGCGTATTTTCCCCCATGGTGCAGTTGAAGTATGGGGTGAAGCGAGCGGAAGTTTTAAGGTGAACGGCCAACGACTCAAGAAGTATACGCCGGAACTCCAAGCTGAGGAGTTCGCGCCTACCGCACTCGAATAAGTGCGAGATTGGTCTAGCTACGGACCTTAAACAAAGCGCTTCTTGGGAGGCAACCCAAGGTATTGCATTCTCGTTTTTGTTTTCGATTCATAGTTTAGCTTAGAATAGACGTTTTTGCTTTGTTTTTGCCCTCGATTTCTTCCGGTATGTTCGTGTTTTTGGTTGTAGGATCGATGGAAAAGGAAAAGGGAAGAATAATGTTGAAGAAAAGCGACGAAATTCGGACTTTGGAGCTTTACAGGAGGTTCCACGGTCTAAATTACGGTCGTCATAGCTACAGTGGCCGTAATTCCCAAAAGCCTTTGAAAAATCACAAAAACCATGGTTCCGTACACTTCCACGGCCGTGGAACACCCCGACAGACCGTGATTTTCAAAATTTTGCCTGCAACTATATAAGCCACATTCTTCACAAACTCATCCCAAAAATCCCTCTTTCCACGACCTAATTGCCGAAAATCCACGACCTCCTCAAAATCCTCGTTTCTTAATCGTTTCTAACGATTCTTCTTCCCAAACTGCAGCAAATTCAACCACAAACAAGATCCAAGCGACGAATCGAACGGAAATTCACCAACAAACGCGCATTTCGGATTTTTCAATCCAAAAAAGAGGTTTTCTTTTCCCTTCTTGATTCTCGCCAATTTGGTTCGTTTTTGCTATAGATTTTTAGGAAGAACTGATAGAGACTGGAAGGAATTAGACTAGGACTGCTTGTTGTGGTGATTGATTGCTGAATTGCTGAGATTCGTGATTTTCTGAGACGAATCACGGTCTCTGGGTAAACCACGGCCGTAATTCTTGAAGAAGAGACCGTAATTTTTGTGCATAATGGATTTTGTAAGGAGAGTGTCGGGAAGGATAAAAGAGAAGAAGGGTAACCAGAATAAGAAAAGAAAGGGTAATCCTTCCTCCTCCTCATCCTCTAGGGCACCACCACCATCCTCACCTTCACCACCATCTTCATCTTCACCTCCATCCTCACCTCCTCACCCTAGAGTCCCGACCATACATGAGAACCATCTTGCTGCATTGGAGAAGATTCAGAAGAGGCCAGTGATTGGCCCTAGATATTTGTTGTTGGAGGACCTAGCTCCTCTCAACATTGTGGAGGATCTTACTTGGCTCTTGGATAGAGCCGGATTAGTTGTCTTCTCGGCTATCCGAGAAGACGCATATGAGGAGATTACACGGGAGGTTGTGACGTCTTTCGAGCACAGCCACGTAGATAGGACCGTCTCTTTCCGTCTCATGGAAAGAGACTACCATTTGAGTATCGTTGAGTTTGGAACTACTTTTGGGTTTCATGAGACCTTCAATGGTCGATTTCCGAGTGGTGTTTACCCCAAGGACTTTTGGAAGGAAGTTACAATGATTTACGCCGACGAGGACCGTTGGCAACCCGTTGATACCAAGGCTAGATTGATGTACCATCTAGCCTTGAAGATAGCTCACCGTGTTCTTTCGGAGTGTCTCTTTCCTAGGACGGAGACGCCCCAAAAGATCAAGACGGATGAGTTATTCTTACTCTATTGCATGCTTTATGGACGCCGTGCAGATTGTGCTACTCTCTTGGCTGCTACTATGAGCAAGCTCAAGAACAAGGCGAAGGGAAACATCGGATATGGTGGGATAGTTACCCACATTGCTAGGAGTTTTGGTGTGGATTTTTCTGCTTGCACCCGCATACCGGCCGTTCCTTTAGGGTTACATGCTTTCATGGTTAGGGGTCTCATCTTCCCCACACATAGAGGTCCGCCTTATGCGGGCATGCCTTGGGAGAGTAGGACGGGCAGGGGTATAGAGTGGCTGCCGGAGTACTCCATTATGGCGGGACGCCATAATTGGAAGGATACGTTCGCTGATATGCACGCGAACAGGCTAGTAGCTCCCCCTTATGTCCCACCACCGGTTGTCGAGGAGGAGGATATGGGAGATCAGTTTGAGAGTGGAGGAGGAGCGGAGCAGGAGTTTGGCACATTTCTGGACCAGCCGGAGGCGGCCCCAGATGTACCTAGACGCTCTCCACGTCCAGATAGAGCCTCAGGCTCGTCATCTCGCCGCGCTAGCGTGAGTAAGAGGCCCACGTGGATGACCACACCTCCCACATGGTATGGCGTTCCCCCTCCTTGGTCGACAGAGCAGCCAGCACCACCACCACCAGCACCAGCACCATCCGACGCCCCAGCATGGTACAGTCACGCCCCGGGATGGTACGAGCAGATGCCGGATTGGGCTACCGGACTTTCAGAGAGAGTTGGAGCGTTGGAGATCCGGGCCGACGCTAGAGACGGACGCCTCGACGACCTCGACCACATGATGAGGGACGTCTACCGCCAGCAGTTTGAACGGCCCTACGACTCCAGCTTCTCTCCATTCCCGCCTCCGCCGGCGGCGCAGTGATTTGATGCATGACCGTTCGCTTTAGACATTCCACCGCCACATTGTGAGTTTCTTTTTCTTTTCTTTCTTTTCTTTCTTTCTTATGAACATTAGGGACAATGTTCGTCCTAAGTATGGGGTGGGATGTACTAAAAGTTTGTAATTACTCTACTTACTATGTTCGCTTTCATTTGAGACTATCATTGCATGTTCATTATGTGTTGCACGTTTCATTTTCGCATTGCATGAAAAAGAACTTTAAAAACCCATAAAAATTGAAAAATTTTGAAAATTTTGTACTTCTAATGAATTGAGATGATTTCCATGATAATCACTACTTGTGAATTGAGTTTGATGACAATTGCATGCTTAAAAGAATAGTGAATCGAAAAGGAATTGAATGAATGAATTATACCTCTTTTGCAAGTTTCATAATGTGATTATGTTACCTAAATCATGCTAAGAAATTGAAGTTGAAATCACGTTATAAGTTCCTATACTTCTTGTTGAGATGATTAAGGCAATTCGATACTTTCTTTCTTCTTTCTTTGATCATTTTAGCTCCTCATTGAAATATTGACCTCCTTTACCCATCCGGGAATTTTGGAGAAGTGAATGAAAAAGGCATGTGTGATGTGGGAGGGCCATGAGAGCAATTATTTGCAATCAAATGAATAGAAAGAAATTGTAGGTTTGGGGAAGTCAATCATGACGATGAGTAACTCGGCACCATTCACATAGCCGGGTGTTTGTGTCTTGCCAAAGTCCGATTGAGCGATATTCCTAGCGGATTATGGTATGTGCGCTAAGGGCTTGAGGCATCTCATGAAAATTGAGAAACGCCGATCTCCTAGGCTTCGGTTTTTGTGCACCTCTGTCCATAACTCCAAAAGTAAAGTCGAAAAATGAAAAGAAGAGAGCGAAGCTCTAAGTTGAAGTGTTGCGGGAACCGAATAAGAAGAAGAAGATAGTTGTCCACTTTCCCGGATTCAAGAACAACATTCCCTAAAGGTTTCCTTCCCTTCCACATTCTAGACCTTTTCTTTGAAAGTCCTTAAGATCAAAAGAATGTTATAAGACTTTGTTATCTAAATTGAAGTTTCTTGTGTTTGATTTTGATAATGTTTGAAGGTTATGATGCTTGTTTAGAAGTTTGATTTATTCATGAATTTTCTTTACTTTTTACTCTTTGATTGAGTGTGTGAAAGTTTGATAAACGATTGAAGCAAGGTTTGAGAATGATCTATTCTCTAGAAGGCACATTCATCCAATAGAAGGTACACATATTTCATCCTAACTCTTGTTTAAAGCTTTTTGAAAGACCTTGCTTAGGGACAAGCAAGTGTTAAGTATGGGGTTATTTGTTAGCATGAAATATTGTGATATTTTAGGCACGTTTTCTAAACGTATTTGATTCATATTGATAGTCTTTGATTGAACATTGTTGCATAAGTGAGGTAGTTTTCCTATATTGTCGATATGGATGTCTACACTAGTTCTATGTTGATTATAGGTACTTAAGAGCTATTTCCGAACGGAATCGAGCAAAGAAGAGTTGATTTGATATGTCCATGGATTAAGGGCATTCTTAGGAGCAAATTGGAGTTTAGCTTGAGGAATGCACGAGGCTAGGGAAGAATCACGTTCTTGCCCTAAACCACGCTCTAAAATACGGCTGTACTACAAACCACGTTCAGTTCCACGGCCGTGGAAGTATGCAAGAGAAGCGTGATGCATTCCAGTAACTATTACGGTCGTGGAACATATGGTGCAAACCGTGACCTAATCCACGCCCTAAATTACGGTCGTGGAAACTTCCACGACCGTGATCTTGGCGAATCTTTTTCGCCACACTTCGAAGCCACGATCTTTTGAAGATTGGGCCGGGCCGACATTTTGCCCTACAACTATAAAAAGACGGACGAAAGGAGATTCCGTCATCGGTGCTTATCCCCGCTTACACGCCCGCTACCTCGCTTTACATCATAGCTTAGAAGATTTAGACATCTCATTGGAGATCGAAGTTCGTGCTTGGATTTGCCCTAATCTCGCACTTGGTAGAGATTATCGTTGGGATTTCCATATTTCCCGGATAGACGGAAGATTCGGAAGGTTTCTTGCAAGAAGACTTCTCTTCTTGTTTAGGTTTGATTTAGAAGACGGATTGACATCCCGTTCTTCCTTCTTTCCTAAGATTGTGTTTGTTTGTTCTATTACGAATCTTTTGACGATATTTGTTCTTGATTGTGACTTTGAGATTGGTTTGAAGTTTATTGAAAGTTCTAGAAAGTTTTCATCTTTCTATCTTTTAATTCTTGAATTGATATTAACATGACTGTTATTGGCTAGAAACCCTTAACAATTCTAAGGTGAAGGGTTGATAGTTGTGGCTTAGATGATGATAGATCGATCGCAAACAGATTAGACCCTGAGAGTTTGAGAGAATCGTCGACGAACCCTAAATTACGGGCTGTTTTTGAGTTCCACGACCGTGGAACCTCAAGATCCAACCGTAATTTCCTTCAAGTTTACGAATCTGCTTTTACTTTAATCCAAAGTTAAAGATTTGCTTTAATTTAGTTTAGACTTGTCTTTTCTAAGTGGTAGTGAAGCCTCAACAACCTCTACCTCGATTGTGAGTATCACAACCTCAATCGGTTAAGTTAGTCTTGATCCTTGGGTTACAAGTTTGGGTATTTGACACTAATTCTCACCTTTAGAATCCTTCTATATTGAGCCTCAACAACCTGTATAGAGAGTGCCTTGTAGGTGAGTCATATAAGGTTTTTGGAACTTCACCGTACGATTACCTTACATTAGTATACCTTTGCATATCTCAACTCTGTCTTTATATCATTAGTATATCTTGAATCAATTGCCACAGCTGGATACTTGGATCCTTGGGATTGTTGTTTTCCCAATATTTGCAAAACTCTCATATTTACTCGCTTGGTAATCTGCAATTGAATTTGTTCCCACCCAAATCCCTGTGTTCGATACTCTGGAATTCTTGCTTAGCTACGTCGATCCGTACACTGCGGGTTCGCTGCTTGATTCTAGTTTTATAAATTTAAAGCTTATTTGCACATACCTTTAGGGGCGAACACTAGTTCGTGCATCTTTTCCAAAGCAAGGTCAGTGGTGGAATTAAGAATGTTATCTCCACAAGCAGCATCGACGATCCTCCTTTCGTTGTCAAGTAAGCCATTGTACAATTACAAGACTAGGTCCTGAGTCGAATACCCATGGAAAGGACAGCTGGATCGGAGGCGTGCAAACCGTTTGAAGTACTCATAGAGAGTCTCGTCCGCCTCTTTTTCGACGCTGCTTCTAGCTTTCTTCAAGCTATTGACCTTCTTAGCTAGAAAGTACTTCTCTAGAAACGCCTTGTGGAGATTCTCCCAAGTATCGATGTTTCCATATGGAAGGTGGTAGTACCAATCATCCGCTCCTTCCTTGAGCGTGAAACCAAACGCCCTCATCTTGATTTGCTCTTCCGTAATGTTGGCCGGTTTCATGCTCATACACACGGTATGAAACTTTCCAAGGTGCTTGATGGGGTCTTCACCACTCAACTCATGGAATGATGGGAGCAAGTGGATCAGTCCCGGCTTGAGCTCAAAATTGACACCTTCCCCTATTGCCGGTATAGTAACCGTAAGGGGGTGTAGAGTCAAGTCCGGCTGCGTGAGTTGGCTGTAACACCCCGAATCTGCGGGATGTCGGAATGCTACGGGCGACACCACACAATGGGTCCCGACCCTTAGCCTGACAACAATCTCACCGGACTTTTCCAACAAGCCACAAATTAAAGGCATAAAACTCAAAAGTGGTTTATGATGTATGCAAGAAAGAATGGAAAAGGGTGCACGTTGGAAACTTAGCCGAGTCCTCAAAACGACGTAACGTAAAGGAATCCAAACATACAAAGAGACGTAAATCATCAAAACAAAGAAACCCCCAAAAACGTCCTCATCCTATAATGTACAGAGACCACTCAGTTGTCCACTCCTCCACCTCACTCGGCGGCGCCCTTAACATGCAAGGCATCTACACAAAAAGGTTTTAAAAAGTTGGCTCACATTCTATGCATTATAAGAATAATATGGCACAAGCACACACATGAAAACACAAAGCACACAATATGAACATTCATACAATATTATCTTTTTAGGTTGTTCCATATCTAATTCATTTGTTCCCAGTGTGACACGAGAGTCTTATAACTCTCGCCTCTGTCCCCGTGTAACCAACGGGAGTGTGGCGGCGCCCAACCCGTATACCCTGTGGGAGTGATGAAGAAGCCCGCCCGTATACCGTGTATGGCATGGTCGCAGAGATCCCCCTAGTCTCCCTGATCTCACCGCCGATAATAATAATAATAGTAACAATGGGCCAATAAAATAAGGTCAAGTAAACCTAATCCATTTTCATGCTTGAAAGCAGTAAACACACACCACCATATACATACAAATAAGGCATAAAAGCGGCTAAGTAAGTCCGTGGACTTACCTCGTCCCAAGCTAATCAAACCAACGATCACACTTTCCGGAAAGGAGAACCAATGCCTGACCAACAAGGTATGCATGTCAACAACAACTCACAACACACTCCAAGTCTCTCCAAAGCTAAACTAAGCAAGGGGTTCAACAACTAGAAGCTAGGAAGACTCTCTTGAGCCTCTAGGAAGTCAAGGACAAGATAAGCAAGGGTAGGAGGGAACAACAGCCTACAACTCAAGAGAAATCAAGTGCACAACCAAGCTGGACTAAGAGGGTAAGAAGGGAGAGAGACCACAAGGCCTTCACACACACAAGATCACTAAAGGTTCAAGGGCACCTAAGTTCAAGCCACTAAATGGCATTCTCGTAAGTCCTAGGTCCAACCTAAACATGCTTCTAACTAAGCAACAACATAAGGTCCAAGGAAGGAACGAAGAGGGAAGGAGGAAGGAACCTACTAGTGAAGAAAACGCAGTTGCGGAAGCAAGCTGGCGCCCCAGCGGGACCCTGTCGCCGCCCCTGCGGATTCCTGGCGCCGCCCCTACGCCTCTGGTGGCCGCCCCTGCAGTGGCTCTGGCCGTCCCTGCGGTGGCCTCAATCCGCCCCCGCGCCTCAGGCAATCCACCCCCGCGGTCGAACAGCAGAAAGTCCGTCTTCTTCATTTCTTCGACTGGTTCTTTGCTCCTAGTGCCTCCTTCTCTTGCTAGGCTTCCTCCAAACCTTCACCACGGGTCTTAGCGTACTCACCACGACCTAAACGAGCTAAGGAAAGGGACATGCAAGGGTTTACTAGATTTCTCTTCAAAATTTTCCTCCATGGCTATGGAAATGAAGAGAAGAGAAGGAAGAGATAACCAGCAAAAAGAGGAAGGAATGAAGGAGTTTACCTATCACAACAGAAAACGTTCATGCGGGAAATAAGCCGAACCCAGAAAGATGTCCCCTCACTCCTCTTTCCGAGGTCGGAAATAGAAAGATGTCCCCCTCCCCGCGTTAAAATCCGAACCCAGAAAACGTGCCTGCGGGAAATAAGCCGCAGACACGGAAAAGTCGGAAACAACTCGACTTCCGGAAATAGAATTTCCGGAAGTTACAACTAATCCCCCTAAAACAAGTTTCGTCCCGAAACTTGCAAAAGGTACTCGTGAAGCACACTCGAAACGTGAGGAATTCATCACGCCACTATCGATCTCAAGCCCAACGTCATACTTGTGAAAACGCCGCACGAGGTAAACATATACATACAAAACATGTCACAACACAAGCACATAAGTAAGGTCAAGGAAGAAGCTCGGGACTAACCCGACTGCCCTATCGGTGTCTCTAAACTCGCATAAAACTCGGAATAGTTCCTCCGGATACTATCCTCTGTCTCCTTATTAGCCTCGTCAGCTCCTCGCCTCGACCACTGCACTCTCAGCATCGGTATCTCCTTCGATCGAAGGCGTCTCGTACTCCGCTCTAAAACCGCTATCGGGTGCTCTGCAAAGGTATGGTCCAGCTCGACCACAAGGTCCTCGTGACTAATAATGTGTCTCGGGTCGTGGATATACTCCCTCAACTGAGACACATGGAATACTGGATGTATGCCCTCCAACCGGGGTGGTAGTGCAAGTCGGTATGCTACCTCGCCAACTCTCTCCACTATCTCGAATGGGCTGACATATCGGGGGCTCAACTTCCCCTTAATGCCGAACCGTCTGACACCCCGTGTCGGGGATACCCTCAACCACACCTGGGATCCTATCCTGAACTCGGGAGGTCTACGCCTCCTATCCGCGTACGATCTTTGACGACTTTGAGCGGTCAACATCCTCTCCCGTATCAAGGCAACTCTAGCCATGTCATCCTGTATTTGATCCGGAGCTATGACACTAGAACTCCCATGCTCATCCCAGCATAAGGGAGTGCGGCATCTCCTCCCATATAATGCCTCATACGGTGCCATCCCAATCGACGCATGCCAGCAATTATTATACGAAAACTCTACCAATGGGAGGTGGTCTGGCCATACCTGCCCCCAGTCTAGTACACATGCACACAACATGTCCTCCAATGTCTGAATAGTCCACTCTGACTGGCCGTCGGTCTGCGGGTGGTAGGCGGTGGTAAAATGAAGAATCGATCCTAGGGCGGCATGTACCTGCTGCCAAAACGTCGAGGTAAAACGCCCGTCCCTATCCAAGATAATGGTCCTCGGTACTCCGTGAAATCTCACAACCTGACGGGTAAACTCCTCGGCTAGACGACTCACCGGCCACGCCTCCCGGATGGGGATAAAACGTGCGGTCTTCTTCAACCGATCTACTACTACCCAAATCGCGTCAAAGCTCCTACTCGGTCTGAACCCGGTGACGAAGTCCATCGATATATCCTCCCACTTCCACTGCGGCACGAGTAGTGGGTGGAGCTCTCCTCCATGTCTCCGGTGCTCAATCTTGACCTGCTGGCAGGTCGCGCATCGGGCTACATATCTCGCTACATCGGGCTTGAGCCCGCCCCACCAATAAGATCTCCTCAGGTCCTGATACATCTTATTCGTGCCTGGATGCACAGAGTAAGGTGTCGAATGTGCCTCACACAAAATCCTCAGGTCCTGATACATCTTATTCGTGCCTGCGGTGCCTCTCCTCGGATCATCCCATCTCTGATCCTCTTCAAAACCGGGCATCCCTCCTACTTCAGCCGGATTTCTCCGGACAGGTCAAGGAGTACCTCCAACTCGGACAAACAAACATCCATATCCTGGAATCAAATATCCATCTCTAACTCCGTAAAATCCCTCCTCGATTGAGGCTGGACCGTAAGCCGTGCTATAGCCTCCTCTCGGGGAGTCCTCCTACTCAAGGCATCGGCGACTACGTTCGCCTTCCCCAGATGGTACAAAATCTCCAAATCAAAGTCCTTAATGAGCTCCAACCATCTCCTCTGGCGGTTATTCAACTCCCGTTGAGTGAATATATACTTTAAACTCTTATGGTCTGTGAAGATCTGGCACGTAGCCCCGTACAAGTAATGCCGCCAGATCTTCAAGGCATGAATCACTGCCGCTAGCTCGAGATCGTGGGTGGGATAGTTCTCCTCGTACGGCTTCAGCTGCCGCGAAGCGTATGCAATAACCCTACCCCTCTACATTAAAACGCACCCCAAGCCGAGCTTGGAGGCGTCACTATGTACGACAAAATCCTCTACACCCTCGGGCTGGCCCAACATAGGAGCGGAGGTCGACCTCCTCTTCAGCTCCTCAAAGCTGCTCTAGCAAGGCTTGGACCAGACGAACCGGGTGGACTTCCTCAGCAAGGAAGTAAACGGGTGTGCAATTACGGAGAAACCCTCAACAAAACGGCGGTAATACCCCGCTAAGCCCAAGAAACTACGCACCTCTTTGACCGTCCTAGGAGGCATCCATGAGGAAACGAACTCTATCTTCGCCGGGTCAACCATGACACCCTTAGCGGAAACTATATGACCTAGGAATGCTACCTCGGACATCCAAAACTCGCACTAAGAGAGCTTTGCATAAAGCTCTCTATCCTGGAGGACTCGAAGACCTGTCCTCAGGTGCCCCGCATGCTCCTTCCTACTCCGGGAGTAGACTAAGATATCATCTATAAACACCACCACGAACTGGTCCAAGAAGTCGATGAAGATACGGTTCATCAACTCCATGAAGATGGCAGGTGCATTCGTGAGCCCGAAGGGCATCACGACAAACTCATAATGGCCATATCTCGTCCTAAATGCCGTCTTCGGCACGCCCTCCTCTCTCACCTTCAGTTGGTGATAGCCCGACCTCAAATCAATGCGTGAGAAACCGAGGCTCCCTGTAACTGGTCTAAAAGATCGTCGATGTGCGGTAGAGGGTACTTGTTCTTGATGGTGACTTTGTTCAATTCTCGGTAATCGATACAAAGCCTCAAAGATCCGTCCTTCTTCTTGACGAAGAGGACCGGTGCACCCCAAGGGGAAAAGCTAGGGCGTATAAAATCTCCCTCCGCTAACTCCTCGAGCTGCTTCTTCAGCTCCAGCAACTCGATCGGCGCCATGCGGTATGGAGCCTTGGAGATCGGCCTCGTGCCGGGCTCTAACTCAATAGCAAAATCCACGCTCCTCTGTGGTGGCAATCCGGGTGGCTCCCCAAATACATCCTCGAACTCACAAGCCACGGGAATCTCCTCTAGCGACGGTCCCGTCTCCTCCTTCATGGCATAGCACCAGAAGGCCTCGCATCCCTGTCCGATAAGTCTCGCGGCTCGGACCGTGCTAATGACTGTACCGGTCTTCCCGAGGTCCCAACCTCGGAAAATCACCTTATGTCCCGTCTCCGTGGCAACTATCACGGTCCTCCGACTAATGTCCAAAACGGCTCGGTGACGGTCCATCCAGTTCATGCCAAGGATGACTTCTTCATGCACTAAGTGCATGACATAGAAGTCGGCTAACCAATCTCGGTTTCCCAAACGTATGGGACAACCGCGTACCTCTCGGGTACCACTAACCCTACCCCCATCGGGTAACCCCACAACAAAGGGTCTCCCCTCTACTGTAACTAAGGACAACATAACTACACAATCATCAAAAACAAAAGAGTGTGTGGCACCCGTATCAAACAATACTCGGACCGGAAGTCCATGGATCTGAATAGTACCTGTAGTTGCCGGCGCTGCTGGATCCACAACGCTACTCAACTCAAACACCCTGGCCTGTGTGCCATGGGTCTTCTGTGTACCTCCAACACGGCCTCTACCACGGCCCGGGTACAAGTTGGAAACTCAGCTGAGTCCTCAAAATGACATAACGTAAAGGAATCCAAACATACAACGAGACGTAAACCGTCAAAACAAAGAAACCCCCAAAACGTCCCCGTCCTATAATGTACGGAGACCACTCGGCTGTCCACTCCTCCACCTCACTCGGCGGCGCCCTTAACCTACAAGGCATCTACACAAAACGGTTTTAAACCGTTAGCTCACATTCTATGCATTATAAGAATAATATGGCACAAACAAGCACATGAAAACACAAAGCACACAACATGATCATTCATACATAATATCTTTTTAGGTTGTTTCATATCTAATTCATTTGTTCCCAGTGTGACACGAGAGTCTTATAACTCTCGCCTCTGTCCCCGTGTAACCAACAGGAGTGTGGCGGCGCCCAACCCGTATACCCTGTGGGAGTGATGATGAAGCCCGCCCGTATACCGTGTATGGCCTGGTCGTAGAGATCCCCCCCAGTCTCCCTCGGAAAACTAAGCGGTGATGTCACCGCCCAATAATAATAATAATAATAATAATAATAATAATAATAATAATAATAATAATAATAATAATAATAATAATAATAATAATAATAATAATAATAATAATAATAATAATAATAATAATAATAGTAACAATGAGCCAATAAAATAAGGTCAAGTAAACCTAATCCATTTTCATGCTTGAAAGCGGTAAACAAACACCACCATATACATCCAAATAAGGCATAAAAGTGGCTAAGTAAGTCCGAGGACTTATCTCGTCCCAAGCTAATCAAAACAACGATCACACTTTCCGGAAAGGAGAACCAAAGCCTGACCAACAAGGTATGCATGTCAACAACAACTCACAACACACTCCAAGTCTCTCCAAAGCTAAACTAAGCAAGGGGTTCAACAACTAGAAGCTAGGAAGACTCTCTTGAGCCTTTAGGAAGTCAAGGACAAGATAAGAAAGGGTAGGAGGGAACAACTGCCTACAACTCAAGAGAGATCAAGTGCACAACCAAGCTGGACTTAGAGGGTAAGAGGGGGGAGAGACCACAAGGCCTTCACACACACAAGATCACGAAAGGTTCAAGGGCAACTAAGTTCAAGCCACTAAATGACATTCTCATAAGTTCTAGGTCCAGCCGAAACATGCTTCTAGCTAAACAACAACATAAGGTCTAAGGAAGGAACGAAGAGGGAAGTAGGAAGGAACCTACTGGTGAAGAAAATGCAGCAGCGGAAGCAAGCTGGTGCCCCGGCGGGACCCTGCAGCCGCCCCTGCGGATTCCTGGGCTTCCCCTGCGCCTCTGGTGGCCGCCCCTACGGTGGATTTTGGCCGCCCCTACGGTGGCCTCAATCCGCCCCCGCGCCTCAAGCAATCCGCCCCCACGGTCGAACAGTAGAAAGTCCGTCTTCTTCGTTTCTTCGACTCGTTCTTTGCTCCTAGTGCCTCCTTCTCTTGTTGGGCTTCCTCCAAACCTTCACCACAGGTCTTAGCCTCCTCACCACGACCTAAACGAGCTAAGGAAAGGGACATGCAAGGGTTTACTAGATTTCTCTTCAAAAGCTTCTTCCATTACTATGGAGGTGAAGAGAAGAGAAGGAAGAGATAACTAGCAGCAAGAGGAAGGGAAGAAGGAGTTTACCTATCACAACAGATCCAGAAGTTCCAAGTTGCTGCTCCTACCAATCTCTTCCAAGTCCAAAGGAGAAGAGAGCAAAACAAGAAGGAAGAATGGAGTGAGTAGGGAGAAGTGAAAGAGCGTAGAAAGGATGTGGGGGAAAAGAGGAGAGAGGAAAGGCTGACAAAAGAGGTGGATAAACCAAGGGTCAGCTCTCTCTTTTGTCCCCTCACTCCTCTTCTTGAGGTCGGAAATAGAAAGATGTCCCCCTCCCCGCGTTAAAACCCAAACCCAGAATTTCCGGATGTTACATTGGCGAAGTGTTCGGTTGGCCATCTCTTCTCGGAGTTGTTGTTGTCCACGTCTCCGGATGTGTGTTCTCTCACTTTCTGCATCAAAAGGAACAATTTTGGAGTTAGTAGCACGGGTTTGAACCATAAAAACGGTCCAAACCAATAATCAATAATAGAAAAAAATATAAAACACAACAAAACTCCCAGCAACGGAGCCAAAACTTGACAAGAACTTTTCCTTATTGCCGTTTTTATCTTATCAAAATTATTTCCAACTTAACACTAAAGCAAGTATAGAGGTTAAGTAGGGGTCAAACGCAAGAGAGTTTGGTTGATATTTATATTCAATTCAATTATTGATTGTGTAGAAAAGTAAAGGGGGGGTTTTGGACTGAATCAATGCAAAACAAAGTAAGAAAGCAAGTAAGAAAATGAATAAGATGATGATGAAAGGACTACACTAGGTTGTTTCTTAGCATGCAAGACTACTTTGGTTGGTTCCTTTTACAAGTTTTCAAACAATGTTCCCATCCTGATCATATGTTTGTGTTGAGCCAACCGGCATCAACACAACATAAGAAGTTTAGTGTTCCGTAAACCTACAAGAACAAATCACAAGTTAGCTTTCAAACAAAGACAAATGGATATAAATAGAAGAGTAAAACCATTAAACTTTTCTTTATATTTGTATTCCTTTTCCTTTAAGTCATTGCAACCAGTTTTTACCTAAAGGTTTCTACTAGATTAAAGACCCGAACCCGGAATCTAATAATCCTAGTTCTTTACATGCATTTAAACGCTAAGGTGATCAATCTTGAGTGAGAACAAAACATGCAATTAGATAAATGAAGCTCAAGGAATACAAAACATGCTGAATAAAACTTATATTAAAAAGGACTTACAACCAAAGCAGCAATGCAGCTTCAAAACAACCCAATGTAGCAACGCAATTAGAAACTCATTACACAAAGAAAGCAAGAGAAAAGAGAGAATAGAATGGGGAAATGATGGATGATTCTAGCAATCAGCCATGGGTCTATTTATAATACAAATGGAACTAAATGGGAATAAATGGCCGGCCTAAACAACCACCTTTAATGTCATAAAGGTGGTGCAAACAGCCGGAGTAAAGTCTCTGTCGCACAACCGCAGGGGCGGCCTTCAGAACCGCAAGGGCGGTTTAGGCGAAAACGCTTGAAGTTCTTCGTGGCCGCAGGGGCGGCCTGGCAATTCCGCAGGGGTGGATCTTTAATGTTCTTTAAACGTCTGACTCTTCATCTTTCTGTCGCTTCTGATGTCGAGCCGTAGGGGCGGCCCAATGGCACCGCAGGGGCAGGGACATTGGCTCTTCGGCTTCACATCTCTACAAGGCAGTCCACAGGTAGAGGCGCCGGGGAGCCGGTCTTCGCTTCTTCAGGATAAGTCACCGCAGGGGCGCCATGAGGGACGCAGGGGCGGTGACAGTCTTCGTTCTGGGTGTTGGCGAAGGCGTAGGCTGCGTTCCAGAGTGTAGTGTCACCCGCCAGGGCGGTGACACTGCTCCGCGGGGGCGGTGTGTCACCAAAGGCTTATCTTCGTGAATGATCTTCAACTCTCAAGTGCCTCTAACTTTTCTTTTAGTTTCTTTTAGGTTTCTTCTTTTGGATTAAGAAGTTAGTGGCACAAAACGACTCTAATGCAATAAAAAGACTCTAAAAACTAACCTAAATGATAGTGATTCCATCACCTATCAAACTTCCTTCATGCTAGATGTCAATGCATAATCTGAAGTATGAATGTTAGTGTCATGCTCAATTATATTTTTCAACTCATCCATGTCAGAAATATCAAAAACATCTTGCAGAAATGGTTCAATAATATCAATGACACATAAGGAATGATCATCAATAGGGTATTTCATTGCATCATAAATGTCAAATTCAACTACCTCCCCATCAAATTTCATGGTTAATTTTCCACTAACATAATCGATTTTAGTCCTAGCGGTTTTTAGGAATGGTCTCCCCAACAATATCGGTGCAACATGTGAGTCATTTTCCATGTCCATTACAAAGAAATCAACAGGGAAAATCAGATTATCTACCATTAATAATACATCTTCAATAATCCCTTTCGGGTAAACATTAGATCTATCAGCAAGTTGTACTACAATCCGAGTTTCAATTAGCGGCCCAAGGCCAAGTGATTTACAAATGGAATAAGGAAGGATATTAATATAACACAAGGGATGCTTACCATGCCCGGATCGCTACACTTCTTGGGCATTCGGCGTTGGAAAATGGTGGAAACATGCTCGCTCACTTGCACCTTTTGCTTCCCCTTTAACTTTTGATTCCTCTTTATGGTGCACAGTTCCTTCAAGAACCGAGCATACTTATGAATACTTTTCACCAATTTAAGGAGAGGGATGTTTACCTCGCATTTGGAGAAGGTCTCAAACAGATCCTTGTCCTCGATTATTCTTCTCTCCTTTAGTGCCTCGGGAAAAGGGGTTGGTGGTTTCTCAGCATACAAAGGTGGAAAATTAGGCTGAATGTATGAATCCTTCACAACAGAACCCTCTGTTGTCTTTTCCGCAGGGGCACAAGCTTGCAGGCACAAGGGCGGCTCAGGGGTTGTCACCGCAGGGGCGGTGACATCCCGCCGCAAGGGCGGCGTTTGCTCAACGGTTGGTGCAAGTGTGGTTGTGGGGGCGGCAAACTTGTCAGAGGGTTTATTCTTTCCTTCTGTTGCTGATTTTTGTTGGATTTTCTTCCCACATCTCAATGTTAGGGAACTAACATTCTCCTTGGGGTTGACCACCGTCTGGGAAGGCAAATTTCCGGAGGATCTAGCTTCGATCCTTGTAATGGCTTCCTCCATTTGCCCAACTTGTTTCTCAAGGTTCTTGATGTTGGATTCTGTTTTTTGGACATGAGAAGCAAAATGCTTAGTTAAAACCTACAGCATATCCTTAGTGGATTGAGACTTACCTTGGTCGGGCTGCTGATGTTGGTTTTGTTGATCCCTCCATCGAAAATTATGTTGATCACACCAATTTGGCATGTAATTCTGTTTATATGGATCATTCCTAGGCTTTTGTTGTTGTTGTTGCCCATAGCCCAATGTGTTCACCTCAACATCGTCATCCTGGACTTGAGGGCACATGTCCGTTGGGTGGTAAGGGTGGGCACAAACTCCGCATGCCTTAAGTTGTTATAGAGTTCCCATCAGGTTCAATCTCTTCACCATCTCTTTCACCTCAGCAAGTTCAGTGGAGATCTCATTCTTCCCGGGATTGATAGCATGAACTCCTCTTCTGGAAGAAGTCCTTCCGAAATTCTGAGTTCCTTCAGCTAGTTCTTGCATTTTCTCCAAAGCAAGGTCAGGAGTAGTGTTCTAAATATTACCTCCACAAACAGCATCGACGATCCTTCTCTCATTATCGAGCAAGTCATTGTACAAGTACAAGACAAGGTCTTGGGTAGAATACCCATGGAAAGGACAGTTGGACCGGAGGCATGCAAAACGTTCGAAATACCCATAGAGAGTTTCGTCCGCCTCTTGTTCGATGTTACTTATAGCTTTCTTCAAGCTATTGGCCTTCTTGGCTGGAAAGTACTTCTCCAAAAATGCCTTATGGAGATTCTCCCACGTGTCGATGCTTCCGGACGAAAGATGGTAGTACCAATTATCAGCCCCATCCTTGAGTGTGAAACGGAATGCCCTCATCTTGATTTGCTTTTCCGTAATATTGGCCGGTTTCATGGTCATACACACGGTATGAAACTTTGCAAGGTGCTTGATGGGGTCTTTACCACTTAGCCCATGGAAAGATGGGAGCAATTTGATCAGCCCCGGCTTGAGCTCGAAATTGACACCTTCCCCTATTTCCAGTATAGTAACCGCAAGAGGGTGTTGAGTCAAGTCCAGCCATGTGAGTTGGTTGTTAGCATGAAATATTGCAACGTTCTAGGCACTTATTTTGGTTGTTTTTCTCTCACTATTGTGTACATGGATGAAGTTTAGAAGCAATTGTTAGCTTGTTCCTCTATTATTGTCGATATAGATGTCTACACTAGCTTTGTGTTGATTTTAGGCGAAAAAGAGCTAAATGGGAGCTATTGCGAGAGATAAGAGAGGATTCAATCATATCCGAAGATTAGGAACACATCAAGGAAGCTAAGGAAGAAGCTAGGTTGAAGAATGTCACGACACAAAGGAAACCACAAGTATTCTACACTTTCACGCTCTAAACCACGGCCGTGGATCTTGGCATCCTGAGCGTGGAGCAATCCAGTAAGTTACACGGCCTAAAGTACGGTCGTGGAAGTCACAAGAGACCGTAATCCACTTCCACGCTCTAAACCACGGTCGTGGAAACCATTGAGACCGTGATTTAGGCGATCTTTTGACGAGACTTTATTTGCCACGTTATTTACATGACGGGCCTGGACGGTTTTTTCATTCACGTCTTATCAAAAGGTCAGAAAAGAGAGTTTTGAGGAGGAACGCTTACACCCGCTTAATCTCGCAACATTTCCGATTGATCCCGCGGAGACGCTGACGGCCGCATACTTTGCTTGGAGCATTCTTGCCTAGGGTGGATTGAAGATCGCCGAAGGTTTAAACCTCTTTCTTAGGGTTTGAACTTGGGGACATATTGACAACCTGTTCTTCATACTTATCTTAGATCATTGTGAGATTTTGTATTCTATATTCTGAATCCATTGATTATCACTTCTTGCGTTCGGATTTGAGAGTTGGTTTTGAAGTTTTATTAAGTATTCGAGGGTTTTCATCTTTTATTCCTTTTGATCTGAATATTGATATCATGACAATGATTGTTGGCTAAAACCCTTTAGCAATTCTAAGGTGAAGGGTTGATAGTTGTGGCTTAGATAATGATAGATCGATCGTAAATTGATTGGACCCTGAGAGTTAGAGAGATCTCGTCGACGAACCCAAATCACGGCCTATTCTTGGGGTTCCACGGCCGTGGTTCTCAAGATCTGACCGTTATTTACCCTAGTTTACGAATTTTGCTTTTACTTTGATCCAAGGTTAAAGATTAGCTTTAATCTAGTCTAGGTTTATCCTTTTCTAGGTAGTAGTGAGACTCATCACCCTCTATTTTGATTTCGAGTGTCACAACCTTAATCGTTTTAGTTAGTCTTGATCCTTGGGTTACAAGTTTGGGTATTTGATGATTAATTCTTATCCATAGATCCTTTCTATACTGAAGCCTCAACAACCTTTATAGAGGGTGTCTTTAGATAAGTCATATAAAGTCTTGGAACTTCACCGTACATTGCTTTACTTTAGCATACCTTTGTAACTCTTACCTCTGTCCTTAGTTCTTTAGTATATCTTTAATCGATTGCCACAATTGGAAACCTGGATCTTTAAGGTTGTTGTTTTCCCAATATTTGCAAAGCTGACCTTTTATTTGCTCGATAACTAGAGACTGGGTTTTGTTTCACCAAATCCCTGTGATCGACACTCTAGAATACTTGTTGATCTACGCCGATCCGTACACTGCGGGTCCGCTTGCTTTTATTCTAGTTTTATAAATTTAAGACTTGATTGCACGCACGTTTTAGGGCGAACAAGTTTTTGGCGCCGTTGCCGGGGATTTGGTCTAAACCAAACTTCGGTTTTCGGTTGTCGAGCTTGGGAGCTTTGCTCTTGTTATTTGATATCTCTTGTGAGTGTTATTTGCAGGTTCTTTTAGGTATATGCGCAGGTCTAGATCCAACAAAGACCTCGTACCTTTTGATCCGGAACTTGAGAAAACTCTTAGGAAGATAGCGAAGGAAAGAAAGATGGCTGAAAATAAAGAGAGAGATGTTCAAGCGGAATTAGACGAATCCCAACGTCAACTTAGGTTGAGTGAGAAAACTCGTAGAGATGCGGAAACAAGTCATCAATTCCAAATTGATGAACTTAGGGCTATGATGTTGGACATGAAGTTGGAGCTGAATGAGTCTAAGAAGAAGAAGAAGGTCAAGAAGCCAACTAAATCCATTAGAGTGAAATCATCCGATGATGATGAATTTGATCCGAATATGCCACCATAAAAGGAGATTGATCCAACAATCAATCCAGTCCGGATTAATCCAATAGCAGCCGCCATTCCTCATGTCCCAGTTGGGGGTGCAAGAGCCGCTCATGTAGATGAAGAGCCAAGAACTCTTGGCCAAAGGATGGATCCGATTCAACAACCACGCCATCTAGGTGTGAACTTTAATGCTGACGATATTCGGGGGTTTAGCTTTAACCCACAAGTTATTACCATCGTTCACCAAAGCCAATTTGGAGGAACGAGTGTCGAATCTCCACATCAACATTTACAGAATTTTGAGATTATGATGGAGACAATGAAGCCAAAGAAAGCAACCACCAACAATTACAAGATCAAGCCATTCTTCTTCTCTTTGAAAGGGAAAGCTTTATCTTGGTATCAAGCTCTTCCAAATGGAAAACTCGACACATGGGAGGATCTATCTTCGGAATTCCTAACCAAATTCTTTCCGCCATCCAAGACAACGGAGTTGAGAGGTAAAATTAATGCTTTTTCTATGAGATCTAATGAAAGTTTGTTTCAATCTTGGGAAAGATTTCAAGATTTACTATTGGATTGCCCACACCATGGCATTTCCAAATTGGGGTTGTTGGAGATATACTACAAGGGGCTAGATGTGGAAACACAATTCAAACTCCAATCCCTTTCATGTGGTTCATTCATGGACATGAGGGAAGATGATGCTTGGGACTTTGTTGAGAAGCAAGCCCGAGTCATTGAGAAATACTCTCATCGAAAGGCGGAAGCTAACCAAGTGGAGCAAGGAGCGAAGCTAACACAAGCTGCTCAAAATCAAATCTTTTCTCTCAACACCGAGATTAAAGAATTAAAGGAAGTCATCAAAGCTAGCTTTCCAAAGCCTAAGGAGCAAGGTGTTGGTTATTTAGGAAACAACAATAACCATAGCGGGAATGAGAACACCAATCGCAACAGTCGGAGCAACAACCGGAGTAATTGGAACAACAACAACCGGAATAACAATTGGAACAACAATAGGAGTTCAAACAACAACAATTGGCGTTCCAACCAACAACAAAGTTTCGGTTATTCTTATCCCAATTTAGGAAGTTCAATAACTCCACCATCTTCTTCTTCCATTCCTTTGTAAAGCCAGGGGCAAACATCTAATAGTGGAAGTACTTCGGGGAAAGAGAAGCCCGATCCCATGCTGGAAACGATCTTGGGAAAGCTTCACGGGCTGGAGAGTCACATCATTAAGGTTGATAAAGCTCAAAAGGTTTTAGAAAACCAAATGTTTAGCAATGTTGAGGAAGTTCCTAGAAATCAAGGAAAACCTTCAGAGAAGACGGAGGATAACCCGAAAGAAAGGGTGATGGCTATTACAACTAGGAGCGGAGCAACACCCACCGACCCGCAACCTAAGTTTGTTGAAGTTCCCGTCGAAAAGGAGAAGGAAAAGGGGAAGGAGAAGGAAGACATCTACATTCCTCCTCCAGCTTACAAGCCTCCCCTACCATTTCCAAAATCTAGAGCAAGGGCGCGTCTAGACAAGCAATTCGGTAAGTTCATTGAACTCATGAGCAAACTGCATATTAATATACCTTTCATTGATGCAATTGTAGGTATGCCAGCTTATGGAAAGTTCTTAAAGGAGATCCTCTCTAACAAGAGGAAACTGGAAGACTTTGGAGAAGTCAAGATGAGTTCGGAATCGTCGGATCTCATCAAAACGATGAAGGAAAAGATGCCCCCAAAGCTGAATGATCCGGGGTCATTTTGTGTTCCAATCGGAGTAGGAGATGTCACATATGATGCATTATGTGATTTAGGAGCAAGCGTTAGCATCATTCCGCTTGCCTTATGCAGGAAGATCGGTTTAGGTGAACCTAAACCGGTAAAGATGACGTTATACATGGCGGATCGATCCATAACTTGTCCCGTCGGTATCATTGAGGACGTCCCGGTCAAGCTTGGTAAGTTCGATGTTCCAATAGATTTTGTTGTGCTTGACATTCCTGCAGATAGTCCGGTCCCGATCATACTCGGAAGACCGTTTCTTGCAACTTCCGGTTGTATGGTAGATTGCAAGAAGGCTAGACTTGCCTTCGAAATAGGAGAGGAGAAAGTAGAGTTTGTTCTTTCTACTTTGGTGAAAGAGCCAGCTTTTGAAGAGGATGTGTTTAACATCCATGACGAAGAGGCATCTAGAGAGGAAGTAAGCTCGATTCTATTCAAGGATCCATTGCAAAAGGTGATCACTATGAGCATTATGGAGAAAGGAGAAGAAGAGGAATGCAATGAGGAAATTGAAGCTTTGGAAGAGCTAAACGAAGTGCATGAAGGAGAGTTTGAAAAACTCTACGATGGGTCAGAAAACGTGAGAAATCACGGCCAGTGGTGCTATTCCACGGCCGTGGTTCCCACCAACATGACTATAATTAGCTATTCAGAGGACTCCGGTAAGTTACATGGCCAAAACCACGGCCGTGGAACTATCAGAGGTGCCGTAATTGACTTCCACGCCTTAAACCACGACCGTGGAGGAAACAGAGGTGCCGTAATTTTAGGAAAATCTGAGAGCAATTACGTTCTTTCCACCAATGCTCTTGAGTCTTCTTCAACAACTTCTATACCCTTAGAAACTTCCAAGGAAGCAATGGACACTCCTCAAGAGCCACTAGAGACTCCGATAGTAATGGAATTGAAGCCACTTCCCACACATCTAAGGTACGCATTTCTAGGATCTAATTCTACCTTTCCAGTAATTATTAGTTCCGATCTAAGTGAAGATGAACATAGTCAGCTTATGGTTGTTCTAAGGAAACATAGGAAAGCCTTAGGTTACACTATAGAGGATCTAGTAGGAATTAAGCCTTCATTATGCATGCATAAGATCCTAAAGGAAGAAGACTTTAGAACTTCCCGACAACCTCAAAGGCGGTTAAATCCGACCATGAAGGAGGTTGTCAAGAAGGAAATTCTTAAACTACTTGATGCAGGTATCATCTACCCTATCTCCGATAGCAAGTGGGTGAGTCCTGTACATGTTGTTCCAAAGAAGGGAGGAATGACAGTTGTCACCAACAAGAACAATGAGCTCATTCCTACAAGGACCATGAATGGATGGAGAATGTGCGTTGATTACCGGAAACTAAACAATGCAACTATAAAGGATCACTTCTGGTTACCCTTCATAGACCAAATGCTTGAAAGGTTAGCACAACATTCTCATTTTTGCTACTTTGACGGCTATTGTGGTTTCTTTCAGATCCCGATTCATCCGGACGATCAAGAGAATACCATATTCACGTGCTCATGGGGTACGTTCGCTTATAGGAGAATGTCGTTCGGGTTTTGCAACGCCCCAGCCACCTTCCAAAGGTGCATGATAGCTATCTTCTCGGAGTACATAGAGGAGATCATGGAGGTTTTCATGGATGACTTTTCTGTTTATGGTTCCTCTTTCGATAATTGTCTCTCTAACCTTTCTCTTGTGCTACAAAGGTGTGAATACACTAACCTAGTTCTTAATTGGGAGAAGTGTCAATTTATGGTGAAGGAAGGCATTGTACTCGGACACATAATCTCTAGTAGAGGGATTGAGGTAGATAAGGCTAAGATAGAAACCATAGAAAATCTCCCTCCTCCATCTTCGGTGAAGGGGATAAGAAGCTTTCTAGGACATGCTGGATTTTATAGACGTTTTATAAAGGATTTCTCTAAGATATCAAAACCGCTTACTAATCTATTGATGAAGGATGCAGTTTTTTATTTCTCGCAGGATTGTTTAGATGCGTTTCATAAGATTCGGGAAGCTCTAATCTTAGCCCCGATCATTCAACCTCCGGATTGGAATCTTCCATTCGAGGTTATGTGTGATACAAGCGACGTAGCTATAGGAGCTATGCTTGGGCAAAAGAAGGAAGGCCGAACCCACACTATCTACTACGCTAGAAAGACGCTAGATGAAGCGCAGCTTAATTACGCCACTAGTGAAAAGGAATTTCTAGCTATTGTTTATGCTTTTGAAAAGTTTCGTTCTTATCTTGTAAGTGCAAAGGTGATTGTATACACGGATCATGTTGCGATCCGGTATCTACTAGCAAAGAAAGATGCGAAACCAAGGTTCATTAGATGGATTCTTCTCCTACAAGAGGTCGATCTAGAGATCCGTGACAGGAAGGGTTCGGAAAATTCTGTTGCGGATCATTTGAGTCGTCTACCACATCTAGAGGACGACGATCTACCTATAGATGACTCCTTTCCGGACGAGCATTTACACATCATAGAGGAGTGCATCGACAAGATAACTAAAGGTAACGAACCATGGTTTGCTGATTTTGTTAACTATTTGGTTTGTCAGGAAATACCACCCGGACTATCCTATGCACAAAGGAAGAAGTTCTTTAAGAACTTCCGGTAATACTTTTGGAATGAACCTCTACTCTTCAAGAGAGGTCCCGACGGCATCATTCGAAGATGTGTGCCGGAAGACGAGATGCAAAGTGTCATCCGTCATTGTCATTCACTACCTTGTGGAGGACACACTAGCTCGAACAAGACTAGCGCTAAGGTATTGCAATCTGGATTTTTTTGGCCTACTTTATTTAAAGATGTGCAAACCTTTGTTTCCTGCTGTGATGCTTGTCAAAGAACAGGGAACATATCTAGAAGAAACGAAATGCCTCTTAACAACATTCAGGAGGTAGAGATCTTTGACGTTTGGGGTGTAGACTTCATGGGACCTTTCCCATCATATGTGGAAACAAATACATACTTCTAGCTGTAGATTATGTTTCGAGATGGGTTGAAGCAATTGTCTCTCCAACTAATGATGCCATGGTTGTGGCTAAGTTCTTTAACAAGACTATTTTCCCAAGGTTTGGGACACCACGGACTATCATTAGTGATGGAGGCTCTCACTTCATTGCCCGACGATTCGAAGCTCTACTAGCTAAGTATGGGGTGACTCACAAGATCGCCACCCCTTATCATCCACAAACAAGTCGATAAGTGGAGATTTCGAATCGGGAGATTAAAGGAATCCTAGAGAAAACAATTTCGAAGACAAGGAAAGATTGGTCTTTGAAGCTAGATGATGCATTGTGGGCATACCGGACTGCATACAAGACTCCCATAGGAACGACACCATACAACCTTGTGTATGGGAAGTCTTGTCACTTACCGGTAGAGTTGGAACATAAGCGTATTGGGCGGTAAAGTGGTTAAACTTCAGCATGAAGGAAGCGGGCGAGAAGCGCCTCTTGGACCTTAACGAGCTTGAAGAACTTCGCTTAAACGCCTACGAGAACGCCAAGATCTATAAGGAGAGAACAAAACGTTGGCATGATAAGCATATTATTCCAAAGGACCTTAAAGAAGGAGATCAAGTTCTCCTCTTCAATTCAAGACTTCGTCTCTTTCCAGGTAAGCTTAAGTCTCGTTGGACTGGACCTTATCTAATCAAACATGTTTTTCCCCATGGCGCAGTTGAAGTATGGGGTGAAAAGGGCGGAAGCTTTAAGGTGAACGGTCAGCGACTCAAGAAGTATTCACCGGAACTCCAAGCTGAGGAGTTCGCACCTACCACACTCGAATAGGTGAAAGTACGGTCTAGCTACGGACCTTAAACAAGCGCTTCTTGGGAGGCAACCCAAGGTATTGCACTTATGATTTTGTTTATCATTCTTAGATTAGATTAGTTTAGTCGTTTTTGCTTTGTTTTTTCCCTCGATACATCCCGGTATGTTGTTAGCATGAAATATTGTGATATTCTAGTCACTTTTTCTAGTTGTTTTTCATCCATTATAGTTTTCATTGATAAGGCATTGAAGCATTTGTTAGCTAGTTTGTCTATATTTTCGATATGGAGGTCTACATTAGCTTCGTGTTGATTATAGTTGAATAAGAGCTAAAACCGGACCATTTGAGAGAGATAGGAGAAGATTTGAGCACATCCAAGGATTAGAACACATCAAAGAAGCCAAAGGAGATGCTAGGATGAGGAATGGCACGACACAAAGGAAACCACAAGCAATTTACACTTCCACGCCCTAAAATACGGTCGTAGAGAAGTCCACGCTCTAAACCACGGCCGTGGATCTTGGCATCATGAACGTGGAGCATTCCAGAGAGTTACACGGTATAAAGTACGGTCGTGGAAATCATATGAAATTGTAATCCAATTCCACGCTCTAAACCACGGTCGTGGAACCCCTTGAGACCGTGATTTAGGCAATCTTTTGACGAATCAATTATTGCCACATCATTTACGCAATAGGCCAGACGGTTATTTTATCCTTTCTTATAAAAGGGTCAGAGAAGAGAGTTTCGGACATCCACTCTTATCGCTTAGCCTTCCTTAGGGTTGCTTGAGACAGTTCGAGAAGGACTTAGCGGAAGCGCCGGCAATTTGGATTTCGGAATATCTTGTGTGGCGGAAGTTGCGCCCTTTTTCTTAGGTTTTGATATTAAAGACGGATTGACATCCCGTTCTTCATACTTAACTTAGATTTTGTGAGGTTTTGTGTTCTATTCCGAATCCATTGAATATTCCGATTTGTGTTTCAGATTTGAGATTGATTTTGAGTTATATTTGAGTTTTCGAAGGTTTTCATCTTTCATTCTTCTTAAATTGATTTGTGATATCATGACAATGGTTATTGGCTAAAACCCTTTAGCAATTCTAAGGTGAAGGGTTAATAATTGTGGCTTAGATGATGATAGATCGATCGTAAATTGATTGGACCCTGAGAGTTAGAGAGATCTCGTCGACGAACCAAGATCACGGTTTGTTCTTGAACTTCCACGGCCGTGGAACTCAAGAACTACCCGTGACTTACCCTAGTTAACAAACTTTGCTTTTACTTTGATTCAAGGTTAAAGATTATCTTTAATCTAGTCTAGGTTTACCCTTCTCTAAGTGGTAGTGAAGCCTCAACAACCTCTACTTCGATTTCGAGTGTCACAACCTTAATCGTTTTAGTTAGTCTTGATCCTTGGGTTACAAGTTTGGGTATTTGATATTAATTCTTTTCTTTAGATCCTTTCTATATTGAAGCGTCAACAACCTTTATAGAGAGTGTCTTTAGATAAGTCATATAAAGCCTTGGAACTTCATCGTACATTGCTTTACCTTAGCATACCTTTGCAACCCTTAACTCTGTCCTTAGTTCTTAAGTATATCTTGAATCGATTGCCACAATTAGATACCGGGATCTTTAGGGTTGCTGTTTTCCCAATATTTGCAAATCTTTATACAATTACTTGCTTGATAATTTGCGAACTGAATTTGTTCCCCCCAAATCCCTGTGTTCGATACTCTGGAATTCTTGCTTTACTACGCCGATCCGTACACTGCGGGTTCGCTTGCTTGATTCTAGTTTTATAAATTTAAAGCTTATTTTCACGCACGCTAAGTGGCGAACAAGTTTTTGGCACCGTTGCCGGGGATTTGGTTTAGGCCAAATTCGGTTATCGGTTGTCAAGCTTGGGAGCTTTGCTCTAGTTATTTGATATCTCCTTTGAGTGATATATGTAGGTTACCTTAGGTATATGCGTAGGTCTAGAAACAACAAAGACCTCTTACCTCTTGGTCAAGAACTTGAGAAGACTTTGAGGAAAAAGCTCAAAGAAAGAAAGATGGATGAAAACAAGGAGCGGGATCTTCAAGCAGAGTTGGAGGAATCCGAAGCTCAACTTAGATGGAGCGAGAAGACTCGCAAGGAAGAATCGGACCGTCATCAATTGCAAATTGATGAGCTCAAGGACATGATGTTTAAAATGAGGCTGGAGATGAGCGATTCCAAGAAAAAAAAAGAGGAGGAAACCGACAAGATCGGTTAGAACCAACTCATCCGATGAGGATAGCGACTTTTCCATGCCACCGCTAGAGGACATTAATCCGACGATCAATATGAATCAATATAATCCAAGACCGGCTGCCAATTATCGTGTCCCGGGTGGGGGTGCGAGAGCCGCTCGTGTAGATGAAGAGCCAAGAACTCTTGGCCAAAGGATGGATCCGATTCAGCAACCACGCCGTCTAGGTGTGAACTTTGATGCTGATGATATGCAGGGGTTTAGCTTCAACCCACAAGTTATTACCATCGTTCGCCAAAATCAGTTTGGAGGAACGAGTATTGAATCTCCCCATCAACATTTACAGAATTTTGAGATCTTGATGGAGACAATGAAGCCAAAGAATGCAACCACCAACAATTACAAGATCAATCCTTTCTTCTTCTCTTTGAAAGGGAAAGCTTTATCTTGGTATCAAGCTCTTCCAAATGGAAGACTCAACACATGGGAGGATCTTTCTTCGGAGTTCCTCACCAAATTCTTTCCACCATCCAAGACGGCGGAGTTGAGAGGTAAGATTAATGCATTTTCTATGAGATCTAATGAAAGTTTGTTCCAGTCTTGGGAAAGATTTCAGGATTTACTATTGGATTGCCCACATCATGGCATTTCCAAATTGGAGCTATTGGAGATATACTATAAGGGGCTGGATATGGAAAAAAAATTTAAGCTCCACTCCCTTTCATGTGGTACATTCATGGACATGAGGGAAAATGACGCTTGGGACTTCATTGAGAAGCAAGCCCGAGTCATTGAGAAGTATTCTCACCGGAAGGTAGAAGCAAATCGAGTGGAGCAAGGAGCAAAGCTAACACAAGCTGCTCAAACTCAAATCTTTTCTCTCAACACCGAGATTAAAGAATTGAAGGAAGTCATCAAGGCTAACTTTACAAAGCATAAGGAGCAAGATGTTGGTTATTTAGGAAACAACAATAACCACAATGGGAATGAGAACACAAATCGCAACAACAACAACAACAACCGGAATAACAATTGGAACAACAATAGGGGTTCAAACAATAACGATTGGCGTTCCAACCAACAACAAAACTCCTGTAATTCTTATCCCAATTCAGGAAATTCACTAACTCCACCATCTTCTTCTTCCATTCCTTTGAAAAGTCAGGGACAAACATCTAATAGTGGAAGCACTTCGGGGAAAGAGAAGCCCGATCCCATGTTGGAAAAAATTTTAGGAAAGCTTCAAGGATTGGAGAGTCACATTACTAAGGTTGATAAAGCCCAAAAGGTTTTAGAAAACCAAATGTTTAGCAATGCTGAGGAAGTTCCTAGGAATCAAGGAAAACTTCCAGGAAAGACGGAAGATAACCCGAAAGGAAGGGTGATGGCTATCACAACTAGGAGCGGAGCAACAACCACCGACCCGCAACCTAAGTTTGTGGAAGTTCCCGTCGAAAAGAGAAGGAAAAGGGGAAGGAGAAGGAAAACATCTACATTCCTCCTCCAGCTTACAAACCTCCCCTACCATTCCCACAATCTAGAGCAAGAGCGCGTCTAGACAAGCAATTCGGTAAGTTTATTGAACGCATGAGCAAACTGCATATTAATATACCTTTCATTGATGCAATTGTAGGTATGCCAGCTTATGGAAAGTTCTTAAAGGAGATCCTCTCTAACAAGAGGAAATTAGAAGATTTTGGAGAAGTCAAGATTAGTTCGGATTCGTCGGATCTCATCAAGACGATGAAGGAAAAGATGCCCCCAAAGATGAAGGATCCGGGGTCATTTTGTGTTCCCATAGGAGTGGGAGATGTCACATATGACACATTATGTGATTTAGGAGCAAGCGTTAGCATCATTTCGCTTGCCTTATACAGGAAGATCGGTTTAAGCGAACCTAAACCGGTGAAGATGACGTTATACATGGCAGATCGATCCGTAACTCGTCCCGTCGGCATAGTTGAAGACGTCCCGGTCAAGCTTGGTAAGTTCTATGTTCCAATAGATTTTGTTGTGCTTGACATTCCTGCAGATAGTCCGGTCCCGATCATACTCGGAAGACCGTTTCTTGCAACATCCGGTTGTATGGTTGATTGCAATAATGCTAGACTCGCCTTCGAAATAGGAGAGGAAAAGGTAGAGTTCGTTCTTTCCACTTTGATGAAAGAACCAGCTCTTGAAGAGGACATATTCAACATCCATGACGAAGAGCTATCTAGAGAGGAAGTAAGTTCGATTCTCTTCAAAGATCCCTTGCAAAAGGTGATCGCTATGAGCATTACGGAAATAGGGGAAGAAGAGGAATGCAATGAGGAAATTGAAGCTTTAGAGAAGCAAAAGGAAGTGTATGAAGAAGAGTTTGAAAAACTCTATGATGGGTCAGAAAACGTGAGGAATCACGGTCAGTCATGCTATTCCACGGCCGTGGTTTCCACCAACATGACTGTAATTAGCTTTTCAAAGTACTCCAGTAAGTTACACGGCCAAAACCACGACCGTGGAACAAGCAGAGGTGCCGTAATTGACTTCCACGCCCAAAACCACGGCCGTGGAGGAAAAGGGGAGCCGTAATTTTGGGAAAATCTGAGGACAATTACGTTCTTTCTACCACTTCTCTTGATTCTTCTCCAACAACTTCTATATCCTTAGAGACTTCTAAGAAAGCATTGGACACTCCTCAAGGGTCATTAGAGAGTCCTATAGTGATGGAATTGAAGCCACTTCCCGCACATCTAAGGTACGCATTTCTAGGAACTAATTCTACCTTTCCGGTAATTGTTAGTTCCGATCTAAGTATAGATGAACATAGTAAGCTTATGGTTGTTCTTAAGAAACATAGGAAAGCCTTAGGTTACACCATAGAGGATCTAGTAGGAATCAAGCCTTCACTATGCATGCATAAGATCCTAATGGAAGAAGATTTTAGAACTTCGCGACAACCTCAAAGGCGGTAAAATCCGACCATGACGGAGGTTGTCAAGAAGGAAATTCTTAAACTACTTGATGCAGGTATCATCTACCCTATCTCCGATAGCAAGTGGGTGAGCCCCGTACAGGTGGTTCTAAAGAAAGGAGGAATGACGGTCATTACCAACAAGAACAATGAGCTCATTCCTACACGAACCGTGACGGGATGGAGGATGTGCATAGACTACCGCAAGCTAAACAACGCAACGAGGAAGGATCACTTTCCACTACCATTCATCGACCAAATGCTCGAGGGGTTAGCACAACACTCACATTTTTGTTATCTTGACGGTTATAGTGGTTTCTTTCACATCCCGATACATCCGGACGATCAAGAGAAGACCACATTCACATGCCCGTGGGGTACGTTTGCTTATAGGAGAATTCTGTTGCGGATCATTTGAGTCGTCTACCACATCTAGAGGACGACAATCTACCCACCCATAGATGAATCCTTTCCGGACGAGCATTTACATATCATAGAGGAGTGCATCGACAAGATTAGTAAAGGTAATGAACCATGGTTTGCTGATTTTGTTAACTATTTGGTTTGCCAGGAATTACCACCCGGATTATCCTATGCACAAAGAAAGAAGTTCTTTAAGGATGTTCGGAAATACATTTGGAATGAACCTCTCCTCTTTAAGAGAGGTCCTGACGGAATCATTCGATGATGTGTGCCGGAAGACGAGATGCAAAGCATCATCCATCATTGTCATTCACTACCTTGTGGAGGACACGCTAGCTCGAACAAGACTAGCGCAAAGGTATTGCAATCTGGATTCTTTTGGCCTACTTTATTTAAAGATGTGCAAACCTTTGTTTCCTGCTACGATGCTTGTCAAAGAACAGGGAACATCTCTAGGAGAAACGAGATGCATCTTAACAACATTCAGGAGGTATAGATCTTTGACGTTTGGGGAGTAGACTTCATGGGGCCTTTCCCATCATCTTGTGGAAACCAATACATACTTCTAGCTGTAGATTATATTTCGAGATGGGTTGAAGCAATTGCCTCTCCTACTAATGATGCCATGGTTGTGGTTAAGTTCTTTAACAAGACCATTTTCCCACGATTTGGGACACCACGGACTATCATTAGTGACGGAGGCTCTCACTTCATTGCCCGACAATTCGAAGCTCTACTAGTTAAGAATGGGGTGACTCACAAGATCGCCACCCTTACCATCCACAAACAAGTGGACAAGTGGAAATTTCAAACCGGGAGATTAAAGGAATCCTAGAGAAGACGGTTTCGAGGACAAGGAAGGATTGGTCTTTGAAGCTAGATGATGCATTGTGGGCATACCGGACTGCATATAAGACTCCCATAGGTACGACACCATACAACCTTGTGTATGGGAAGTCTTGTCACTTACCGGTAGAGTTGGAACATAAGGCGTATTGGGCAATAAAGTGGTTGAACTTCAGCATAAAGGAAGCGGGCGAGAAGCGCCTCTTGGACCTTAACGAGCTTGAAGAACTTCGCTTAAACGCCTACTAAAATGCCAAGATCTATAAAGAAAGAGCGAAGCGTTGGCATGATAAGCATATCATTCCAAAAGACCTCAAAGAAGGAGATCAAGTTCTCCTCTTCAATTCAAGACTTCGTCTCTTTCCAGGTAAGCTTAAATCTCGTTGGACCGGACCTTATCTAATCAAACATGTTTTTCCCCATGGTGCAGTTGAAGTATGTGGTGAAAAGGGTGGAAGCTTCAAGGTGAATGGTCAACGACTCAAGAAGTACTCACCGGAACTCCAAGTTGAGGAGTTCGCACCTACCGCACTCGAATAAGTGCAAGTATGGTCTAGCTACGGACCTTAAGCAAGCGCTTCTTGGGAGGCAACCCAAGGTATTGCACTTATGTTCTTGTTTGTCATTCGTAGATTAGATTAGTTTAGACGTTTTTGTTTTGTTTTGCCTTCGATATCTTCCGGTATGTTGTATTTTTGGATGTAGAAGCAATGGAATAGGCAAGGGAGAAGAAACAGTTGAAAGAAATTGACGAAACTTGGATTTTGGCACATTACAGAGAGTTCCACGTCCAAAACCACGGTCGTGAAAGCTACAGTGACCGTAATTTGCAAAAATCTGAGAAAAATCACCAAAACCACGGTTCCGTACAAAACCACGGCCGTGGAACACCCCGAGTGACCGTAATTTTCCAAAAATTTTACAGCCACTATATAAACCACCTTCTTCACAAAAACCACACAAAATTTCCAATCCACGACCCTATTCCACGCCCAAATTGCCGGAACCATCTCTCCTCTCTCAAATCTTCGTTCGGTAATCGTTTAGAACGATTCTTGAGCCTAAAGTGAAGCAAATTCAACTATCTACAAAATCCAATCAACAAATCAAGCGAACAATCCCTGAAGAAGACGGAATTTGGATTTTAAGAATCCAAAAACCTAGGTTTTCTTCTCTTTCTCTACTTTGTCGATTTGGCTCAATTTTTGCAAGAATTTTTAGGAGAACTGATTGGAATTGGATTGGAACTAGTCTAGGACTGTTGGCTGGTGAATTTGGTGTTAATTGATTGAGTTTTGAGAAATTCAGAGCTGAATCGCGGTCTCTGGGCGAACCACGGCCGTGGAATCTGTAGAACAGGTCGTAATTTTCTCTCTGAAATGGATTTGATTAGGAGAATGTCTACTAGAAGCAAGAAGAGGAAAGGTGATGCTTCCTCCTCCTCCCAAGTACCTCCTAGTGAGACACCATCACCCCCACCCCCTAGAATTCCAAAAATCCATGAGGATTACCTCGATGCCTTAGAAAGGATAGAGAAGAGGGCGGTCATAGGACCACGCTACTTAGTTCTGCAGGAGTTAGAGCCGCTGAATGTGGTGAATGACCTTACATGGCTTCTAGATAGAGTCGGCTTGATCATCTTCTCCGCTATTAGGGAAGACGCTTATGAGGAGATTACTAGAGAGTTTGTGATCTCTTTTGAGCATAGCCATGTGGATAGGACAGTTTCCTTTAGGCTGATGGAGGAGAACTACGAGTTCTCGATCTTAGAGTTCGGAGCCTTGTTTGGGTTCCAAGAGACCTTCAATGGTCGTTTTCCTAGTGGTGTATACGCTAAGGATTTTTGGGAGGACATTGCTATGATCTATGCCAGCGAGGACCGCTGAAAGCCAGCTGACACCAAGGCTAAGCTTATCTATCACTTAGCCTTGAAGATAGCCCAGAGAGTACTTTCTGAGTGTCTTTTCCCTAGGACCGAGACCCCTTAGAAGATTAAGACAGATGAGTTGTTCCTCCTTTATGCTATGTTGCACGGTAGACCTGCTGACTGTGCTAGCCTCTTAGCCTCCACCATGAGTAAGCTCAAGAATAAGAGAGCCGGGAACATTGGATATGGTGTTATAGTCACCCACATCGCTAGACAGTTGGGGATAGATTTTTCTGCTTGCACTAGGATAGCGGCGAGACCGTTGGGTCTCCAGAGCCTCATGACTAGAGGTTTGATCTTTCCTACACATAGAGGTCCACCTACCGCTGCCATGCCATGGGAGGATAGAGGAGGTAGAGGCGTTCCATGTCTCCCTGAGTGTTCCATTATGGCTGGACGCCATAATTGGAAGCAGACATTCGCTGCTATGCACGCGAATAGGTTAGTAGCACCTCCCTACGTCACCGATGAGGTACCGGCTGCAAATGAGGAGGAGATAGGAGGAGGTGATGGTTTTGAGGGAGGAGGTGAGGAGCATGACTTTGGCACTTTCCCAGATCAGCCGGCACATTTCCGTGACCCTCCCATGTGTTCACCACGACTAGTTGGACATTCAAGAGCCTCCTCCTCTCGCCATGCTAGCATGAGTGAGTGGCCGACATGGATGGATACCCCTCCTACTTGGTATAGATCACGGCCGGAGTGGATGGGAGCTCCACCGACATGGTATGCATAGCTGCCGTCAGCACCAACCCCACAAGATGCACCAGCTTGGTACAGCCAAGCACCAGGGTGGTATGAGCAGCTACCGGACTGGGCTACCGACCTCTCCGACAGAGTAGGAGATTTGGAGATCCGGCCAAACGCTAGGGACGCACGAGTTGATGAGCATAATAGGATGATGAGAGACATCTACCGCCAGCAGTTTGGGCGGAACTTCGACCCCAGCTTCTTCCCGTTTCCACCACCGCCTCCACCTCAGTGATGACCATGCATGATTGACAGTATTAGCCGCTCCACCGCCGTCTTGTGAGTTCATTTTTCTTTCTTTCTTTTCTTTATTTCTTTTTGAACATTAGGGACAATGTTTGCCTCAAGTATAGGGTGGGGTGTGACTATCGTTTGTAATAACTCTACTCACTTTGCTTGCCTTGATTTGAGAACACTTTGCATGTTTCATTTCATTGTCACACGTTTAATTATTGTATTGCATGAAAAAGCTTTTGAAAAACCCATAAAAATTGAAAAACTTTGAAAATTCTAAAAGGTTTTGTGCTTCTAAGAATTGAGATGATTTCTATGATAATAACTACTTGTGAATTAAGTTTTTGATGACAATTGTATGCCTAAACGAATAATGAATTGAAAAGGAATTGAATGTGTTGATTATCCTTTCTTGCAAGTTTCATAATGTGAAGAGTTTTGTCTAAATCATATTGAGAAATCGAAGTTGAAATCACATGATAAGTTCTTATACTTCTTTATGAAATGATTAAGGCAATTCGACCTTTCTTTCTCCTTTCTTTGTTCATTTAGCCCCTCACTGAAATAATTGCCTCCCTTACCTATCCGGGAATTTGGAGGAGTTATGTTTTGGCATGTTTGATGTGGGAGGGCCATGAAAGCAATTGTTTGCATTCAAAGAATGGAAATAATAGGTTTGGGGAAGTCAATCAAGACGATAAGTAACTCGGCACCATTCACATAGCCGGGTGTTTGTGTCTTGCCAAAGTCGGATTGAGCGATATTCCTAACGGATTATGGTGTGTGCATCAAGGGTTTGAGGCATCTTGAAATTGAGAAACGCCAATCTCCTAGGCTTCGGTTTCTGTGCACCGCCGTCCATAACTCCAAAAGTAAAGTCGAAAAATGATGTGAAAAGAAGAGAGCAAAGCTCAAAGTTGATGGTGTTGCAAATTGAAATAAAAAGAAAAGAGTTAGTTGTCCACTTTCCCGGATTCATGCACCACACTCCTTATAAGTTTTTCCTCCCTTCCGCATTCTAGACCTTATTTGAAAGTCCTTAAGATCAAAAGAGTGTTATTTGGCTTAGTGATCTAAATTGAAGTTTCTTATGCTTGATTTTGATAATGCTTAAAGGTTATGATATTTACATTGAAGTTTAACCAATTCATGATGTTTCTTTCCTCTACATTCTTTGGTTATGTATATGAGCGTTTCAAGAATGAATGAAGCAAGGTTTGAGAATGATCTATTGACTAGAAGCACATTTACCTAAAAGATGTTTTGTTTTTTGAGTTTGCATGCATATTTCATCCTAACTTATGTTCTAAAGCTTTCAAAAGACCTTGCTTGGGGACATGCAAGTGACAAGTATGGGGTATTTTGTTAGCATGAAATATTGCGATATTCTAGGCACTTTTTCTAGTTGTTTTTCATCCATTATAGTGTTCATTGATAAGGCATTGAAGCATTTGTTAGCTAGTTTGTCTATATTTTCGATATGGAGGTCTACATTAGCTTTGTGTTGATTATAGGTGAATAAGAGCTAAAACCGGACCATTTGAGAGATATAGGAGAAGATTTGAGCACATCCAAAGATTAGGAACACATCAAAGAAGCCAAAGGAGATGCTAGGATGAGGAATGGCACGACACAAAGGAAACCACAAGCAATTTACACTTCCACGCCCTAAAATACGGTCGTAGAGAAGTCCACGCTCTAAACCACGGCCATGGATCTTGGCATCATGAACGTGGAGCATTACAGAGAGTTACACGGTATAAAGTACGGTCGTGGAAATCATATGAAACCGTAATCCAATTCCACGCTCTAAAACCACGGTCGTGGAACCCCTTAAGACCGTGATTTAGGCGATCTTTTGACGAATCATGTATTGCCACATCATTTACGCAATGGGCTGGACGGTTATTTTATCCTTTCTTATAAAAGGGTCAGAGAAGAGAGTTTCGGACATCCACGCTTATCGCTTAGCCTTGCTTAGGGTTGCTTGAGAGAGTTCGAGAAGGACTTAGCGGAAGCGCCGGCAATTTGGATTTCGGAAGATCTTGTGTGGCGGAAGTTGCGCCCTTTTTCTTAGGTTTTGATATTGAAGACAGATTGACATCCCGTTCTTCATACTTACCTTAGATTTTGTGAGGTTTTGTGTTCTATTCCGAATCCATTGAATATTCCGATTTGTGTTTCGGATTTGAGATTGATTTTGAGTTATATTTGAGTTTTCGAAGGTTTTCATCTTTCATTCTTCTTAAATTGATTTGTGATATCATGACAATGGTTATTGGCTAAAACCCTTTAGCAATTCTAAGGTTAAGGGTTAATAATTGTGGCTTAGATGATGATAGATCGATCGTAAATTGATTGGACCCTGAGAGTTAGAGAGATCTCGTCGACGAACCAAGATCACGGTTTGTTCTTGAACTTCCACGGCCGTGGAACTCAACAACTACCCGTGATTTACCCTAGTTTACGAACTTTGCTTTTATTTTGATTCAAGGTTAAAGATTATCTTTAATCTAGTCTAGGTTTACCCTTTTCTAGGTGGTAGTGAAGCCTCAACAACCTCTACTTCGATTTCGAGTGTCACAACCTTAATCGTTTTAGTTAGTCTTGATCCTTGGGTTACAAGTTTGGGTATTTGATATTAATTCTTGTCTTTAGATCCTTTCTATACTGAAGCCTCAACAACCTTTATAGAGAGTGTATTTAGATAAGTCATATAAAGCCTTGGAACTTCATCGTACATTGCTTTACCTTAGCATACCTTTGCAACTCTTAACTCTGTCCTTAGTTCTTTAGTATATCTTGAATCGATTGCCACAATTAGATACCTGGATCTTTAGGGTTGCTATTTTCCCAATATTTGCAAAGCTTTATACAATTACTTGCTTGACAATTTGCGAACTGAATTTGTTCCCCCCAAATCTCTGTGTTCGATACTTTGGAATACTTGTTTTACTACGCCGATCCGTACACTGCGGATTCGCTTGCTTGATTCTAGTTTTATAAATTTAAAGCTTATTTGAACGCACGCTAAGTGGCGAACATATGTCGTGTTTTTGGATGTAGGAACAATGAAATAGGCAATGGGAAGGAAAAAGTTAGAAGGAATTGACGAAACTTGGATTCTGGCACATTACAGAGAGTTCCACGCCCTAAACCACGGTCGTGGAAGCTACAGTGACCGTGATTTGAAAAAGTCTGAGAAAAATCACCAAAACCACGGTGCCGTACAAAACCACGGCCGTGGAACACCCCGAGTGACCGTGATTTTCCTAAAATTTTACGGCCACTATATAAACCACCTTCCTTCACAAAAACACCCCTATCCCCAAATCCACGCCCCTCTTCCACGACCTAAAACCCGAAAAACCTCCCCATCTCGCAATTCTTTGTTCGGAAAATGTTTCGAGCAATTCTTGGTGCTAAAGTGAATCTTTTCCGATCATCTACAAGATCCAATCAACAAATCAAGTGGACAATCCCTGCAAAAGACGGAATTTGGATTCAAAGATCCAAAAACCTAGGTTTTTCTTCTACTTCTCTACTTTGTCAATTCGGGTCTATTTCTCGCAAGAACTTAGACACATTGCATAGGATTGAGATTGAAATTAGTCTAGGACAGGCTTTGCTGAGTTTGGTGATTGATTTGTTGAGATTTGAGCAAAACTGTGCCAAACCATGGTCTCTGTAGGTTCCACGGTCGTAGTTTTGTAGAACAGACCGTGATTTCTTCTCTGAAATGGATTTGATAAGGAGAATGTCTACTAGAAGCAAGAAGAGGAAAGGTGATGCTTCCTCCTCCTCCCAAGTACCCTCTAGTGAGCCACCATCACCTCCACCTCCTAGAATTCCAAAAATCCATGAGGATTACCTCGATGCCTTAGAAAGGATCGAGAAGAGGGCGGTTATAGGACCGCGTTACTTAGTGCTTGAGGAGCTAGAGCCGCTGAATGTGGTGAATGACCTGACTTGGCTTCTATATAGAGCCGTTTTGATCGTCTTCTCCGCTATTAGAGAAGACGCATATGAGGAGATCACTAGGGAGTTCGTGATTTCTTTCGAGCATAGTGCTATGGATAGGACAGTTTCCTTTAGGCTGATGGAGGAGAACTACGAGTTCTCGATCTTGGAGTTCAGAGCCTTCTTTGGGTTCCAGGAGACCTTTAATGGTCGTTTTCCTAGCGGTGTATACGCTAAGGATTTCTGGGAGGATATTGCCATGATCTATGCCAGCGAGGACCGCTGGCAGCCAGCTGACACCAAGGCTAAGCTCATCTATTACTTAGCCTTGAAGATAGCCCATAGAGTCCTTTCTGAGTGTCTTTTCCCTAGGACCGAGACCCCTCAGAAGATTAAGACAGATGAGTTGTTCCTTCTCTACTCTATGTTGCACGGTAGACTTGCTGACTGTGCTACCCTCTTAGCCTCCACCATGAGTAAGCTCAAGAATAAGAGAGCCGGGAACATTGGATATGGTGGTATGGTTACCCACATTGCTAGACAGCTTGGTATAGATTTTTCTGCTTGCACTAGGATTGCAGCGAGACCTTTGGGTCTCAACAGTTTGATGACGAGGGGTATCATCTTCCCTAGGCACCGCGGTCCACCTACCGCCGGCATGCCATGGGAGGAGAGAGGAGGTAGAGGCATTCCGTGGCTCCCTGAGTATTCCATTATGGCTGGACACCATAATTGGAAGCAAACCTTCGCTCCTATGCATGTGAATAGGTTAGTAGGACCTCCCTACGTCCCCGATGAGGTACCGGCTGCAGATGTTCAGGAGGAGATAAGAGGAGGTGAGGAGCAGGACTTTGGCACTTTCCCGGATCAACCGGCACACTTCCCTGACCCTCCTAGGCGTTCACCACGACTAGCTGGACCTTCAGGAGCCTCTTCCTCTCGCCGTGCTAGCGTGAGTGAGAGGCCGACATGGATAGACACTCTGCCAACTTGGTACGGAGCATAGCCATAGTGGATGGGAGCTCCACCACCATGGTACAGTCAGGCACCAGCAGCACCGGCGGCACCGACTCCACAGGACGCACCAGCATGGTACGGCTAGCCACCGGCCTGGTATGAGTAGCTGCCGGAGTGGGCTACCGACCTTTCTAGCCGAGTCGGTAACATGGAGATCCACCAGGACACTAGAGATTTACGGGCTGATGAGCATGATCAGATGATGAGAGACATCTACCGCCAGCAGTTTGGGCGGCATTTCAGCTCCGACTTCTCCCCGTTTCCACCACCGCCACCTCCACAGTGATGAGCTTCGAGGATTGACAGTTCAGCCGCCCCACCACCGTCTTTAGTGAGTTCATTTTCCTTTTCTTCTTTTCTTTATTTCTTTTTTCGAACATTGAGGACAATGTAATGTCTAAGTATGGGGTGGGGTGTGACTATGTGTTGTAATAACTCTACTACATTTGCTTGCTTCTATCCATAACACTTTGCATGTTTCAATTTCATAGTCACACGTTTCATTATTGCATTGCATGAAAAAGTTTGAAAAACCCATTAAAATTTGCAAAATTTTAAAAAATTTGAAAAAGTTCTTGTGCTTCTAAGACTAGAGATGACTTCTATGATAGTTCCTACTTGTGGAATGAGTTTTGATGACAAATCTATGCTTAAACGGAATAATGAATTGAAAGGAAATTGAATGTGTTGTTTATCCTTTCTTGCAAGTTTCATAATGTGAAAGTTCTATCTAAATTATATTGAGAAATTGAGATTGAAATCACATGATGAGTTCTTATACTTCTTATTGAAATGATTAAGGTAATTCGATTTTCTTTCTTCTTTCTTTGATCACTTAGCCCCACAATGAAAGTAATTACCTCCCTTACCTATCCGGGAATTTGGAGGAGTTGATATTTGGCATGTTTGATGTGGGAGGGCCATGAAAGCAAATTTTTTGCATTCAAAGAATAGAATCAATAGGTTTGGGGAAGTCAATCATGACGATGAGTAACTCGGCACCATTCACATAGCCGAGTGTTTGTGTCTTGCCAAAGTCAAATTGAGCGATATTCCTAACGAATTATGGTATGTGCATCAAGGGTTTGAGGCATCTCGAAAATGAGAAACGCCGATCTCCTAGGCTTCGGTTTTTGTGCACCTTTGTCGATCTTTCAAAAAGTAAAGTCGAAAAATAATGTGAAAAAGAAGAGAGCAAAGCTCAAAGATGATGGTGTTGCAATTCAAAGTAAAAAGAAAAAGAGTTGGGTTATTCATTTTCCCAGATTCATGCACCACATCCCTTATAAGTTCCCCTCCCTTCCGCATTCTAGACCTTACTTGAAAGTCCTTAAGATCAAAAGAATGTTATTTGACTTGGTGATCTAAATTGAAGTTTTTTATGCTTGATTTTGACAATACTTGAAGGTTATGATGTTTGTCTTAAAGTTTAAGCGATTCATGATGTTTCTTTGCTTTACATTCTTTGGTTTATGTATATAAGCATCTCAAGGATGAATGAAGCAAGGTTTGAGGATGATCTATTGATTAGGAGCACATTTACCTAAAGGATGTTTTTGTTTTGAGATTGCATGCATATTTCATTCTAACTTGTATTTTAGTGCTTTCAAAGACCTTGCTTGGGGACAAGCAAGTGACAAGTATGGGGTATTTTGTTAGCATGAAATATTGCAACATTCTAGGCACTTATTTTGGTTTTTTTTCTCTCATTATTGTGTACATGGATGAAGTTTAGAAGCAATTGTTAGCTTGTTCCTCTATTATTGTCGATATAGATGTCTACACTAGCTCTGTGTTGATTTTACGCGAAAAGGAGCTAAATTGGGAGCTATTGCGAGAGAAAAGAGAGGATTCGATCATATCCGAGGATTAGGAACACATCAAGGAAGCTAAGGAAGAAGCTACGACGAAAAATGTCACCACACAAAGGAAACCACAAGTATTCTACACTTCCACGCTCTAAACCACGGCCGTGGATCCTGGCATCATGAGCGTGGAGCATTCCAGTAAGTTACACGGCCTAAAGAACGGTTGTGGAAGTCACAAGAGACCGTAATCCACTTCCACGCTCTAAACCACGGTCGTGGAAACCATTGAGACCGTGATTTAGGCGATCTTTTGACGAGACTTTATTTGCCATGTTATTTACGTGACGGGCCTGGACGGTTATTTCTTTCCTGTCTTATAAAAAGGTGATGTGATCGAACTTGATTCGAACACGAGGATCCACCAGCACAAGTTCACACTCGATTGGTATCGGTGAAATGTAACTTTTTTTTTTGGATATGAAGAGCAAATTCCCTCGGCCCCTCACTTTAGGAATCCCTCAACTCGAACGAACTACCCTCGGAATCTCACTTTGGGGTTCGAACCTTCGTTCCTCGGCCTCTCACCTTAGAACCACCTAAGCATCTCACCTAGATGTTTGAAAACTAAGCATCTCACATAGAATTCGGGTTTTGTTTTAAAGCAAACAACAATTGTGAAAGCACAAAGGCTAACTTACTTCATTTAACTTGACTTCCTTAAAATGGGAGGATACAAGGCTTTATATAGCCACAAAACTCAGCCTAAAAACTCCCTAATTAAGTACTAGAAATATCAAAGATTTATCAAAAGGAAATGTAAGAAATTCAAGAGTTTTTCTAGGAAATTCATACACATAAATGGCCACATTTGACCTTTATTCAAAGATGACTCTTGGATCCTATTCTCTTCACTTGGACAACACATCAAGATGGTCTAATCAAGTCTTGGACGTCCATATTGAAGGACAAGAAGACCATTGAACTAACTTGGCCTACATTCAATGTATGTGTGTGAAGATGCCTTCAATGTTTGATTGAATGTTGACTTGTTGACCTTCACATGAATAATACATAAATTCATGCATAATATATGAATAATATGAGGATGGTATGCTGCATGAAATATGCATTGGTTGGATGTGCATATGTTTTGTATAACCATCTTTCATGCCTCCAAGTATGATCTTGCCCAACAATCCATACAAGTACCGTAGTTGCTGCAATTTAGGGTCATTTTCACCCTCTTCCTCTTGGAATTTCGACTTTGTATAAACTGGAAAGTTGTAGATATTGAAAATACCTTTCAAAGTAGTACTCATGGGTATTTTAATTCCAAGAATTGCCTCAGTTATAGGCATTTTACTGAGAGTGCGCAAACCTGACAACTTAGCCGGAGAGAGTGAAATTGTGCTTGCATTAGGCATGCTCGAAGCAAGCTTTTTCAGTTTGATTTCAATAGGTTTTGGGTCAGTTTTAGGCATGGCCTCCAAAACGAAACTATTGATTTTGATAGGTTCCGGCTGAATTTTGACTTGGACGGTTGGAGGCAAAATGATTGGTTTCGGCTTGATGACGATGGTTCCTTCCCCGGTTGGGATCACATCATCCCCTTTCCCTTGAAAAGGATTCGTCCTCGAATCCGTCATGCCATCGTTGGAAAAGTGATTGTGGGATGTATTACCAAGGTAACTACTTCTCTCGACTTCGCCGCCATCATGTCGAGATGCTTGAATACAATCCGGGTTCCCATGGGCACGACTATTAAAATTTCGTTCTTGACGGTGGTTGCTTTGCTCATTCCGCTTTGCACGGTTGCTACCTCCTTGGATTTGGTCATGAGGGTTCAAGGGAAGGGGAGGCAACCTTCTGAATATCTCAGCTACTAGGGCTTCAATCCAATCCCAACGTTGGTCGATTCGATTACCACCGTTTCCATTGTCGTTGGTGATCTTCATCCCCGAAAGCTTGAGGAACTCGCACCGTTGGGCTCTGATACCACTTGATATGATCGAACTCTATTCGAACATGAGGATCCACCGGCACAAGTTTACACTCAGATTGGAATCGGTGAAATGAAACTTTTTTTTTTTTGGATTTTGAGTTTTTGGATATGAAGAGCAAGTTCCCTCGGCCTCTAACTTTAGGAATCCCTCAACTCGAACGAACTACCCTCGAAATCTCACTTTGGGGTTCGAACCTTCGTTTCTTGGCCTCTCACCTTAGAACCACCTAAGCATCTCACCTAGATGTTTGAAAACTAAGCATCTCACTTAGAATTCGGGTTTTGTTTTAAAGCAAACAACAACTATGAAAGCACAAAGGCTAACTTACTTCATTTAACTTGACTTCCTTGCAATGGGAGGATACAAGGCTTTATATAGCCACAAAACTCAGCCTAAAAACTCCCTAATTAAGTAATAGAAATATCAAAGATTTATCAAAAGGAAATGTAAGAAATTCAAGAGTTTTTCTAGGAAATTCAAACACATAAATGGCCACATTTGACCTTTATTCAAAGATGACTCTTGGATCCTATTTTCTTCACTTGGACAAAATCAAGGATGGTCTAATCAAGTCTTGGATGTCCATATTGAAGGACAAGAAGACCATTGAACTATCTTGGCCTACATTCAATGTATGTGTGTGAAGATGCCTTCAATGTTTGATTGAATGTTGACTTGTTGACCTTCACATGAATAATACATAAATTCATGCATAATATATGAATAATATGATGATGGTATGCTGAATGAAATATGCATTAGTTGGACGTGCATATGTTTTGTAAAACCATCTTTCATGCCTCCATGTATGATCTTGCCCAACAATCCATACAAGTACCGTAGTTGCTACAATATAGGGTCATTTTCACCCTCTTCCTCTTGGAATTTCGACTTTGTATAAACTGGAAAGTTGTAGATATTGAAAATAACGTTCAAAGTAGTACTCATGGGTATTTTAATTCCAAGAATTGCCTCAGTTATTGGCATTTTACTGAGAGTGCGCAAACCTGACAGCTTAGCCGGAGAGGGTGAAATTGTGCTTGCATTAGGCATGCTCGAAGCAAGCTTTTTCAGTTTGATTTTAATAGGTTTTGGGTCAGTTTTAGGCATGGCCTCCAACACATAACTATTGATTTTGATAGGTTCCGGCTGAATTTTGACTTGGACGGTTGGAGGCAAAACGATTGATTCCGGCTTGATGACGATGGTTCCTTCCCCGGTTGGGATCACATCATCCCCTTTCCCTTGAAAAGGATTCGTCCTCGAATCCGTCATGTCATCGTTGGAAAAGTGATTGTGGGATGTATTACCATGGTAACTACTTTTCTCGACTTCGCCGCCATCATGTCGAGATGCTTGAATACAATCCGGGTTCCCATGGGCACGACTATTAAAATTTCGTTCTTGACGGTGGTTGCTTTGCTCATTCCGCTTTGCACGGTTGCTACCTCCTTGGATTTGGTCATGAGGGTTCAAGGGAAGGGGAGGCAACCTTCTGAATATCTCAGCTACTAGGGCTTCAATCCTATCCCAACGTTGGTCGATTCGATTACCACCGTTTCCAATGTCGTTGGTGATCTTCATCCCCGAAAGCTTGAGGAACTCGCACCGTTGGGCTCTGATACCACTTGATGTGATCGAACTCTATTCAAACATGAGGATCCACCGGCACAGGTTCACACTCAGATTGGAATCGGTGAAATGAAACTTTTTTTTTTGGATTTTGAGTTTTTGGATATGAAGAGCAAATTCCCTCGGCCTCTCACTTTAGGAATCCCTCAACTCGAACGAACTACCCTCGGAATCTCACTTTGGGGTTCGAACCTTCGTTCCTCGGCCTCTCATCTTAGAACCACCTAAGCATCTCACCTAGATGTTTGAAAACTAAGCATCTCACCTAGAATTCGGGTTTTGTTTTAAAGCAAACAACAACTTTGAAAGCACAAAAGCTAACTTACTTCATTTAACTTGACTTCCTTACAATGGGAGGATACAAGGCTTTATATAGCCACAAAACTCAGCCTAAAAACTCCCTAGTTAAGTACTAGAAATATCAAAGATTTATCAAAAGGAAATGTAAGAAATTCAAGAGTTTTTCTAGGAAATTCAAACACATAAATGGCCACATTTGACCTTTATTCAAAGATGACTCTTGGATCCTATTCTCTTCACTTGGACAACACATCAAGGATGGTCTAATTAAGTCTTGGACGTCCATATTGAAGGACAAGAAGACCATTCAACTAACTTGGCCTACATTCAATGTATGTGTGTGAAGATGCCTTCAATGTTTGATTGAATGTTTACTTGTTGACCTTCACATGAATAATACATAAATTCATGGATAATATATGAATAATATGAGGATGGTATGTTGCATGAAATATGCATTGGTTGGACGTGCATATGTTTTGTATAACCATCTTTCATGCCTCCATGTATGATTATGCCCAACAATCCATACAAGTACCGTAGTTGCTGCAATGTAGGGTCATTTTCACCCTCTACCTCTTGGAATTTTGACTTTGTATAAACTGGAAAGTTGTAGATATTGAAAATACCTTTTAAAGTAGTACTCATGAGTATTTTAATTCCAAGAATTGTCTCAGTTATAGGCATTTTACTGAGAGTGCGCAAACCTGACAGCTTAGCCGGAGAGAGTGAAATTGTGCTTGCATTAGGCATGCTCGAAGCAACCTTTTTCAGTTTGATTTCAATAGGTTTTGGCTCAGTTTTAGGCATGGCCTTCAACACATAACTATTGATTTTGATAGGTTCCGGCTGACTTTTGACTTGGACGGTTGGAGGCAAAACGATTGGTTCCGGCTTGATGACGATGGTTTCTTCCCCGGTTGGGATCACATCAAAAGGTCAGAAAAGAGAGTTTTGAGGAGGAACACTTACACCCGCTTAATCTCGCAACATTTGCGATTGATCCCGCGGAGACGCTGACCGCCGCATACTTTGCTTGGAACATTCTTGCCTAGGGTAGATTGAAGATCGCCGAAGGTTTTAACCTCTTTCTTAGGGTTTGACATTGGGGACATATTGACAACCTGTTCTTCATACTTATCTTAGATCATTGTGAGATTTTGTATTCTATATTCTGAATCCATTGATTATCACTTCTTGCGTTCGGATTTGAGAGTTGGTCTTGAAGTTTTATTAAGTATTTGAGGGTTTTCATCTTTTATTCCTTTTGATTTGAATATTGATATCATGACAATGATTGTTGGCTAAAACCCTTTAGCAATTTTAAGGTGAAGGGTTGATAGTTGTGGCTTAGATAATGATAGATCGATCGTAAATTGATTGGACCTTGAGAGTTAGAGAGATCTCGTCGACGAACCCAAATCACGGCCTGTTCTTGGGGTTCCACGGCCGTGGTTCTCAAGATCTGACCGTGATTTACCCTAGTTTACGAACTTTGCTTTTACTTTGATCCAAGGTTAAAGATTAGCTTTAATCTAGTCTAGGTTTATCCTTTTCTAGGTAGTAGTGAGACTCATCACCCTCTATTTCGATTTCGAGTGTCACAACCTTAATCGTTTTAGTTAGTCTTGATCCTTGGGTTATAAGTTTGGGTATTTGATGATTAATTCTTATTCATAGATCTTTTCTATACTGAAGCCTCAACAACCTTTATAGAGAGTGTCTTTAGATAATTCATATAAAGTCTTGGAGCTTCACCGTACATTGATTTACTTTAGCATACCTTTGCAACTCTTAACTCTGTCCTTAGTTCTTTAGTATATCTTGAATCGATTGCCACAATTGGATACTTGGGTCTTTAGGGTTGTTGTTTTCCCAATATTTGCAAAGCTTACCTTTTATTTGCTCGATAACTTGAGACTAGGTTTTGTTTCACCAAATCCCTGTGATCGACACTCTATAATACTTGTTGATCTACGCCGATCCGTACACTGCGGTTCGCTTGCTTTTATTCTAGTTTTATAAATTTAAGACTTGATTGCACGCACGTTTTAGGGTGAACATTGGCGAAGTGTTCGGTTAGCCATTTCTTCACGGAGTGTTTGTTGTCTACGTTGCCGGATGTGCGTTCTCTCAATTTCTGGATCAAAAGGAACAAACCCGGAGTTAGTAGCACGGGTTTGAACCATAAAAATGGCCCAAACCAATAATAAATAATTAAAATAAAATAAAAACACAACTAAACTCCCCGGCAACGGCGCCAAATTTGACGAGGCTAAATACCTATGGTTATTGTATTTTAGCTTAGGTCAAAGTAGAAATCCTAACGTTACACTAACAAGTTAGCGCAATAAGGTTCGAACCCAAGAGAGTTTAGTTAAGTTTCGATTAGATTTAATAATTGATTGTGTAACCATGTAAGGGGGGTGGGGGTTGGACTGAAATGTAACGAAACGAAAGAATAAGAAAGCAAATAAAGAGGTGAATAGATTGATGAGAGATGAACTACACTAGGTTGAATCTTAGCATGCAATGCTACTTTGGTTGGTTCCTTTTATAAGTATTTAGCAATGTTCTCGTCTTGATCATATATATGTGTTGAGCCAACCGGCATCAACACAACTTAATAAGTTAATGTCCCGTAAACCTACAAGAATAAGTCACAAGTTAGCTTTTACACAAAGACAAAAAGATATAAAGAGAAGAATAAAACCATTGGACTTTTCTTTATATTTGTATTCCTTTTCCTTTAAGTAATCACAACCAGCTTTTACATAAAGGTTTTCTACTAGATTAAAGACCTGAACCCGAAATCTATTAATCCTAGCTCTTTGCATGCAATTAAACACTAAGGTGATCAAAGTAAGTGATAAGAAACATGCAATTAGATAAGTGAAGCACAAGGAATACAAAACATACACTCAATAATACTTATATTAAAAAGGACTTACAAACAAAGCAGCAATACAACTTCAAAACAACCCAATGTAGCAAGGAAATTAGAAGCACATTACACAAAGGGAGCAAGGGGAAAAGAGAGAATAATGTGAGAAAATGGTGGTTGATTCTAGCAATCAACCATTGACCTATTTATACTACAATTGGCACTAAAGGTGAGTAAATGGCCGGCCTAAACAGCCACCTTTAATGCCATAAAGGTGGTGCAAACAACCAGAATAAAGTCTCTGTCGCTAAACCGCAGGGGCTGGCTTCAGGACCGCAGGGGCGGTTTAGGCGAAAACGCTTGGACTTCTTCATGGCCGCAGGGGCGGCCTGGCAATTCCGCAGGGGCGGATCTTTAATGTTCTTCAAACGTCTCACTTTTCATCATTTTGTCGCTTCTGATGTCGAGCCGCAGGGGCGGCCCAATGTCACCGCAGGGGTGGTGACATTGGCTCTTCGGCTTCACAACCCCGCAAGTTGGTCCGCAGGCAGAGACGCAGGGGCGCCGGCTTCGCTTCTTAAGGGTAAGTCACCGCAGGGGCGCCCACGAGGGGCGCAAGAGCGGTAACAGTCTTCGTTCCGGGCGTTGGCAAGGCGTAGGCTACGTTCTGGAGTGCAGTATCACCCGGAGGGGCGGTGACACTACTCCGCGGGGTGGTGAGGCACCAGAAGCTTGTCTTCGTGAATAGTCTTCAACTCCCAAGTTCTTCTAACTTCTCTTTTAGCTTCTTTTAGACTTCTTCTTCTGGATTAAGAAGTTAGTATTATAAACCGACTCTAATACAATAAAAAGACTCTAAAAACTAACCTAAGTGATAGTGATTCCATCACCTATCACTTTCTTTTCCCTTTTCTAGCTTAGTTTAGATAGTTTGTTTTGTGTTTTTGCGTCCTCCTAGACAAGAATCAGGTACTCTCTAAGAAGAAATTACAACTCAAGAGCTACATGGAAGGACTGACGTTCGAGAATTTGAGAAGTCAGAGTTTGACTTAGACACATCTCGGATGCTGTCATAGTGCCTCGACCGAGGTGTTCTCTGTCAACCGAGGCGTCTAGGTCTGACAACCACCTTGCTTTGACACCTCGGTCCGCCCAAGAACATCTTGATCCATCTCGTTATCCCTATGTTCCACCACCAACACCTCCAGCTGACGAGAATTGAGCACTTCATAGATTTATTTTCTATTTATTATGCATTTCAACTATGTCCGGTGAGTACTCTGTTCTGATGAGTTATATTTGACCCATTGGGACAATGTGTCCCAAGTATGAGGTATTTGATGTATTATTTGACTATGGCTTGTATGACTCTCGATGATGTCATTACATGCATACATACATGTTTTTGTTTGAGAAAAACGTCAAAAACGAGTTTGAAAAAAAAAATTTAGCTCGACCGAGACGTTCTTGACCAAACGAGGTCGTGAAAACCGAGGCACATCTCGGTTGATCAGCTTGGACACTGTCAGATCACCTCGAACGAGATGGGTTTTTAATTGAAAGATTTTCGAAACGTTTTGTGCTTCTATTTTGGATATGACCTCGATGAAGATATTTGTTTGTAGATTGGCTTTGAAATCTTTATATGCTCAAAAAGTTTTATGATATGTTTAAGTTTCTAAATGCTTTGTTTGGAATTCTAACATGTTTATTATACATTGTTTTTATCAAAATTATGTTGGATTTGAAGGTTGACACCACATTATGAGTATTGTCACATTCTTCCTGGGATGACTAAGGCACTTCATTCTCTTCTTCTTCTTCTTGACCATGCTTTAGCCCCTCATATACATATTTGCCTCCCTTTTACCTATCCGGGAATTTGGATGCAGTTGACGAAAAGCGTATGGAAGTGAAGTTGAGATCTTGGCTGTAAGTGTTAGAAAGAAACAAATTAGGTTTGGGGACGTTGATCTTGATGATGAGTAACTTGGCACCATTCACAAAGCCTGGTGTTTGTGTCTTGCCAAAGTCGGATTGATCGATAGTCCTAACGGGTCATGGTATGTGCATCAAGGGTTTGAGGCATCTCGAGAAATTGATGATTGTTGATCTCCTAGGCTTCGGTTATTGTGCACCTCTGTCCATGATCCCAAAAAAGTAAAGTTAAAGGTGAAAATAAGCAAAGCTTATTGGTGGAAGATGTTGTGATTCAAAGAAAGTGAAGAAAAGATCCTATTCCCGGATTCTAGCACCACATTATCCTATATACATCCCACTCTGACACGTTTCTTGACCTCTTTTGGAAGCCCTTGAGACCTCGAGTATGTTGATTGATTTGGTGGTTTAAACTAGATTATACATGATCGATTTTGATAAACATAATTTATTATGAATTCTATGATTTTATGCAAAGATTAACAACTTTCTTATATTTATAAAATGTTTTGATCATGTCTTGATTTTATTTGCCATGAAGCATTCTCTTAGGGTGATCTATGAATGGAGCGCACCACCAAAAGGTTTTGAAATGTTTTTCATTGATCTTCTTGATGACTTATAATCCATTCTAACTTGTATCTAAGATTTAGATGTTCTTGGGGAAAAGTATGGGGTATTTTGATAGCATGTATTATAGTCTATACTTCGGGATTGTTTGGACGTTTTATCTTCATAAATCTGCATGTATGGGTGTATATTCTTTTATCATTATGTTGTTTTGTTTACCTTTCCAAGAATCGAGGTCTACACCTAGTTTCGTTGTAATTGTAGGAAAATAGCACGTTTTGGAACGATATGGAGCTAAGGAAGCTAAGAAGTCATTGGAGCTACATTATGGAGCATTGAGGAGCTACAAGAAAAGCTCAGGAACCATGGAAATGGGACAGAAGATTGACTTTGGATCAGATTAGAATGATTTACATTCAGCTGAGATTCACCTCGGGTGGCTACAGTTTCACCTCGACCGAGGTGATCTTCAGGATGGGCTGGACCGAGGCGAATAATCCACCGGCCACGAGATCTTTATTTTTGTTAGAGATCTTCTATTTTTGGCAAGTGAATTTCCTATATTTTAGGATGGAAGCATGTCTTTTTGACTGATTTATTTGGAAGATTGGAAGATATTCTAACGAAGGAAATTTACTTTGAAGATATTTTATCTTAGGAAGGTGATTCTCCTATATAAAGAGGTGTATAATCTGGATACAAAATATCTCGGAGCTCAAATCTCCAGATCAGAGGCAAGCTAAAGGAAGTTTGGAAGGTTAAAGGAATGAAGAAAGTTAGCTTTAAAGAAAGGTTGAAGGAAGTTGTAAGATTTTCTTAGTTTGTTTGATTTGTTGTCTTTCTAGTTGTGATTGAGGTACGTAGTTTGATTGTTTGTTTGATTGTCTGATTGAGTTATTGAGACCTTTGTGTTATGGTTTTCTTGTTTGAATATTGATTCCTTTATTATATATTTGATTATTGTTATCATGATGATTATTGGCTAAGTTCTTTATGCGATTTTAGGATGATTGGCTGAAGGTTGTGGGGAAGACGATGAAATGAGCCTTTATCCCAGTGGACCCTGAAAGCTCGAGCCCTTACCTTAACCGATGAACACCTCGGTCAGTCGTGGAACATCTCGACCGAGATGGAATATGAACTGAGCGAGGCGAGACCTTTCCTTATCCTTATCTGAGTTGAGGTTTCAGTTTTCCAAATCCTATCCTTGTTATACCTTTCCTGGTTCAACGCAAGCCTAGGATGAGACTTACTCGGTGATTCCTTTGTTTATATACTCAAGATCATGAGTGTAGATAATAAAGGTTTATCCTTTATTGGGGTTTGAGTGTGCCTTCATCCATCTTTGAGAGTTAGCCTGAAACTTACCCGGTAAAGGTTAGTTCTATCCCCTTGGTTGATGTGTTGGTTTGAGATTATAGTTCCTTTTCTTAGTACCTTGAGACTTACCCGGTAAAAGGATCTTTGGTTTGGGATTCTGAGTAGTGAGACTTACGCGGTGATCTATTCCCACTTTAGAAGCACCTTCCCTTTGCAAACCTCAGCTTTGTCCACGTTATCCTTTGTGATCTCGAGTCGGAACCACAACTTGATGCTTTAATCTCTAGAATCCGCATTTTCTTTACCTGTTATTACATCATCTTTGATGTCTTTGCTTTGTTGCTTGTTTTTTATTGACAACCTGAATTACCGATCTTTGTTTCACCATAGTCTTGGTGTTCGACCTTGGAGTATTTGCCGTTATTACAACTGATTTGTACACTGCGGGTTCACATATTGCTTCAGGCTTATATTTTAGGTTATAAATTTAAAGCTAAATTTTTCACCATACACACGTCTGAGAGCGAACAAAAGCCCAACATGCTTTGGCGAGTGCTCTTTTCAGTAAGAAAATATAGTCAACGGAAGCGACTTTTGATGTGACCCTTAGGCAAAAACCAATTTTAAGTGTTTGCAGTTTGCGCATAACCAAGACTTCCTTCTTGCCATACCAATTAATGAACTTGGACACTTTGTGTCTCGTGTTGAGTATCACGTGATTCTTAGGCATCGCCTTATGATTCATTTGTTCTCGGTCGATGCGATTTATATTATGCCCAATGTTCGGAGGGTTTTGGAAGCTTTTGGGAGCATGCGGTTTATTGTAAAGAAGTTATTGATTTCAAATATAGGCATGACCTGGTTCGTTATGTTTTATGTCACGTGTTTAGGATAGCAAGGGTTTCGGCTAAGAATGAGGCACCTATGACCTTATTGACTGATCCGTGTAAAGGAAGATCTACGTTGAGGCCGGAGGATGTGTTAGTATTTGGATGGGTGGGTGGCAAACATGCTTGTATTTATTTGACGGGGTCTCCCCTCTAGTATGTTTGGGTAGCGGGCCTTTTGTGGTGGGTAAGATGGCCCTCAACGCGGCCTCTACGAAGGATCTTAAGCATGAAAGAGCTTGCAACAAAAACCAACATGTGTTTCTTCCCTTCGCTTTTGGCACGCTTGGTTTTCTTGCGCTAGATGTCGTTGAGATTATGAGGAGGGTACAACGGGCCTTGTGTGATCATGTTGTGCCGCCTAGGTCTTCAAGCGTAATTTTTAGAATGATTGAGTTTGTTATTCAAAAGGAGTTGACGATACAACTTGTTGTCTGCCTACCTTCTACTTCGATGTAAATATTATATGTTTCTTAAATTTTATAAGATGGAAATTCCATTAAAAAAACAATTTCCTAGCTTATCTTCTTCGCAGGATTTTTGTTTGGCTTCCTTTTTCATCGTTCATATTGCCCATCTCCAACCATAAAAGCGTCACTCACATAAAAACTAAATAATAGAAAAATTAGGGTACGTTATCGTTCTTCTTTAGAGTTAAAATTGAAACTAAATATGACTACTAGTTTGATTCTCATATAAAAACTAAATACTAGACAAATTCGACCCTAAGATCTATAGAGTCCCTAAGGTAATTTTATGTTTTTGGTTAATTTGAATATTTTAGAGGTATCTTTTTCATATGATTCATGAATAATTTGACCCTAAGATCTGTAAAATCCATAAAATTCGACCCTAAGATCAATAGAATCCCTAAATATGACTACTAATTTAAGGTTTTCATTGTGAATTCGTCACTTCACCCCAAGTCATATTTATATTCTAATTCAAGGATCTCTTTCTTTCGGTGGTGAACTGTGGGTCGTGTAGTGGTGGTGTAACGGTCCACGTCGGGTTGACAGAAAATATTTTTATATTTATAAATATAAGAGATTTTCTCATGGTGGACCCTATAAATTTAACGGAGTTCGAAAAAACTGTGTATTGGTTGTAATCCGATAATATGAAATTAATTTTTCGTGAAACTAACCCGAGTGGACCAATTGATAAATCCATAACATGGTGACATCTCGGCTCCTAAAATGAGATGTTATAAATTATGCCTGGACAATTCGTTCTGAACTTATGTTTACTAAGTTTGAAATAAAGTATAACGAGAATCGTATGCGAATCGTCAATCTTAATTAGCCCATTTAGAAAGCTAATATATAAAAAGTATGTTCAGACCAAGTTTCTTTGTTTATAATAAAATAAACCACACTAGAAATTTTGACAAACATTATTCCTCATATACCCACCCAGTCAGTACTAAGCCTCTGGGCAAGTGTTTCAGTGTACCGTAATCAACGATCAAGTGCAGTTGTCAAGGATTTAGTGAAAGCCTCAAGATCCTTCAGTCCTTGCTCTGGTGACTTTGCATCTCCTAAAACCCTCATCACTGCACTTCCAATGATGATTCCATCGGCTCCCCATCCGGCCACCTGTGCGACATGCTCTGGTGTTGATAAGCCGAACCCAACAGCTACTGGCTTAGTTGTTGCCTATCATAAAAACAACATGGATTTTCTTACATATGGGTATTCAATTGCATACGGGTCTTGGAAATTATTCAAGGCAACAAACCTCTTTCACTTCTTTTAGCAAGGCTTCAACTTTGCCACTCACAGTTGTACGAGTTCCTGTAACTCCAACCGAGCTCACCTGTTCATGTTAGCCACATATAGAGTTCCATGAGAGTGATTCCTATATCCATCTAAAGTGTAAGGGTAAAATAAATTCTCAAAAATCTTACAAGATACACAAAGCCTTCTGATGCTTGGACAATGTCTTTCATGCGAGAAGAAGGAGTAGTCGGTGTGGTAAGTAGCACCTTAGCCAAATAGAGAACCCGAGTAAAAGGCCAAAGTATAAGTTAAGACAGTTCTGAAATAGAACAAGCCAATAGAGTGTGCTGAGTTCAACATCAAAACCTACCAATTCAATGTCATTGTTAATGGCTTCAACCCTTAAGGCTTGACTTTCCTCCAGAGGAACATCAGGAACCACAAGCCCTGAAAAGATAGGTAACGAAAGTGTAAACAAATTCAGAACTTCATATTATAACAACAAAAGCCTAGATTATCAAAATTCAAGTTGTGCAGTTCTAGAACAGAAAGCCAAGATTACCATGTATGCCTGCATCTTTTACTATAGACATGAAATTTGCAATGCCATGCTTGAGAATTGGGTTGTAATATGTAAACAATGCAATTGGGCATGACAGTTCTGGTATAACCTGTATGAAAAAACATATTATACAAGATGAAAAGGAACAAATAGATGAAAAAGAGAAAATAAAGATCATTCTTACATTTCTTAGCATCTCAATAACAGAATGAAAGTTAGTCCCTCGAGCTAATGCACGGGTTGCAGCAGCCTGAGTTTATTAATCAAAAAGGAAGGACTAAATAAAAGAATTAATGTTATCAACAAAGCATATGAGCAACAAACTTCGCATACCCCACCTGGATTACAGGACCATCTGCTAACGGGTCAGAGTAAGGCAAGCCAACTTCGATTATATCTGAGCCACAAGTGTCGAGCACCTTCAATGCCTCAGCTGTCAATGAAAGATCAGGATCACCAGCTGTGATGTAAGGGATCAGTGCCACCTTCAAAACCCAAACACACTCTTCAGGAAAAATGTATTCTCAATTCCTATCACATTGATTCAGATTTCAAATGCATACATGAACAAATTTAATACGTCTGAAATGAAATTCGGTCAAAACATAAAAATGGTATTAGCAGAAGCTTGTTAAAAGTAATAAAGGGAAAAAACTTAAATGACGAGAATGTCACGTAACCATGGAGGTTGCATGAACTGGGTTGGTGAAGGAAAGAACATTTGTCAAAACATGTAACCACATTTCAATCTTCCAACATACGATCCACAATATGTCAAATGCACAACACTTCAAATATAACAATATGAGACGAAAACTTAATCATCAGGCCAACAAAATAAGACAAAACCCTAACACCTAAATAAAGCGAACTAGCAAATACACGGTTTAAGAGTTTTGATAATCGAAGATGATAAAACGTGAAATTTAAGACAAATTACCCGGTTTTGCTGTTTGAGTCTAGCGAATGTCTCAGACATGCTAAGAGCTTGAGAAGTAGCAAGAGTGGCCATGATCCTGGTGGATCTAAAGCAAACCCCTGATGGCTTCCGAGAAGGTGAAGAATTGATGAGAAATTGGTTCTCGTAACAATTGCGTTGTTGGTTCAGACAAGCCGATTTCAATGAAGCCGCCATTATCCCAAGATCGACAAATTGAGGCGTTGCTAATATCGTCTTCAAATCTTGGAGAAGGGCTTTGTGTAGAGGTTGTGAATTAGGGAAGGATGGGTAATGTTATTTAAAGGCCTTCTCACTGGTAATCAAGGGAAATGTTTTGGGTTAAATTTGAGGTGCAATGGAAGCAATATCAAATCTTTCCATATAAATGAGATACGTAGGAAGAAGTCAAGGTAAATGGTTTGGGTTATTTTGATTAGATGCATTAATCCCATTAACTTTCTGTTTATGCACTACGCAAAACACGCATGTGTGTGCTGATCCTTTGAACGAAGTATTTTATTGTTTTCAATTACATATATATCATTTCATTACTATATTAAAAAGAGTCCTCCCTTACAATAGTAGCTTTCCTATTTTATCCATGTTTTTAATATCTGTCGATTTTGTCCCTGTTATTTGCGGGTAACTACAATTATGCCAACTTTTTGGCCTATTTTTATTAACATTTTTATTCCACCACTTCTTCTCTTCTCTATCCACCACTTTTTCAACCTGACCCTCAGATTGTGTATGACACTATGTCAATTTTTTCTGCCAGTTCTTTGAAGTTTGTACACCTATTTGACAGCAATGCAAATCTTCAAAATCTCAACCCCAAATCTCTCTCGATTGAGCATTACGATCATGGAGACCACCGTCCCATTATTTCCCTCCTCCCTAACTCCTCTCTTACCTTCACACCTGAACTCTCTCACTTGCCAATTGTGTTTTTCCGATTGCGTTTCTTAATTCATTTTTTTTCGATGTATTGATTGATGCTTCAACACTCTGATCTCACCATCGTATGTCCTTTTTCCAAGCTCTCGAGTTTTCGTTTGATTTTGCAAGTACGTACCACTTGTCTTTGGTCATCACTTTGCGTCTTTCTTTTGATTGTTGCAAACTGATTTTTGTTTTTTTATTAGGATTTCAACCGATGTGAGTTATAAAGGTAAAGCACCCTTATCTCTCGTCCCGTTCTACTGACAACAAGGTATATTGTTGGATTGTTCTTGCTTGATTGTTATCAATGCACTTCTTGGTGGAAGAATTTTGAAGGAAGGAGTTGTTCCAACAACAAACGAGATAACTTCTTACGCTATTTTTTTATTCTGGTGGAACACAATGCTGTGAAATCCCGATGCTCAATATATGTTTTAGTTCCTTGAACCTTCATGACTCTCTGATGTCTACTCGATTATTTTATGAATTGTATCATGAGAACTGAAGGTTAAGCCACTTGTAATACAAGGAAGACAACTGTTTTTGAGAGAAGTTAGAAACTTTAGCTCATGTTTAATTAAAATCTTGATTTTGACATCGTTATATACAAATAATATATGAGCATCATGTCAACTTATTAACATAACAACGAACCTATTCAAATACAGTGAACCGCTTGATTCTTACCAGCCGCTACGTATACAACCACCTATGGAAGCTAACTTACACAATCTCTCCCTACCATTGTACATAATAAAATTTTATAACGAAATGTCATGATAATTTACGACGTCACTTATCGCAATAACAAACACGATCTAAATTCACAACGCGCGGCCCAACTAGCATAACACAATAAGCTTCAACTAAGGACCCATTGTAATGTGCTTCTTGTAATTTTATGTGATATTGTGTCTTTGAAGTTTTCAGATGGCAAATTTGTGTCATTTGTCCTGTTGTCTGGTGGGAAGTGGCAAGTTTTTTGGAGTTGAAGGCCTTAGAAGTGCAAGTTGAAGATGGCAATTTTTTATGTGGTATTGTGTCTACCAATTTATTTTAAATATTGTTTGAATGAAAGGAAACCAAATGGCAAACTCATAATTCTTGACAACTAAAATATATAACAATGAAGTTTTGAGGTGAAGCTCGTGTAGATCATTCTCACAATTTAACAAAAAATGAGTGTGCATTGCATATGCAAGTCAAGGAACATCCAAAAATATAGAGAGTTATATCACAAAATACCAGTGATAATTAACTATTGAGTTCGAACATAAAATACATCTGCAGTTTAAAGTAATACCATAAAGGAGAAAATGTAAATTAAACATTTAATCATTCCATCGTAACAATGGAATGGCTTGTAATTGTAGCCACTACATTCAAATCCTTCTTGGTGTTTTTCGTTACTTGGTGCTTCTACACAGCCTACGAGAAATGTTTGCTTTGTTGCTTTCAATCTTTTTAATGTGCGGAAATGTGTCCCATATCGACAATATAATATCGCGTGAACCTAACATATAATTCCTAGGGCTACACCTTTCATTGTCAATTGGTTTTAGGATGGAACCCTGAAAGGCTTGTGCGTAGGTCAACCTTTACGTGCAAACCCTCAACGTATTAGACCGTAGGTTCACCATTACGTGCAAATGAGTTTCCTAAATTTTATTGCCTGACAGAGATGATCCGTGAGATAATAGTGTGCGTCGTTTATTTGGGATGCGAAACACTGCGTTTGATTTCGATGTGCAGTCACGTCTTTCATGCCAAGTGTCCTTGTTGACAAAGACAAGGCAAACAACGACCGAGTTGTCAGTGTATTAAAGGTTGCCTTTTTTGGGAAAAGTTTGTCGATTTAACTCCAATCATATATTTTTAGATGTTTTTTAATCATCAACAAGAGTTTTCGAAATATATTTGCATATTATCCATAAGTTAACATTTTGAGAGAGGATCGGGTAAGAACGTGTTTTGCCGTAAAAAATAAGAACAAATCTCGACCACATGATTAAACCAAATCGACGTTCATGATTCAATATTATTTTTGTATAGTAAATAAATACCTTAGTATTTTTGGATAAATATATACTCTTACCTTTTAAAAATAGTAGATATTTACTACCAAATTCAATTCACACATTTAAGAGATTCTTCCTCGATTTCATTTTCCGTTCTAGCATCGTTATAAAATCAAACTGCCATGTTAGGAGGAGATTGTATATAATCTATATTTAATCACTTGGACGATTAGCAAGTTTCGTGCATGTATACGTGCATGGACTTGTTTGGAGATTGTACTAGTTAAGGATTTGCGTCCATTATAATTCAACTCACCTATTCGTGCACCAAATATATAATTATAGCTTCACTCACATAATATACATGTCATGCTATACGTGCATGAGGTTATGCACGTGTGACTATTAGTGTACTTGTGACTATACGTGCATAAGGATTTTGCACTTGTGACTATCAGTGCACTTGTTATCAATAACTATACGTGCATATGGTTATGCACATGTAACTATTAGTGCACTTGTTATCAGTACTTGTAACTATATGTGCATAAGTTTAGGTTGTTTGAAATAATATTATACTACTACATGCACTATATATGCTGAATTTAATAGACGTGAACCAATTAATTAGAGTAATATAATTTTGTTTCCTTAAAAACATATCATGTATATGTTTTATACCATACACACGATCATGTAATAAATCACAATATAACAATGCCTTATTTAGACTTTCAATCTGATTCATCCGTGCATTGATCCAACGATTCTTATTTGTTCTTATTTCTTACGGCAAATCACGTTCTTACCGGATCTTGACAATATATATAGGATCACGATCCGGTGAGAACATATGTTACGATAAGAAATAAAGAACACTTAAGGATCGTCGGATTAAAACACGAACGTATGTGATTGATCGGCTTCTAAAGGGAATCGTTGATATAAATTTATTGTAATAGTCATGCTTATGGTAACATTATATAATCGGATACAATAATCGTGCTTATATTGAAACTAAATAATATGATAAGTTAATTTAATGTGCACGATTAATCATTATTTTGATATGAGAAGTCTCATTGGTTGTCGGTGATATCTTTAAAACGCTCAAAGTCCATGTTCAGTTTTACATTTTATTGTAACGGAATTTATTATACTAATCGTCTTTTAAAAAAAATCCGCATGTTTAGTTTTATATAATTCACAAAACGTGCAGAGTTATTTTCAATTTACATGTTTAGGTTCGTAAGATTATCTATGAAACATTTCATAGTGCTAGTCGTGGATATGTGAACTTGTGGACTCGTGCTTATTTTTAATATCATCTTTAATACAATCACATAATCGTGCTCGTACTTATACTTGTGCAATATTATAATTATCGTGTAAAACATTATCATAGTCGTGCATATGGTGCACAATGTGGTAGTCGTGCATATGTGAACATACGCTAGTAATTTGTTCTCGTGCTTATAATTAACGCTAATCATTTGTGCTAGTGCTTATACTTGCGCTAGTGGTGCATATGTGTACGAAACAAATTTTCATGTTTAGGTTCATAAAATTCATGAATGAAACATGCACGTACTTGTACTTATGTGCAATTTGCATCAGTTTATAATATTTTAATAGTAATGGAAATCACGTACTCGTGCTTATAGGTTGTGCACTAGTTAAGATGTCACATACACGTATATGTTCTTTCTGAGATGACGAAATGAATAAACCATCGAGGCTTAACCGTAATAATGATACAGAGTATATTAGAAAATTACTTTTATTTCATTATCTAATGGAGGAAACTCAATCTCTTAATTATTACTGTCTAAATTTAAAAAATAATCATAGTCGTTGAATGTAATTAAATTGATAATTGATATTTGTTCTTATTTCATACCGTAACTCTTGTTCTCACTTGATCCTAATCCCCACATATATATATATATATATATATATATATATATATATATATATATATATATATATTATTGGTGAATGTATAACTACATAACTTATCTTTTTATTCCTTTAAAATGCTAATAAATGTTAATTGAAAATTTGTTGGACATATAACTTTTCAGAGTTTTTGGTTATTGCAACACCCCAAATTCACGGGACTTGGGGCGCTACGGGTTGGGACCTCACAATGGGTCCCGACACTTAGCTTGACAACAATTTCACCGGATCTTGCAACAAGACACAAATAAAGGCCAAAATCGAAATACAATTTTAATGCAATGAAAGGAAACCCGAAAGAATACAAACACCGGACTTCAGCCGAAAACAACTCCGAAGACCATAAGCCATACATGCGGCCAACAAAAATACAACATACAAACTCCAAACATAAGTCCACCCAAAAACCCAATTCTAAAATGTACAAAACCCCGGCTTCCCACTCTTCCGGATCTCTCGGCCGCAAGGCAATCTACAACAGTCGGTATAAAACCGTTAGCTCATATTCGAAGCATTAGAATCAATGAGAAAGGCACAATCACAAGTCAATCATCATAAACACCCAAAACACTCCAAGCACACAAATCCGGTTTATTTTCTTATTATTATTAAGTCATATCTCGTTCTAACTCAACTTAGGTTATGACACGAGAGTCACCGAAACTCGCCTCGGTCCCTACTTACCGGCATGGAATGGTACTGATGCATCCGACCGTCTACCAGCACGGGATAGTCGCCGAGAACCTCCTACCTCTCGCGGGAGCCAGGCAAGTTGTCACCGCCCGTTATCATACAGTTAGGCCAAAATAACATAAAGGCCGGTAATCCTAATTCAGGTTTAGTTGTTATAAACAATAAACAATAAACACACACCACCAAACACACATCAACACTAATACAAGGAATACGAGCAAAGTAAGTCCGGAGACTTACCTCGTCACCACACTCAACTCACAACACTCTCGTTTCCTTAGGGAGGAAGCCTGTAACCTGCTCACAAGAAGATAAGTATATCAACAACAATCCACTCACAATAGAAGTCTTAGACTTCTATACAAATGATCTACGCAAGATCATTTGACTCTCAATTCTAGGACCGCATCCTAGAATCCCTCATGCTCACATCACACTCAACACAAGCTAGAAGTCCTAAGACTTCTAAACCCTCGGATCTCGCAAGATCATAACTCACAACACAACTAGGATAAGCCAAACCTAAACTCCAAAATCCCACAAGATCATACAACCCCACCTCGAGCCTCAAAACGCTCACAAGATCAACCATATAACTTAAAGCCTTATAACAACCTCACAAGATAACCAACACCTCAAGCTTAGAATCAACATCAATCCATTAAACAATATCAAATCCTTGAAACTCACCTAAGGTTCAAAGCCACTACTTGGCATTAACTCTAAGTTATGCTAGATCCATCCTAGCATGATACTAAAAGTTAACATAACTAGATCGAGGGGAAAGAATACTCACACGACATCAAAAGACGAAAGTCATTCAACGGATGTCGACTTGGACTCGTTAGGCCTTTATCGGGGCTCTTCCGAACCTAGCACAAAACTAAATAAATTTAGCTTATAAGCAAAAATTGAACGGAATAAAGAACATATATAATCTAACGAAAACCTCACTTTTAAAAACCAAGTTAAAACCGTAAGTATAAATTCCGGGCAAATTGTATAACATCATAAACCCAAGGTAAAACTCGTTTTCAAAGCCAACGTTAAAATCTCGTAATTTAATCATTGAGTCATACCCGAAATTAATCCAACATGAGCATAATATATATGGTATATATAAATAAGAATATAATTCAATTAAATCCCAAATTTAAAACCCATAAATACATTTTCCGCCAATTAATACAATTTTATAAATATGGGACATTATTCGTAATTAATTCCTTGGGCCGTTTTCAGTAATAAATTCTAGCAGGGGCATAATTGCATAAATCCTAAATCTGGCCATTAACTGTAAATACAAAAGATGGGTTCCAATATGTAATTGTACCATAAATAAGGGGGCTCGATTTAAATAACCCAGAAGGGTTTTCTTTGTCACTGGGAAAAGGACGCAGGCGCGTTGAGGGGAAAAGAGAGACACAGGCGGCGGGGAAGGAGCAGGGTCGAGCGGCTGGGCAAGGGAGAAGGTAAGCGGCACTAGTTCCGGATCATATCAGCGATTGGCGGCGGTGCAGATAGGGCGGCGACCTTCTATTGGGTTGCTCATTGGAGGCGCAACAGAGGGCTCGATGGGGAAAAGCATGGAGGCGGCTTGGTGTTTCTCCCAAGGCTCCGGCGTTGATGACAAGGCACTTTTAGGCGCAGCGGAAGTGGTGAGCGAGAGATGGCTTCCCTGGTTGCTAGCGGGGGCTGTAGTGCCCGATTGATGAAGGGCAAGAGTAGTGTGGTGAAACAGAGAAGCACTGGTGAGGTGTGTTGTTGCTGCTAGTTGTTGAGCACATAGAGGAGATGCCAGGAAGAGACTGCAATGGTGTTGAGGAGACCCGCGGAGGTTGCTCCTGGTGTGAATGAAGGAAGTAGAGGAAGGTTTGCTTGGGAATAGCAAGCACAGGCTGAGGGGTTGAGTTGCAGATAGTTGCTGTTGCAGGTTGTCATCCTGAGATGGGGATGAAGGTGAGGCACAGAGGGAGATAGAAGGGTGCAAGGCTGGGATGGTGTCCCAAAAGTTGTAAGGGTGATCGAGTGTGAGGGCTGAGGGGTCGGCTAGAGGTACATAATTAGCAGGCATAGGTTGGGCGGCTAGGATGCAGGGGAGGTTGAGTGCTGAAGGGCTAGAAGCCAAGCTAGAGCAGCCAGAGGAAGACCATCACAGTTAAGGAGAGAGGGAAGCATCCTGGAAATAAAGGGGAAGGAAAAAAAATAATAGAAAAGAAAAGAAAAATAAGAAAGTGAAATTTAATTGATAAAAGATAGTTCGATTAAGTATACGGAACGGAATTTTCGGATCATATAAATTTTCCTAACTTTTCCGAAAAACAAAATACGGGATATATATATGTATAAATATATATTAACATACTCGTAAAATTAAATTTATGACTTAAAATACTCTTAAAACATACTTAAGATAATAAAAATATCGATATCCGTCGGAAAGATAAAAACGCAAACACGCCTAAAAAATTGGGGCGTTACAGTTATCGGGTTAATTTTTCATATTAGATCAGTCAAAGACGAGGAGGGATACACCCTCCGACAACCAATTAGTAATTAGGAAAATGGATCCGCATCGGACTTTGATAAATGCTAATTTTTAAGAATTTTTTACAGTAAGAGGTGTAACATGAAACTTATATGAGTCTCACCTACAAATGTTGATGCGCCCTTGACCCCTATGTCCCAAGATGAGGTAGACGAGGCTTTCCGGGTTCGCTCCGATGGACCGCTCACTCGTTCCCGTGCTAAGGAAATCGCCCAAGCTACCGGCTCCATCATTACCCGCACCATTGCTTGTCACGGGCTCATTGGTTACAAACTGTGCCTCTACGCCACCATGGTATGAAGCTTGTCAAGCCGGCACCGTTCCGGCGCATTTTCCGGATTTTCCGTATTTTAGCGTTCTGTAATAATAAGTCTTTTTATTTTCAGAATATTAATTTCCGGAACTTTATTTCCGGGACATAATTTTTCGATTAAAGATGAGACTTTTGGTTTCGGAATTTAATTCGGAATTTAATTCGGAAACATAATTCCGAACATAAATTCCTAACCTTTCATATTTATAGACTTTTCATTTTTGGAACTTTAATTCCGAATTTATTTCCGTCATTTAATTTCCGACCCTTTGTATGGCCTTCATCCACTATATAAGGGGATGCTTGGCTCATTTGTAAGGCATGTTCAATATGATTAAGTATATGAGAAACATTTTCCTCCTACTTACTTGAGCATCAAATCCCTCTTCCATCCTCTCAAAGTTCTTCTTTTTGATCTTCGATCCAAACTCAACCACATTCGAGGATTCTTCAAGAATCAACTCAACCGACCCACTTCAAGGCTTGATCGATCAATCTAGATCGACTCAACCATTCAACTTCCACCTCCATCTCTAAGCTTCCGCAACCCATCTTCAACACATCCGCACTTCAACTAAGGAGAAGTTGAGCTTCAGCTTGATCTAGATCCGGAATCTTTCATTGACGTGTCCAAGGACGCATCAAATTGGCATCAGAGAAAGGGGATCTAAGCTAAGTTTTCTTTACTCTTGTTTTTGTGCGTTATCATCATTCATCCTTTTGCCTTTTGTTCATCATCATCTTCATCTCTTTCTTCGCATCTTCATCCACGTTCTTGAAATTTTTTTTTTTTTCGATCCATTTTGCAAAGCAAATTTAGGAGATTTTTGGTTTTCCATCAAACCATTAATCAACAAACGTTTTTCCTCACCCAATCCGACAAATTTGTTAATCGATTTCACCAATCTCTTGGGATTTTTTGTTGACAAAATCGGATATCGCAACTTTTGATGTTCCAAAAACCAAAAATAAGCAAAAACTCTTCAAAAAACGGATTTGTTTCAAAAGAAAAAGTGGATTCATCTCTTGCATTCCAAAGGTTGCATTCAAAAGTTTCAAAAAGAAACAATTCCACAAAAACAAAGTTAAAAGACGTCCGGCAAACCGGTCCATCCGAAAAATTAGATTTTTCAAAAAAAGGTCAAAGACCAAAGCAAGTAAAACTTGCGGTTATACAATCCGTCCATTTCCTATATCTCCATTTTCTTACACGTTGCAAATTATCTCTTGATTTTGTGTGCATTTTGGCTCAAATTTCTTGGATTTGCCTTCCTTGCCTAACCGCCACACGGCCTTCCCAAAGGTAGAACCTTAACGCACTTGAACTTGGGTAACGTTGACTTAACTTGTCACCTTGCTCATTGGATTGCTTGCAATTGTGTGTCTTAAATTGGAGTTATGACTAACATCGAAATGGAAAATTCTCAGGACTCTCGTGAAAGGCAAGAGCTCACTACCTTAACCGAAGAAAATGCCTCACTTCGGCAAGAGCTCTCAAGCATTGTCATTATGAGGAGTATGAAAAAATCGAAGCGGCGACCCTTTACTTTGAAGGTGATGCAAAATCTTGGTAGAACCGGTACGAGACCAACCGTGAGAACCGAGGATGGGCACCGGTTGTGACATTTGATCAATTGATCTATGTCATGACTAAAAAGTACGTGCCCGACGCCTTCAAAAACGACATGCGGTCACAAATTGCCGAATTCCAACAAGGAAGTCTTACCCTGATGGCTTACTTAGCCAAGCTTGAGGACATGCATATGAAGGCCGGCATCTTGGCCTCCGCCTCCACCCTTCGAACCAAATTCATGAGCGGCCTTAATCCGTCAATCCAGCACCCCCTCGAGATTGTACCATACAAGGACTTGGGAGCCTTATGTCATGCCGCCATGAAACTCCACAAGCAACAACTCGAAACACCTCGATATTCAAGGTATAATTCTTGTTCTAGTCAATATGCTTATACCTCTAATCACCGTTCTCGAGATATTTCTAGTTCTCAAGATTCCGGAGTTGCAAAAGGATCACCACGGATGGGTCAACCAACCCGGCAAGCGACTACCAAGAAGACACAATACCGTGGCACCATTGCTCCACCACAAACGCCTCCGGGTCGAGGCCAACAAGGATCTCTAACGGTGGCCTGCCCAAGAGAGCCCGTGTGTTTCAAATGTAGCGGGTTTGGTCATGTCCAATGTGATTGCCCGAACACCAAGCGAGTGATGTTTGCCAACCCCTCATATGACGTTAGCGAAGATGAATATAATGGTGATATCCTCTTGGAAGATGACCAAGATGCCGACCCCTACTATGGCATGGAGCCTTGCGACGACTAACTTGCTTGCGGTTCGGCAAAACCAGGTAAGTTTGCTCTTGTCTCTCGTCGTATTTTGGCTATAAAAGAGCATCTCCCTATTGACCAACGCGAGAATCTCTTCTACTCTCATTGCTTGGTCAATAACACTAGTCTCTCTTTTATCATCGATGGGGGTTCGTGTTGTAATATTGTCAACGAAAAAGTGGTGAAACACTTTAAGTTGCCTAAAACCCCCCACCCACAACCTTACGGACTCCAATGGATTTCCGATAAGGTAAGTGACACCGTCACACAACATGCGTGGGTGACGTTTTCTATTGGCGCCTATGTTGATAAGGTCATTTGTGATGTTACCAAAATGGACGCCACACATGTATTGTTGGGACGACCATGGAAATTTGACCATAAAACTTTTTATGATGGTTATCTCAACCGGTACATGTTCCAATATAATGGAAAACGGATCACACTTTTGCCTGTCTGCAAGAAAATTTAGTTGACTATGAAGAAAGAAAGAGGTAACAAGTTATCGATGACACAACTAAAGCGCCGGCAACATCGGACCTTCCTCGACTCGCTCCCGATGTTGTGGATGCTCATAATTCCGGTTCCCGTAGTTCCGGCCCTAAGGTTCATGCTACCGAAACAAGAGGTAGTAAGAGTATTGTCCCTACAAATGCATCTCTCACTCCTACCATTCAAGGGAGATGTGAGCCACGAATCCTATTGGCTCGACGGCATGATTTGACACCGGTCATGGAAGGTAAGTTTCCTTTTTTCTTACTTGTCCTTTTTTGTTTATCCATTTCTCATTACCCGAGTAATGTGCCACATGAGGTGTCCTTGTTGTTGTCCGAATTTCAGGACATTTTGACCGAAAAACTACCACCCGGCTTGCCACCAATCCGAGGAATTGAGCACCAAATCGACTTGGTGTCCGGTGCGTCTTTGCCCAACCGTGTCGCTTACCGTGCAAGTCCGGAAGAGACCAAGGAGCTACAATGCCAAGTCCAAGAGCTCCTAGACCGGGGATATGTTCGTTAATCCTTGTCTCCATGTGTCGTGCCTGTCATACTTGTGCCCAAGAAAGACGGATCTTGACAGATGTGCGTAGATTGCAGAGCTATCAACCAAATAACCGTCAAGTACCGTCATCCGATCCCGCGCCTCGATGATATGTTGGACGAGCTCCACGGCACCACCATCTTCTCAAAGATCGATCTCCGGAGTGGATACCATCAAATCCTCATGGCCGAAGGTGATGAATGGAAGACGGCTTTCAAGACGAAGCATGGCCTCTACGAGTGGCTTGTCATGCCATTTGGTCTCTTCAACGCCCCGTCCACATTCATGCACCTTATGAATCAAGTCTTGCGCCGATTTTTGGGTTTTTTCGTAGTAGTTTACTTTGATGATATCCTTGTTTTTAGTAAGTCTTTGGATGCACACATCAGGCACCTTCGCCAAGTGCTCGAGTGCCTTAGACAAGAGCAATTGTATGTCAATTTGGAGAAATGTGTCTTTTACTCGGACACCACATTTTTTCTTGGCTATGTCGTGTCTAAGGACGGACTATGAGTGGACGAATCAAAAGTTCACGCCATTCGGGAGTGGCCTACTCCTACTACGGCCACCATGGTTCGAGCCTTTCTCGGCTTAGCGGGCTTCTATCGACGCTTTGTCAAGGACTTTAGCTCGATAGCGGCACCGTTACATGAGCTTACTAATAAAGGTGTCACATTTGAGTGGTGTGACACCCATTCTTGAGCATTTGAGTCGCTCAAAGACCGTCTTTGTAATGCGCCACTACTCCAACTCCCAAACTTTTCGAAAACCTTCGAGGTGGAGTGTGACACATCTAACGTGGGCATTAGGGGGGGTTCTCCTACAAGAGAATCGGCCCATTGTTTACTTTAGCGAAAAACTTTCTGGTCCCTCACTCAACCATCCAACTTACGACAAGGAACTATATGCTTTAGTTCATTGTCTTAAAACATGGCAACATTACTTGTGGCCGAAGGAGTTCGTGATTCATTCGGATCATGCCGCTCTTTCGTATCTCAAGGGTCAAACTACTTTGAGTCGGCGCCATGCTAGTTGGGAAGAATTTCTTGAAACCTTTCTTTATGTCATTCGACATAAGAAAGGTAAAGAGAATGTGGTAGCCGACGCCCTTTCTCGACGATATATTCTTCTTGTGCTTATGGACGCCAAGATCCATGGATTTGCTCTTATCAAAGAGTTATATGCCACAGATCTTGACTTCAAGGATATATTCGCTCAATGCCTTGACCTCCGAGAGCATGAGTCTTTCTTTATTAACGATGATTACTTATTCCGCGCGGGCAAACTTTGTATCCCGCGCTCGAGTATTCGTCATTTATTGATAAAGGAGGCCGATGAGGGTTGTGGTCACTTCGGTGCTACCAAGACTCTCGCCGCTCTACAAGAGCACTTCTTTTGGCCCCGAATGTGCAAGCATGTGACACGATTTTGCACTAGTTGCATCACATGTCACCATGCAAAATCGCGCCAAGGTCCGGATAGATTGTATTCTTCTTTGCCTATACCAATGGGACCTTGGGAGGATCTTTCTATGGACTTTGTGGTTGGCCTACCAATGTCAAAACGAGGCAAAGACACCATTTTCGTGGTAGTCGACCGTTTCTAAAAAATGGCCCATTTTATCGCATGTAAGAGCACACAAAATGCTAGCAAAGTCGCTACACTTTTTTTTGACAACATTTTGCGCTTACATGGGATACCACGTTCCATCCTTAGTGATCGGGAAGTGAAGTTCGTGAGTCATTTTTGGCGAACTTTGTGAGGAAAACTTGGAACCAACTTGTTGTTTTCAAGTAGCTATCTTCCCCAAACCGATGGTCAAACGGAGGTGACCAATCGGACTCTCGGCGCTCTCCTTAGAGCGACCATTAGGAACAACCCACGCAAGTGGGAGGACTTACTTTCTATCGTGGAGTTTTCTTATAACAGGTCTCGACACTCGGCAACAAAACTTTCACCTTTCGAAGATGTCTAAGGCCTTAATCCACACACCCTGATGGACTTCACTCCGCGCCCACTCAAAGACGGAGAACACATCACCGGAGCAAGTCGTGCCGCTTACATCATTGAGCTTCATGAGCGGACTAGGACACAACTCCAACGGCCTGCCGATCAACTTGCCTCACAACGCAACAAAGGCCGACGTCCACTCTCATTTGAGCCAGGTGACCTTGTTTGGCTCCACTTAAGGAATGAACGTTTCCCATCTCGCCGCAAAGGCAAGCTCTCGGTAATGGACCATTCCGCATCTTATTCCGCCATGGCCTGAATGCCTACAAGTTGGAGCTTCCGGACGACTATAGCATGCACCCGACGTTCAATGTCAAGGATCTTGCACCATACATTGAGCCCCTATTTGACGAAGGTGAAACGGGGACGTTTCACATCCAAGATGGGGGGACTGATCCACCCTTGACCCCTATGTCCCAAGATGAGGAAGACGAGGCTTTCCGGGTTCGCTCCAATGGACCGCTCACCCGTTCCCGTGCTAAGGCAATCACCCAAGCTACCGGCTCCATCATTGCCCGCACCGTTGCTTGTCACGGGCCTATTGGTTGCAAACCATGCCTCTACGCCACCATGGCATGAAGCTTGTCAAGCCGGCACCGTTCCGGCGCATTTTCCGGATTTTCCGTATTTTAGCGTTTTGTAATAATAAGTCTTTTTATTTTCAGAATATTAATTTTCGGGACTTTATTTTCGGGACTTAATTTTCCGAATTTAAGATGAGACTTTTTGTTTCGGCATTTAATTCGGAAACTTAATTATGAACTTAAATTCCCAACCTTTCATATTTTTAGACTTTTCATTTTCGGAACTTTAATTCCGACTTTATTCCGTCATTTAAGTTCCGACCTTTTGTATGACCTTCATCCACTATATAAGGGGATGTTTGGCTCATTTGTAAGGCATGTTCAATGTGATTAAGTATATGAGAAGTTTTTTCCTCCTAATTACTTGAGCATCAAATCCCTCTTCCATCCTCTCAAAGTTCTTTTGGATCTTCGATCCAAACTCAACCACATTCGAGGATTCTTCAAGAATTAACTCAACCGACCCACTTCAAGGCTTGATCGATCAATCTAGATCGACTCAACCATTCAACTTCCGCCTCCATATCTAAGCTTCCGCAACCCATCTTCAACGCATCCGCACTTCAACTAAGGAGTAGTTGAGCTTCAGCTTGATCTAAATCCGGAATTTTTCATTGACGTGTCCAAGGAAGTGTTAGCATGAAATATTGTGATATTTTAGGCACGTTTTCTAGATGTATTTCATCCATATTAGTGTTCATTGATAAAGCATTGAAGCAATTGTTAGCTATTTTATCTATATTGTCGATATAGAGGTCTACATAAGCTTTGTGTTGATTGTAGGCGAATAAGAGCTAAAACCGAACGAATTAAGAGAGGATGGAGATGGATTGAGCACATCCAAGGATTGAGGACACCACAAAGAAGTCAAGGAAGATGCTAGGATGAGGAATGGCACAAAACAAAGGGAATTACGAGCAACCTATGCTTCCACGCTCTAAAATACGGCCGTAATGGAGTCCACGCTCTAAACCACGGCCGTGGAACTTGGCAACATGAACGTGGAGCATTCCAGAGAGTTACACGGTATAAAGCACGTTCGTGGAAGTTGTGAAGAACCGTAATCCAATTCCACGCTCTAAAGCACGGGCGTGGAATTCCATAAAACCGTGATTTAGGCAATCTTTTGACGAATAAAATATAGACACATTGTCTACGCACATGGGCCGGACGGTTATTCTATCTTTCCCTATAAAAGGACTGAAGGAGGGAGATTTCGGCACCTTCGCTTACGCTTTCTTGCACGTGCCTAGGGTTTCATTGGACGTGCGGAGATTGCTATTTTGCAACGGAGATTTGCAAAGGCTTGAAGATTTGGAAGTTGCGCTTTGTCCTTAGGTTTGATTAGAAGACGGATTGACATCCCGCTCTTCGTTCTTATCAAGGATTGTGATTGATTTGTGTTATTCCAAATCTGATATACATTATACTCTTGTTTGTGGATTTGAGATTGATTTGAAGTTTATTGAAGGTTTTCGAAGGTTTTCATCTTTCATTCTTCTTAATCTTGAATTTGATATCATAATGACTGTTGTTGGCTAAAACCCTTTAGCGATTCTAAGGTGAAGGGTTGATAGTTGTGGCTTAGATGATGATAGATCGATCGTAAACAGATTGGACCTTGAGAGTTAGAGAGAATTCGCCGACAAACCAGAATCACGGCCTGTTCTTGAGGTTCCACGGCCGTGGAACTCAAGATCCACCCGTAATTTACATTAGTTTACGAACCTTGCTTTTACTTTAATCCAAAGTTAAAGATTTGCTTTAACTTAGTCTTGGCTTGCCTTTTCTAGGTAGTAGTGAAGCCTCAACAACCTCTACTTCGATTTCGAGTGTCACAACCTTAATCGGTTTAGTTAGTCTCCATCCTTGGGTTACAAGTTTGGGTATTTGATATTAATTCTTGTCTTTAGATCCTTTCTATACTGAAGCCTCAACAACCTTTATAGAGAGTGTCTTTGGATAAGTCATATAAAGCCTTGGAACTTCACCGTACATTGCTTTGCCTTATCATACCTTTGCAGCTCTTAACTCTGTCCTTAGTTCTTTAGTATATCTTGAATCGATTGCCACAATTAGATACCTGGATCTTTAGGGTTGCTGTTTTCCCCAATATTTTCAAAGCTCATAATTTACTTGCTTGACGATCTATAACTGGATTTAACCCCCCAAATCCCTGTGTTCGATACTCTGGAATTCTTGCTTAACTACGTCGATCCGTACACTGCGGGTTCGCTTGCTTGATTCTCGTTTTATAAATTTAAAGCTTATTTGCACGCACGCTAAGTGGCGAACAAGTTTTTGGCGTCGTTGCGGGGGATTTGGTCTAGGCCGAATTCGGTTGCCGGTTGTCAAGCTTGGGAGCTTAGCTCTTGTTATTTGATATCTCTTGTGAGTGATATTTGCAGGCTACTTTAGGTTTATGCGCAGGTCTAGGAACAACACGGACCTTTTACCTCTCGATCAAGAACTTGAGAAGACTTTGAGGAAGAAGCTCAAGGAAAGAAAGATGGCTGAAGAAAGAGAATGAGATTACCAAACGGAGTTAGCGGAATCTGAAGCTCAACTTAGATGGAGCGAAAGGACTCGTAAAGAGGAATCGGAGCGTCATCAATCGAAAATTGATGATCTAACGGATATGATGTTCCAAATGAGGGTGGAATTAAGCGATCTTAAGAAGAAGAAGAGCAGGAAACCGTCAAGATCGGTTAGAGCCTGTTCATCCGACGAGGATAGCGATTCTTCCATGCCACCACTAGAGGACATTGATCCGACGATCAATGTGAACCCATTTTCTCCAAGATCGGATGCAAATCGTCGTGTCCCAGCTAGGGATGCGAGAGCTGCTCGTTTAGATGGAGAGCCAAGGACTCTTGGCCAAAGGATGGATCCAATTCAGCAACCACGCCGTTTAGGTGTGAACTTTGATGCTGATGATATGCAAGGGTTTAGCTTCAACCCGCAAGTTATTACCATCGTTCGCCAAAATCAGTTTGGAGGAACGAGTGCTGAATCTCCACATCAATATTTACAAAATTTTGAGGTCATGATGGAGACAATGAAGCCAAAGAATGCAACCACTAACAACTACAAGATCAAGCCATTCTTCTTCTCTTTGAAAGGGAAAGCTTTATCTTGGTATCAAGCTCTTCCAAATGGGAGACTTAACACATGGGAAGATCTTTCCGCGGAATTCCTCACCAAATTCTTTCCGCCATCCAAGACGGCGGAGTTGAGAGGTAAGATTAATGCGTTTTCTATGAGATCTAACGAAAGTTTGTTTCAATCTTGGGAAAGATTTCAGGACTTATTATTGGATTGCCCACACCATGGCATTTCAAAGTTGGGTTTATTGGAGATATACTATAAGGGGCTGGATGTGGAAACACAATTCAAGCTCCAATCCCTATCATGTGGTACATTCATGGACATGAGGGAAGATGACGCTTGGGACTTCATTAAGGAACAAGCCCGAGTCATAGAAAAGTATTCCCACCAGAAAGTAGAAGCAAATTAAGTGGAGCAAGGAGCAAAATTATCACAAGCCGCTCAAACTCAAATCTTTTCTCTCAATACCGAGATTAAAGAGTTGAAGGAAGCCATTAAAACAAACTTCCCAAAGCAAAAGGGACAAGATGTGGGTTATTTGGGAAACAACAATAACCACAATGGAAATGAGAATACAAATCGCAACAACCGGAACAACAACCGGAACAATTGGAACAACAACAACAACAACCGGAATAATGGCTGGAACAACAATAGAGGTTCAAACAACAACAATTGGTGGTCCAACCAACAACACAATTCCGGTAATTCTTATCCCAATTCAGAAAATTCACTAACTCCACCTTCTTCTTCTTCCATTCCCTTGAAAAGCCAGGAACAAGCATCTAATAGCGGAAGCACTTCGGGAAAAGAGAAGTCCGATCCCATGTTGGAAACAATCTTAGGAAGCTTCAAGGATTGGAGACTCGCATCATTAAGGTCGATGATCACATCACTAAGGTTGATAAAGCCCAAAAAGTTTTAGAAAACCAAATGTTAAGTCAAGTTGAAGAAGTTCCTAGGAATCAAGGAAAACTTCCAGGAAAGACGGAGGATAACCCAAAGGGAAGGGTGATGGCAATCACAACTAGGAGCAGAGCAACAACCACCGACCCGCAACCTAAGTTTGTAGAAGATCCCGCCGAAAAGGAGAAAGAAAAGGGGAAGGAGAAGGAAGATGTCTACGTTCCTCCTCCAGCTTTCAAACCTCCCCTACCATTCCCGCAATCTAGAGCAAGAGCGCGTCTAGACAAGAAATTCGGTAAGTTTATTGAACTCATAAGCAAACTGCATATTAATATACCTTTTATTGATGCAATTGTAGGTATGCCAGCTTATGGAAAGTTCCTAAAGGAGATCCTCTCGAACAAAAGAAAATTAGAGGATTTTGGAGAGGTTAAGATGAGTTCGGATTCATCGGATCTCATCAAGACAATGAAGGAGAAGATGCCCCCAAAGCTGAAGGATCCGGGGTCATTTTGTATTCCCATAGGAGTGGGAGATGTCACATATGATGCATTATGTGATTTAGGAGCGAGTGTGAGCATCATCCCGCTTGCCTTATGCAGGAAGATCGGTTTAGGCGAACTTAAACCGGTGAAGATGACGTTGTACATGGCGGATCGATCTATAACTCGTCCCGTCGGTATAGTTGAAGACGTCTCGGTCAAGCTTGGTAAGTTCTATGTTCCTATAGATTTTGTTGTGCTTGACATTCCTGCAGATAGTCCGGTCCCGATTATACTCGGAAGACCGTTTCTTGCAACATCCGGTTGCATAGTTGATTGCAAGAATGCTAGACTTGCCTTCGACATAGGAGAAGAAAAGGTAGAGTTCGTTCTCTCTACTTTGGTGAAAGAGCCAGTTTTCTATGAGGATATATTCAACATCCATGACGAAGAGCTATCTAGAGAGGAGGTAAGTTCGATTCTCTTCAAAGATCCCTTGCAAAAAGTTATTTCTATGAGCATTATGGATATAGGGGAAGAAGAGGAATGCAATGAAGAAATTGAAGCTTTAGAGAAGCAAAAAGAAGTGTATGAAGAAGAATTTGAGAAACTCTACGATGGGTCAGAGAACGTACGAAATCACGGCCAGTTGTGCTATTCCACGGCCGTGGAATCTACCAACATGACCGTAATCAGCTATTCAGAGGACTCCAGTAAGTTACACGGCCAAAACCACGGCCGTGGAACAAACAGAGGCCCCGTAATTGATTTCCACTCCCAAAACCACGGCCGTGGAGGAAACAGGGGAGCCGTAATTTTGGGTGAATTTGAAGGAAATTGTGTCTTCTCCACCACTTCTCTTGATTCTTCTCCAACACCTTCTACATCCTTAGACACTTCTAAGGAAGCATCGGATACTCCTCAAGAGACATTAGAGACCCCTATAGGGATGGAATTGAAGCCACTTCCTACACATCTAAGGTACGCATTTCTAGGACCTAATTCTACCTTTCCGGTAATTGTTAGTTCCAATTTAAGTATTGATGAACATAGTAAGCTCATGGTTGTTCTTAAGAAACATAGTAAAGCCTTAGGGTATACTATAGAGGATCTAGTAGTAATCAAACCTTCACTATGCATGCATAAAATCCTAATGGAAGAAGACTTTAGAACTTCGCGACAACCTCAAAGGCGGTTAAATCCGACCATGAAGGAGGTTGTCAAGAAGGAAATTCTTAAACTACTTGATGCAAGTATCATCTACCCTATCTCCGATAGCAAGTGGGTGAGTCCTGTACAGGTGGTTCCAAAGAAGGGAGGAATGACGGTCATCACCAATAAAAACAATGAACTCATTCCCACACGAACCGTAACTGGATGGAGGATGTGTATAGACTACCGCAAGCTAAACAACGCAACGAGGAAGGATCACTTCCCACTACCCTTCATCGACCAAATGCTTGAAAGGTTAGCACAACACTCACACTTTTGCTACCTTGACGGTTATAGTGGTTTCTTTCAGATCCCGATACATCCGAACGATCAAAGGAAGACCACATTCACGTGTCCGTGGGGAACGTTTGCGTATAGGAGGATGCCGTTTGGACTTTGCAACGCCCCAACCACCTTTCAAAGGTTCATGATGGCTATCTTCTCGGAGTACATAGAGGAGATTATGGAGGTCTTTATGGATGATTTCTCCGTTTATGGTTCTTCTTTTGATAATTGTCTTTCTAACCTTGCTCTTGTGTTACAAAGGTGTGAAGACACTAACCTAGTTCTTAATTGGGAGAAGTGTCAATTTATGGTGAAAGAGGGCATTGTATTAGGACACTTAGTCTCTAGTAGAGGGATTGAGGTGGATAAGGCTAAGATAGAGACAATAGAAAAGCTTCCTCCCCCAACTTTGGTGAAAGGGATAAGAAGTTTTCTAGGTCATGCTGGATTTTATAGGCGTTTCATAAAGGATTTTTCCAAGATATCAAAACCGCTCACTAATTTATTAATGAAGGATGCAGTTTTTGATTCCTCGCAGGAATGCTTAGATGCGTTTAATATGATTCGGGGAGCTCTAATCTCAGCCCCGATTATCCAACCTCCGGATTGGAATCTTCCATTTGAGCTTATGTGTGACGCAAGTGACGTAGCCATAGGGGCTGTGCTTGGGCAAAGAAAGGAAGGACGAACCCATGCCATTTACTACGCTAGCAAGACGCTAGATGAAGCGCAACTCAATTACGCCACTACCGAAAAAGAATTTTTAGCAATTGTATATGCATTTGAAAAGTTTCGCTCTTATCTTGTAGGTGCTAAGGTGATTGTGTACACGGATCATGAAGCGATCCGGTATTTGCTTGCAAAGAAAGATGCGAAACCAAGGCTGATTAGATGGATTCTTCTCCTACAAGAATTCGATCTAGAGATCCGCGACAAGAAGGATTCGGAAAATTCTGTTGCGGATCATTTGAGTCGTCTACCACATCTAGAGGACGACCATCTACCTATAGATGACTCATTTCCGGATGAGCATTTACATATCATAGAGGAGTGCATCGACGTGATCACCAAAGGTAACGAACCATGGTTTGCTGATTTTGTTAACTATTTTGTTTGCCAGGAATTACCACCCGAATTATCCTACGCACAAAGAAAGAAGTTCTTTAAGGATGTTCTGGAATACTTTTGGAACGAACCTCTCCTCTTTAAGAGAGGTCCGGACGGCATCATTCGGCGATGTGTACCGGAAGATGAGATGCAAAGTGTCATCCGTCATTGTCATTCACTTCCTTGTGGAGGACACGCTAGTTCGAACAAGACTAGCGCTAAGGTATTGCAATCTGGATTCTTTTGGCCTACTCTATTTAAAGATGTGCAAACATTCGTTTCCTGCTGCGATGCTTGTCAAAGAACAAGGAACATATCTAGGAGGAACGAGATGCCTCTTAACAACATCCAAGAGGTGGAGATCTTTGACGTTTGGGGAGTAGACTTCATGGGACCTTTCCCATCATCTTGCGGAAACCAATACATACTTTTAGCCGTGGATTACGTTTCGAGATGGGTTGAAGCAATTGTCTCTCCCACTAATGATGTCATGGTTGTGGTTAAGTTCTTTAACAAGACCATCTTCCCACGATTTGGGACACCACTGACTATCATTAGTGATGGAAGTTCTCACTTCATTGCCCAACGTTTCGAAGCTCTTTTAGCTAAGTATGGGGTGATTCACAAGATCGCCACCCCTTATCATCCACAAACTAGTGGACAAGTGGAGATCTCAAACCAGGAGATTAAAGGGATCCTAGAGAAGACAGTTTCAAGGACAAGGAAGGATTGGTCTTTGAAGCTAGATGACGCATTATGGGCATACCGGACTGCATATAAGACTCCCATCGGAACAACACCATATAACCTTGTGTATGGGAAGTCTTGTCACTTACCGGTAGAGTTGGAGCACAAGGCGTATTGGGCAATAAAGTGGTTGAACTTCAGCATGAAGGAAGCGGGAGAGAAGCATCTCTTGGACTTCAATGAGCTTGAAGAACTTCGCTTGAACGCCTACGAAAACGCCAAGATCTATAAAGAAAGAGCGAAGCGTTGGCATGATAAGCATATCATCCCAAAGGACCTCAAAGAAGGAGATCAAGTTCTCCTCTTCAATTCAAGGCTTCGTCTCTTTCCAGGTAAGCTTAAATCTCGTTGGACTGGACCTTATCTAATCAAACGTGTTTTTCCCCATGGTGCAGTTGAAGTATGGGGTGAAAAGGGCGGAAGCTTTAAGGTGAACGGTCAACGACTCAAGAAGTATTCACCGGAACTCCAAGCTGAAGAGTTCGCGCCCACCGCACTCGAATAAGTGCGAATATGGTCTAGCTACGGACCTTAAACAAGCGCTTCTTGGGAGGCAACCCAAGGTATTGCACTTACGTTTTTGTTTTTTATTCATAGATTAGAATAGTTTAGACGTTTTTGTTTTGTTTTGCCTTCGATACCTTCCGGTATGTTCGTGTTTTTGGATGTAGGATCAGTGGAAGAGAAAGGGAGAAGGAAAAGTTTGAAGAAAATTGATGAAACTTGGACTTTGGCACATTACAGAGAGTTCCACGGCCAAAACCACGACCGTGACAACTACAGTGACCGTAATTTGCAGAAGCTTGAGAAAAATCACCAAAACCACGGTTCCGTACATTTCCACGGCCGTGGAAACCCCGAGTGACCGTAATTTTCAAAAAAATTTACGGCCACTATAAAAACCACGTTTCTTCACAAACACACCAAAATCCCCAAATTCCACGCCCCAAAATCGCCGATTCAATCCCCTCTCTCTCAAATTCCCGTTCGTTAATCGTTTCGAACGATTCTTTGGCCAAAAGTGAAGCAAACTCAATCACCTACAAGATCCAAGCAATGATTCGAGCGGCAAATCACCGGAGAAGACAGAATTCGGATTTAAAAATCCAAAAACCTAGGTTTTTTTTATCTCTTCTCTCACTTTGTCGATTTGCCTCAGTTTTTGCAAGAATTTTTAGGAGAACTGATTGGAATTGGATTGAAATTAGTGTAGGGCTGCCTTCTGTTGAATTTGGTGTGAATCTGTTGAGTTTTGAGAAATTACGAACCGAATCATGGTCTTTGGGCATTCCACGGCCGTGGTTTCTGAAGAACAGACCGTGGTTTAGAATAGAAACATGGACCTCGTTAGGAGAATGTCAAATAGGACAAAGAAGAGGAAAGACAATGCTTCATCCTCCTCTCAGGCACCCCCTAGTGAGCCAACACCTCCACCATCACCCCCACCTCCTAGAATTCCTACTATCCATGAGGATTACATCGATGCCTTACAAAGGATCGAGAAGAGAGCGGTCATAGGACCAAGATATTTACTACTTGAGGACTTAGAGCCACTGAATGTGGTAGGAGATCTTACTTGGTTGTTGGACAGAGCAGGGTTGATCATCTTCTCCGCTATTCAGGAAGATGCATATGAGGAGATCACTAGGGAGTTTGTGATCTCATTCGAGCATAGTCACGTCGATAGGACGGTTTCTTTCCGGCTGACGGAGAGGAACTATGAGTTCTCGATTTGGGAGTTCAGAGCCTTCTTTGGGTTCCAAGAGACCTTCAATGGTCGATTTCCTAGTGGCGTATACGCCAAAGATTTTTGGGAGGACATTGCTATGGTGTACGTCAACGAGGACCGCTGGCAACCTGCTGATACCAAGGCTAAGTTGATTTATCACTTAGCCTTGAAGATTGCCCACCGAGTGCTTTCTGAGTGTCTCTTCCCTAGGACGGAGACTCCTTAGAAAATCAAGACTGACGAGCTGTTTTTGCTTTACTGTATGTTGCATGGTAGGCCGGCTGACTGTGCCACCCTCTTAGCTTCTACTATAAGTAAGCTAAAGAATAAGAGGGCCGGTAATATTGGATACGGTGGGATGGTCACCCACCTTGCTAGGCATCTTGGTATCGACTTCTCCGCATGCACCAGGATAGCTGCTAGACCTCTAGGACTCCAGAGCCTCATGACTAGAGGCATTATCTTTCCTAGACATAGAGGTCCACCTACCGCTGCCATGCCTTGGGAGGGTAGAGGGGGTAGAGGGGTTACATGGCTTCCCGAGTATTCCATTATGGCTGGACGCCATAATTGGAAGGAGACATTCGCTGCTATGCATGCGAATAGATTAGTAGCACCTCCTTACGTTCCCCCTGAGCCACCCGTTGTAGAGGAGGAGGAGATGAGAGGAGATGATGAGTTTGAGGGAGGAGGTGAGGAGCATGATTATGGTAACTTCCCGGATCAGCCGGATGTAGTTCCCGACTTCCATAGACACTCTCCCCGCCCCGCTAGAGCTTCTGGTTCTTCCTCTCGCCGCGCCAACATGAGTGAGAGGCCGACATGGATGGCGACCCCTCCTCAGTAGTACAGCACTCAGCCGGATTGGATAGGAGCTCCACCAGCTTGGCACGCCCAGCCACCACCTGCACCAGCACCGTCAAATGCACCAGCGTGGTATAGCCAGCCGCCGGGATGGTACGAGCAACTACCGGATTGGGCCACCGACCTTTCCAGTAGGGTCGGAGTCTTGGAGATCCGCGCAGATGCTAGGGATGCACGAGCCGATGCGCATGACCGCATGATGAGAGATATTTACCGCCAGCAGTTTGGGCGGAACTATGATCCCGGCTTCTTCCCATTTCCACCACCACCGGCAACCCAGTGAGGATGATGATGATCTACCGCTTTAGCCACTCCACCACCGTCTTGTGAGTTCTTTTTCTTTCTATCTTTTCTTTATTTCTTTTTGAACATTAAGGACAATGTTTGTCTCAAGTATGGGGTGGGGTGTGACTATTCGTTTGTAATAACTATACTCACTTTGCTTGCTTTGATCGAGAACACCTTGCATGTTTCATTCCATTGTTACACGTTTCATTATCGCATTGCATGAAAAAGCTTTTGAAAAACCCATAAAATCGAAAAATTTTGAAAATTTTGTGCTTCTAAGGACAGAGATGATTTCTATGATAATCACTACTTGTGAATTGCGTTTTGATGGCGATTGTATGCTTAAACAAATAGTAAATTGAAAAGAAATTGAATGAGTTAATTGTCCCTCTTTTGCAAGTTTCATAATGTGAAAAGTGTTACCTAAATCATATTGAGAAATCAAGGTTGAAATCACATGATGAGTTCTTATACTTCTTGGTGAAATGATTAAGGCAATTCGATTTTATTTCTTCTTTCTTTGATCAATTAGCCCCTCAATGAAATAATGACCTCCCTTACCTATCTGGGAATTTGGAAGAGTTGATATTTGGCATGTTTGATGTGGGAGGGCCATGAAAGCAGAATTTTGCATTCAAAGAATAGAAAGAACTTATAGGTTTGGGGAAGTCAATCATGACGATGAGTAACTCGGCACCATTCACATAGCCGGGTGTTTGTGTCTTGCCAAAGTCGGATTGAGCGATATTCTTAACGAATTATGGTATGTGCATCAAGGGTTTGAGGCATCTCGCAAAATTGAGAACCCTCAATTTCCTAGGCTTCGGTTTTTGTGCACCTCTATCCATAACTCCAAAAGTAAAGTCGAAAAATTATGTGCAAAAGAAGAGAGCAAAGCTCTAAGTTGAAAGTGTTGCAAAACCGCAAGAGAAAAAGAAAAGAGTTAGTTATCCACTTTCCCGGATTCATGCACCACACTCCTTATAATTTCCTCTCCCTTTCCGCATTCTAGACCTTACTTGAAAGTCCTTAAGATCAAGAGAATGTTATATGACTTTGTGATCTAAATTGAAGTTTCTTATGATTGATTTTGATAATGTTCGAAGGTTATGATGCTTACATTGAAGTTTGATAAATTCATGATGTTACCTTCCTCTTTATTCCTTGCTTATGTATATAAGAGTCTTTTGAACGAATGAAGTGAGATTTGAGAATGATCTATTGAATAGAAGCACATTCATCTAAAAGACGTTTTGTTTTTGAGGTTGCATACATATTTCATCCTAACTTGAGTTCTAAAGCTTTTGAAAGACCTTGCTTGAGGACAAGCAAGTGGCAAGTATGGGTTATTTTGTTAGCATGAAATATTGTGATATTTTAGGCACGTTTTCTAGATGTATTTCATCCATATTAGTGTTCATTGATAAAGCATTGAAGCAATTGTTAGCTATTTTATCTATATTGTCGATATAGAGGTCTACATAAGCTTTATGTTGATTGTAGGCGAATAAGAGCTAAAACCGAACGAATTAAGAGAGGATGGAGATGGATTGAGCACATCCAAGGATTGAGGACACCACAAAGAAGCCAAGGAAGATGCTAGGATGAGGAATGACACAAAACAAAGGGAATTACGAGCAACCTATGCTTCCACGCTCTCAAATACGGCCGTAATGGAGTCCACGCTCTAAACCACGGCCGTGGAACTTGGCAACATGAACGTGGAGCATTCCAGAGAGTTACACGGTATAAAGTACGTTCGTGGAAGTTGTGAAGAACCGTAATCCAATTCCACGCTCTAAACCACGGGCGTGGAATTCTATAAAGCCGTGATTTAGGCAATCTTTTAACGAATAAAATATAGACACATTGTCTACGCACATGGGCCGAACGGTTATTCTATCTTTCCCTATAAAAGGACTGAAGGAGGGAGATTTCGGCACCTTCTCTTACGCTTGCTTGCACGTGCCTAGGGTTTCATTGGACGTGCGGAGATTGCTATTTTGCAACGGAGATTTGTAAAGGCTTGAAGATTTGGAAGTTGCGCTTTGTCCTTAGGTTTGATTAGAAGACGGATTGACATCCCGGTCTTCGTTCTTATCAAGGATTCTGATTGGTTTGTGTTATTCCAAATCTGATATACATTATACTCTTGTTTGTGGATTTGAGATTGATTTGAAGTTTATTGAAGGTTTTTGAAGGTTTTCATCTTTCATTCTTCTTAATCTTGAATTTGATATCATAATGACTGTTGTTGGCTAAAACCCTTTAGCAATTCTAAGGTGAAGGGTTGATAGTTGTGGCTTAGATGATGATAGATCGATCGTAAACAAATTGGACCCTGAGAGTTAGAGAAAATTCGCCGACGAACCAGAATCACGGCCTGTTCTTGAGGTTCCACGGCCGTGGAACTCAAGATCCACCCGTAATTTACATTAGTTTACGAACCTTGCTTTTACTTTAATCCAAAGTTAAAGATTTGCTTTAACTTAGTCTTGGCTTGCCTTTTCTAGGTAGTAGTGAAGCCTCAACAACCTCTACTTCGATTTCGAGTGTCACAACCTTAATCGGTTTAGTTAGTCTCCATCCTTGGGTTACAAGTTTGGGTATTTGATATTAATTCTTGTCTTTAGATCCTTTCTATACCGAAGCCTCAACAACCTTTATAGAGAGTGTCTTTGGATAAGTCATATAAAGCCTTGAAACTTCACCGTACATTGCTTTGCCTTAGCATACTTTTGCAGCTCTTAACTCTGTCCTTAGTTCTTTAGTATATCTTGAATCGATTACCACAATTAGATACCTGGATCTTTAGGGTTGCTGTTTTTCCCAATATTTGCAAAGCTCATACATTTACTTGCTTGACGATCTATAACTGGATTTAACCCCCCAAATCCCTGTGTTCGATACTCTGAAATTCTTGCTTAACTACGTCGATCCGTACACTGCGGGTTCGCTTGCTTGATTCTAGTTTTATAAATTTAAAGCTTATTTGCACGCACGCTAAGTGGCGAACAGGAAGCATCAAATGTGTTATCGATATGACACTTATTTGTTCCCTACAATGTTAGAATGTAGGAAATAATGTGTTCTATATCTCAAATGGTTAGTTAAACAATGTTTTGTAGGTATTTATTATACAAAAATTTATGTTTGAAGATGTATTATTATGGTCTTAAAATTTTTAAAGGAAACTATATTTAAACTTGGTTCATTTTATTTAAGAGAGGAAATAAGTCAAACAATAACCGCATGGTTGTCCAATGAATTCGAGAGGTCCTGTGTCAATATTTTTTTTTTTATCAATTTTAATAATTATGTTTTTAAAAAAAACCAAAAAAACACTAAAAACATATATATTTTCAATAAAAAAAATTAATGAAAGAATAATAATAAAAAGCAAAACAAGACTTTTTTTAACTTTAAATAGTTTCTCGGAGAAAAAACTAAGCTAAAGAGGTATGAAACATGTACGAAAAAAAACACAGTAGAAAACCGTTATAAACAAATAAAATTAAACAAAAGAGGAAAAAGAAAATATTACAAAAACATGTATTAAAATATAAAAAATAAGTAGAACGGAGGATTTGAAAAAAAAAAAATACTAAAATGCTTGTTTCTTCCTTCGGTTTGTCCTAATCTTGGTAATGTCGGGCTTTCAAATTTTCATAATCGATTAATGGGAATAAATCGAGTTGGTTAATTTGTTAATAAATTAAGGAAAAATAATCCAAAATAATACCAACTATCAATATTGAACCGAAAATAATACGAACTTTAAAAATTACTAGGAGCGATACAAACTATCAATGTATTTACCAAAAATAATACGCAATACTTTTCCGGCAAAAACCTTACCTCCGGCGATGACGTGGCAGCCGGAATGTTACATGTCATCAAGTAAATGGGTTAAATGTGTGATGTGGATTTATTTTAAAAAAATAACAATTTAATAATATTTAAAATATTAAAAATAAATATTATAATTTTTTAAAATTTTAAATAATATTTTTTTAAAAAAGTTGTACAAATATTTATTTTAAAAAAAATTTTTTTTTTTTAAAAGTTGTACAAATATTTATTTTTAAAAAAAAATTTTTTTTAAAAAAACGTTTGAAATTTTTTAAAAATAGATTTGTAAAAAAATGTAATAATATTTTTTTTTTCCAAAAAATATAAAAATATAATATTTTTTAATCAAATTTATTTTCGAATTTTTGAATAAAATGAATATTTTAATCCTAAAAAAATAATTTGTAAAAAAATATTCGATTTTATTTTTTTTTAATATTTTTTAATTTTGTAACCTAATTCCTAAAGAAATTTTTTCCCAAAAAAATTGTAAAATTATTTTTTTCCCAAAAAAAATATTCGAATTTTTTTCGGATTTTTTTTCAACATTTCATAAAAAAATATTTTTACATTTTCTTACAAACCAATTTAAAAAAATGTTCAAACTTTATTAAAATTTTTTTTTTACAAAAAATATTTTTTTAAAAAATTATTATTTAAAATTTTTAAAATTATTAATTTTTTTATTTTTTAATATTATAAATATTATCAAAATAATTTTTGAAAAATAAAATCCACATCACACATTTAATCCATTTATTTGATGACATGTAACATTCCGGCTGCCACGTCATTGCCGGAGATAGAGTTTTTGTCGGAAAAGTATGGCGTGTTATTATAGGTAAATACATTGATAGTTTGTATCGCTCCTAGTAATTTTCAAAGTTCGTATTATTTTCGGTTCAATGTTGATAGTTGATATTATTTTGGGTTATTTTTCCATAAATTAAAGATGAATATAATGGAAGATTTTGATGTTATTTTTTTGACGTTATTTGTGGAGCTGAAAACCCTAGCCTTCATCTAGCTCTCCTTCCTTACTGGAAATCGAATCTTTCCTGATACCTATTCCTATGCTTGTTGGAAACTAATCTAGATGCTTGCCCGGAAACCACCACCGTCGAGCTGGATTTGGAATCCATGCCTACTCGTCTTCATCAAGCCGCATCTTTCACTGCCGGATCCAAGAAGAGCTATCGAGCCTAGATCCAAATCCACCAACCGCCGCCGTCTCTTTTGGTTTCGAGCGGGGTTCGAACCGATCTAAAATCTCCTTCGCCGCGCTGGATCCTAGGTACGCCTTCTTCTCCTTGCGCAACCCCGTCTGGAGCAGCGCCTTCGCCGCCACTAGACCGCTGCCTCCCTCGCAAGAGCCTAGGTCCGTCGCCTCATCTCCATCTCGATCCCTCGCTATCGGAATTTCCAACCCCAACGAGTCTGACCTGCTTCAGTCCCAAATCGAGCCAGAAATGTCTTCGTGGCCGTCGCTCGTTGCCCAGATCTGCCGCCCAGTCCGCCGGCCACCAATACACCTACAACGAGCCCGTCTGAGCCTAGATCCGCCTTCGCAGCCTCGCCGTGCCGGAGTCGGAACCGCCGCCTGCACTGGGCCTCGCCGAAGCAGATGGGCCTCGCCTGCACTGGGCCTCGCCGAAGCAGATGGGTTTCTCATAATTTTGGTGAAATTACAAAAACGCACCATACTTTGTATTTATGTTTATGACACATATTTTTGGAATTTGCAAAAATGCCCTAAACTATATAATTACAAAAAGTGACCCATGTTTATATTTGCAGAAAAGGCCCAGACTTCTAAAAGTTCCCCTTTTGCCCCGAGTTGTCAAATTATGAAAATGGACCCCAGGTTTATAAATACGGGTAATGGCCTATATATTTATTATTAAATTTATGGCCAAAGTTTTGGTAAATGGAGCTAAAACTTGTGTAGTTAATTTGTTTAGGTCTCTTACGCTTTGGAGGCACTTTTGAATGAAGAGAGAGACTTGGTTTGACATCGATGCTTGACATTTGACCCTCAATACGTAAGGTTTCCTAACCCTTACTCACGATCCATTATCTAGAGGAGTTATTTTTAGATTGTGTACTTTTGATGAGTTGATTGTTAATAGAATTTTATGTTATGTATTGAAATTAGGGACTTGAATGTGATAACTTGTTTTGGATGATATCACGGTGATTTCGGAATCCGTCTTTTCAAGGTAAGTCGTACTGACTTACTTAGTTGCCGTCCTATTTCAGATTAGATTTGTTGCTGATTGTGAGTAGAACATATTTTAAAAATTATACTTATATGATATATGTTTTAAAGGGCTTTCACTAAATTGTGTTATTCGTTGTATCTTGAGTGTTTAGAGTAAGTGGGTATTATGACGTTATTGCCTAAGAAAAGTGTTAAGGATGTACGGAAAGTGAATTAGAAGGTGTTACAGATAGCATGGGAGTGTGAGTTGTGTTTTATATGAGTATCTAGATATTTTGACATAGGTGACAGTATAGGCGATGACACACAAGGATGTGTATATGGGAGATAGGTTACGATGATGGTTTTGGAGAATGATATTAGTTGAGAGTGCACGTGAAAGAAGGATACATGTAATATTGAAGATTGGGATAAGTTTTGTGGTTGAATAGTTATCTTGATAGTGATGAGAATTGAAAGAATTCAGTGTGTTTACGATATATCCTCTATTGTTAGAGATTGTTGTTAGTGGTGATATCCTAGGTAGGAAGTGGTGTAATTGGTCTTCTAAGGTGAGGTGACTAGGGATTAGTTTACTTTTGGTTTGAGTTAGTTTTTGGTAAGTATGCTCATGAGTTTTGTGTAGGTAGATGTTTTGGGGTGAGAGTGTATTGGTATTATGAGTGTGGTGGCGAGTAGTTGAGTTGATGAATGTGTTGTTCAAAGTGAATAAGATGGTTATTTGGTTGACTCTGAAGATGACATAAGCAAGAGTTGAGTCTGGATATGTTGATGAATGATGTTTTGAAATTTGTCTGATAAGTTGGGGTGTGTTGCATGTGAGTATAGTGGGACTTTCTTGTTTTAAGGATTTTATAAACTTTTGCACCTATATACAATATATATATAATTATGATTTTAAAGTATTTTTGTAATTGGTAACCACCGGTACGGTCATAGGCACGGTGACATTGATGAGGGAGTGAGGTCCCGGTTATGACCGTGCGACGTGGTGGGAGCCCCTTCCATATATAAAACTTGCATACATGTTTTGGACGGTGCTCTAGTAGAGACCGAGCCGGAGAAAGAAGGTGGATATATAAAATGAGAGACGTCATTACAAATCTTCGTAACCATTAGTACGTCGGAGGGGCACATGTGGACTTGAGAGAACGTTGTGTTGCCTTGCGTTGCCAAGAATTGTGTGTTGAGAGTTGAGAGGTGACACATTCATTGCATAGCATTATCTACACAACATCATAATCATTATCATTTTTGGGCATTATCATGAATTTTGTGCATTAGAGTATTTATTATGAAATGTGATTACCGCTACTTCTATATGCTAATGTTAGTAACTTATATAGTTTGACTTGATGAACCGTGATCTATATTTTTCTTGTTGGTTAGGTTTATTCGTGATTTTTATGAGGTGAACTTGAGTGTATATATAGTGTTTTTTTTTGACGTTCCTCATATGATGCGTACGAGTTTGATTTGATTCTTGGGCTTCAGTTCTGACTTTGGGACGCTAGCTAATGGTTTTATATGTTGTCCAATTTTTTGGATGACTTCAGGTTTTATGTATGTTTCGGAGGAATTTCTCAGAGTTGGTGATCAGCTGGACCCACGTTTATCTTAGGATTTGGGAAGGTGGTTGTACTCTTAGTATTGTGATTAAGTTTGTAAGGTTGTACTGGTCGTCCTCTTATTTCTTTACATGGTTTAAAAGTGCATGTTATTACAACTATTTGAAAATTTAAAGGGTAGTTATGTTTTATTGTTTTGTTGTGCTCTTGTTGGAAGGTCGGATAGTGAAGTTGTTGTCAGACTAAATCTAGTGTACCCATTGTGTGGTTCATATCCTCGTGACACTCCGGGTTACCCAATCCGGGGCGTTACAACATGATATCAGTGTTTAGGTTGACAACAAGAACACTTGTAACCTGAAGACGTGACATGATAACCCGATCTAAACAAAACTCAAATCGAGTTTTGACGTTTTAAGAACAAAGGTTTTTTTAAAGATTTTTAGCTTGATCTCTTGAACTTTAAAAGGACAGGATGCATTGTCGGGTTGTTTGGGTAGTAAGGCACGTGGGTCATCACCATTCTCCTTAGAAGAACTCCGAGCATTAGAATATTGCTATGTTATGGGATTAAAATGATGAGTTCTAGCGATGCAACATAAAACAACTGAATGCCAATGTATCGCACCATTGAAGTCGAGAAATGTGTGGAAGGATGGAGAAAACAATTACCAACAAGATGGAGAAACCTCATCTAAGACGGAAAAAGAGTCATTGAGGTTATAGAAGAAGAGATATGTAATATATTACAACTTTGAACAATCATAAACCAAGTTATCAGGGTGAAAACTCAATACAAGATTGTTGTTTATACTCCAAATGCATTTGGGAACTCTTGGTTTAGAAGTTAACTTACATCATTACGTGATTAAGCATTATTGAAGAGATCCTTAAAGAATGAGACTATTGGAAAAAGGAATCATCAAACACATACTAAGTGTGACGGGAAGATCAGAGACGATTTGAAGGCGGAAGGGTCACAAGTAAATCAAGCGTATAAAAGTGAAAGTCCCTCAAAACCATACATCGTCATTTGACAAAAAAAGATTGTGAAAGTTGAGATATAGGATTGAAAGGACGAACGACTATGATACGAGTCGACCAAGTTACATACAAGACTAAGTTTTGGCGCGACAACAAAGTCTATAATTAGAAGCTCACTTTAGTTTAGGAGGATATAACAAGAAATACGAAGAAACAATTAACCTTTTAAGGTAATATACTTAACAAGTAAATGAAGAAAGAAGGATTCACTAAGGTCGGATAACATGGAAGACAAATTGCACATAAAATTTAGAGTGAGTATTCTATCAAAGCACAACATACTTGGGAACATAATGTAATATCCGAAAATTTTTTTTCGTTTATTTCCGAGTCAAATCGGATTTCGACTAGTTGATCTTTTTACAAGACACCTACTATCATGAGTTAAGATACTTATTATCATTTTATGTGAGACTATTACTCACATAAAATGTAATTTCACACATTTCGACTCTTGCAAATACTAGAGTTGATATCCAACAAGTCGAGCCATCTGGGCCCATTAGAGCTTGTCAAATGGGCTGATATTAAGGTGCAAACAAACTAGGCCCATCAACTATAGCTTCATACCAGCTAGGCCCATCCCTTTCTTTAGCGGTTTCTCACGTTATCTATGCCCAATTCCAACCACTTTATGCTCCTTCTAACCCACATCTTCATGATTCATCTCTATCCTATATTCCAATATCTTCTCGCCTTAAATGGGGTTGGACGTTACCCTCTGCACACCGGCTTTTACGCACCCCAGATCTACCGTTTCACGTTGAACGAAGACGTTTTTGTCAACCCTTCTCTGCACGCAACAACCTAGACCATGGCCTCCTCTACAAGTGTGAAGTCTGCGTCGTTGTGGTCCTCTCCTACAACCAATCTTCTCCAATCTAGATTTGATCCCATGGTATGTTGTGTTCAACCAACAGGCGTCGCCGGAGTATCCAGTCAAACTGATTTGGGTTCTCCTCTGTGCTCAAGCACCGGAAAGACCTCCATCGCCGACGAACAACCCTGGAGGGCCTCCAACAATTTTAGTCACGCACCAGACAAGCGGTAGCTGCTAGGCTCTTTCCCCCTGTGCAAACGAACCATCATAGTCGACGAGTGAGCTCTACTCATTCGCCGATTGCCCTCTCCTTCAAGCAACACGTAATAATCTCTCACCACCCTCCTTGTTTGGTTTCATTTTCATCACACTAGATCCATGATACCACCTCTTCTCTCTCACAAAGCAACAACGATGAAGATGAGTAGCCTCCCTCCTGCGCCTCCTGCAGTGACCGCCGGAATCAAGGAGCGCCTCCTGCTTGTGTTAGAATTGAGAGTTGGACTCCTTCCTTCCCCCTCCGGTTTCTAACGTGACGGACTACAACCGCCGGCAAAGTCAGTCCTCACTGCTGCAGTCGAAGTAAGCCACCATTTTGCTGATTTTTGTGTTGTGTTGTATATATATACATGAGGGTACGGGAGTTTTTGTACACTTGATCTTAAAGGTTGCTTAGATTGATCGGTGTTCATGTTTAAGTGTAGAAATTTAGGTTGCTGCTAGTAGGTTTTGATATCGTGAGATGTAGCTGAGTGTATGCAGGATTTGTTATCAGTAAGAATCGAACATAGATTCAGTTGCACTTGCTGTTCTGTTTTCTAGAAACTGTGTGTGCAGTCCTCTTCGAGCCTACGTTTTGTTGTATTTAAATGAGAATCCACCGTTCAATTTTTAGTATGATATAGAGGAATATGTATATTGTGATGTATCAAAAGTTAGGATCGATCCAATGGTCGGATCTGGATCCATAGGAGTCCAAAGTTGACTGGTTGGGCAGTTTGTGAAAACAATCAGAATTTGACTAAGTATGGAATTATTGGTTGTGGAACGATCTTTGGAGATTTGTGTAGGAGTTGGTGTTGATAGTTTTGATAGTTCTTTGATCCTATACGTAGCATGCATATCATAGATGACCTTAACGACTTTTTGTGGAATTTTTATACTTTAGTTCGAGCCTTGTATCTTAAGCAAAAGTTGGACCTTAACGACTTTTTATGAGAGTCAAGAATGTGATTAGTTCGTCTAAATCTTTAGCAAACTTCCTTTTGAGAGTTAGCTGCTGAGTTGGATCCCGCCTGCTGCAACACTCCCAGACGCCACCAGCACCAGGAACTCCCTTCTCTGCACACTTACAATTCGCCTGGGAGCCCGAGTTTTGAGAGCCCTTCAGCCTAGGTGAGTTTCATTGCCTCTCCTCTTAACCTTTCCCTTGTTGTCCTGCCTCCCTAACGGACTACATGGCTGCACATGTGCCTTCCTAGACCCTTGTCACGGGAGATCAGCAACTTCAGAAGCAAGCTAGACTACTCTCAGCATCCGCCAATCTGTAGGGCTCTACCCTATTCCGATCCTAGGTAAAAACCTCTTGCTCTCCTTTTGTTTCATCAAGTGTAGATAGAGAGTAGCTGCTGAGTTGTGCTAACATAAATGGTAGAAACAAGGATTGTTGTAAATAAATTTTTGTTTTCTTCAGTTTTGTTAGTTGGAAACTATCAATCTTGTAGATCAATGTTAAGGAGTTATATTGAGGATCCACCGTTGAAATTTTGATAGGTCATAGATGGATATATGTAGGTTACTGTGTTAAAATTTGAGAATAAATGAACGGTCGGATTAGAAGTTATAAGGCCCCAAAGTAGGGTAGTTGAACTGTTTTTCCAGCAGTGAAGATTTGGCCAAGTATAGAATTCTGGGTGTTATAACCGACTTTAGAGAATTTTGTAGAAGTGACGGTTGGACAGTTTTAAGAAATTCTTGCTTCTATGAGTAGATTGCACATCATAGATGATCTAGAGAATTATTTCGGAATTTTTATAAATTTATTCGAGCTTCATATTTGGAGCCAAAGTTGGATCCTTGTGACTTGTTGGAAAATAGAAAAATGTGTAGTTTTCTAGTTTATACCCAAACTGATCCTTAAGAGTTAGAATATGTCATTTTAGTCTCAAATAAGAGTTTTACGAATAAATTATGAGATTTTTAGGAGTTTCGGGATCAAGGGTAAAATAGTCATTTTAGCTTTAATGAGTAGTGTAATAGTTTCTGTTCAAATAGGATCTTACATCTTAGGAGTTTAGACTTCTAAGTACCTAGGAAATGTGTTGATACATTTGCCTCCTTTGATAGGCCACTGAGTTTCTACAGTTATAGATCGGATTGTGATTAAGAGAGTCGAGATCTGATTCAGGTAAGTCCTTTGAGCTTACTTAGCTAGCTGTCAAATATGAGTGTGAATGATGATAGTGGTGTTTGAATGATGTGTGTATTAGTGTATTTCCTAGTAATCATCCACCGACTTACATATCTGGCCTAAGAGTAACGGGTGGTGGCATTCTGCTCAGTTAGCCCGAGGGCTCTGGGGGTTTCTTTCGGGACTAGTCCATACTTGGTTTTCGGGGACGCCACCGGCGGAGCCACCGGCAGAGGTGTGCCAAACCATCACCAGTTGGATAAGGAACGGAGGTGAGAATCTTAAGATTTCTCGTGCCACAACTTTTAAACGGAATGAAGTGAATCACCTAAGTTATCACATAATAACCGGATTGTGTGACAACATGTTAGTGTTCATATTTTCCTTCTGTGCGTTTGTGCTATTTATCATTCTGCTTATATTTGATTAGTTTGCTAACTATTTTATTGTTGGTTAGACTTGCCATAGGTTAGAGCAGATGCCGAGTGACCCGGATGGTAGTGGTCAACCGGGGTGTCGTACCCCTTAGGACGGGTTTGCAGTTGCCTTTTATTGTTGGTCTTTCAGTTATGACTTCTCCTTTCTCAGATTATGAGACTTTGTTATTTCTGGATGTTAGTATTCTGGTCACATTCATGACTTTGTTCAAACATACTTTATGATTTCTGATTTTTCTTTATCTGTGCCTTGTTGTCAGATCTAGTTAAGTTGTTGTCAAACTAAGGTCGGGACCCACTATGAGGTTCTAACCAGTAGCTCCCCGAGTTCTAAAAATTTGGGGTGTTACAACATGGTATCTGAGCTCTAGGTTGACAACAATTACACTTGAAGTCTTCTAAAGGACCGAATAAGTAAATAAACAAAACCTGAAAGGGGTTTGAACTTTTCAATGAAACTTTTTTTTTTTCCAAATTCATGCATGAGTCGGGATGGGATAGAAAGTACGGATAACTACCACTACCTCCGTGGATCTTTGCAGCTGGGTATGATAGAAAAAAATATATGAACTTATAGTATTGTACATGTATGTATGTTATACAGATATCTATATATATGTAGCATGTTATTACCCTTAACGATAATTCATATCATTTAGTTGAGTTATCATGATGCGATCATCGTCTCATGATAAAACATTTGTAGATCTTAAAGAGTATCTATAAGAATATAGTTGACTCGGACCTGGATTAGAACATTACTTATGACGGACACCCTAGTGGTTCCTACAATTTTCCGAAGAACGAGTGGCCAAGGAGTTGAGGACTACGAGATGATGTTAACAACAAGAAAAATCGGACGAGAAAGGAATATCAATCAAATAAGATAGAAGTAATAGAAAACCGTACAAGGAACTTAGCACTATGACGACAAGAGGTGAAACTCAAGGAAGCATGTAAGGACTAATAAGAGCGCAGATTGAAAATGACAACATAGGACCACAAATGAAGCGGGGTTAAACACAACTACACTTGGCGGGCTAAAGGACACTACAACCAAGTAGACGAAAGTAGTAAGGATTGGCGAAAGTAGTAAATCTCATCAACGTGGTCTTTTCTCGACCGATGCGAGAAGAATTGACGAAAGTAGTAAATCTCATCAACGTGGTCCATAAGGATTGCACGAGGAAGCCGAAAGGGATGTGACATCATACTTGGTGTAAGAATTTGAAGGATAGTAGAGTGACAAAAGTATACTGGTAATCGAGTAGACATGAGTGAGAAATCAAATTTTAGAGGAAATCACATACATATGATGTTCCTATACAAATGATACCGGAAGATGTTTGACAAAAATCATACTACCAGGCCAATAAAACTATGATAGATGAAGCGTAAACCAAGCGAATAACTTAACTAGTAAGAGGAAAAGTCATGTACCCAAAGATGGGTCTTGCTAACTTAAATAAAGTGTTGAGATGAGAGTCTCTTTATGTTATCTATACAAGATTACAACATAACAGAGGGTTCAGTAATGAATGAGAAGTAATGATTAATTGACAGTAGGTGACCGATTCGGAGAAGGAAAATGTTACAAGATAAGTCATCTAGTAGAAGAGTTCACAAGATAAGTATGAGAGATCATCATGTGGTTGATATTATTGTCTCGAGGTAGACTTGTACCGCACCTCGAGAATTTGGATCTAAATAGAAACCTCCATGCCAAGAGCGTAAATAGACCAAGTTAATGACTTATAGGTCAACGTGATGTACCCTGAGTTGGAGGTCAAAGGGATTGTGGAAGGGTAATCACATTAAGTAGTCTTGGCGAGTAGTAAGTAGAGTTTGATGAGACATAACTGAATTCCGGGAATTTTTTATACCGCACGTGCCAATCCTTCCAAGAGGGCGTGACCTGTGAGTTATTTTGTTGAGGAGTTCTAAAAATCAATTGTAAAACTCCATCGGGGTCGAGGACCATAGTTTTGATACATATGGACGGTTTATCTCAAAGTTTTAGACAACTAGGGCACACGGCTTAGAGTACGAGCCTTCACTTTACTATAGTAAATCATCTCCTGACCGACGGTCGGTTTGAGAGGACCTTGCCGTATTGGAAGGGAAGCCATGGGCGTGTGCGTTATATTGGAGAACAAGTGTGACCAGACCACCTTTTCATTTTCCGATATATGGATTGCATGATGGTAGAGGGTACGTATATGAAGACATGTCTTCTTATGAGACGAGTTACAAACAAGAGTTTGGTAAATCATTCCGACTCACCGAAGACACCATTATGATTAATGGGTGGCAAGAGATTGATTAGAGTAGCGCAGTGGAAGCGCGGTGGACCCATAACAAACAAAACACGAAACTCAAAGGTATGTCAACTATGACAGCCAACTAAGGGATTACATACCGATATGAAAATCTCCACTAGGGAGTGTGATTTTTTTTGGGTTAGATCAAGTTGAAAGTTGAACAAGAAGTAGGTAAAGATTCATTAATTAAGAGACGTTCCGATTAGATCACATTAAGAAACCGGACAAAGCAAATTGTATTACAAAGAACATTAGGCAATTAGTGATGTTCGGTCAGAACTCCAGAGCATGGTTTCAAAGTCAATAGTCGGGATCTTCCGAAAGATAGAAGCAAGTGAGACAAACAAAAGAAATAAAGTTTTTATAATTAGTCACGGTTGAGTCATCAAAAGATTTGGAAGTGAGTTTAGAAAAACAACTTTTTGAGATCTTAAAGTTGATTGGAAAGTTATTTATCGACCAACACCCCTACCCGTACTCGAGGGTGTACACTAGTGTTCCACATGCCTCAGTTGAGAGAATACCTACCAAAACCGACTCACGTCATCAGATATGAAAATCTGATAATTGAGGAAGATCTTACTTTTATGGAGTCTTTAGTGGTATAATATAAGAGCCGATGAGACTACTTGGAAGACGGAGGAGAGTAGCAGGAGTAGTTATTTGAGTTCTTTGTGGAGTCAGACGCAACCCCTATACCGACGAGTTAGTACTCGGACATTGATATGTATGATTTATTTGACTATGTGATTACTTCCGTGTTTAGGTGTTTAGTTTTTATTTATTTATTTGTTACAATTCTATGGTGCCGGAGTGATGCTTGCATATGCAAAAGTTAGAACGAAGATTCTTTAGAGGAAGAGTTGGACATTCCGGTTCTACTTTTAAAAAGTTATCGGAATGATGCTCCTTATTCTAAGTTTCGGGACGAAACTTGTTTTAAGGGGGTACTGATATAATATCCGGAAATGTTTTTTTTTTATTTTCGAGTCAAACCGAATTTCGAGTCGTTGATCTTTTTACAAGACACCTAGTATCATGAGTTAAGATACTTATTATCATTTTATGTGAGACAATTACTCACATAAAATGATAATTTCCCACATATTTCTACTCTTGCAAATACTAGAGTTGATATCCAACCAGTCGAGCCATTTGGGCCCATTAGAGCAAGTCAAATGAGCTGATGTTAAGGTGCCAACAAAGTAGGCCCATCAACTATAACTTCATACCACCTAGGCCCATCCCTTTCTTTAGTAGTTTCTCACGTGAGCTATGCCCAATTCCAACAACTTTATGCTCCTTCTAACCCATATCTTCAGGATTCATCTCTCCTATATTTCCATATCTTCTCGCCTTAAATGGGGTTGGACGTTTCCCTCTTCACACCGGCTTTTACGCACCCAAATCTACCGTTTCACGTTGAACGAAGACGTTGTTGTCGACCCTTCTCTGCACGCAACAACCTAGACCATGGCCTCCTCTGCAAGTTGGAAGTCTACGTTGTTGTGGTCCTCTCCTATAACCAATATTCTCCAATCCATATCTTATCTGATTGTATGTTGTGTTCAACCAGCGGGCGTCGCCGGAGTATCCAGTCAAACTGATTCGGGTTCTCCTCTGTGCTCAAGGACCGGAACAACCTCCATCACCGACGAACAGCCCTGGAAGGCCTCCAACAATTGCAGTCATGCAGCAGACAAGCGGTAGCTTCTAGGCTCTTTCCCCCTGTGCAAACGAGCCATCATAGTTGACGAGTGAGCTCTACTCATTCGCCGATTGCCCTCTCCTTCAGGCAACACGTAATAATCTCTCATCACCCTCCTTGTTTGGTTTCATTTTCTTCACACTAGATCCATGATACCACCTCTTCTCTCTCACTGAGCAGCAACGATGAAGGTGAGTAGCCTCCCTCCTTAGCCTCTTGTAGTGACCATCGGAATTGTTATGCTAAAATCGGTAGCACAAAAAGCCTTAAATTTATAACTCGAACTAAATCCTAAACTACCTAGCGAAACCCGCAGTGTACGGGACGTTTGTAGTAGGGATAGTATTCCGAGGTCGAACACAAAGACTAAGGTGAAATTGATTCGATTTGTGATTGAGTTTAGTAAAGACCTAGGTTGAAAGAAAAGAAAAAAAAAAAAGAAGTGAAAATCTCAAATGTTTTTGGTTGGTTTTTGGTGATCAATCAAAGATCATAATTCATGCAAAGTAAACAATCAACTAAACTATGAATCAACACAAATAAACAAGCTAAACAAGATATAGATCAAAGAAAGAAAAAACGGATTCTAGGGGTTGGAAGTTCCGGTTATGACATAGGACTCAAGCTATCTATTCATTCCTTGGATTAACTATGTTGGGGTTAAGTGTTTCTAGATTGGGATCAATCACCGGGTAGGTCTCATGATCCACTAGTCCATTCCCTAGTTCTCATTACCGGGTAAGTCTCTAAGAACCTAAGGGACGAAATTCTACTCAAACCGGATTGTTATCTAAAGATCCAACCTATCCTCACCGGGTAAGTCTCGGAAGGGTTAGTCTTAAGCTACCATCCAGCACACCTAATCCAATGGCGGCTTATTAGGCTCACCACTACCTAAGGTTTGTTATCTTTGGAATCTAAGAGTAAGGATTACCGGGTAAGTCTCTCCTAACACTTAGTGGCTAACACTAGGTCACCCTAGGATAGATTTAACTCAACAAACACTTAGGATTTCAACATTCTATCAATCTAAGACTAGATCCACCGAACCAGGGAAAATCACGGTTTGTTCTACCTAAACCACGGCCGTGGTTTGCCAAAAACTACCCGTGATTTCTAACAGAGGCTACGTTTATGCACACAAGTCATCCAAAGATAAATCTAAGTCCGTTCTATCATAGCCCTAGCCATAACCATCCTTTCCTTAACCTAGAATCACATATATTTAGCCTACAACGTTCATAATAGAAATCGAAACAAGCAAACACAAAATCATGACATCCATTTGCAAGATGATGAAGGAAAAGAGATGAACAAATGAACTAAAACAAACCAAGCTGAAAATAGAATTAGAGTAACTCACAATCCTTCTTAAAGAAGGTTCAAATGGTTCATACAACTCTAGAAATAGAATCCGGAATTCTTCACTACAAAAACTATCAAAGTGTGGTAATGGTGTGTGTTCTTCTTCTCCTCTTCAATGGAGCTCTTCTTCTTCCTTTTTGACACTTTCCTTCCTAGAAAGACTTCTTGTTGAGAGAATATTTTTGTTAGAGGATAATGGATAATGGAGAGCTGCTCCAAGATACTCTTCTCAGCCAATGAAGGACCACTTTTATAACAAACTTGCATGAGCTGACCATGAGAGTCGTGGCACAGCTGTCACAAGAATCTGGCAAAATCCACGGGTAGAACCACGGTCGTGGAATGTGCCAGTGAACCGTGATTTGCTCCAGAAACTTCGCCTTGGATTATTAAGCTGTGATTTGGTGCATGGCTAGTGTTGACAAGGTTCCATGAGTCCTTCTTAGCCCTTAATTTGCATCCTAATGCGTCCGAGGATGTGTCATCTTGACGAACGATCCTCAAACGTATCGTTTTAGCTCCTAAATCTCCCAAAATACCTACAAAGCAACGCACAAGTCCGTGTAGACGTCTATCTCGACAAAGTACGTGAATTGAATGCAAACGCCGTGTACTAGTGCTAAACCATGCATGAATGAGTGAGAAATCTATCTAAATGATTACCTAAAACTAAGTCATAAATCGTGTTATCAAAATACCCCATACTTAAGGTTTGCTCGTCCCCGAGCAAATGCTCAACTATAGAATACGAGATACCATGATTTATGTATGTAGAAAAACGGCAAAATCTTTTTGGGTTTGTTTTTCTACTATTGGATCACCTTCATAGTCATGTTTTATGGCAATGGACAAGCAATTATGTATCAAACAAATGAAGGCATGGAAAGACAATTGTACTTAACTCAAAAGCATGCATGAGATATAAAGATGAAGAGGTCAAGAAGATCAAGAGTATATCCAATCTAGATTACTAAGTCTTACAAACATGCAAGTAGGTCATAAGGTCTTGTGACATAAAAGGCCAAGAAACGTTGTGATTAGGTGGGGAATTTTCTAGGTTATGTGATGCTAATCTGGGAATGGAACTAACTCCACATCCTTGTCCTCGATCAACTCCCCTCAAGTGTATATTTTTCCCTATCTTGCTTTCTTTTCTTTTTCTTTGACTTATTTTTGAGACAATGACATTGGTGTACAATAGCCGAAACCTTGGTGATTAGCCATCCTCGGGTTTTTTCTCTTTTTCGAGGTGCATCCACACCGGGCACACATACCAAAGCTCGTTAGGGCTATTGGTTTATTTGACTTTGGCAAGGTACCAACACCCGATTATGTGAAGTGTACCGAGTTACTTGTCATTTAAACCAACGCCCCCAAACCTATATTTTTTGCTACACTTCGACAATAATTTCAGCATTTCATTCATGACATTCCTTTCATCAACAACTTTACCCCACACTTGCTTTTCACACACTTCAACACACTAGCATGCTCCTATTCTCGGATGGGTTAAAAGAGGTCAATTTTATATCAATTGAGGTGCTCAAGCAATCATCATCAAGATGAGAAGTAGAGAAAGATGAAATGCCTCATTCATTCCTAGATGGTATGCAAGAACTATCATGTAATTTCGACTTTCAATACTCAATCCATTCTAGGCAAACATCATGATCACAAATCATTCATAGAATTTAAGAGAAGTAGTTCAAGTCCACATATGCATTTATCAATTCAACACACAAGGCCATCCATAGCCAATCCACAAGACAAGATTCATCATTAGGATCATATCCAAGCCTAGAAAGCACAAAATTTTTAAATTTTCTGGATTTTTATGGGATTTTCGAAATGGATATGTACAATGCAAGACATGTGAAGATTTTAAACTATCCTAGATGCTCATCATGCAAAGGATCATGCAAACCCCACCCCATACTTAGAAACACATTGTCCCCAATGTGTAAATGAAGTAAAGAGAGTGAAAGAAGGTTCTCACAATGTAAAAGTGGTTTGCTATGGTATTTGGGATTTCTCAAGTGAATTGATGTTGGATGATCCTATCAACCATGGTAGAGAGCTCTAAGCATCCATCAAAGCTTCGGGACCCGCGCTAGGCACCGCTAGCCGTCCAAGTTCCGCGTCCGCTCCACCCATAATTGGTGAGGGATTCATCATCATTCACATGCCAAGAAAGGCTTCCAATGCCACTAATGCTCTAGCACACACACGAAGTAGACAAAAACACACACAAAGATAGAAAAATCTAAAAACGAAAACAAAACGAAAAAGAAAAAAATGTTACCAATGAGTTGCCTCCCACCAAGCGCTTCTTTAAGGTCATTAGCTTGACCAAACTCGGGGGCGTCTATTCAAGGTGAAGTGGGGCAATCATGTCCACCGGAGCTCCCGGGATATACTTCTTCAAGCGGTGCCCATTCACTTTGAAATTCCCACAATGCTCCCCTCCTATCTCAATAGCTCCATGGGAATAGATCTTCTTCACCACATATGGCCCGGTCCATGTTGATTTGAGCTTTCCGGGAAAGAGCCTTAGCCTTGAGTTGAAGAGAAGGACAAGATCTCCTTCACTCAACTCCTTGGGGATGATCCTCTTGTCATGCCATCTTTTGGTTCTCTCCTTGTAAATCCGGGCATTCTCATAAGCATCCAACCGGATCTCCTCGAGGGCATTCAATTCAAGCAATCTCTTTTCTCCCGCCTCTTTGAGATCAAAATTTAGCCACTTAATGGCCCAATAAGCTCTATGCTCCATCTCTACCGGAAGGTGGCAAGACTTGCCATAGACCAACTTGTAAGGAGTGGTGCCAATCGGTGTCTTGAAGGCGGTTCTATATGCCCATAAGGCATCATTAAGCCTCATAGCCCAATCCCTTCTCGTTCTAGAGACCGTCTTCTCAAGAATGGCCTTGATCTCCCGGTTGGAAATCTCCACTTGGCCACTAGTTTGGGGATGGTAAGGTGTTGCCACCTTATGAGTCACCCCATACTTGGCCAAAAGCGCCCCAAAGTTCCTATTGGTGAAGTGCTTTCCTCCATCGCTTATGATCACTCTTGGTGTTCCAAACCTTGGAAAGATCACTCGGTTGAAGAACCGCACCACCACCTTGGCATCGTTTGTGGGAGAAGCGATTGCCTCCACCCATCTTGACACATAGTCCACCGCCAATAGGATGTAGAGATTGCCACATGAAGAGGGGAATGATCCCATGAAGTCCACACCCCACACATAAAAAATCTCCACTTCTTGAATGTTGTTCAAGGGCATTTCATTCCTCCTTGAGATGTTGCCCGTCCTTTGGCAAGCATCACATGCCGCTACAAAACCTTGCACATCTCTAAACAAGTTAGGCCAATAAAAACCGGATTGCAATACCTTTGCACACGTCTTGTGTGAGCTAGCATGGCCTCCACATGGTAAGGAGTGACAATGCCGGATCACACTCTCCACTTCATCTTCCGGTATGCATCTTCTAAACATCCCATCCGGCCCTTTCTTGAATAGAAGTGGTTCACTCCAATAGTAGGGCCTCACATCGTTGAAGAACTTCTTTCTTTGTGCATATGTCAATCCGGGAGGCACTTCCTCACATACTAAGTAGTTCACGATGTCGGCATACCATGACTCATTTCCTCTAGACACTTGGAACAAGCATTCCTCCACCATTTGCAATTGCTCATCCCGGAATGAGTCATCTATCGGGATGTTATCTTTTTCAAGCTCCAATGATGGGAGTCTACTAAGGTGATCCGCCACGGAGTTCTCGGATCCCTTCTTGTCCCGTATTTCTAAATCAAACTTTTGAAGAAGAAGGATCCACCGAATCAACCTTGGTTTGGCATCCTTCTTTGTAAGTAGATAACGGATCGCAGCATGATCCGTATAAACTATGACCTTCGCTCCAACAAGGTATGAGCGGAACTTCTCAAATGCATACACCACCGCTAGCAACTCCTTCTCGGTGGTAGCATAATTGAGTTGGGCATCATCTAGCGTCTTGCTAGCATAATAAATGGCATGAGTGTGCCCATCTTTCCTTTGCCCTAAAACGGCCCCAACGGCTACATCGCTTGCATCACACATGATCTCAAATGGTAGACTCCAATCCGGAGGTTGCATGATAGGCGCGGAGACCAAGGCGTTTTTCAACCTACAAAAGGCCTCAAGACAATCTTTGGAAAAGACAAAATCAACATCTTTCATTAGTAGGTTAGTGAGGGGCTTAGAGATTTTAGAGAAATCTTGAATAAATCTCCGGTAAAAACCGGCATGCCCTAAGAAACTCCTTACCCCTTTCACCGAGGTAGGTGGTGGCAACTTCTCTATTGTTTCAATCTTGGCCCTATCAACCACAATGCCGCGGTTAGACACCAAGTGTCCTAACACAATTCCTTCACTTACCATGAAGTGGCATTTTTCCCAATTTAAGACAAGATTTGTCTCCTCGCATCTTTGCAATACTAATGACAAGTTAGCCAAGCAATTATCAAAGGAAGAACCATAAACAGAGAAATCATCCATAAATACTTCCATGATAGTTTCTATATATTCCGAAAAGATAGCCATCATACACCTTTGGAAGGTGGCGGGTGCATTACACAACCCAAATGGCATTCTCCTATATGCAAAAGTACCCCATGGACATGTAAAGGTTGTTTTCTCTTGGTCATCGGGGTGGATAGGGATTTGGAAGAATCCACTATAGCCATCTAGGTAGCAAAAATGAGAATGTTGAGCTAACCTCTCTAGCATTTGGTCAATGAAGGGGAGAGGGAAGTGATCTTTCCTAGAGGCCATGTTCAATTTCCTATAATCAATGCACATCCTCCACCCCGTAACCGTCCTAGTCGGAATTAGTTCATTGTTCTCATTAGTCACTACGGTCATCCCACCCTTCTTAGGAACCACATGAACGAGACTAACCCACTTACTATCCGAGATAGGGTAGATAATTCCCGCATCTAGCAACTTAATGATTTCCTTTTTGACTACCTCTTTCATTATAGGATTCAATCTCCTTTGATGTTCAATAGAGGGTTTATGATTATCTTCCATCATTATCTTATGCATGCACAGAGAAGGCTTAATGCCAACCAAATCATCAATAGTATAACCAATGGCTTTCCTATGCAATCTTAGTTCATGCAACAACTTAGCAAGTTCATCATCACTTAAGCATGCATTAACAATCACCGGATATGAAGAATTTTCACCAAGAAAAGCATACTTCAAATGAGAGGGGAGGGGTTTAAGTTCAAGTTTAGGAGGACCTTTATCGGTTGGAGACGATCCAAATAAGGTTGGATGAGATGAATCCAAAGCAAATGAAGACTCTCCATGGCTCCTAGAAGCTTGATCACCATCAAAAGCTGATCCAGGGAAAATCACGGCTGGAACCACAGTTTGCTCAACTTCCACGGCCGTGGTTCTTGCCAAGCTTGCTTCCCGGAGTTGTCCAGAGAGTTTGACGGCCGTGGAACATAAATCTCGACCGTGGAACTTGCAGCTGTCCAACACCTCTTCGTGGCCTTCAAATCCAACTCTTGGCTCCTCTTCTAATGCTTCCAAGGCTTTGATCTCTTCATTGCAAGCCTCCTCAACACCTTCCTCCATCATACTTAAGGTAAGAACCTTTTCCAATGGATCCTTGATCAAGATCGAGCTCACAACTTCTGTAGATTCTTCTTGCTCGACTATGTTGAAGACATCCTCATCAAGGGTTGGCCCTTTCATCATTGTGGACAACTTGAACTTGATGTTCTCTTCTCCGATGTTGAAGGAGAGAGTCCCGTTCTTGCAATCCACTAGGCATCCGGAGGTGGCTAGGAAAGGTCTTCCTAAGATGATAGGAACCGGATAGTCCGCCGGAATATCCAAGACGACAAAGTCAATTGGCACATAGAATCCTCCTAGTTGCACCGGGATGTCCTCTAAAATCCCAACCGGATGAGTGATAAAACGGTCCGCCATGTAGAGGGTCATCTTGACCGGTTTTGGCTCTCCTAGCCCGACCTTGTTGCAAAGTGCAAGCGGTATGATGCTTACACTCGCTCCAAGATCACAAAGGGCCTCGTACTTCACATCTCCCACTCCAATTGGGACGTAAAAAGATCCCGGATCTCGTAGCTTGGGAGGCATCTCCTCCCTCATCGTTTGAATCAATTCCGAGGATCTCTTGGTCATTCTTATCTCCCCATACTCCTCCAACTTCCTTTTGTTGGAGAGTATTTCTTTCAAAAACTTGCCATATGCCGGCATTCCTAAAATGGCATCCATGAGCGGAATGTTAATATGTAATTTGGACATTAGTCCAAGGAACTTACCAAAGTGATTGTCCAAGCGAGCTCTTGCTCTTGATTGTGGGAACGGTAGCGGTGGCTTGTATGGAGGCGGTGTCACATAGGTTGGCTCAACATTCTTGCTCTTGCCTCCATCTTCTTGCAATTTTCCCTCTTCTACCACTACTTGCTTTCCCTTAGCATTGTCCTTGGGCAAAGGATCTTTCATACTCAACCCACTCCTCGTTGTAATAGTCAACACTTGGCCTCTTGGGTTATCATGCCAACGCTTTGTCCGTTCCTTGTATATCTTTGCGTTCTCATACGCATTTAGCCGGATCTCATCTAGCTCATTGATGTCTAAGAGCCGCTTCTCTCCGGCTTCTTTCATGTCAAAATTGAGCCACTTGATGGCCCAATAGGCTTTGTGCTCTAGCTCTACAGGAAGATGACAGGATTTACCATAGACAAGGTTATAGGGAGTAGTACCTATTGGTGTCTTGAAGGCCGTCCTGTATGCCCATAGTGCATCGTCAAGCTTCATTGACCAATCTTTTCTTGTTTTAGAGACGGTTTTCTCTAAAATTCCCTTGATCTCTCTATTGGATATTTCGACTTGTCCGCTGGTTTGCGGATGGTAAGGTGTAGCTATCTTATGGGTCACCCCATACTTAGCCAATAGAGTCTCAAATCGACGGGCCGTGAAATGCGTTCCTCCGTCACTAATGATGGTTCGGGGAGTTCCGAACCTTGGGAAGATCGTTCTATTGAGGAACTTCACCACTACCATTGCATCATTAGTAGGAGAAGCGATTGCCTCTACCCATCTTGAGACATAGTCTACGGCAAGAAGTATATATTGGTTTCCGCATGAAGATGGGAAAGGTCCCATAAAATCGATGCCCCATACGTCAAAGATCTCTACTTCTTGTATGTTGTTGAGAGGCATCTCATTCCTCCTGGATATATTACCTGTCCTTTGACAAGCATCACAAGAAACAACAAACTTTTGCACATCTTTGAAAAGTGTAGGCCAATAGAAGCCGGAACGAAGTACCTTAGCACAAGTCTTGTGGGAACTAGCATGTCCGCCACATGGTAGAGAATGGCAATGGCGGATGACACTATCTACCTCATCTTCGGGAATGCATCTCTTGTAGATGCCATCGGGACCTCTTTTGAATAGAAGAGGTTCGTTCCAATAGAATTGCCGGACGTCACTAAAGAATTTCTTCTTTTGAGCGTATGAAAGTCCGGGTGGGATCTCCTAACAAACAAGGTAATTCACAATGTCAGCGAACCAGGGATCATTACCTTGTGAGATGTGTTGAAGACATTCTTCAATCTCGTGTAGCTGCTCGTCAGGGAATGAGTCGTCTATAGGAAGTTCATCCGTCTCGCTGGTGGCCGGCGGAAGACGACTAAGATGATCGGAAACGGAGTTTTCCGATCCTTTCTTATCTCTAATCTCTAAATCGAACTCTTGTAAGAGTAAGATCCATCTTAGAAGCCTTGGCTTCGCATCCTTCTTCGTGAAGAGGTATCGGATTGCGGAATGGTCCGTATAGACTATCACCTTTGCACCTACAAGATAGGAACGAAATTTCTCAAAAGCGTATACTATGGCTAAAAGTTCCTTCTCTGTAGTTGCATAATTATATTGAGCCTCATCTAGCGTTTTGCTAGCGTAGTAGATGGCATGAGTGCGACCATCCTTCTTCTGTCCAAGAACGGCTCCTATGGCAACGTCGCTTGCGTCGCACATGACCTCGAAAGGAAGAGTCCAATCGTGTGGTTGAATGATTGGTGCTGAAATCAAAGCTTCTTTGATCCTGCAAAAAGCATCTAAACAATCCTTCGAAAATTCGAAAGTTGCGTCCTTCATCAAAAGATTAGTCAAGGGTTTTGAAATCTTCGAAAAATCTTTTATGAATCTCCTATAGAAGCCTGCATGTCCTAAGAAACTTCTAATTCCTTTCACTGAAGAAGGGGGAGGTAACTTCTCAATGGTTTCTATTTTCGCTCTATCAACTTCTATTCCCCTTTGTGATACTAAATGACCTAACACAATCCCTTCGGTGACCATGAAATGACACTTTTCCCAGTTTAAGACTAAGTTAGTGTCCTCACATCTCTTAAGGACTAGTGAAAGGTTATAGAGACAGTTATCAAAGGAAGAACCATATACCGAAAAATCGTCCATGAAGACTTCCATGATATTCTCTACATATTCGGAGAAGATTGCCATCATACACCTTTGGAAGGTGGCTGGAGCGTTGCATAGACCGAATGGCATTCTTCTGTAAGCAAACGTACCCCATGGGCACGTAAAAGTTGTCTTCTCTTGGTCGTCCGGATGAATTGGAATCTGAAAGAAACCGCTATATCCATCTAGATAACAAAAGTAAGAATGTTGGGCTAACCTTTCCAACATTTGATCGATAAAAGGAAGGGGGAAGTGGTCCTTCCTTGTAGCCACGTTCAGTTTGCGGTAGTCGATGCACATTCGCCACCCTGTAACTGTCCGTGTGGGGATAAGTTCGTTGTTCTTGTTGGCAACAACAGTAATGCCTCCTTTCTTGGGTACTACTTGTACTGGACTCACCCATTTGCTATCGGAAATAGGGAAGATAATACCTGCATCAAGTAGCTTAAGGATTTCTTTCTTCACGACCTCTTTCATTGCCGGATTTAACCGTCTTTGAGGTTGGCGTGAAGGTTTGTAATCCTCTTCCATTAGAATTTTGTGTATACATAGGGAAGACTTTATTCCTACTAAATCATCAATAGTGTAGCCTAATGCTCTCCTATGTTGCTTCAAAACATGCATGAGTTTTTCTAATTCATCCTCATTCAAATTCGCATTGACAATAACTGGATATGTGGAATTAGTGCCAAGAAATGCGTACCTTAAATGTGTGGGTAGTGGCTTCAATTCTAATGATGGGGTACCTTGATTGATGATGAATCTTGGCCCTCGAATGTTGTAGGAGAGGTCTCTAGAGATGGGGGGTACGACATCATTAGATTCGAGAATGGCTGCGGAGACGTTTGGAGAATCCAGAAAATTTCCCTCTGGATCGACCTCCCCTGAAGTAAATCGGTCGATTTGAGGTACGATTTTTCTTTCTGTCAGAAAAAATCGGGTTGCCTCTTCACAAATCGGTCGATTTAGTTTAGTCGGGTCGATTTTTGTTTCTGTTGGAGAAAATCGTATTGCCTCTTCACAAATCGAACGATTTTGTGCTTGTAGGTCGATTTTCTTCACAGTTTCCGGAGTTAACTCTAGCTCTTCAATTCTTGTTCCTAGTTCTTCCTCTACATCATTTAATGCCTTCACATCCTCATTGCAATCATGTTCCACCCCTTCCTCCATGATGCTCATACTAAGGACCTTTTGAAGAGGATCTTTCATCAAGATCGAACTTACTACTTCCCTAGACTCTTCTTCATAAAAAAAATTCAAAAGCATCGTCCTTCAAGGCTGATTCCTTGATTAAGGAGGAGAGTATGAATTCTATCTTTTCTTCACCGATATGGAAGGATAGTTGGCCATTCTTGCAATCTACCATGCATCCGGATGTTGCAAGGAATGGTCTCCCAAGGATGATAGGAACCGAATAATCTGCAGGGATGTCAAGAACGACAAAATCTATTGGGATGTAAAACTTACCGAGCTTTACCGGAATGTCTTCTAATATCCCCACCGACTTAGTGGTGGAACGATCAGCCATGTAGAGTGTGATCTTTACCGGTCTAGGCTCTCCTAAACCAACTGCCTTGCATAAAGCGAGAGGTATGATACTCACACTCGCTCCAAGATCACAAAGTGCATCATAGGTAGCTTCTCCCAAAGTGATGGGTATGCAAAAAGATCCTGGATCACGGAGCTTGGGTGGCATGTTCTCCGTCATAGTCTTGATGAGTTCGGATGACTCCATACTCATCTTGACTTCTCCTATGTCTTCCAATTTCCTCTTGTTAGAGAGGATCTCTTTGAGAAATTTCCCGTAAGCCGGCATACCTAAAATTGCATCCATAAAAGGTATGTTAATATGTAGCTTACTCATAAGTTCAACAAACTTACCAAAATGTTTATCTAGGCGTGCACGCGCTCTAGATTGAGGAAAAGGTAGAGGTGGTTTGTAAGCGGGAGGAGGAACATAGACTTCTTCCTTCTCTTTTGCCTCTCCTTCTTTTGTGGTGGTATCGACTACTTTAGGTTGAGGATCGGTAGTCGTTTTGCCACTCCTCGTAGTTATTGCCATAACCCTTCCCTTTGGGTTATCTTCTGTCTTTCCGGGAAGCTTCCCTTGATCTCTTGGAACTTCTCCAGCCTTGTTGTATACTTGGTTTTCTAAAGCTTTGTGAGCTTTGTCAACCGAAGTTATATAACTCTCTAACCCTTGTAGCTTGCCTAGGATCGTCTCTAGCATGGGATCGGGTTTGCTTGATCCGCTTGATTGTCCCTGGCTTGTTAAAGGAGTAGAAGAAGATGGAGATGTTAGATCCTTTTCAGCATTAGAGTAAGGATTACCTAAATTTTGCTGATTTGACCTCCAATTGTTGTTATTTGAGTTCCTATTGTTGTTATTCCAATTGGAGTTTCTGTTGTTATTGTTGTTGTTGTTGTTCCAATTGGAATTCCTATTGTCACTCATTTGATTGTTGTCTCTTCCCATGTAGTTGGCTTCTTGCTCCTTAGTCTTTTGAAGACTTGTTTTGAGTACTTCCCTCAATTCTTTGATGTCATCTTTGAGAGAGAATATTTGTGTTTGAGCAGCTTGGTTCAACTTAGCTCCCGAATCACCTTGATTCCGGCTAATTGAATCCACCTTCCGGTGGGAATACTTCTCAATCACTTGGGCTTGCTTCTAAATGAAGTCCCAAGCATCATCCTCTCTCATGTCCATGAATGTGCCACAAGAGAGAGATTGAAGGTTGAATTGTGTTTCCACATCCAATCCTTTGTAGTAGATCTCCAATAGTTCCAGCTTGGAAATGCCATGGTGTGGGCAATCCAACAAGAGATCTTGAAACCTTTCCCAAGATTGAAACAAGCTTTCATTAGGTTTCATAGAAAAAGCATTTATTTTACCTCTCAATTCCGCCGTTTTGGATGGCGGAAAGAATTTGGTGAGGAATTCCGAAGACAATTCCTCCCATGTAGCTAACTTCGCAGCTGGAAGTGTTTGGTACCAAGCTAGAGCCTTGTCCTTCAAAGAGAAGAAGAACGGCTTGATCTTGTAATTGCTTGTAGTAGCCTTCTTCGGCTTCATAGTCTCCATGAGAATCTCGAAATTCTGCAAGTGTTGGTATGGAGATTCAGTACTTGCTCCGCCATATTGACTTTGGTGAACTATGGTGATGACTTGTGGTGAGAAGCTAAACTCTTGGATTTCTTCAGCTCCGAAATCCACACCTAGGCGGCGTGGTTGCTGAATTGGGTCCATCCGTTGCCCCAAAGTTCGGGGTCTATCACTGTCATTAACAGCTCTTACGTTCCTAGTTGGAAGGCGAGGAACAACCCGTGGTTTTGGGGTGTTCCAAATATGACGAAGTGATGGATCAATCTCTTCAAGTTCCGGCATGTCCGGATCAATCTCCTCATCATCGGATGAGTCATTCCTAATGGATTTAGTTGGTGTTTTGGCCTTCTTCTTCTTCCTAGATTCGTTCAACTCCAACTTCATGTCCAGCATCATAGCTCTTAATTCATCAATCTGAAATTGATGACTCGTTTCAGCATCTTTTCGTGCTTTCTCACTCAACTGGAGTTGGCGTTGAGCTTCATTCAGTTCAGCCTGGTAGTTTTTCTCGTCGTTTTCAGCCATTTTCTTTTCTTTCAACTTTCTTCTCAAAGTTCTCTCCAATTCGGGATCGAAAGGAACTAGATCTTTAGTGGATCTAGTCTTTCGCATATACCTAAAGAACCTGCAAATATCACTCAAGTAGACAAATCAAATCACAAGAGCAAGAGCTCTCAAGCTAGACAACCGAAAACCGAATTTGGTCTAGACCAAATCCCCGGCAACGGCGCCAAAAACTTGTTCGCTCAAAAAGTGTGCGCGTCAAAGTCTTAAATTTATATCTAGAACTCAAAAGCAAAGCGAACCCGCAGTGTACGGATCAGCTATAGTAAGGTAAGAATTCCAGAGTCGAACTCAGGGATTTGGTGAGAATAAATTCAAAGTCAATTATCTAGCGAAAGTGTAAAAGCTTTTGTGATTGATAAAGAGAGAAATGATTCCAAGGGTTCAAGTATCCGATTTCGGCTTTCGATTCAAGACACTTCTATAGATATAGGACAAAGTTTATATTGCCAAGATTAAATGTTCAAAGGTTGGATTCGTACGATGAAGTTCTGAAACCTATATGACTAATTTAAAGGTTCTCTCTATAAGAGTTGTTGAGGTTGCAATATAGAAAGATCTAAAGACAAGAATTATGTTCAAACTGACTATCTAAAACTCCAGGATATGACTCTCCAAAGTAAAGATTAGAAAGCACGTTTAAAAACTTAATAAAGGATGTTGAGTCTCTTTATTACCCAAATCTTATAACCTTAATCTATTAAATGTAGGATCAAGTTTGAAGTCTCCTTCATACACTCTATTAGAGATCAATAAGGTTAATCAATGTTGGGATTTATAAAAGGATTAGTTTTGGTTAAAGATTAATTCAATTGAAGTTCGTCAGAAGAATAAATCGTGCTGTTCATAAGAAAATCGGCCGATTTTCCTCAAGAACAGTCCGATTTTCCTGTTGTCGCAAAACTAAAATCTAAACTCTCAGGGTCCTAATGTTTGAATGAGTTCAGTCTATCATCATCTAAGCCTTAATCATCAACTATTCTCCCCAGAATCACAAAGGTTTTAGCCAACCATTTTCAAAATCGAATCAAATAAATTATTGAGATAAATATCGCAAAGAAACCAAATCTTGAATGAAAAATCCAATAACCTTCAAATCTGTAAACGATTGTCAAAACAAATCAACGTATCTCTTAAGTAAATCAAATTCGTGTTCAAAAACAGCAATCACTTCAATGGACAAAGAGAATCTCACAACTAGAATCAAGAATAACTTCCCGGAAAAAATCCTTCAATCTTCCTCCAAGAATCTTCGAATTCTCTCAAACGTGTAAAGATTTCCCGCTGCGGCGTCCTCGTTTTCGTTCGTAGGGTTCTCTTCTATAGTTTCTTGCAAATGGGCCGTTTGGCAAAACTCTCCTCTAGCCCAAAATAATTAGGCTTTGTGTCGTCTTTTCATTTGGCCGAAAAACACAATAAATCGACCCATGCGATTTATGCACAAAATCGTTCGAATTCTGGAGAGGAAAATCGTCCGATTTGCTTGCATATTGACACGATTTTCTTCAACAGAAAGTGCTCTTCTCTTAGCTCGTTTTCTATGCTTCTTCTTTGCAATTCCTTAGTTCTTTGTGATCCCTTTTTGACTCCTTTAGCTTCCTTAACATCCTTAGATACTCCTTGCTTTGCTTTTGCTTCCAATTCCACTCCATTTACCTACAATTCATCCAAAACTCGTGTAGACCTCTATTTCCGACAATTAATTGAATAGAACATAAAAGGCACACAAAATCTCTAAATGCAAGGTAAATTGAGATAATCTTCTCTAATATGCATGAATATGATGATACATAATTCATGTCATCAGGAGGGCTTCCTTGCTCTACCCTCTTGTTCTCATAGTACTCGGCTATTTGTAAAGGTGTCATAGGTTTAAGTGTTAAAGGTTTACCCTTATACTTAAAGCTATATTTGTTAGAAAACCCATCATGGACAACTTTCATATCATATTGCCATGGACGACCAAGCAACAAGTGACAAGCATTCATAGGCACAACATCACATGTAATAACATCCTCATATTATCCTAATGTTATATTGACCTTAGTTTGCTTATTGACCTTAAGTTCTCCACACTCATTCATCCAATGTAGTTTATATGGCCTAGGGTGATAAAATGTAAGAAGTTGTAATTTGTTTACCATTTCAGTGCTAGCTATGTTACAACAATTTCCTCCATCAATTATCACATTACACACTTTTCCTTTAATGCTACACCTAGTATGAAACAGATTTTCACGTTGGTTATCCTCACAAGGTGCTAGTTGGACATGCAAAGTTCTCCTACCTATCAAAGATTCACCTTGTTCATACTCAATGCAATCATCATTCTCATTGTCATCATTTAAAGCATTTTCATCATCTAATTCCACATCATCCTCACTCTCATATTCTCCTAGATGATTTATGATCAAAGTGCGTCTATTAGGACATTCTCTACTCATGTGACCTCTACCTTGGCATTTAAAACACACAATGTCCCTAGTTCTAGAGTTAGAGATAGGAGTACTCCCTCTATGATCACTTGAAGGCTCATTCAAGGATCGTGGTGTAGTGGACGGTGTAGAAGACCTTCTTTGCCCTTCTTGGCCCATAGGTGCTGATTTCCTCTCCACCTTCCGGCCTCCTTGCTCCCTGCTGTGGTTATGCAGCCGGCTGTTTTGTGCTTTCCAAGCATTGGGCGTCCCGGGAGGTGGCTTGTATTCCCGGTTTCGCACCTTAGTCTTCCTTTCCACCTTGATGGCCAAGTGTAGTAATTGCTCCATGGTGCTGTATGGATACATATCAACCTCATTAGCCATATTATAATTCAGAATACGAAGGTACCTTGCCATAGTGTTTTCTTCATCCTCTAGAACGTTGGCCTTCACCATAGCAACTTGCATATTCGTATAGGCTTCCTCAGCGCTAAGTGAGCCTTGTCTCAAATTTTCCAGCCGTTGTCGAAGCTCTCGGGTATAGTGAGGTGGAACGAACCTAGCCCTCATTAGTGCCTTCATATGCTCCCATGTGCTGATTTGAGGATCCAAGGTTCGAACTCTTTCTTTGACTACGTGATCCCACCATACCAAAGCATAGCCTTGGAACTCGAGAGCGGCTAGCTGAACCTTCCTAGGATCACCAAAGTTGTGACACAACCAGATTTGCTCAACTTTAGTTTCCCACTCCGTGTAGACATCGGGATCACACTTTCCTTCAAAGACGGAAATTTTGATTTTGACCTTTCCGAGTCCGTCTTGCTCCTGATAGGGCCGAAGGTTATCTCGTCCTTGCCTTGGCTGCTGGAATGGCCGATTGTAGCCCTCCCACGTGTGGTCCTCAACTTCATTCCGTCGCTGAAAGTCATCAACAAATGGTGGCATGTTAGAAGCATTAGGAAGGACGTTGGACTGTACATTACCTTGATCCGGAGGATCCGGCTCTCTAGTAACACGTGAAGGACCGCCAAACTCACAGTTGGTTCTCACTGGTGGTGTTCCGGCTGGTGGTGTTCGTGCTTCCATAGTCTCCACTCGCTTGGATAGTTTAGCTACGGAATCGGACAACTGTTTTAATAGACTGATCATCTCAGGCGTGACGGTCTCGCTACTCGACTTGCTGGGACTTAGGGACCTGGACATGCTCAAGTAACAAACAAAGAAACTGGTTAGGTTAGAAAAACAAAGATCTCACTTGTGTATCACTCACACCCTCGTTGGTATTGCCTAGCTGGTGGATCGAGTTGTAAGGATCCAACACCTTAAGATCGCGATTTCCGAACCTTCTTAGCAACCCTTTGGAACTAGAACTGTTGAAACTGAATGTTAGTGTCGGAGATGAATCAAGACACCCCTAATTGGAGTATTGACCAAATAAATGTAATGAATGGTCATCCTAGTCCGGTTTAGGTTATAAATGCACAATCATATGAACACACGCAACCATCACAATCATACAATCCACAACTGCACGCTAAGTAGGTCCTATAGACTTACCTGATATACTCGTAACCTGTACCACGTCACAGCTTCCTCTTGGGGAAGTAATCAACGCCGACAATAGCAAGACACAGACAATCACATACTGCAAAGGTTAGGAGACTCGTCTCACTAACCACAACCAACCTATATCTCAAATCTAAACCTCAGATCCTCATCACATTCATAAATGCCTAAGGCATATCCTCAACATAACATCTCATCATACTCGTACACATACTAATCCTTAAAGCCATAACCGATATTCATAACATCATCATGATCCTCAAATCATTCTGACACCTAGCATGCATCTAATCAGTATTCCTCAATCTCAAATTTAATCCTAATTTAATTAATTAACCTTTAATTAATTAATTAAATTTCACGAGAATAACATTTTGCCCGCCGGCCATTTCTAAACCCACCTGTCATCAAATTTCATCAAACAAACAACCCATAATACCAGAATAATATAATGATCATAATGGAATTTCTAATTATCCATTTTGAAAAGCCTAAGGTCAATTTATGTCAAATCGTAGTACGGAAAACGAATAAATTCATAACTTATTCGTTACTAACCCGATTGACGATATGAAAGAAGATTCGGAATCACAACGACGTAGGCTACGCATGTACAACATCAAATTCACCGGAATCTGAGCGACGGAACCGTACTGGTGACAAATATGCTCGACCAGGTCTTCATCTGCTCGGAAATGCAGAAACTCGGTACCGATATGAAGAGAGGAATCCAGAAACTCAAACGGAATTGAAATCGGATTAGAAACGGAGAGTAGATCTGAGTTTGAAGTTTGAGAGAAATCAGAGTTTTTACGAGGAAACGTGAAAGGAAATGAACTAATAAACACTTTTCCGCTATTTATATTGAAGTCGATAATTATCCTTTAGCGAAGTCGATAATTATCCTTTAACCGATCCAAACGCGGGTTAAACCCCCTTCTCCAAACTTCTCGAAAATGGAATAACAGATCTTGAATATTGTAGGGATAATTATTCCACAATTGCCTCGAAAAACGTGTATTTCTTAGCCGTTAAGAAACGAAATAACGACTCTTTTGTCCGTTTTGCCTTTCCATGTTATTTCATATCTAGGACATGTCTGATGTCCTGATCATTTCTCTCAAATGCATTTTTATTAATTGGAGCTCCCAAATGCTTCAAATAATACCGGAGGGTAAAAATAATTACCCGGGGGAAAAAGTGAAAATTTCACCATAAGCCCAAAATTACGCCAGGAACATAACGGTGGGACTTATACTCAACACTTACGCAATCTTCGTGAGTTATATGTCAATTACTATCACTAATTAAGTTAATCAACATTAATTAGAATTCAGAAATCCTAGCTAGTACATCACACACCCCTTAAGGAAAAGTTTCGTCCCGAAACTTGAACAATTTCCAAATCCTCTCGGACCCATACGCCGAGGTATAGACACTCTCCTTATCGGAGGTATCACATCTCCGTTCAAACGTATCAACCTATAACACTCTATAACCTCAAAATACGGCATGAAGGAATCACCAACTCCAGCAACAAGATCATAACGCTATCCAAAGGCATAGAGAAAAAATCATCTCTAGCCAACTACTAACCACATCACAAGGCATGGAGGAAAGCCGTCTCAGCCAATCGTACTCGTAACACTATGCCCATCAAAGATAGCATGGAGGAAAGAACCATCTCCTGCTAATCCTAACACATACACCGTAGCATGGAGAAAAGAATCATCTCCAGCTATACCTATCTCGTACTAGCAAACAAGATCTAACAGATCATATGCACAACTCACAGCTAGCACGAAAACACAACATATCACATAAGCACATAGCATAACATACACTCACTAAGATAGCACCAAAATCTAATCGTGGATCCTACAGGTGCATCTGTCCCGGCGTAAAAATCTGGATAGTTCTCTTGGATACTATCCTCTGTCTCCCGCGTAGCCTCATCATAGGAATATCCTTCAAATGCAGGCGTCTCACACCTCTCTGCCTAGAACCGCAAAGGTTGTTCTGCAAAAGTGTGATCCGGCTCAACCACTAGATCATCATGACTCACAATGTGCCTCAGATCTGGTATGTACTTCCTCAGCTGAGACACATGAAACATAGGGTGAACACCCTCTAACTTTGATGGCAAAGCCAATCTGTGCACTGCTCTTCCAACTTCATCCAGTATCTCAAAAGGAGCGACCTATCGGAGACTCAACTTCCCCTTTATGTCATAACGTCTGACGTCTCGTGTCAGAGTTACTCTCAACCCGACATGAGCTCCTACCCTGAACTCTAGAGGTCGACACCTCCTATCTGCATACAACTTCTGGCGACTCTGTGCAGTCAGCATCCTCTCTCTAATCAGCGTTACTCGAGCCATATCATCTTGAATCTGTTCTAGCGCTATCCCACTGGTACTGCTAGGCTCCTCCCAACATAAAGGTGTATGACACCTATGTCTACACCACGCCTCATAGGGGCCATCCCTATAGATGCATACCAACGGTGGTGGTATAAGAATTCAACGAGTGGGAGATAAATAGATCGTCCCTGTTCTCAATCCATCCCACAAGCTCGCAACATGTTCTCAATGGTCTGGAGGGTCCTCTCAGACTGACCGTCTATCTGAGGTAAATCTCAATCATGAAGTGTAGACGCGTTCCCCAAGCAGTCTGAATCTGCTATCTAAACCTCAAAGTAACCCGTCTACTACAATCATAGTCGATCGTCCCGGTACACTTATGGAGTCCCACCATCTGTCTAGTGTACTCCTTTGTTATTTCAATCACTGGCCACGTCTCTCAGTAAAGATGGAACGCGTCGACTTCGTAAATCTATTACCAATAATCTAGATAACACCAAAACTCTTACTGGGTCTCAATCCCATCACAAGTCCACAGAAAGGTCCTCTCACTTCCACTACAACATTGATAGTGGATGAGATCATCTCCAGGTTAGTAACACTTTAACCTGATCTACTACTTCAGGGTACCTCTTATTCGTACATGGATGTACTAAAGAAGGTGTACTATGGGTGTACTGTAATCTTCTCGACTCAACTCCGCATAAGCGGTTATACAGACGCAGTTGTGGCACCTCATACTCCTGCTCCGTTAAAGAACTGTGGTGTCTCGCCATGAGACATCCTTCCATCAAATTCCCTCAAGGTCAGTCAAGTCCCCTGCTTTTATTGGACCTCATCCAACAAATCAGGTAGAACCTCTAAAATATGAAACTAACGTCCTTATCAACAATTGCGGGTCCAACTCTAACCAAGCTAGATCATTCTGTAACCGAGTCTGTACAACAATTCCAACAATCGCCTTCTCTCGAGGCGTCTTCTAGTTCAAGGTATTAGTTACCACATTCTCCTTGCCAAAATGGTACCAAACTTCACGATCAAACTCCTTGATCAACTCCAGTCAACGACGCTGGCGGTTATTCAGCTTATGTTGCATAAAAATATGCTTCAAACTCTTATGATCGATGGGAATCTAACATGAAATATCACACCGATATTGCCTTCAAATCCGGACACTTGAACTACCACTACTAACTCAAAATCATGAGTCGGGCAGTTCTCCTCATACGATCTCAGCACCGTAGTCACGTGATTCCCAAAATCTTCTGATTATCACCGAATAGAAGCAAAGTTCAAATGCTTCCTCTACTCTTCAGAAATCCGACATACTACTTCAACCACACACTTATGGTGGTCTTCCTCAGAAGACTCGTAATTGGATGCACAATCACATAGAATCCTTCCTCAAACTGTTGGTAGCAATCGGCTGGGCCGAGAACTACGCATTCCCTTAATATTCAGCAGCATCATCCACAAGGCATCATACTCACTCCTCGTCACATCAATCATGATCCTACTGGCGGAACAACATGACCTTGAAGGTTACTTCTTGCATCTCAATTCACATTTAGGGAGCATAGCACACTGGCTTCTATCCCTCGGATTCCGCAAAATCGTCCTCAAATAACCGGTACGTTCCTCTCCGTTGTGAGAGCACACCAAACGTCATCAATAAGGTCTAACCCAACTGATCAAGGAAGTAGATGAAGACAATGTTCATCAACTCCTATAACGACTACTATGACGTTCCTCAACTCAGATGACAACACTACAACTCGTAATGTCCATAACGGGTATGGAATGCTGTCTTATGTCCACGTTGCTCTCTCATCCTTAGCTGATGATATCCTAAGCATACGGAAATCTTAAAAACATAATTGCTTCTATTAGTTGATCCAACAAGTTGTCCATACGTAGAAATGAACGTGCTAGGGCGAACGGAGCCCGTCTCAAACCACTCTTCAAATTGCTTCTTCAATTTCTAACAACTCAACAAGCCATATACCTCATAGGTCTTCTCCCAACCAGTCTCGTACCATACTTCAACACAATATCAAAGTCCTCATTCCATTGAGGCGATAGATTAGACGGTTCAGTAACACGTCTATAAGATCATATACCACTGGAATACTCTTCAGTGTGGAACTATATCTTTCCTTCATGACACAACATTAAAAAAAACATCACCCTCTAGTGTTATCAACCTCGCTACTCATACGGTACTAAAGACAACTCACCTCCTCAAAGGTCATAACCTCGGAAAACCTCTACTTAGTCGATCTCAGTAGAGACTATAATAGTCCTCCTACTACTTTCTCAACCAACATGATATCTATTCGTCCACCACACATATAAAGACCTTCTCATGCACCTAAGGCATGACAAAAAAGTCTTCAAGCCATACACAAGTCCTTCAACAAAGGGAACAACCACATATCTCGCGGGTACCTAAGACCTGTAACTAGTAATCCTATAAAGGAAGATCTATCTTCTACTGTATCCACAGTTAACTATTAACACATGCATCGAAAGACAAGAGGTGCAGAGCACTCACAACAAACAAAACTCTACTAGGTAAACCATTAACAAGAATGGTACTTGTAACATCTAACGCCCGAAGCTCTACTGCATATCATTACTCAATCTCAGACCTATGCTCCTCAGGTATCATCACTGAGGTCATCGCCATAGCCTCCACTTCCACTCTTTCTACATCGGAAAGAGGAAGGTCTTGACGAGAAGAAACACTACCTTGCTGAGAGAAAGGGGCCAGATGGCCTAGTTCACCACAGGTGAAGCAAGCTATCGGTGCCATGGGGCACTTAGAGCGCACATGATCTAGACAACCACAGTTGAGACATATATGTCTCATCCTTGCCACTAGTACGGGTGGCTCCTCTACACTGCCCAGCTCAAAGGCTCTACCTTGCGCTCTTCTAGTATCCGTGGTACTCCTACCACGACCCTTACCTCTACTCATCCTGGGAACGGGTTCTTGAGTAGGCGAATGATATGGGATTCTCTGCTGCCCCCGCGTATGCTGCTGAGGTGTCTTTTGACCACCTCCCATCACACTAGTAGAAATAAAACCCTGTCGTGATGCCAATCCAGTTTGCTTATAGAAAATAGCTCTATGACCTTGTCTACCACAGGTAAAGCAAGTCACTGGCGATCTTAGACACTGTGGTCGTACATGTCCTTGCTTCCCACAATTGTAACAAGTCCTCGTTTCACCAAAAGTCCGTGTGAACGAGAAGTACTCAAACGTCCACAAGTCTAGCTCGGTTTAAAACCCGGATATCCAACCTTATCTTTCACTGATTCAAATTGTTGTTTCTTCTCTAATCTAGAAGCTTCAGTCGATCTCACATATGTTGGTAAATCCGGGGTAGGTCTACCCGCTATCACCGCCTCATATACTTGCTGCATATACTCTTGAAACTCGAATCTACTCATGGAGACACGATCAACCTCTTCAAACTCGTTCTCTGCCATAGGCAACACAACAACGGATACTGGTCCCTGACTTGAAGCTACTGGAGGAAGAGGGGGTATACCCCTATCTCGTCCCACTACAAATACTGCTCTAGTCTGAGCCATCTGTAGAATATACGCTCCTAACTTATAAGGCTATATATATACCCTATGTATCGATATATATATATATATATATATATCTACACTGTCGAGATCCTCAGATGGGTGACGACTTTTGTACATACTATCCCAAAACATCTATACTCGCTTAAAACCAAAACCTTTTGCAAAGTCAGACCCCATGTGGGTTCTGTTTATTTATCCACTCTACCTTTATTGCAGATAGCAAGTGTCATTGTTGTCAACCGAAGGCTCTGATACCAACTCTGTAACACCCCAAATCCACGGGACTTGGAGTGTCACATTGGGCTAGGATCTCACAATGGATCCTGACCCTAGCTTGACAACAAGTTCACTGGATCTTACAACAAGGCATAGGTAGATTAAAATCAAATACATAAAAGCTGAGTATGATACATCAAAAGAGTTTATAAACTCATATCCGATTACAAACCAACAACATAAACCACAACCAAAAAAGATCCCACATCCCACGCATCATATTGTACAGAAGTCCTCGGCTCGTCACACCATCTGTCTCACCCTGCAGTCTTCCTAACCTACAGAACACTACAACACGGTATGAAACCGTTAGCTACAACAATGAAAAGCATGAAGGTAATAGCACAACCACACATCAACATCTCAAACATGCAATGCCACACACATTCATTTATTATCTTTCATTATGTTATTCCATTACTAATTCAACTTCTTTTGTAACAAGAGGAGCCTCAAGAACCCCGTCCCATCCAACGTAACATAGGAGTTTTGCATGGGGGTGACCTTCACTCGTCCCTTCCTATGAGATCATCTTCAGGGCACCTCCTCCTAACCAGCTGGCGGAGACCGGTGGTTACCGCCCGTTATAATACACTTGGGCCAAATAAATATAATGAATGGTCATCCTAGTCCGGTTTAGGTTATAAATGCACAATCATATGAACACACGCAACCATCACAATCATACAATCCACAACTGCACGCTAAGTAAGTACTATGGACTTACCTGATATACTCGTAACCTGTACCACGTCACAGCTTCCCCTTGGGGGGTAATCAACGCCTGCAATAGCAAGGCACACACAATCACATACTGCAAAGGTTAGGAGACTCGTCTCACTAACCACAACCGACCTATATCTCAAATCTAAACCTCAGATCATCAACACATTCATAAATGCCTAAGGCATATCCTCAACATAACATCTCATCATACTCGTACACATAGTAATCCTTAAAGCCATAACCGATATCCATAACATCATCATGATCCTCAAATCATTCTGACACCTAGCATGCATCTAATCAGTATTCCTCAATCTCAAATTTAATCCTAATTTAATTAATTAACCTTTAATTAATTAATTAAATTTCACGAGAATAACATTTTGCCCGCAGGCCATTTCTAAACCCACCTGTCATCAGATTTCATCAAACAAACAACCCATAACACTAGAATAATATAATGATCATAATGGAATTTCTAATTATCCATTTTGAAAAGCCTAAGGTCAATTTAGGCCGAATCGCAGTACGGAAAACGAATAAATTCTTAACTTATTCGTTACTAACCCGATTGACGATCCGAAAGAAGATTCGGAATCACAACGACGCAGGTTACGCATGTACAACATCAAATTCACCGGAATCTGAGCGACGGAACCGTCTTGGTGACACATATGCTCGACCATGTCTTCATCTGCTCGGAAATGCAGAAACTTGGTACCGATATGAAGAGAATGAAGAGAGGAATCCAAAAACTCAAACGGAATTGAAATCGGATTAGAAACGGAGAGTAGATCTGAGTTTGAAGTTTGAGAGAAATCAGAGTGATAACGTGATTTATGACGTTAGTATAGGCATTCATTTAGATAGTTTTCCCCGTTATTTATGCACGGTTTGGCATTAGTTCACGACGTTTACACTCATTTCATGCATATTTCTAGAAAAGATGTCTACACGAGCTTTTGTCGGTTTTGTAGGTATTTCGGGGATCTTTTGGACATTAATCGATACATTCGAGGGTCAAGCCTCATGGTGGTACACATCCAAGGCATTGAAGGAACATAATTGGAGCAATTAAAGACACAAAGACCCTTATTGGTGTAAGCAATGGAGGAACTCATGGCTAGACGATCATAACAAGTCTATGTTGAAGAAAATCAGACCAACACTCAGGAAAATCGGCCGATTTTTCTGTCTAGGTCGATTTTCTGGCCTTTGACAGCTTAAGCCACGTGTCCCACGATCTCTTTGTCCGGCCCTTGCTCTTGATGGAGAATATAAGTGGTCCTGCAGGTTGTTGCTGAGAGCTCTCCCACATTCTCTCTCACACACCTCATTCCAATTGGAGGATAGGCTTGGAGAAGAAGAAAACTCTCTCATTTTTGGGGGAAGAAGATGAACACAAAACTTAGAGTGAAAGTGAGTTTTTGAGTGATTTTTAGAGTTTTTGGTTGAAGAACTTTTGGAAGGATTGTTAGGAACGTTTTGGAACTTCTTTTGAAGGGTTGTAAGTCTTGCTTAAACTTAGATTCAGCTGAGATTCATTGTTTTTACTTGCTTATCTTTCATCATCCATCTATGAAAACCATGTATGCTTGTGTGATGATTTTGGATCTTGAAATGCATATTATTGGCTAGTTTGTTGTGATTCTGGAGTGATGGATTGATGGTTATGGCTTGGGTGATGATAGAATGGACTTATATGTTAGTTTAGGATGATTCGAATGCACAAAACCTAACCCACCTAGAAAAATCGACTTGTTCTTCAGGTAGATCGTCCGATTTCCCTTATGATCCACCCGATTTTTCTCTCTGTTGCTCTTTAATTGATGAATATGTATGTTAGGATGTTAGGTTGTTTAAATCCTAGTGTTTATTAAGCATAATATAGCTTAGGGTCACCTAATGCTAGCAACCTAAGTGAGGGAAGAGACCTACCCGGTGATTTCCGATCTTAGATACTTAAGATGATGAATTCTAGGTAGTAGTGAGCCTCACAAGCCGCTATTGGATTGAGTGTGCTAGGATTATTGCTTGAGACTTCCCTTTTCTGAGACTTACCCGGTAAGGAGAGGGTTGCCCTTTAAGTAGAGTCCGGTTTGTGTAGAATTCCCTACTTTAACCCCTTGAGACCTACCCGGTAATAGGAGTTTGATGCGGGATTAGTGAAGCGAGAGATTTACGCGGTAATTGCTTCCACTAGAGAAACACCCTTTCCCAACACCGCAGCGTTGTCCTTAGAATCTTTAGAAGCTTGAGTCCAATGCCATAACCGGAAATCTTGACCTCTAGAATCCACTTTTCTCTCTTTGATCACATATCTAGTGTTTGTTTTGTTTGTTCATTTTGCTAGCTTGAGTTGTTATTATCTTACTTGATTTGTGATCTTGCTTGATCACCACAAAAACCCCAACCAAAAATGACATGATTTTCATTTCTTTACTTCTTTCTCTTTTCTTAGACTAGATTCACACTATCTATGGTCACTTGTTGATTCGATTTCACCTTAGTCTTCGTGTTCGACCTCGGAATACTATCCTTGCTACAAAACTACCCATACATTGTGGGTTCGCTAGGAGTTAGGAAAAATATAACGAGTATAAATTTAAGACTTTGGCGTGTCACAATCTTAGCGTAACAAGTTGTTGGCGCCGTTGCCGGGGACTAGGTCTAGATTGAGTCATTTTTTGATTGTTTATAGTGTAGATCTTTCTTGTTGCTTTTGATCTCATTTGGTTTGTGTCTTTGCTTTTCAGGACATCTCTCACTCTTTAGGTGTATGCGAAGATCTCATGGCAAGGATTTAGCTCCATTCGATCCCGTACAGGAGAAAACCCTTAGATCTAGATCCAAGAGCATTAGAAAGGGAAAAGAGATGGCCGGAAGAGATCTCCAAGCTGAGTTGGATGAGGCTTTAGAGCAAATTAGGCTAAGAGATGAGCTCTTGGAGAATGAAAGGAGACTTGTCAATGAGAGGCAAGAAGCAACTAGGAGGGAGATTGAAGAGATTAGGCAAGCTCTTGTGCAAAGAGAGCCTAATCGTCAACAACCTCCACCTCCACCACAACCGCAGCCGGCGGTGAATATTCGGGTTGTGCCCATTGCTATTGAGGAGCGACAAACATTAGGGAGACGTATGGATCCGGCTCAAAGAGCACACCGTCCGGGTGTGAACTTAGGAGATCCCGCAACCCATAATTACGAGCTCCGTCCTCAAGTTCTACAAATGATCCGGCATAATCAATTTGGAGAGATGGAAGGAGAGTCTCCCCATCAACACTTGATGAACTATGAGATCTTGATGGAGACTCTTAGACCGCCTAGATTAGAGAGCAACAACCATAAGCTTAGGGCTTTCTCCTTCTCACTTAAGGATAAAGCCTTGACTTTGTATCAATCTATTCCACAAGGACGAGTGAGTACTTGGGAGGAGATGACAACCGAGTTTTTGACTAAGTTCTTCCCACCTTCCAAGACTACTGAGTTAAGAGGGAAGATCAATGCCTTCGTGATGAAGGATAGTGAAAGCTTGTTCAAGTCTTGGGAGAGGTTCAAGGACCTTCTCCTAGATTGTCCACACCATGGTATACCGAAAATTGAGCTATTGGAGATCTACTTCAAGGGACTTGATGAAGATAGCCAATTCAAGCTTCAATCTCTTTCTGGTGGGACTTTCATGGAAAAGAATGTGAATGAAGCTTGATAATTTGTAGAGAAACAAGCTTTTGTGATTGAGAAGTACTCTCATAGGAAGAGCGATGGGAGGAAAGCGGGAGCATATGAGGTGAGTGAAGTCACCATGAGTAACTTCAAGCTTGATGCAATCAACAATGAGTTGAAATCTTTGATGGAATTGTGTGCTACAACTTTGAAGAGTCAAGCAAGCCCTCAAGTGCAAGTGCAAGCAAACTTGTCTTCCAAGGAGGAAGATGTGAACTACATGGGAAGGGGCAATTACAACAACTATCAAGGCCCAAGGAACTTCAACAACAACCGGCAATTCAACAATTACCGGCCTAACCATAACCATCCCGGGTTTTTCTATTCTAACCCGGATGGAGCCTTGAACCCTCCCGCTTCCACAAGCGCAACTCCACCACCAAAGGCTTCACAAGAACCTCCACCTAGATTTACTCAACCTCCAAAAGATAGAACCGAATTGATGTTTGAGCAATTGCTTGGAAGGTTGAGTGGTCTTGAGAGCACGGTGACTTCCATTTCTAAAGCTCAAAAGGTGTTGGAAGCACAAGTGTTCCAAAAGGCGGGTGAAGCTCATAGAGATCCGGGAAAGCTTCCCGGAAGAACCGAAGATAACCCAAGAGGCCAAGTGTTGGCTATTACAACAAGGAGTGGGTTGAGCATGAAGGGTCCCTTACCTAAGGGAAATTACAAAGGGAAGCAAGTGGTGATAGAAGAAGAGCCATTGCAAGAAGATGGAGGAAAGAGCAAGGATGATGAACCATCATATGTGGCACCACCTCCATACAAGCCACCACTACCATTCCCTCAATCACGAGCAAGAGCTCGTTTGTACAAACACTTCGGTAAATTCCTTGAACTTATGTCTAAATTGCAAATTAACATTCCGTTCATGGATGCTATTCTAGGTATGCCGGCATATGGCAAATTCTTGAAGGAAATACTCTCCAACAAGAGGAAGTTGGAGGAGTATGGAGAAGTGAGGATGACGAAGAGGTCCTCGGAGTTGATTCAAACTATGAAGGAGGAGATGCCTCCTAAGCTAAGAGATCCGGGATCTTTTTGTGTGCCAATTGAAGTGGGAGAAGTGAAGTATGACGCCCTATGTGATCTTGGGGCATGTGTAAGCATTATCCCGCTTGCACTTTGCAACAAGGTTGGGCTAGGAGAGCCAAAACCGGTCAAGATGACCCTTTACATGGCGGACCGTTCAATCACTCACCCGGTTGGAATCTTGGAAGACATACCGGTGCAACTAGGGAAGTTCTATGTGCCCATAGACTTCGTTGTTTTGGACATCCCGGCGGACTATCCAGTTCCTATCATCTTGGGGAGACCTTTCCTAGCTACTTCCGGATGTTTGGTGGATTGCAAAAATGGAATTCTCTCTTTCAACATTGGAGAAGAGAACATCAAGTTTAATTTGTCCACAATAGTGAAGGGGCCAGCCCTAGGTGAAGATGTCTTCAATATTGTTGAGGAAGAGGAGTCTAGAGAAGTTGTGAGCTCAATCTTGCTCAAGGATCCGCTTGAGAAGGTTCTTAGCTCGAGTTTGATGGAGGAAGGAGTTGAAGAGAGTAGCAATGAAGTGATCAAGGCCTTGAATGCATTGGATGAGCTACCAAGTGTTGGATTTGAAGTACTAGAGGAAGAGAGAAATACCTGTAGAAAAATCGGACAGAGGGGGCAAAAATCGGCCGATTTGTGCATAAATCCTGAATCTTCATCCGATTTTGCAAATGTAGAAACTGAAATCGACCCCTAGATCGACCGATTTTCTTCACAGAGGGTTGATTTTCTTGAGTCTTTTGAGCATCATCCAAGTGTTTGTGAGCAATCATCAAGGGACTTAGGGGAGGCTTCCATGGCTTTGCAATCATCTCAACCTACATTGTATGGATCATCTCCAACCGATAAAGGTCCTCCTAAATTTGATCTAAAACCTCTTCCTTCTCATTTAAAGTATGCTTTCCTTAATTCAAATTCTACTTATCCGGTGATTGTGAATGCATCTTTGAATGATGATGAGCTTAATAGATTGTTGACTGAATTGAAACTGCATAGAAAGGCAATAGGATACACCATTGATGACCTTGTTGGCATTAAGCCCTCTTTGTGCATGCATAAGATATTGATGGAAGATGACCATAAACCCTCTATTGAACATCAAAGAAGATTGAATCCTATAATGAAAGAGGTAGTCAAGAAAGAGATCATTAAGTTGCTAGATGCGGGAATCATCTACCCTATTTCGGATAGTAAATGGGTTAGTCCCGTACATGTGGTTCCTAAGAAGGGGGTATGACCGTAGTAACTAATGAGAATAATGAACTAATCCCTACTAGAACGGTTACGGGATGGAGGATGTGCATAGACTATAGGAAACTAAATGTGGCCTCTAGGAAAGATCACTTCCCTCTTCCTTTCATTGACCAAATGCTAGAAAGATTAGCTCAACATTCACACTTTTGTTACATAGATGGTTATAGTGGATTCTTCCAAATCCCTATCCACCCCGATGACCAAGAGAAAACAACATTTACATGTCCTTGGGGTACATTTGCATATAGAAGAATGCCGTTTGGGTTGTGTAATACACCCGCCACCTTCCAAAGGTGTATGATGGCTATCTTTTCTGAATATATTGAAAACATCATGGAAGTGTTTATGGATGATTTCTCTGTTTATGGATCTTCATTTGATGATTGTTTAGCTAACTTGTCTTTGGTACTTAAGAGATGTGAGGAGACAAATCTTGTCTTGAATTGGAAGAAATTCCACTTCATGGTAAGTGAAGGCATTGTGTTGGGACACTTGGTGTCCAACCGAGGCATTGAGGTTGATAGGGCTAAGATAGAAACGATAGAGAAGTTGCCACCACCTACCTCGGTGAAAGGGGTAAGGAGTTTTCTAGGGTATGCCGGTTTTTACCGGAGATTCATTAAAGATTTCTATAAGATTTCTAAGCCTCTTACTAACCTACTAATGAAAGATGTTGAGTTTGTTTTCTCCAAGGATTGCCTTGAGGCTTTTTGTAGGTTGAAGGATGCTTTGATCACTGCCCCCATCATGCAACCTCCGGATTGGAGTCTACCGTTTGAGATCAAGTGTGACACGAGTGATGTAGCCGTTGGGGCTGTTTAAGGACAAAAGAAAGATGGGCGTACACATGTCATCTATTATGATAGCAAGACACTAGATGATGCCCAACTTAACTATGTCACAACCGAGAAGGAGTTGCTAGCGGTGGTGTATGCCTTTGAGAAGTTCCGGTCATATCTTGTTGGAGCAAAGGTCATTGTGTACACGGATCATGCTGCGATCCGTTACCTCCTCACAAAGAAAGATGCCAAGCCTCACCTCATTCGGTGGATCCCCCTTCTTCAAGAGTTTGACTTGGAAATTCGGGATAAGAAAGGGTCCGAAAATTCTGTGGCGGATCACCTTAGTAGACTCCCACCATTGGGGATTGAGAGAGATGACATCCCGATTAATGACTCATTCTGGGATGAGCAATTGCAAATGGTAGAGGAGTGCTTGTTTCAAGTGTCAAGGGGTAATGAGCCATGGTATGCCGATATTGTGAACTACCTTGTGTGTAAGGAGGTGTCACCCGATTTATCCTATGCCCAAAGGAAGAAATTCTTCAAGGATGTGAGGCATTACTATTGGAGTGAACCGCTTTTGTTCAAGAGAGGGCCGGATGGAGTCTTTAGGAGATGCATTCCAGAGGATGAGATGGAGAGTGTGATCGGCCATTGTCACTCTTTGCCATGTGGAGGCCATGCTAGCTCACACAAGACGTGTGCAAAGGTATTGCAATCCGGTTTTTATTGGCCTAACTTGTTTAGGGATGTGCAGAATTTTGTAGTGGCATGTGATGCTTGCCAAAGGACGGGCAACATCTCAAGGAGGAATGAGATGCCCTTGAACAACATACAAGAGGTGGAGATATTTGATGTTTAGGGTGTGGACTTCATGGGACCATTCCCTTCTTCATGTGGCAACCTCTACATCCTATTGGCGGTGGACTATGTGTCTAGATGGGTGGAAGCAATCGCCTCTCCCACAAATGATGCCAAGGTTGTGGTGCGGTTCTTCAACCGAGTGATCTTTCCTAGGTTTGGGACACCAAGGGTGATCATAAGTGATGGAGGAAAGCACTTCACTAATAGGAACTTTGGGGCACTTTTGGCTAAGTATGGGGTGACTCATAAGGTGGCAACACCTTACCATCCCCAAACTAGTGGCCAAGTGGAGATCTCCAACTGGGAGATAAAAGGAATCCTTGAGAAGACGGTTTCTAGAACAAGAAAGGATTGGGGTATGAAGCTCGATGATGCTTTGTGGGCTTATAGAGCCGCTTTCAAGACACCGATTGGCACCTCTCCCTACAAGCTAGTTTATGGCAAGTCTTGCCACCTTCCGGTGGAGATGGAGCACAGAGCATATTGAGCAATAAGGTGGCTGAATTTTGACCTCAAAGAAACCGGTGAGAAGAGGTTGCTAGACATGAACGCTCTTGAGGAGATCCGGTTGGATACTTATGAAAATGCCCGGATTTACAAGGAGAGGACTAAGCGTTGGCATGACAAGCGTCTCATCCCAAAGGAGTTGAGTAAGGGTGACTTAGTGCTTCTCTTCAACTCAAGGCTGCGGCTCTTCCCCGGAAAGCTCAAGTCAAGATGGACGGGCCCTTATGTTGTGAGGAAAATCTTCCCGCATGGAGCGGTGGAGATAGGAGGAGATCATTGTGGTAACTTTAAGGTGAATGGGCACCGTTTGAAGAAGTACATCCCGGAAGCCCCGGTGGAAGTGATTGCCCCACTTCACCTTGAATGAAACGCTCCTGAATTTGGTCAAGCTAATGACCTTAAAGAAGCGCTTAATGGGAGGCAACCCATTGGTACATATTCTTCCATTTTGTTTTTCTTGTTTTTGTTTGATCTTGCTCTTGGTGTGCTTTGTTTTTCTTTTGTGTTTTTTGGATGCTAGATCTTGTTGATTGTCATGTGTGATGAGATGTTGGAGGTCATGTGAAAACCTCATGGAACTGTTGAAGGTACAAGATCCAAGCACATGGACGAGGAAGAAAGCACCCAGGAAAATCGGATTGTTCTTCACAGAAATCGGCCGATTTTCCTGGGTAGATGGTCCGATTTTTCCTTCTGTCAAGGAAGGTGATGATCTCCAATCAAGCATGGGTGGAGCGGACGTGGAACTTGGACGGCTTGCGGTGCCAAGCGCGGGTTCCGACACCTTAATGAACATCAAGATCTCTCTACCATCCTTGATCGATCATCCACCATCATCATTCGATGTGAACCGAAATACCAAAGCATCACCAATTTTACATTGTGAGGACTCTCTTTCACTTCTTTATTTAGTTTGCACATTGGGGACAATGTGTTTCTAAGTATGGGGTGGGGTTTTCATGATCACTTGCATGATTAACATCTAGGATAGTTTAATATTGTCACATGTTTCATTATGTCTTGCATTGTACATATATATTTCGAAAATCCAAAAAAAAAAATTAGAAAATTTAAAATTTTTTTAGTGCTTCTAAGCTCGGGAATGACCCTTATGATGAAATTGTCTTGTGAATTGGCTATGGATGGCTTTATGTGTTGAATTGATGTATGCATATGTGGACTTGAAGTACTTATCTTGAATCCCATGTGTAAATTGTGATCATGAATGTTTGTCTTGATTGGATTGAGGATTGAAAGTCGAAATTACATGCTAGTTCTTTTTTTTTTTGAAGAGGTAATTACAACACCCGGTTCGATCGGCTTTGCCGATCTACGTCCAGATCGGGTACTAAATCGTGGCCCATTGCTGGGGGATACCCTCCCAATATCAGTTTTTCCATACATGCTTCCGGGAGGATTCGAACTCGAATCTCCAGGCTAACCACTTAAGGAGTCTAGCACCACATCCCACTAGACTAACTGAGTATTGGTTTACATGCTAGTTCTTGCACATCATTTAGGAGTGATTAAGGCAATTCATCTTTCTCTACTTCTCATCTTGATCATGTTGTTTAAGCACCTCAATTGATATAAAATTTAACCTCTTTTGACCCATCCGGAAATAGGAGCAAGCTAGTGTGTGAAAAGCAAGTGTGGGGTGAAGTTGTTGATGAAAGAATGTTGTGAATGAAGTGCTGAATTTGTTGTGAAAGTGTAGACAAAAATATAGGGTTGGGGACGTTGGTTTAAATGACGAGTAACTCGGCACCATTCACATAATCGGGTGTTTGTGCCTTGCCAAAGTCAAATAAACCGATAGTCCTAACGAGCTTTGGTATGTGTGCCCGGTGTGGATGCACCTCGAAAAATAAAAAACCCGAGGACGGCTAATCACCAAGGTTTCGGCTTTTGTACACCAATGCCATTGTCTCAAAAATAAGTGAAAAAGAAAAGAAAACAAAGAAAAGATGGAGAAAATTATACACTTGTTGGGAAGTTGAGCAAAAACGAAATTGTGGAGTTAGTTCCTTTCCCGGATTAGCATCACATGACCTAAAAATCCCCACCTAATCACAACGTTTCTTAGCCTCTTCTTTCCTAAGTCCTTGTGACCTAAATGCATGTGTGTAAGACTTAGTGATCTAGACTGGACATACTCATAATCATCTTGACTTTTTCATTTTCACCTCTCATGCATGCTTTCAAGTTAAGCATAATTGTCTTTCCATGCCTTCATTCATTTTATGCATGATTGTTTGTCCATTGCCATGAAGCATGACTATGAAGGTGATCCAATGTTAGAAGCACAATTCCAAAAAGATTTTGTTGTTTTTCTGCATGCATAAATCATGTCAACTCTTAGTCTATAGTTGGATATTGCTCGGGGACGAGCAAATCTTAAGTATGGGGTATTTTGATAACGTGATTTATGACGTTAGTATATGCATTCATTTAGATAGTTTTCCCCGTTATTCATGCACGGTTTGGCATTAGTTCACGACGTTTACACTCATTTCATGCATATTTCTAGAAAAGACGTCTATACGAGCTTTTGTCGGTTTTGTAGGTATTTTGGGGATCTTTTGGACATTAATCGAGACATTCGAGGGTCAAGCCTCATGGTGGTACACATCCAAGGCATTGAAGGAACATAATTGGAGCAATTAAGGACACAAAGACCCTTATTGGTGTAAGCAATGGAGCAACTCATGGCTAGACGATCATAACAAGTCTCTGTTGAAGAAAATCGGACCAACACTCGGGAAAAGCGGCCGATTTTTCTGTCTGGGTCGATTTTTTGGCCTTTGACAGCATAAGCCACGTGTCCCACGATCTCTTTGTCCGGCCCTTGCTCTTGATGGAGAATATAAGTGGTCCTGCAGGTTGTTGCTGAGAGCTCTCCCACATTCTCTCACACACACCTCATTCCAATTGGAGGATAGGCTTGGAGAAGAAGAAAACTCTCTCATTTTTGGGGGAAGAAGATGAACACAAAACTTAGAGTGAAAGTGAGTTTTTGAGTGATTTTTAGAGTTTTTGGTTGAAGAACTTTTGGAAGGATTGTTAGGAACGTTTTGGAACTTCTTTTGAAGGGTTGTAAGTCTTGCTTAAACTTAGATTCAGCTGAGATTCATTGTTTTTACTTGCTTATCTTTCATCATCCATCTATGAAAACCATGTATGCTTGTGTGATGATTTTGGATCTTGAAATGCATATTATTGGCTAGTTTGTTGTGATTCTGGAGTGATGGATTGATGGTTATGGCTTGGGTGATGATAGAATGGACTTATATGTTAGTTTAGGATGATTCGTATGCACAAAACCTAACCCACCCAGAAAAATCGAATTGTTCTTCAGGTAGATCGTCCGATTTCCCTTATGATCCACCCGATTTTTCTCTCTGTTGCTCTTTAATTGATGAATCTGTATGTTAGGATGTTAGGTTGTTTAAATCCTAGTGTTTATTAAGCATAATATAGCTTAGGGTCACCTAATGCTAGCAACCTAAGTGAGGGAAGAGACCTACCCGGTGATTTCCGATCTTAGATACTTAAGATGATGAATTCTAGGTAGTAGTGAGCCTCACAAGCCGCTATTGGATTGAGTGTGCTAGGATTATTGCTTGAGACTTCCCTTTTCCGAGACTTACCCGGTAAGGAGAGGGTTGCCCTTTAAGTAGAGTCCGGTTTGTGTAGAATTCCCTACTTTAACCCCTTGAGACCTACCCGGTAATAGGAGTTTGATGCGGGATTAGTGAAGCGAGAGATTTACGCGGTAATTGCTTCCACTAGAGAAACACCCTTTCCCAACACCGCAGCGTTGTCCTTAGAATCTTTAGAAGCTTGAGTCCAATGCCATAACCGGAAATCTTGACCTCTAGAATCCACTTTTCTCTCTTTGATCACATATCTAGTGTTTGTTTTGTTTGTTCATTTTGCTAGCTTGAGTTGTTATTATCTTACTTGATTTGTGATCTTGCTTGATCACCACAAAAACCCAACCAAAAATGTCATGATTTTCATTTCTTTACTTCTTTCTCTTTTCTTAGACTAGATTCACACTATCTATGGTCACTTGTTGATTCGATTTCACCTTAGTCTTCGTGTTCGACCTCGGAATACTATACTTGCTACAAAACGACCCATACACTATGGGTTCGCTAGGAGTTAGGAAAAATATAACGAGTATAAATTTAAGACTTTTGCGTGTCACAATCTTAGCGTAACAAGTTTTTGAAATCATATGCTCGACCAGGTCTTCATCTGCTCGGAAATGCAGAAACTTGGTACCGATATGAAGAGAATAAAGAGAGGAATCCAGAAACTCAAACGGAATTGAACTCGGATTAGAAACGGAGAGTAGATCTGAGTTTGAAGTTTGAGAGAAATCAGAGCTTTTACGAGGAAACGTGAAAGGAAATGAATTAATAAACGATTTTCCGCTATTTATAGTGAAGTCGATAATTATTCTTTAGCGAAGTCGATAATTATCCTTTAACCGATCCAAAGGTGGGTTGAACCCCCTTCTCCAAACTTCTCGAAATTGGAATAATAGATCTTGATATTGTAGGGATAATTATTCCACAATTGCCTCGGAAAACGTGTATTCCTAAGCCGTCTTTCTTAGCCGTTAAGAAATGAAATAGGGATTGTTACGTCTAGGAATAGTGTACGCAAAAAGCCTTAAATTTATACTCGATATATTTCTCCTAACTCCTAGCGAACCCGCAGCGTACGGGACGTTTTGTAGTAGGGATAGTATTCCGAGGTCGAACACAAAGACTGAGGTGAGATTGAATCGATTAATGACTAAGGGTAGTGAAGATCTAGGCTAAGAAAAGAGAAAGGAATAAAGAAATGAAAATCTCAATGGTTTTTGGTTTGGTTTTTAGGTGATCAATCAAAGATCACAAATCATGCGAAATAAACAATCAACTAAGCTAACACCACAAGTAAACAAGCAAATACGAAATATGTAATCAAAGGGAGAAAAGTGGATTCTAGGGGTCGGAAATTCCGGTTATGGTATAGGACTCAAGCTATCTAATCATTCCTCGGATCAACTATAGTATGTTGGGAGTGAGCGTTTCTTGATTGGGATCAATCACCGGGTAGGTCTCATGGTCCACTAGTCCATTCCTAAGGTCTCATTACCGGGTAAGTCTCAAAGAGCCTAAGGATAGGAATTCTACACAAACCGGATGGTATTCTAGGGATATAACCTCTCCTTACCGGGTAAGTCTCGGGAAGGCAAGTCCTAAACACCTATCCTAGCACACTCAGTCCAATAACGGCTTGTGAGGCTCACTACTACTTAGAGTTCGTCATCTTCGGTATCCAAGAGCAAGAATCACCGGGTAGGTCTCTTCTAACTCTTAGTTGCTAACACTAGGTCACCCTAGGATAGATTTAGCTCAACTAACACTAGGATTTCAGCAAATCAACAACCTAACTCTTAGATTCATCAAAACAAGCAAGTCGGTCAAAATCACGGGTTGTTCATCAAGAACCACGGCCGTGGAATGTATAGAACAAACCGTGGTTTACAACAAAGGCTAGACTCGAGTAAATAATTCATCCAAAGGTACATCTTAGTCCATTCTATCATAGTCCAAGCCATAACCATCTTTTCCTTACCCTAGAATCGCATCTATTTAGCCTACAACATGCATCTTAACAATCAAACTCAACAAGCATAAAATCATAGAATCCATGGCAAGAAGATGAAATGAAGTATGGATTAAGAAAATGAAACAAGTAAAACAAACTAAATCAGGGTTCAAGAAGGACTTACAACCCTTCAAAAGAAGGTTCAATCGATTCTTACAAAACCTTGCAAAAAGTTTCACTCAAAATCACTCAAAAAGACTATGGAACTATGAACTAGTGTGCTTCTTCTTCTTCTCCAATGAAAGCCTTTCTTCTTCTCCAATAGAAGCTCCAATCCAATCCTCCAATAAGAGAATCTTTCTTGTTGAGAGTGTGTGAGAGAATAGGAGTGAGGGGTCTTTTAATAACAGCCTTGCAGGACCACCTTTTATCCTCCAAATTTGCAAGAGTCGGCCATGAAGATCGTGGGACAGCTGTCACAACTGTGTGGCAAAAACCACGGCCCATTTCCACGCCCGTGGAAGTCCCAATGGCCGTGGTTTTGGTGCTTCTGCATTCTATGGATCATTAAGCCACAATTCGGTGCATGACATGCACCAATAAGGTCCCATGTGTCCTCCTTAGCCCGTAGCTTGCATCCCAATGAGTCCGAAGGTGTGTCATCTCGAGGAACGATCCTCGAATGTATCGATTAAGCTCCTAAATCTCCCAAAATACCTACAAAGCGTGCAAAAGTCCGTGTAGACGTCTATCTCGACAAAATACATGAATTGATTGCAAACGTCGTGAACTAGTGCTAAACCATGCATGAATGAGCGGAAAAACTATCTAAATGAGTGCCTAAACCTAAGTCATAAATCGTGTTATCAAAAATACCCCATACTTAAGGGTTGCTCGTCCCCGAGCAAGTTCCCAACTATAGACTAAGAGATGGCATGATTTATGCATGCAGAAAAACAACAAAATCTTTTTGGAGTTGTGCTTCTAATATTCGATCACCTTCATAGTCATGTTTCATGGCAATGGACAAACAATCATGTGTCAAATAAATGAAGGCACGGAAAGACAATTATACTTAACTCGAAGGCATGCATGAAATGTAAAATTGAAGAAGTCAAGATGATCATGAGCATATTCAATCTAGATCACTAAGTCTTAAACACATGCAAATAGGTCACAAGGGCTTGTGAAATAAAAGACCAAGAAACGTTGTGATTAGGTGGGAATTTTTCTAGGCTATGTGATGCTAATCCGGGAATGGAACTAACTTCACAACTTCACATTTTTTATCAACTTCCCACAAGTGTATATTTTCTCCATCTTTTCTTTCTTTTCTTTTCTTTTTCTTTCACTTATTTTTGAGACAATGACATTGGTGTACAAAAGCCAAAACCTTGGTGATTAGCCGTCCTCGGGCTTTTTTATTTTTCGAGGTGCATCCACACCGGGCACACATACCAAAGCTCGTTAGGACTATCGGTTTATGTGACTTTGGCAAGGCACAAACACCCGATCATGTGAATGGTGCCGAGTTACTCGTCATTTAAACCAACATCCCCAAACCTATATTTTTGTCTACACTTTCACAACAAATTCAGCACTTCATTCACAACATTCTTTCATCAACAACTTCACCCCACACTTGTTTCTCACACACTCAACACACTAACATGCTCCTATTCCCGGATGGGTCAAAAGAGGTCAAATTTATATCAATTGAGGTGCTCAAACAACATGATCAAGATGAGAAGTAGAGAAAGATGAATTGCCTTCATCACTCCTAGATGATGTGCAAGAACTAGCATGTAATTTCGACTTTCAATCCCCAATCCAATCAAGGCAAGCATCATGATCACAATCCATTCATGGAATTCAAGATAAGTACTTCAAGTCCACATATGCATACATCAATTCAACACATAAGGCCATCCATAGCCAAATCACAAGACAATTTCATCATAAGGGTCATTCCCAAGCTTAGAAGCACTAAAATGTTTTAAATTTTCTGATTTTTTTGAAATTTTCGAAAATCTCAATGTTTTTGGGTTGGTTTTTAGGTGATCAATCAAAGATCACAACTGTCTGGCAAAAACCACGGCCCATCTCCACGCCCGTGGAAGTCCCAATGGCCGTGGTTTTGGTGCTTCTGCATTCTATGGATCATTAAGCCACAATTCGGTGCATGGCATGCACCAATAAGGTCCCATGTGTCCTCCTTAGCCCGTAGCTTGCATCCCAATGAGTCCGAAGGTGTGTCATCTCGAGGAACGATCCTCGAATGTATCGATTAAGCTCCTAAATCTCCCAAAATACCTACAAAGCATGCAAAAGTCCGTGTAGACGTCTATCTCGACAAAATACATGAATTGATTGCAAACGTCGTGAACTAGTGCTAAACCATGCATGAATGAGCGGAAAAACTATCTAAAGGAGTGCCTAAACCTAAGTCATAAATCGTGTTATCAGCGACTCTTTTGTCCATTTTGCCTTTCCATGTTATTTCATATCTATGACATGTCCGATATCCTGATCATTTCTCTCAACTGCATTTTTATTAATTGGAGCTCCCAAATGCTCCAAATAATACCGGAGGGTAAAAATAATTACCCGAGGGAAAAAGTGAAATTTTCCCCATAAGCCCAAAATTACGCCAGGAACATAAAGGTGGGACTAATACTCAACACTTACGCAATCTTTGCGAGTTATATGTCAATTACTATCACTGATTAAGTTAATCAACATTAATTAGAATTCGGAAATCCTAGCTATTACAAAACTAAGGTCGGGACCCATTGTGAGGTCCTAACTAGTAGCTGCCCAAGTTCTCAGAATTTGGGGTGTTACAAAGGGGATTAGAAGTTTTCTAGGACACGCTGGATTTTATAGAAGATTCATAAAAGACTTCTCGAAAATTTCTAAACCGCTAACTAATCTTTTGATGAATAATGTTGTTTTCGAATTTTTGAAAGAATATTTGGATGCTTTTTACAGGATTCGGGAATCTCTATTCTCAACCCCAATTATTCAACCTCCGGATTGGAATCTTCTCTTTGAGATCATGTGCGATGCAAGCGACGTCGTTGTAGGAGCGGTGCTCGGACAATAGAAGGATGGACGCACTCATGCCATCTACTATGCTATCAAGACCCTAGATGAAGCACAACTCAATTATGCTACGACGGAAAAAGAATTTCTTGTTGTCGTTTATGCTTTTGAAAAATTTCGTTCTTTGTTCTTATCTTGTAGGAGTGAAGGTGATAGTATACACGGATCATTCTGCAATTCGGTATTTGCTTGCCAAGAAGGATGCAAAACCAAGGATGATTAGGTGGATTCTCCTCCTTCAAGAGTTCGATCTTGAGATTCGTGACAAGAAGGGATCCGAAAATTCTGTCGCGGATCATTTGAGTCGTCTACCACATGCTACTAGTGACGACTTGCCTATTGATGACTCTTTCCCGGACGAAAAATTGCATATAAAGAGTGCGTCGATCTTATTTCTAGAGGTAACAAACCTTGCTTGCTGATTTTGTGAATTATTTGGTTTGTCAGGAAATACCTCCCGGATTATCCTACGTACAAAGAAAGAAGTTATTTAAGGATGTCCGCCAATACTATTGGAATGAACCTCTACTCTTTAAGAGAGGTCCTGATGGCATCATTAGAAGATGTGTGCCAGAAGACGAGATGCAAAGTGTCATTCATCATTGTCATTCACTTCCTCGTGGAGGACACGCTAGTTCTCATAAAACTAGCGCTAAGGTAATGCAATCCGGATTCTTTTGGCCTACTTTATTTAAGCATGTGCAAACCTTTGTTGCTTGTTGCGATGCTTGTCAAAAAACAGGAAATATTTCTAGGAGGAATGAGATGCCTCTCAACAATATTCAAGATGTGGAGATCTTTGACATTCGGGGAGTCGACTTCATGGGACCATTCCCATCATCTTGTGGAAACCAATACATACTTCTAGCTGTAGATTATGTTTCAAGATAGGTTGAAGATGTTGCCTCTCCAACTAACGATGCAATGGTGGTTGTTAAGTTCTTTAATAGAACTATTTTCCCAAGGTTTGGGACACCACGAACCCTCATTAGTGACGGAGGTTCACACTTCATCGCCCGACGATTTGAAGCTCTACTAGCTAAGTATGGGGTGACTCACAAGATCCCCACACCCTACCATCCGCAAACAAGTGGACAAGTGGAGATTTCGAATAGAGAAATCAAAGGAATCCTCGAGAAGACGGTGTCTAAGACAAGGAAAGATTGGTCATTAAAGCTGGATGATGCGTTATGGGCATATAGAACGGCATACAAGACTCTCATCGGCACAACACCATACAATATTTTGTATGGGAAGTCTTGTCATCTTCCGGTAGAGCTGGAACATAAGGCGTATTGGGTTGTAAAGTGGTTGAACTTCAGCATGAAGGAAGCGGGCGAGAAGCGCCTCTTGGATCTTAACGAGCTAGAGAAACTCCGCTTGAACGCCTATGAGAACGTCAAGATTTACAAAGAAAGAGCGACGCATTGGCATGATAAACATATCATTCCAAAGGATCTCAAAGAAGGAGACCTTTTTCTTCTCTTCAGTTCTAGACTTTGGCTCTTTCCCGGTAAGCTTAAATCTCGTTGAACAAGATCTTATGTAATTAAACACGTTTTTTCCCATGGTGCAGTTGAAGTATGGGGTGAGAAGTGCGGAAGTTTCAAGGTGAATGGTCAACGACTCAAGAAGTTCTCACCGGAGCTTCAAATTGAGGAAATTGCTCCGATTGTCCTCACCTAAACACTAAGCAACGGTCTAGCTACGGACCTAAAGCAAAGCGCTTCTTGGGAGGCAACCCAAGGTATTGCATTCTTGCTTCTATTTTTTTTCTTTCTTAGATTAGCTTAGTTTAGTTGTTTTTGTTTGTTTTTCGTCGATACCTTCCGGTTTGTTTGTGTCTTTGGATGTCAGGAATAAGGAACGAGCAAAAGAAGTGAAGAAAACCAAAAGAACGACGAAACTTGGATTTTTGGCGAGAACATAGGATTCCACGGGTGTCCGTACAGAACCGGAAGTTTCAAGGTGAATGATCAACAACTCAAGAAGTTCTCACCGGAGCTTCAAACTGAGAAAATTGCTCCGATTGTCCTCACCTAAACACTAAGCAACGGTCTAGCTACGGACCTAAAACAAAGCGCTTCTTGGGAGGAAACCCAAGGTATTGCATTCTTGCTTCTATTTTTGTTTTCTTTCTTAAATTAGCTTACTTTAGTTGTTTTTGTTTGTTTTTCGTCGATACCTTCCGGTTTGTTTGTGTCTTTGGATGTCAGGAATAAGGAACGAGCAAAAGAAGTGAAAAAAGCCAAAAGAACGACGAAACTTGAATTTTTTGCGAGAATAGAGGATTCCACGGGTGTCCGTATAGAACCACGGTCGTAGTTTGCCTTTTTGGACCGTGGAAAAGCATGTCGTAGCTAAAGAAAATAAAATAGCCAAAAACCACGGGTTCCGTACAATTCCACGGCCATGGAACACCCCGATAGACCGTGGTTTTCAAGATTTTTACGGCCCTATATAAGTTCTTCTTCTTCACAATTTTCTCAAAACACATACCTCTTCCACGCCTAAAACCACGCCGAATAGCCCCAATCCCGTGATACTTCATTCGGTGACTGTTTTGAGCGATTCTTCAGCCTATTGTGAAGCAAATCAAATTCTACACAGGATTACAAGAACAAGCTGCATGAACAATCAGCAATCGGAAGTGAATTTGGATTTTCTCAAATCCAAAACCTAGGTTTTCTCTCTATCTTCTCCTTTGTTGATTTCACTCGTTTTTCTTGCAAATTTTTAGGAGAACTGGACGAAATTGGACTTAGAAGTAGTTTAGGGCTGTTGTTGTTGTGATTGTTGTTGATTTGTTGAGTTTTTGGGTGAATTCAAACAATTCCACGGGCTGTCGAACAAAACCACGGCCGTGGTTTCTGAAGAACAAACCGTGGTTTTTGAAATTTTTTGAGAAAATGTTCGGAACCAGAAAATCAAACAGGAATAAGAAACAAAAGGGTGATGGATCCTCTTCCCAACCCCCTCCTATAATCACACCAACCCCTAGAGCCCCTACAATACATGAGGATTATGTTGGAGCTATAGTGAAAATTCATAAACGAAAGGTGATAGCTCCTAGGTACATTTTTATGGAGGAACTCCAGGAGTTGAACGTAGTTGAGGATTTGACATGGATGCTGGATAGGGCACGCTTGATTGTTTTTTCTGGCATTAGGGAAGACGCTTATGAGGAGATCACTAGGGAGTTCATCACTTCCTTTGAGCATAGCGCCGTTAACCGAACGGTATCTTTTCGGTTGATGAAGTGCAATTATAACCTCTCTATTGCTCAGTTTGGGACAATGTTTGGGTTTACCGAGACGTTCAATGGAACGTTTCCTAGAGGAGTTAAGGCTAAGGAGTTTTGGAAGGAGATAGATATGAGTGTTGGTCATGGGGACCGTTGTCAACCGGACGATTCAAATGCCAAGCTCATTTACCACCTAGCTATTAAGATAGCTCATAGGATCCTATCCGAATGCTTATTTCCGAGGACCGAAACCCCCTAAAATATCAAAGCCGATGAGCTCTTTATTTTGTATTGTATGATTTCTGGCCACTCTCCGAATTGTGCTACCATGCTCACCTCCACTCTTTGCAAGGTAAAGAATAAATCAGCAGGTAATATTGGCTATGGAGGTATGGTGACTTACATTGCAAAACAGCTAGGGATTGATTACTCAGCTTGTGAGAGGGCAACTGTTGCGACACCTTTAGAATTAAATGGTCTCATGACTAGAGGGATCTTGTTTCCTCTCCATCGAGGTCCACCTACCGCATCTATGCCTTGGGAAGACAAAGGTGGTAGAGGCATCCCATGGATCCCGGAGTATTCTCTTAGGCTTAGCCGGCAGAATTGGAAGGAAACATGTGTTCCTATGCATGCGAATAGGCTAGTAGCTGCACCTTACGTTCCCGATGAGGTTCCCGTTGCAGCTGAAGATGATGAGGATGCGGAGATGGGAGGAGATGAGTTACCGGATGTAGGAGGTGGATAGCAGGACTTTGGAGCATTCCCGGAGCAGCCAACAAAGTTTCAGGAGCCACCTAGGAGGTCCACTTACCAGCAGCGACCTTTCGCTTCTTCTTCCAGCCGCCGAGCTAGTGTGAGCAAGCGTCCTACATGGATGGCGAGTCCACCAGATTGGTACGGACAACAACCAGATTAGATTGGAGCTCCTCCACCTTGGGCAACGACTCCTCCAGCTTGGACACAGCAGCCGCCGGAGTGGATGCAACAACCTCCTGCTTGGATGACACAACAGCCGGGATGGGTGAGCGATCTTACACGAAGGATGGACGACTTTGATACTCGCCTCAATGAGCGTGATGAAGAGCGTCAAGAGAATGTGAGGATCCTCCGTGATGTCTATTGCCAACAGTTTGGGCGACCATTCAGCCCGATTTCTTCCCTTACCCACCACCTCCGCCTCCTCATCAGTGATTTACCATGGATGGTTCGAGCTACTCCACTGCCTTAGTGAGTTTTCTTCGTTCTTTTCTTTTCTTTATTTTTCCTAAACATTGAGGACAATGTGTATGTTAAATATGGGGTGGGGTGTGACTCTCATTTTATGTAATAACTCGATACACTTGCTTCGCTTTATTCCATGAACACTTTCATCTTTCTTTTATTGTCACGCGTTTCTTTATTGCATAGCATTAAAAAGATTTGAAAAAACCCATAAAAATTTTGTAAATTTTTTAAAATTATTGTGCTTCTAGGATTGGAGATGAATTCTATGATGAATCTAATTGTGGATTGAATTTTTAATGACATTTATGTGCTTGATTTGAATTATGAATTGTGAAGAAATTGAGTATGTTGTTTAATCTTTCTTGCAAGTTTCATAATGTCAAATTTTTATCTAAATCATGTTGAGGAATGAAGGTCGAAATCACAATATAAGTTCTTGCACTTCTTATTGAAATGATTAAGGCACCTTGATTTTTCTTACTTCTTCTTTGTTCATTTAGCCCCTCAATGAAATTTTTGCCTCCTTTACCTATCCGGGAATTCGGAAGAGTTGATTTTGGCATGTTTGATGTGGGAGGGCCATGAAAGAATATTGTGCAATCAAAGTATAGAAAATAGGTTTGGGGAAGTCAATCATGATGATGAGTAACTCGAAACCATTCACACAGTCGGGTGTTTGTGTCTTGCCAAAGTCGGATTGAGCGATATTCCTAACAGATTATGGTATGTGCATCAAAGGTTTGAAGCATCTCGAAATTGAGAAACGCCAATCTCCTAGGCTTCGGTTATTGTGCACCGTTGTCCATACTTCTAAAAAGTAATGTCGAAAAATTTAGTGCTGAAAAGGGAGAGAAAAGCTCTCAAAAGGTGGTTAGTTCAAGTTTGCAAAAAGAAAAGAGTTTGTGTTGTTCCTTTTTCCCGGATTTGTGCACCACATTTCCTTATAAGCTTCCCACCTATTCACGTTTCTTGACCTTTACATGAAAGTCCTTAAGATCGATGAGATGTTGTTTGACTTGATGATCTAAATTGGTGTTTCACATGATTGATTTTGACATTGCTTAAGGTTATGATGTTTGTTTTGAAGTTTATGCAATATATGATGTTTCCTTTGCTTGACATGATTTGATTTATGTGCATAGAAGTTCTCAAGGAGACATGAAGCAAGATTTGAGGATGATCTATTGATTAGAAGCACAATATCAAAAAGATTGTTTTTACCTTGTTTTGCATTCATATTTCATCCTACCTTATGTTCCAAGCTTTTGAAAACCTTGCTTGGGGACAAGCAAGAGACAAGTATAGGGTATTTTGTTAGCATAAAATATGACCTTGTTTTGGTTGTTTTTCCCTTTTTTGTTGTGTACATGGGTATAAGTTTGAAGCATTTATGAGCACATTCACCTATTTTGTCGATATAGAGATCTACACAAGCCTTGTTGTGTTTATAGGTGAATAAAGGCTTGGATTGGAGCTTATATTAGTGAGTAGGAGTATTTGATCATGCTAGGCATCAAGAAGATGCATTGGAGAAGCTAAGGAAGGAGCATAATTTGAGAACTTTACGAAACAAAGGCTTTTGCAAAGGAGTTGAAGTTCCCACGGCCAACCATAGAGAACCACGACCGTGGTTTAGGCATTGAGGGCGTGGAAACTAAAGTCGAGAGCAACAAAAAGGTTCCACGGGCGTGGAAATTTTACTAGACCGTGATTTCTATGACGGTTGCCACGTGTCATATTTGCCACGTCAGCAACAGTCATTGGGCTTTCGTAACCCTATTTTTCCCTATAAGAAGGCTGAGGCAAGGAGAAAAACGGGGACTCGCATTTAGGGCATTTAGGGAATTAAGGAAGCATTGCTTGGGAAGATCATACTGCGTACAGGGAAGATTCGGAGAAGGAAGCATTTTGAAGATTGCGTACTTGGAGAAAGTTCTTAGGGTTTCGATAGAAGGCGGATTGACATCCCGTTCTTCTTTGTTCCTTGCGTATTGTGAGAGATTCTTATTCTGTTCCTTATACATTGAACACATTGACAAAATTATTGGTTTTATTGATATTGATTTCGGTGCTTTTCATTAAGGTTTCAAGGTTCTATCTTATATTTCTTTCTTATTTGATTGTTGATTTTACAATGATGATTGTTGGCTAAAAACCTTTAGCAATTCTAAGGTGAAGGGTTGATAGTTGTAGCATAGATGATGATAGATTGAACCAAAACAGCTTGGGCCCTGAGAGTTGCGAGAAACCTCGTCATCGACCTTTTCCACGGCCTGTTCTTGAGTTCCACGGCCGTGGTTCCTCAAGATCCAGCCGTGATTTCCTCTGTCGTATGACCTTTACTTTTGCTTTGATCCAAAGTTAAAGATTGGCTTTAACCTAGCATTGGCTTACCTTTTCTAGGTAGTAGTGAGACTCAACATCCTCTACTTCGGTTTTGAGTGTCACAACCTTAACCGTTTTGGCTTATCTTGTATTCCCTTGGGTTTGCGCATGTGTATTTGAGAGTAATTCTTATCCTTAGATCCTTTCTATATTGCAGCGTCAACAACCTTTATAGAGAGAACCTTTGGGTGAGACATATGGGTTTTGGAACTTCACCGTACAATTCCCTATCTTTGATATACCTTTGCAATCCCGACTCTATCCTTATATCCTTAAAATATCTTGAATCGATTGCCAAAATTGGATATCCAAATCTTTAGAATCGTTGTTTTCCCAAAATTATCTTTGCAAAAGCTTTTTATTTGCCTGACAATTTGCGAAATAAATTTGTTCCCCCCAAATCCCTGAGTTCGATACTCTGGAATTCTTGCTTTACTACGCCGATCCGTACACTGCGGGTTTGCTTTGCTTTAATTTCAGTTTTATAAATTTAAGATTTGCACGCACAATTTGAGCGAACAATATGTTTACGAAGTTCGGCTCTAAATAGCCTACTCTCCGTCCCAAGGTATAGCCTTAGGATCTAACTATCTATTATCAGCTTAAAAGAGTCCTACATACAAACTAGAAGAAATCCCCTTCTTCTCTCATTGTAGTCAATGCTACGATCTAGCTCCAACTCTTCACCTTGCTATAATAGCCTAGTTACTTCGCAGAGTAACACACACTCGAGTATAACACTCTTTAGATATACCAATGGAGCTCTCGAGTTTTATCACTCTCTAGGGGATAAAGATTTTTTAGAGAAAGAGAGATAGAAAAACTATTTCATCGAATGAAGATGTTTTGGATCCCTTGAAGACTATTGATGTTTCCATGTAAGCTTTTGTCCTTTGTCTTCAATCGCCATCTTCATTTATAGTCTTCTATGAAGAGGTCTTCTAGCCGTTGGAAAGATGACCGTTTGAAGATCACTCTTCTTCTCCATGAAGATCGCTTCTTGGTTGAGATGAGATAGACGTTGTGGATCTTCATCTTCTGAGAACACGTTGATTTCTCGCTCCTTAATCTTCTCATATTTGTTGTAGCAATATTAAAATCCAGAGGAGAGAATCTTCATGCTTTTCGGTTGAGGATCTTTGTAAGATATTTATTGGCTGGTTGAGATCTTCACTTGATCAGATCTTCTTGTTTGAGCAAATCTGTCGTAAAAGATCTTCTTAGTGATTTGAAATCTTTTTAGCGTGCAGCCTTGACTTCTTTGTTCCCTTGGAATTCATTTCAAGGCCTTCTTTGTTTGAACACTCTAAACTCCTTGTCTTTCAAGGCCTTCCAAGGTCCTTTGAAGTGTCTTGCAAAACCTGCACTTTATTTAATAAAAACCACCAAACCAAACCAAGAAACTCGGTATATAATCAATAAATTGTTAGTGTATCAAACTACTTCATTTGTTTTTAAGTCTTCCATCATCAACACCTGTATAACTTTATAATCAAGGAGGAGTTTTCAATCTCCCCCTTGATGGAAGACAACACAAATATTTCCGTACCTGTATTGTAAGGTTAGCCATGCATATATGAATATCCAACTAAAAATACAGAATGCAGAATATCGAATGTCGGATCACATTCATTTCTCCCCCTTTGTCTTTTAAGAAGGAAGAAATATTAGTTAAAGCACGGGAGTTTTAAAGCATTACAATCCAAAGAAAGTATTTCCACAAAACCACAATAACAAACAAGTTTTTCAAAAACAAGCCTTCGATATCAAAATCAAGGGTCTTGATAGTCATGGACATCCTGAGAACTTCATTCTGTATACCACCTGGATGAGCTCCCTTTCCTAAAATGCTCCTTCAAACACATTTTCCTCCAACGATTTTGAGCATGTACGAGATCAAGTTCTTTGCGCGAAAGGTTTGTTCACCTCTGATCAGAATTCTTTTCATACTTCTTGATTACTCCAAATTCTTCAACATTCAGCATGTCTGGATCATCAGACGATGGTTGGCGAATAGGACGGTCTTTGACAATCTTGTGGCAATGTGTCATGACCTGTTCAACATCCTTTGTGGTATCTTGTGCATCTTCTTTTGTTAAGGGCTTGATGTTGCTGGCAGTTGTAAGAGAAAGAGCGTTGACGTGAAACATTTAATTAATTTTTTGATTTAGAACACCCAGTAGATCTTGTGTTTCGTCCAGCCGTTCAGTCACTAAGAAAACAAGATCGGTTCTCATAGAGTCCATTCTACAACTTCCAGACGTTGTACCGTGGTATAATTCCATGTTGGTTGCTCCTTTAGAACCCATACTAACTTATAGTGAACCTCTGTTTTCTTAATCCCTATACTGTCAAAGAATTTCTCATCCAATTCTCCACACACAATATGTTTCTCCTCAACTGAATAATCAATCGAAAAGTGTTGAAAGATTTTTGGGAGCAAATTTCTATATGGCAAGTGACAATCACTAGGAGAATTTATAACATTGACCATATGAGACAGAATAATTTCTGGAAGATTAACTTTTATCCCATTCAACACATGATACACAAATGCAAGTAATGTGTTTGTCACCACATCTATGTTGTTAATCCTTGGTACCACACATCTAGCCAAAATAGCACAAACAAATTTGGCTTCAAGGGTTAGACAAGTTGTAGTAGGTTGAGGTAAGGCATTGGGTAGAAGAAACTGGTCTTTGGCCAATTTAATGGTTCTAGCGGGATTAGGGTGATCAAAGACATCATAGCGAGGAAGACCAAAAATATCAGCAATAATCTTAGTGGTAATGGTGATTTTCTTACCTTTGATAACCGAGTCCAAAATCCATTCTCCCCTTTCTCTTCGGACGGTTAAGTTGATTGATGACATGATTTATGCCGTTAGTTTAGGCATTCATTTAGATAGTTTTTCCTGTTATTCATGCATGGTTTGGCATCAGTTCATGACGCTTATGCTTCATTCATGCATATTGTCGAAATAGACGTCTACACGAACTCTTGTCGGTTTTGTAGGTATTTTGGGGAGCTTTTGGAGCTTAATCGATACATTCGAGGATCATTCCTTGTGATGACACACATCCGGACTCTTTAAGGAGCAAGCTACGAGCAAAGGAAAACACATAGGACCTTGTTGGTGCATGCCTTGCACCAACTCATGGCTTAATGATCCAAAGAGAGCTGGACAGGGAATTCCACGGCCCAGAGGAAAAAATATCGACCGTGGTTTTGGCCGTGGTTTTCTCTGGACAGCTTTGACACGTGTCCCACGATCTCTTTGCCTGACCCTTGCTCTTAGTGGAGAATATAAGTGGTCCTGCAGGCTGTTGCTAGGGGACTCTCCAACATTCTCTCACACATGATTATTATCCACATTGGGAATTCTTGGAGAAGAAGAAAAACACTATCATTTTGGAGGAAGAACAACACATCAAGATGGAGATTTAGAGTGAACTTTTGAGTGATTTTTGAGTGACTTTTGTTGAGAACATTTGAAAGAATTGTAAGGAATGTTTTGGAGCTGTGTTTGAAGGATTTTAAGTCTTGTTTAATCTCATATTCAGATAAGACTACTTGTTTCTTTTCACTTTCATTTCATTTTCTTGCTACAGAAGCTAGGAATGTTTGTTTGTTGAGTTTAAATCTTAAAATGCATGTTGTTGGCTAAATAGTCGTGATTCGAGGGTAATGGAATGATGGTTATGGCTTGGACTATGATAGAATACACTTGAATGTACCTTTGGATGATTTCTTACTCGAACCTAACCTTTGATGAAAACCGCGGCCTGTTCTTGTGAAATCTCGATTGTGGTTCTGTATGATCAGACCGTGGTTTGTTCTATTGTGTTTGTATTGATGAATCTGAATGTTAGGATGTTAGATTGTTGAAATCCGGGTATTTGTTAAGCATAATCTAGCCTAGGGTGACCTAATGCTAGCAAACTAAGTAAGGGAAGAGGCTTACTCTGTAATTCACGATCTTAGATACCAAAGATGATGAACTCTAGGTAGTAGTGAGTCTCACAAGCCGCTATTGGACTGAGTGTGCTAGGATTGATACTTAGGACTTGCCTTCCCGAGACTTACCCGGTAAGGAGAGGTTTGACCCCTAGATAGCAATCCGGTTTGTGTAGAATTCCCAACTTTAGGCTCCTAGAGACTTACCCGGTAATAGGACCTTAGGTGAGGGATTAGTGGACCATGAGACCTACCCGGTGATTGATCCCATTTGAGAAACACCCTTTCCCAACATACCGTAGCTTGTCCAAGGTTGATTAGAAGCTTGAGTCCAATGTCATAACCGGAAGTCCTAACCCCTAGAATCCATTTTTCTCTCTTTGATCACATATCTTGTGTTTGTGTTGCTAGCTTGAGTTGTTTGTTTGATTTATAATCTTGCGTGATTTATGATCTTTGCTTAATCACCACAAAAACCCATGCAAAAATATCGTGATTTTCATTTCTTTATTTCTTTCTCTTTTCTTAGACTAGATTTGCACTATCCATGATCACTTGTTTGATTTGATTTCACCTTAGTCTTGGTGTTCGACCTCGGAATACTATCCTTGCTACAAAACGACCCATACACTACGGGTTTGCTAGGAGTTAGGAGAATATATCGAGTTATAAATTGTAAGACTTTTGTGCTATACGTTTCTAGCGCAACAAGTTTTTGGCGCCGTTGCCGGGAACTAGGTTTAGATTGAATCATTGTGTGTGATTTTTTATAGTGTAGATCTTTATTGTTGCTTTTGATCTTGTTTGGTTTGTGTCTTTGAATTTTCAGGACATCTCTCACCCTTTAGGTTCCTGCAAAGATCTCGTGGCAAGGATTTAGCTCTATTCGATCCCGAACCAGAGAAAACCCTTAAGACTAGATCCAAGAGCATTAAGAAGAAGAAGGAGATGGTCGGAAGATATCTTCAAGCTGAGTTGAATGATGCCTTAGAGCAAATTAGGCTAAGGGATGAAGCCTTGGAGAATGAGAGGAAACTTGCCAATAAGAGGCAAGAAGCAACTATGAGGGAAATTGAAGAGATTAGGCAAGCTCTTGTACAAAGGGAGCTTAATCGGCAACAACCTCCACCACCACCACCACCGCAACCGGCGGTCAATGTTCGGTTTGAGCCGATCATCATTGAGGAGCCACAAACGCTAGGGCAACGTATGGATCCAGCCCAAAGAGTGCACCGTCCGGATGTAAACTTAGGAGATCCCGCAGCCCATGATTACAAGCTCCGCCCTCAAGTGCTACAAATGATCCGGCACAATCAATTTGGAGGGATGGAAGGAGAGTCTCCTCATCAACACTTGATGAATTATGAGATCTTGATGGAGACTCTAAGGCCACCTAAATTGGAGAGCAACAACCACAAGCTTAGGGCTTTTTAATTTCCTTCTCACTTAAGGATAAAGTCTTGGCTTGGTACCAATCCATTGCACTAGGACGTGTGGGTACTTGGGAGGAGATGACAACCGAGTTCTTAACAAAGTTCTTCCCACCTTCCAAGACAACCGATACAAGAGGGAAGATTAATGCCTTCATGATGAAGGACAAGGAGAGCCTATTCAAATCTTAGAAGAGGTTCAAAGACCTCCTCCTAGATTGTCCACACCATGTGATACCGAAGATAAAGCTATTGGAGATTTATTTCAAGGGGCTTGATGAGGATAGTCAATTCAAGCCCTAATCACTTTCCGGAGGAACATTCATGGAGAAGAATGTTGATGAGGCTTGGGAGTTTGTAGAGAAGCACACCTTGGTGATAGAGAAGTACTCCCATAGGAAGATTGATGGGAGGAAACCGGGAGTATATGAAGTAAGTGAAGTCACCATGAGCAACTACAAACTTGATGCAATCAACAATGAGCTTAAGTCCTTGAGGGAGTTGTGCACCACAACCTTAAAGAATCAAGGAAGTCCTCAAGTGCAAGTGCAAGCCAATTTGGCTTCCAAAGAGGAGGATATTAACTACATGGGAAGGGGTAACTACAACAATTATCAATGCCCTAGGAACTTCAACAACAACAGCCGGCAATACAACAATTACGTGCCTAATCACAACCATCCCGGGTTCTCCTATTCTAACCCGGATGGTGCCTTGAACCCTCCCGCTTCCACAAGCGTAGCCCCACCACCTATGGCTTCACAAGAGCCTCCACCCGGTTTTGCTCAACCTCCAAAAGATAGAACCGAAATGATGTTTGAACAATTGCTTGGAAGGTTGGTGGACTTGAGAGCACGGTGACATCCATTTCCAAGGCTCAAAAGGTGCTAGAAGCACAAGTGTTCCAAAATGTGTGTGAAGCACAAAGGGATCCGCGAAAACTTCCCGGAAGGACATAGGACAATCCAAGAGGCCGAGTGTTGGCCATTACCACAAGGAGTGGGTTGAGCATGAAAGATCCCTCACCAAAGGAGAATGACAAGGGAAAGCAAGTAGTAGTGGAGGAAGAACCATTGCAAGAAGAAGGAGGCAAGAGCAAAGATGATGAGCCAACATATGTAGCACCACCTCCATACAAGCCACCACTACCATTCCCACAATCACGAGCAAGAGCTCGTTTGGATAAACATTTCGGTAAATTCCTTGAACTCATGTCTAAATTACATATTAACATTCCGTTCATGGATGCAATTCTAGGTATGATGGCCTATGAAAAGTTTTTGAAGGAGATACTCTCCAACAAGAGGCAGTTGGAGGAGTATGGAGAAGTGAGAATGACAAAGAGATCTTCCGAGTTGATTCAAACCATGAGGGAGGAGATACCTCCTAAGCTGCAAGATCCGGGATCTTTTTGTGTGTCAATTGCAGTTGGAGAAGTGCAATATGAGGCCCTATGTGACCTTGGAGCAAGTGTAAGCATTATCCCGCTTGCACTTTGCAATAAGGTTGGGCTAGGAGAACCAAAGCCGGTCAGGATGACCCTCTACATGGCGGACCGATCCATCACTCACCCCGTGGGAATCCTAGAGGACATACTGGTTCAGCTTGGGAAGTTCTATGTGCCAATCGATTTCGTTGTTTTGAACATCCCGGCGGACTACCCGATTCCTATCATTTTAGGGAGGCCATTCTTAGCCACATCCGGATGCTTAGTGGATTTCAAAAATGTGATCCTCTCCTTTAACATAGGAGAGGAAAATATCAAGTTCAAGCTGTCCACAATGATGAAGGGGCCAGCTCTTGGTGAAGATGTCCTCAACATTGTTGAGGAAGAGGAGTCTAGAGAAGTTGTGAGCTCAATCTTGATCAAGGATCAACTTGAAAAGGTTCTTAGCATGAGCATCATGGAGGAAGGAGTTATGGAAGCTTTCATTGAAGAAATCCGAGCTTTGGATGCATTAGAAAAGGAGACAATGCTGAAATTTAAGTTCACGAAGGAGTGCTGAAATAAAGAAATTTCCACGGCATGGGGCCCAGAACCACGCCAGTAGTTTCAACTGTGGAACTCTCTGTAATGTCCATTTGTGCCAGCTCTTCCAAAACCACGCCCGGGGTTATGCCAGAGGTCGTAGTTTCACCCGTGGTTTCTCCAGAAAGTCCTTTAGTTGTTGATCAAGCTTCAAGGAGTCTTGGAGAGTCTTCAATGGCTTTGGATTCATCTAATGTGGAGCTATATGGATCACACCCAACCGAGAAAGGTCCTCCTAAAATTGATCTCAAACCTCTCCCTTCTCATTTAAAGTATGCTTTCCTTGGTTCAAATTCTACGTATCCTGTGATTGTGAATGCATCTTTGAATGATGATGAGCTTGATAGATTGTTAAATGAATTGAAATTGCATAGGAGAGCTATTGGTTACTCCATTGATGACTTAGTTGACATTAAACCATCCTTGTGTATGCATAAAATCTTGATGGAAGACAACCATAAACCTTCAATTGAACCTCAAAGAAGATTGAACCCTATTATGAAAGAGGTAGTCAAGAAAGAGATCCTAAAATTGCTAGATGCGGGAATCATTTTCCCGATTTCAGATAGTAAATGGGTTAGTCCCGTGCATGTTGTTCCTAAGAAGGGTGGTATGACCGTAGTAACTAATGAGAACAATGAACTAATCCCAAGTAGGACGGTTGCAGGGTGGAGAATGTGTATTGACTATTGGAAACTTAATGTGGCCTCTAGGAAAGAACACTTCACACTTCCCTTCATTGACCAAATGCTAGAAAGGTTAGCTCAACATTCACATTTTTGTTACTTAGATGGTTATAGTGGGTTTTACCAAATTCCTATTCACCCGGATGACCAAGAGAAAACAACATTTACTTGTCCTTGGGGAACATTTGCATATAGAAGGATTCCATTTGGGTTGTGTAATGCACCCGCCACCTTTCAAAGGTGTATGATGGCTATTTTTTCTGAATATATTGAGAATATTATGGAAGTGTTTATGGATGATTTCTCGGTGTATGGCTCTTCATTTGATAATTTCTTGGCTAATCTATCTTTGGTGTTGAAGAGATGTGAGGAAACTAATGTTGTGTTGAATTGGGAGAAATGTCACTTCATGTGAGTGAAGGCATAGTGTTGGGACACTTGATATCCCACCGAAGCATTGAGGTTGATAGAGCAAACATAGAAACGATAGAGAAGTTGCCACCACCTACCTCGGTGAAAGGGGTAAGGAGTTTCTTAGGGCATGCCGGTTTTTACCGGAGATTCATAAAAAATTTCTCTAAAATTTCTAAGCCTCTCACTAACCTATTAATGAAGGATGTTGAGTTTGTTTTCTCCAAAGATTGTCTTGAAGCGTTTTGTAGGTTGAAGGATGCTTTGATCTCCGCCCCTATCATGCAACCTCCGGATTGGAGCTTACCATTTGAAATAATGTGTGATGCGAGTGATGTGGCCGTTGTAGAATTGCATATTTCCCTTAATTGACTTTATATTCATCTTTTATTGCTTTAATCGTTCTTGTGGTTAGTAATTACATTGACTACCTATACTTGCTTAGGTTTCACCTATGTCCCTGTGATCGACCCCTAGAATTCTTTCTTTTTATTACAATTGACACGTACACTGCGGGTTCGCATCCTTGTTTTAAGCATACTTCTTGGGTTATAAATTTAAAGCTTGCACACACCTTTTGGAGCGAACATCCGTAGAACTTACTTAGTTGTCATCCTTATATTGGGTGTTTGCATGAGTGGTGTGTGATTTATATGTTTGTTATGATAGCATGAGATGTCGTTTATACCGACATATGTTTTATTGATTGCCCCGTATGCGTGGCTGTGATAACCTTTCCCTTTCATCCCGCCGTGGAGTTTGGGAGGTTCTCTAATTTCAGGTCATACTGACTTTACAGGAAGGGCACAATCCACTCCCATAGGGTACACGGATTGTGTGACCGATACTTGTGCAGCTGGCTAGCAGGCTCAGAGGCGAGGATGTATCGGTCCTCGTGTCACATAGTTTTATATATATTTATATATACGATTTTAGTGAATGACCATTATATTGAGATGATAAAATGGGTAAATGTGTGAAAGCATGGTGATGTGTTTATCTTTCCTTGATTGTGATTGTGCTTATGCATTACTCTATATATGTGTATGCTTAGCTAACGATTTCATACCGTGTTGTAGATGTTTGTAGGTTAGGCGCTGTTGGGTGATCTGGCAGGGTGACAGGACGAGGACTCTCGTACATTGGGTGGTTGGTTTGGGGTTGTTATGTTTCCCTCCTGTGTGAGGATGTTGTTTTATGTACTCGGCTATGTTGTTGTTTACCTTTGGTTGTACAGTTTATACGATTTCATGTATTTGTTTTTACATCTGTCAGTGTCATGTTGTAAGGTCTAGTGAACTTGTTAGGCTAGGGTCAGGATCCATTGTGAGATCCTAGCCCAATGTGACATCCCAAGTCCCGCGGATTTGAGGTGTTACACATGAGAAAGAAGTTTGCTTGTTCTTTTTCATCTTTTGATTCATTTGAGCATTTTGAATCACTCCATGAAGCTACCATAGCTTTCTTATTTTGATCATTTTTTTTGAACTTGGTTCTCTTCTTTTGTGGACAATCCTTCACAAGATGATCTGTTTCACCACATTAAAAACAAGTCAGCACTCTAGTTTTCTTGTTAGAGTTAGAAAACTTACCTCGGGGTTTTGATGTTCGTGGATATTCTCTATTGTTTGCAGATTGTTTCTTTATCTTGAGAATTCTCGCGAGACCCTTAGAGATCATGTAAATTGCATCTTCTTCATCATCATCATCACTATCTTCCTCGTCTGATGGTAATTCATCCTTTCTTGATTTTAATGCCAAATTCTTAGTGTTGGATGGGAGCTCTCCATCTTCTTCACCAAGAACCATTTCATGTGTGATGAGTTTTCCAAGGAGGTCATCACAAGGAAGAATTGAGAGATTCTGAGCTTCTTCGATGGCAATCATCTTTGGTCTCCACTTGGCTTTAGGTAAGCTCCTTAGAACTTTCCTAACTTTTTCTTCATTTGTGAAGACCTTTTTTAGTGAGTCCAAGTTGTTCACATCTCAGTGAATCTTGTGAACATTTCCTTGACTGGTTCATTTGGATTCATCTTGAATAGCTCGTATTGTCTGAGGAAGATGCTAATCTTTGTTTCCTTGACTTGATTTTTTCCTTCGTAAGTGACAACGAGTTTGTCCTATATTTCTTTTGCACTCTTGCATGATGAGATGCGGTTGAATTAGTTGGCATGCATCTAATCCGCGGAAGAGTAGGTTTATAACTTTGTAGTTCTTTGACACACTGTCCAAGTCAGCTTGTGTGAAGTCAGCTTCCTTCTTTGGGATTTGGACACCTTCAACCATTGTAGTTGGGACTTTGGGGCCATTCTGAATAATGTTTCATAATTCCATGTCCAGATCAATAATGTACGCATGAGTGCTCTCCAATGGGCAAATTTTTTCCCACAAAAGAGTGGTGGTCGAGATGAGGATCTTCCTTGAGCAAATCCTCCATCACCTACAGGATTCATGATTAGTCTCACTGATGGTTAAATTAATATACGTGAGTCTAGCTTTGATACCAATTGAAGAACCAGTAGGTGAATAAAAAGGATAAAAGATACTCTAGAAAGGGGGGTTGAATAGAGTATGAGAACTTTTTGCAAAACCAATCTCAAGGCCTTGAAACCAATTTCAAGGGTCTTGATGTCAATCTGAGCTCTTTGTGATACTTTGATTTCAAGGGCTTTGAAACAACTTTCAAGGGCCTTGACTTTGTACTCTTGCAAAACAAAGTTAGTCACAATAAAGCAAGATATAATGCGGAATATAAAGGATCGACACAAGGATATGTTTACAAAGTTCGGCTCTAAATAGTCTACTCTCCGTCCCAAGGTATAGCCTTAACATCTAACTATCTATTATCAGCTTCAAAGAGTCTTGGATACAAACTAGAAGAAATCCCCTTCTTCTCTCACTGTAGCCAATGCTACGATCTAGCTCTAACTCTTCACCTTGCTATAATAGTCTAGTTATTTCGCAGAGCAACACACACTCGAGTATAACACTCTTTAGATATACCAATGGAGCTCTCGAGTTTTATCTCTCTCAAGGGGATAAAACTTTTTTTAAAGAAAGAGCAAAAGAAAAACTATTTGATCGAATGAAGATGTTTTGGATCGCTTGAAGACTATTGATGTTTCTGTGTAAGCTTTTGTCCTTGTTCTTCAATCGCAATCTTCATTTATTGCCTTCTATGAAGAGGTCTTCTAGCCGTTAGAAAGATGACCGTTTGAAGACCGCTCTTCTTCTCCATGAAGATCGCTTCTTGGTTGATATGAGATAGACATTGTGGATCTTCATCTCCTGAGAACACGTTGATCTCTCGCTCCTTAATCTTCTCGTATTTGTTGAAACAAAATCAAAATCCAGAGGAGAAAATCTTCATGCTTTTCGGTTGAGGATCTTTGTAAGATCTTTATTGGCTAATTGAGATCTTCACTTGATCATATCTTCTTGTTTGATCAAATCTCTCGTAGAAGATCATCTTAGTGATTTGAAATCATTTTTAGCGTGGGGGCTTGACTTCTTTGTTCCCTTGGAATTCATTTCAAGGGCTTCGTCGTTTGAAAACTCTAAACTACTTGTCTTTTAAGGCCTTCCAAAGTCCTTTGAAGTGTCTTGCAAAACCTGGACTTTATTTAATCCAAACCACCAAACCAAACCTAGCAACTCGATATATAATCAATAAGTTGTTAGTGTATCAAACTACTTCATTTGTGTTTAAGTCTTCCAACATCAACACCTGTATAACTTTATAATCAAGGTGGAGTTTTCACAACTGTTATGATCCGCGGAAATAAACAACAGACTCTAGCCGAGTTTACATTGCAGAAGACCCAAAAGGTCAATACATAACAATATCCCATGTATAATACACAAGACTCAACTACCTAACCCATACTACAATGTACGGAACCCCGGTTGCCCACTCTTTCGGATCTCTCGGCCGCATCCCTAACCTTCAGGCAAATACAACATTGGTATAAAACCGTCAGCTAACATTCAAAGCATTCGAATCACGGTATTGACACACACACACATAAGGCATCATAACACACAACATGATCTAACACACAAGTCCGGTTCATTATCATTTTGTTATTATTAAGTCATATCCCATATTATTCCACTTATGGTGTGACACGAGAATCATTCGCCCTTATCCCCTTTCAAAAGACGGGTTTGTACTTGATGCGAATCAGCATCACCTGCTGGACTGGTCGCAAGGCACCTTCCAGTCGCCCCATTTTGGACTGGACAAGCGGTCACCGCCCGTTATCATACACTTGGGCCAAATATCAACATATATAGTCGGTGATCTTATTACTAGTTTAGTTGTTATAACATAAACAACAAACACACACATAAACAATAAACACACATCATCAAATATGCATCGAAACTAATACGAAGAATACGAGCTAAGTAAGTCCGGAGACTTACCTGCACCAAGTCAAATCTCAATAACGATATTCCTTGATCCCATCTGAATAGGATCTCAAGTGCCTGATTACAAACGGAAAACTTGGATCAATACTTATCCAATCTCTAGAAGTCGTAAACTTCTAGGTTAACCATCATTATTCAGTAATCGCACTAAACTGATCCTTATCCAAAGATATGATGTCAAACACTAGAAGATTACTACCCTTGCCAATCCGTTCTAGAACTCAACATTGCCTCCAAGAATATACTTTCATACTAAACCTATCCTTTCATCTACAACGGATCTTGCATTCCACCCTAGAGCATCACAAGGTCAACTAACCGATCGAAATTTCATCCCCCAAGGTGTCACAACCTACAAGCCTTTGCTTCTATCATACACGTCATCCTTACCTATTATATATAAGTCAAACAAGCTCTTCATATTCATCAACAATTCTTGGCATACAATTACATAACGACTAAGTCCATAAACAACTCAACATTTCCGTAATATCCAAGAATGTATCATAATGGGTCAAATACAGTTCTCCAACACTTAAATAATCCCACTACAAAAGTAATTTCCATTTGCTAACTAAAGATATAATTTACAATCCTAAAGAAAAAGAGTCATTCTCCTAAAAAAAACATATCCAATCAAGGGCCTTTTATAAATTCTAGAAATATGAGTCCTTAAACACAAATCAGAAATATGGGGCCAGATTCGTAATTACCCAAAGTCGGTCAACACAGTTGACCAGATCTAGGGTTTCAACTCTAAGGGTGGTGGCACTGTGCAGCGAGATTTCCCGGCGGCCTGGTGGACAGTTGTCGACGGAGGCAACAGATCCGAAGTCCTCGGCGTCGGACGGTAACAACAGCACTGGATGTCACTGGCGGTCGGTGAGGGCGGCGAGTTCGCTGCGGCGGCAACGACAGCCTCTGAGCGGCAGGTACGGGGAGAAGGAGGAAGTAATGCCCAGGTCTGCGACGGCCGATGGCAAGAGCGTTGGTCTTCGACGGCCAGAGAAGGGGAGGAGGAGCGTCGGCCTGTGGGAAGAAAGTAGAGGGGAGGTCCGGCGAGGTTACGAGCCGCCGGTTTCACTGCTGAAGGAAGACGAATGAAGCCGGTGTTTGCAACGGGAAAGAAAGGAGGAGGAGGGGGAGTAGAGAAGGAGGCTGGACGGTGGAGACTTGTCGCCGGTGGTGGCCGGCCAGGTGCAGCACCATCTCCAAAATGACGTTGAAGGAGAAAGGGGAGGGGATAACAGCGTTTGAAAGGCGAGGAGAAGGGGGTGGGCGGCTGAGGATACAAGAGGTAGAACTTGCCCTAACAAGCCCAAAACGTTTCCTATGTTCCCCTATCTTGATGGGCCTAGCGGGCCTATCTCGATGGGCACGCTAACCTATCACATTAACGGAATATCCGATATAAGTATCATCTAAAAGTCCAAACCAATCGAATAATGATTTGACTCGTAATTTCACGAAAAATAAAATTTTCGGGTATTACAAGAATCAAGATCGAAACTTGATTCTTGTTGGCCTTTCCGTTGTTGATACGTTGATGTTCACATGCTCCCTTAGTCGAGATTTGAAGTGTGTGGAACAAAGATTCAAGCTTTGGTTGCTTGGTTGTGACGTGTTGTCAAAAAGGAAGCCCGACGCCGCTTTCTGTCACAAAACCACCCCCGGGGCTGCACATTCCCGCTCCTGCGGATTTGCCCAGTGCCGCCCCCGCGGTTCTGTCTACCGCCCTTGTGGTTCTTCTGCATTAGCCCCCGTCCTTGGTGATCTTTTTCCTTTCCTTATTTCCTCGTTCCTTTTCCTTAGAATGCTTAGAGTTAAAGTTGCTGCTAAAGAAGTCATTTTAAGAGGTATTCTAAAGGTATGTTATCTAGCTGTTTTCTTTCAATTTTAAATGTTTTTTCTACACTTTTGAATGAATGGTCCATGTATACCATGTGTTAATTAATCATTGAGATGAATTTTATGCATGATATGCTGCATTGAAGCCACCAATTATTGTTTTCGTACTATAATTGTAAACATGATATAAGTCGACTTACAAATTTCAGGCTACTATATATTGAAACCTGCTACAATGGTCGGAACTTACTGTAAATATTGTTGGATCAGAAAAGGCTAAGCGTGGGCTTTCCCAACATCTTACGCCCTTCAACTCAGCAGACAAATATCTTATGGCTATGGGTGCTTAATTAACCAAGGCCTTTTCAGCATTTACGTGTATATATATGATGATGTTTATCAAACAATGCCACATTTCTTTCTTTTGAAATTATGTTTTTGGATTATTTTGGGAAAAATTAACCATTATTTATTACATGATATTGATCATGTTTATTTCTCTCTCACATTTTATTAGAACGTTTGGTTTTGGTTTTCATATCAAAGTTATAGATTCATCAAATAAACGAGTTGAGTCAATAATCGGGATGGGAAAAGTTGTGTTCAAAGTTGTAGCTACTCTTAATGTCCAGCTCAACCCGTATCCCTTTTTGTAATCATTTGGAATACTAATTTATTTGTTGAGGTATTCTAACGTTACCAAAAATAAGTTCTTCTAGCTTTTTATGTACTAAATGATGAGAGGTTTCTGTGCAAAATCTCAAAATAATACAAAGTTCTAGAATGGTTTGACTTAATGGAAGAGAATCGACACCAAATTGCTTGCTCGCATCAATATTTGATAAGTTGTGATTCCTGCTATGATATTTAATTGACTACTTTTGATTATAGTATTCGTTATGGCATTGATTATATTCTCTTACTTGTAAAACCCTTGAAAAGTTATACTGGCCAACTGGTTTGGAGCGAGATTGGTTTAACGTGTTTAGGAATTATCGTAAGTTTTAAATCTTGTCGTTATATGTCTTGTCTCATCTCCATTTTTTCTTCTGATATTTCGTGTGCTTCTCATTTCTCAATATGTCAGGGAGAGTTTTGCTTATGTGTGAGATACCACCATAAATCGACAGTGAACTCTTTCGTGATTTGTACCCTATCCTTTGTCCACCTTCCTCATGGTACAGGTAAAAATTGAGTTACAAAAATGTACAATTTGTTTAGGAGTAAGAAGATTAGATCCTAACATAATTTTTCATCATGACACATGTGGAGGATCTTACAATAAAAATTCGGATTCAAGGAGTTGAGTTAGAGAGAAATACCAAACAACTTAAACAAGATATATCAATAGCAGTAGAAGAGATTGTTATGTGCAATTTGAAAAAGGGAATTTGTACTATAACATCTCCATGGGTTGGTTTAAACTCCTCAATAGTTATTTTCCATAGACTATGACGAGTTCATTACCGCCACACTACACTTGAACCGAATGGACAAAGAAGAGCATCTCTACACATCATATTATTTCTGCATTATTGTAATTCACGACATCAAAGTAACTCAACAGACAACATCGAGCTACATACGAGACCTTCACATCGTCACTAGAAAACTAATATTTTTGTCGTATGATCTCGTATGTAATTTACGTTAATTTTTGCAACATGATATTGTACGTAATTGTATTTAGGGTTAATAATGAAATTAATTATTGGTTTTTATTAAGGAAGCGTGTGTGAAGAACCCGCATGCAATGTAGTATTAGAAAAATTGTGGTACGTTAAGAAAGTAGGGGAGTTATGAAAGATATGTAACACCCCGAATCCGCAGGACTAGGATGCTACGGGTTGGGACCTCACAATGGGTCCCGACCCTTAGCCTGAAAACAATTTCACCGGATCTTTCCAACAAGGAACAAATAAAAAGAGTAAAACCAAATAGTTTGAATGCAATGCGACATAAACTGAATACGATACAAGGTGGAAACTCCAGCTGAGTCTTCAAAGCAACATACAATCATAATGAGTAAAGTACAACGACAACAGAATACAAAATAAAACCCCCAATCCCCGTCGTGTAATGTACGGGAACCCCGGCTATCCACTCCTCTGAGTCACTCGGCGGCATCCCTAACCTGCAAGACATCTACAAGCGGTATAAAACCGTTAGCTAACATTCTAAGCTTTAGAAAGATGGTACGACACATACACATATAATAACGATAAACACATAACATGATATCACGCAAACCGGTTTTTATCTTTTTATTTCCGTCATTCCATTACTAATTCAACTTAGTTTTGTGACACGAGAATCCCCGAAACTCGCCTTTGTCTCTACTTACTAACAAGGAATGGTATTGATGTATCCAACTGTCTACCAGTCTGGGCTAGTCTCAAAGAATCTCCTAGCTCTCGCACGAGCTAGACAGTGATGTCACCGCCCGTTATCATACACTTGGGCCAATATAAGGGTATAATATGAAGTAGTTCTAGTCCGGTTTTGTTGTTATAAACATAACTAAACACACACACAACCATCACACATCGATACTAGTATAAGGAAGCTAGCTAAGTAACTCTGGGGAATCACCTGGTCTGAAAGATAAACCGACAATACCGCTCTCTCTTCCCGTAGGAAGATACTCAAGCCTGATCACAACAAGGCACTTAATCAATATCTCTCTCACATGCTAGAAGTCCTTAGACTTATAGTCCCAATGATCTAGCAAGATCATAAACAATCACAACACATGCTAGGATACTCTCATTCTAATCTCTACAACCTCAACTGACATATAATCACAACTTCAAGCCTCACAAGCCTCACAAGATCAACCATACGCTCAAAGCCTCATAACCGACTCAAGATCAAACACACATCAAGCCTTCGAATAGTCCAAAATCCTCAAACACTCACCTAAGGTTCAAAGCCACTACTTGGCATTACACAAGGTTATGCTAGATCCAACCTAGCATGATACTATCATATAACCTCACTAGGATAAGAGACGGAGACAAGATCGAGGAAGGGAACTCACTTAGGCAAGGACGTGGTCGCGGAACAAGGAAGCGTGGCCACGGAGAGGAGCAGAAGGCCGTATCAGCGGCTCAAGGTGCGCCAGATCCACACCCGCAACCCAAGTGGACGCCTCCACGGCCCAGGCCAGACGCCCCTGCGGCACTGGTTTAGTGGGCGCGCCCGTGGCTTTGTCATGCCGCGGGTGCGGTTGAACTCCAAAAGGGCGATGCGTGACTGTATTTCCTCGATTTGCAGGGTTCCTCCTAGCTTGCTTGCTCTGCCATGGGTGTCCAACACTCGATCATCATCATCAATCACTTCCCATACCCGATCAACACACATGCAATCACAAGGGAGGTAATAACTTTGAGAATCCATGGCTTCCATAACATTATGGCTCAAAGAAGGAAGAAGATGAAGAAGAGGAAGAGAAGGGGAAGAAGACTTACTATGCAGCCCGGTTTTGCAGGCCCCAACTTGTGCACGGATGGAGCAGATCTCACTTGCAAGAAGAAGACGAAGGAGAATCACCATGGGAGAGGAAGACAAGGAAGAAGAGAAGAGAGGAAGAGAGTAATATGAAAAAATGAAAGGGGAGAGAGAGGGTTGCTCATTTGGGGGAACACAAGAGGTCAAGGAAGCCAAGTCACTTAGAGAACGAGGGGTCGAAAATTGAAAGAAGGAAACGAGAGGTCGGAATGAAGAAAGGATAAAAATTTTGTTCACTCAAATCACCGCGTCTACGGAACGATTGAGCTGCGCCTACGGACTGCCGCGACAACGGGTTACCTAGGCCGTAGGGGCGGTGGCTACCACTAAAGACTATCCAACCACTATCCTACCGGAACCGGATATACTGGATGTTACATATGATCCCCCTCAAAACAAGTTGTGTCCCGAAACTTGCTAAACGTCGAAATCTCGGTCATAACTATCTTGGTAACAACTCAAGAACCATAACCATGCTAACTCTCTACTCGATAACCAAAGCGTACTCATGTTACCCTAACAAGACCACACAAGGAACCAAACCTATACTGGCAAGAACACATACAACATACCACATCAAGATCTAACAAATCATAGAACACATTCCCGCACAGGCACACACAACACATAACGTCACACGTGCACATAAGTTCTAACCCATCGATCCTATCGATGATACTAGCTCAGTGTAAAACTCAACCAAAGGTGCCATCCATCATTTCCCAATTAGCCTCATTGGCTCCTTATCTATTCCGCTAGATCGTCAAGACTGAGCTGGTGAACATCCTCTACTCTCGGTGGTCACGTTAACTGGTAATCCACTTCCCAACTCGCGCTAAGATCTCAAAAAGGTCCGATATATTGATAAATCAACTTCCCTTTAATACTAAAACATCTGACACCTCGCGCCTGTGAAATTCTCAACTCGACCTCCTCCATATCTGAACTCTAGAGGTTTGTGCCTCTCATTTGTATATGAATTTTGGCGACTCTGCGCGGCTAGCATCCATTCTAGGATCATCGCTACTCGAGCGATATCATCCCGTATCTACTCGGGGTTTTCCCACTATAATGCCTCAGGGTTATTCCACCAATCGGCTCGTTTCAACACAACGGTTGACGAGGCTAAAAACCTAAGGTCGTTGTCTTTTAGCTAAAGTCAAAGTAGTTACTAAACATTACACTAACCGGTTTGTATAGTGTAAGTAAGGGTCGATCCCAAGAGAGTCTTCTCAAGTATTGATTAGATTCAATCATCGATATGTAACCAAATGGGGGGGGGGTTGGATTGAAGCAAGACAAAAACAAATAATAATAAGCAAATATGGTGATAATAGAATGAAAAGATACACTAGGTTGAACCTTAGCATGCACACTACTTGGTTGGTTCTTTTTACAAGTTATTCATCAATGTTCTCGTCTTGATCTTAGTTATGTGTTGAGTCAACCGGCATCAACACAACTTAACAAGATTAATGATCCGTAAACCTACAAGATCAAAACACAAGTTAGCATTTTAACAAAGACAAAGAGATATAAAGAAACGAATAAACACCGTTAAACTTTTCGTTATAGTTATATTCCTTTTCCTTTAAGAAATCACAACCAGCTTTTACCTAAAGGGTTACTACTAGATTAAGGACCCAAACCTGGAATCAATTAATCCTAGTTCTTTGCTTGCAATTAGACACTTAAGGTGATCAATCTAAGTGGTAAGAAACATGCAAACATAAGTTAAAGCACAAGGAATATAACACATATTTGACTGAATAAACTTATATAATAAAGACTTACAACCAAGTAGAAATGCAGCTTCAAAACAACCCAATGTTGCAAGGAAACTTAGAAACTCATTACAACTTGCAAATAAGGAGAATAGAGCTTTAGTGGGAAAATAATGGATGATTCTAGCAATCAGCCATACCTCTATTTATACTACAATTGACAGTATATGGGAGTAAATTAGCCGTTCTAAACAGCCATCTTTAATGCCATAAAGGTGGTGCAAATAGCCGGAGTAAAGTCTTCTGCACTAAACCACGGGGCAGGTTTCAGGACCGTAGGGGCGGTTTCGGCCAAAACGCTTGATCTTCTTCTAAGCCACTGGGGCGGCCTGACAATCCCGCAGGGGCGGGTCTTTAATGCTCTCTAAATGCCTGACTCTTCATCTTCGTGTCGTTTCTGATGTCGAGCCGCAGGGGCGGCCCAATATCACCGTAGGGGCGGTGACACTGGCTCTTCGGCTTCACAACTCCGCAGGATGGTCCGCAGGTGGAGGCACAGGGGCGCCGGCTTCGCTTATTCAGGATGAGTCACCGTAGAGGCGACAGAGGTGGCCGTAGGAGCGATGATAGGCTTGTTCCGGGCGTTGCCGAAGGTGCAGGTTGCGTTCCGGAGTGCAGTACCACGCGCATGGGCGGTGACACTGCTCCACGGGGGCGGTGTGGCACCAAAAACTTGTCTTCGTGAATGATCTTCATCTCCCAAGTGTTGCTAACATCATCTTTTGCTTCATTTGGACTTCTTCTTCTTCTGGATTAAGATGTTAATAACATAAACCGACTCTAAGACACTAAAAAGACGCTAAAAACTATCCTAATTGATAGTGATTCCATCACCTTTCAAAATCCCCCATAATTTGACCTTTTACTCATCCCGAGTAAAAAATATAACAACAGTTCAACAAATAAAAGCCTCAGGAAGCATGGTGTAGAAGATAAGATAAGGGAATCAAGAGAAAAACCAAGAAAGAAAGAGAGAGAAGAGAGAAAATGAGAGGAAAGTGAGAAAACTACCATCCTTATTTCTCCAAGAGTGACCTACCCGGACAGCCTCCTTATGACCCCCCTTCTTATACCGCCAACGTCGGAAGGAGAACCTACACTTAGTGCCGCTCATTTTGCCAAGGCACCCTTTCGGGTTTTCACCTTGCCACTCTTCTTCTTTTCATAATGATCTCACCAAATCTTCAGATCCCTCAAGTCCATTTTTGCACCAACCTAGAGTTGGTCGGACTACCTTCTTTTTGCCTAAACTGCCCTTTCACGTTTTCGGTTTATCTAAGGATTTTCTTGCCTTTTTTTCTCAATTTCCTTGGCTTTTTTTTGACTTAATTTGAACATGAATTACAACTAGACTTCTCAAAACAAAATCAAATGAACTATACATGCAAGATAGTATTCCCTCCCCCATACTTGAAGAACACTTTGCCCTCAAAGTGAAAACAAAAGCAAGGATAGTAATGTGGAGAAGGGAAAAGAAAGATACCCACTAATGGGATGGTCCAGGTGGACTATCCGGACCGTGCTCCGGAGGATACGGGAAGTGGCGAAAGAAATGCTCTTACCGCTGGTATATGATAACACGATTTATGACGTAGGATTAAGCAATCATTTAGATAGTTTTTCCGCTCATTCATGCATGGTTTAGCACTAGTTCATGATGTTTGCATTCAATTCTTGTATATTTGTCGAGATAGACGTCTACACGGACTTTTGCATGTTTTGTAGGTAATTTGGGAGCTTTAGGAGCTTAATCGATACATTCGAGGATCGTTCCTCGAGATGACACACCTTCACACTCATTGGGAAGCAAGTTAGGAGCTAAGGAGGACACATGGGACCTTGTTGGTGCATGCCTTGCACCAAATTGTGGCTTGATGATCCAAAGAAAGCTGCATCACCAAAACCACGGCCACTAGGACTTCCACAGGCGTGGAAATAGGCCGTGGTTTTCCCTGCACAGCTGTGACAGCTGTCCCACGATCTCCATGGCCGACTCTTGCAATTTGTGGAGAATAAAAGGTGGGCCTGTAGGCTGTTGAGGGCAGACCCCATCACTCCATTCTCTCCCATACTCTCACAACACTCACCAATTGGATTGGAGCTACTCTTGGAGGAGAAGAAACACTCTCATTTTGGGGAAGAAAAGAAGAACACTCATCTTAGAAGTTTCATAGTTTTTAGAGAGATTTTGGAACAACTTGTTGGAAACCTTTGCAAGGGTTTGTAAGGAACGATTTGAACCTTCTTTTGAAGGGTTGTAAGTCTTACTTAAACTCATTTTTATCTTGGATTTCTTTGTTCTACTTGTTCATCTCTATTTCACTTCATTTACTTGCCATGGAAGCCTTGATTGTATGCTTGATGAGTTTGAATGTTATGATGCATGTTGTTGGCTAAATAGATGCGATTCTAGGGTAAGGGAAAGATGGTTATGGCTTGGACTATGATAGAATGGACTTAGATGTACCTTTGGATGAATTGTTTGCTTAAACCTAGCTACTGTTGCAAATCACGGTCTGATCTTACCAGTCCACAACCGTGAAGAGGGATGAACTGCCCGTGATTTTAATTGACTTGCTTGTTTTGATGAATCTAAGTGTTAGAATGTTAGATTGTTGAAACCCTAGTGTTTGTTAAGCTTAATCTAGCCTAGGGTGACCTAATGCTAGCAATTTAAGTGAGGAAAGAGACTTACCCGGTGATTTCCGATCTTAAGTACCAAAGATGATGAACTCTAGGTAGTAGTGAGCCTCATAAGCCGCTATTGGATCGAGTGTGCTAGAATCGATGTTTAGGACTTACCTTCCCGAGACTTACCTGGTAAGGAGAGGTTAGATCCCTAGATAGCAATCCGGTTTGTGTAGATTTCCCCACCCTAGGCTCCTAGAGACTTACCCGGTAATAGGACCTTAGTTGCGGGATTAGTGGATCATGAGACCTACCCGGTGATTGGTTCCATTTGAGAAACACCCTTTCCCAACATACCATAGTTGATCCAAGGAATGACTAGATAGCTTGAGTCCTATGCCATAACCGGAATTTCTAACCCCTATCTCGTGTTTGTGTTTGTTTATTTGCCTCGCTAGCTTAGTTATTTGTTAAATCTTGCATGATTTGTGATATTTGATTGATCACCACAAAACCAATCCAAAAACATTGAGATTTTCATTTCTTTATTTCTTTCTCCTTTCTTAGCCTAGATCAACACTATCCTTAGTCACTATTGATTCAATTTCACCTTAGTCTTTGTGTTCGACCTCGGAATACTATCCCTACTACAAAACGGCCCATACACTGTGGGTTCGCTAGGAGTTAGGAAAAATATATCGAGTTATAAATTTAAGACTTTTGCTGCATCAATTCCTATCGTAACAAGTTTTTGGCGCCGTTGCCGGGGACTAGGTCTAGATTGAGTCATTGTTTGTGATTATTTATAGTGTAAGTCTTTCTTCTTGCTTTTGATCTTGTTTGGTTTGTGTCTTTGCATTTACAGGACATCTCTCATTCTTTAGGTGTATGCGAAGATCCCGTGGCAAGGATTTAGCTCCATTCGATCCCGAACCGGAGAAAACCCTTAAGGCTAGATCTAAGAGCATTAAGAAGAAGAAAGAGATGGCCGCAAGAGATCTTCAAGCTGAGTTGGATGAGGCTTTAGAGCAAATTAGGTTAAGAGATGAGCTCTTGGAGAATGAAAGGAGACTTGCCAATGAGAGGCAAGAAGCAACTAGGAGGGAGATTAAAGAGATTAGGCAAGCTCTTGTGCAAAGAGAGCTTAATCGTCAACAACCTCCTCCACCACCACCACAACCGCAACCGGCGGTTAATATTCGGTTTGATTCGATAATGATTGAGGAGCCACAAACGTTAGGGCAACGTATGGATCCAGCTCAAAGAGTACACAGCCCGGGTGTGAACTTAGGAGATCCCGCATCCCATGACTACGAGCTCCGCCCTCAAGTTCTACAAATGATCCGGCATAATCAATTTGAAGGGATGGAAGGAGAGTCCCCTCATCAACATTTGATGAACTACGAGATATTGATGGAGACTCTAAGGCCGCCTAGGTTGGAGAACAACAACAATAAGCTTAGGGCTTTTTCCTTCTCACTTAAGGATAAAGCCTTGGCTTGGTACCAATCAATTCCACTAGGGCGTGTGAGTACTTGGGAGGAAATGACAACCGACTTCTTGACTAAGTTCTTCCCACCTTCCAAGACTACCGAGCTAAGAGGAAAGATCAATGCCTTCGTGATGAAGGATAGAGAAAGCCTATTCAAGTCTTGGGAGAGGTTCAAAGACCTTCTCCTAGATTGTCGACACTATGGTATACCGAAAATAGAGCTTTTGGAGATCTACTTCAAGGGACTTGATGAAGATAGCCAATTCAAGCTTCAATCTCTTTCCGGTGGGACTTTTATGGAGAAGAATGTGGATGAAGCTTGGGAGTTTGTAGAGAAACAAGCTTTGGTGATAGAGAAGTACTCCCATAGGAAGAGTGATGGGAGAAAACCGAGAGCATATGAGGTGAGTGAAGTCACCATGAGCAACTTCAAGCTTGATGCAATCAACAATGAGCTTAAGTCCTTGAGGGAATTGTGTGCCACAACTTTGAATAGTTAAGCAAGCCCTCAAGTACAAGTGAAAGCAAACTTGTCTTCCAAAGAGGAAGATGTGAATTACATGGGAAGGGGAAACTTTAACAATTATCAAGGCCCTAGGAACTTCAACAACAATCGGCAATTCAACAATTACCGGCCTAACCACAACCATCACGGGTTTTTCTATTCTAACCCGGATTGAGCCTTGAACCCTCCCGCTTCCATAGGCGCAACTCCACCACCAAAGGCTTCACAAGAACCTCCACCCGGATTTACTCAACCTCCAAAGGATAGAACCGAGATGATGTTTGAGCAATTGCTTGGAAGGTTGAGTGGTCTTGAGAGCACGGTGACTTCCATTTCTAAAGCTCAAAAGGTGTTGGAAGCACAAGTATTCCAAAAGGCGGGTGAAGCTCATAGAGATCCGGGAAAGCTTCCCGGAAGAACCGAAGATAACCCGAGAGGCCAAGTGTTGGCCATTACAACAAGAAGTGGGCTGAGCATGAAGGATCCCTTGCCTAAGGGAAATGATAAAGGAAAGCAAGTGGTGATAGAGGAAGAGACATTGCAAGAAGATGGAGGCAAGAGCAAGGATGATGAGCCAACATATGTGGCACCACCTCTCTACAAGCCACCACTACCATTCCCACAATCACGAGCAAGAGCTCGCTTGTACAAGCACTTTGGTAAATTCCTTGAACTTATGTTTAAATTGCATATTAACATTCCGTTCATGGATGCTATTCTAGGTATGCCGGCATATGGCAAGTTCTTGAAGGAAATACTCTCCAACAAAAGGAAGTTGGAAGAGTATGGGGAAGTGAGGATGACGAAGAGGTCCTCAGAATTGATCCAAACCATGAAGGAGGAGATGCCTCCTTAGCTAAGAGATCCAGGATCCTTTTGTGTGCCAATTGGAGTGGGAGAAGTGAAGTATGAAGCCCTATGTGATCTTGGGGCAAGTGTAAGCATCATACCGCTTGTACTTTGTAACAAGGTTGGGCTAGGAGAGCCAAAGCCGGTCAATATGACCCTTTACATGGCGGACCGTTCAATCACTCACCCGGTTGGAATCTTGGAGGACATACCGGTGCAACTCGGGAAGTTCTATGTGCCGATTGATTTTGTTATCTTGGACATCCCGGCGGACTATTCGGTTCCTATCATTTTGGGAAGGCCGTTCTTAGCCACTTCCGGATGCTTGGTGGATTGTAAAAATGGAATTCTCTCCTTCAACATTGGAGAAGAGAATATTAAGTTCAAACTATCCACAATGATGAAGGGGCCAACCCTTGGTGAAGATGTGTTCAACATTGTCGAGCAAGAGGAGTCTAGAGAAGTTGTGAGCTCGATCTTGATCAAGGACCCCTTGGAGAAGGTTCTTAGCTTGATTTTGATGGAGGAAGGAGTTGAGGAGGCTTGCAATGAAGAAATCAAGGCTTTGGATGCATTAGAAAAGGAGACAAGAGCTGAATTTGAAGTACACGAAGGAGTGCTAAATTGCTGTGTGAACCATGGCCTGGGGGGAAGAACCACGCCCGTGGAATGTCCCTTGGAACTCTCTGGAATGCTCAAAAAGGCTAGCTTTACAAGTTCCACGGCCGTGGTTGTGCCAGAGCCCGTGATTTTTCCCGTGGTTTCTCCAGAAACTGCATTGGTTGTTGATCAAGCTTCAAGGAGCTTTGGGGAGTCTTCCATGGCTTTGGATTCATCTCAACCGATATTGTATTGAGCGTCTCCAACCGATAAATGTTCTCATAAACTTGAACTTAAACCCCTCCCCTCTCATTTGAAGTATGCTTTTCTTGGTGAGAATTCTACATATTCGGTTATTGTTAATGCATGCTTGAATGATGATGAGTTGAATAGATTGTTGCATGAGTTGAGATTGCATAGGAAAGGTATAGGCTATACCATTGATGATTTAGTTGGCATTAAACCTTCTTTATGCATGCATAAGATCTTGATGGAAGATAACCATAAACCCTCAATTGAACCTCAAAGAAGACTAAACCCTATCATGAAAGAAGTAGTAAAGAAAGAGATCCTTAAATTGCTAGATGCGGGATGGAGGATGTTTATAGTCTATAGGAAACTAAATGTGGCCTCTAGGAAAGATCACTTCCCTCTTCCTTTCATTGAACAAATGCTAGAGAGATTAGCTCAACATTCTCACTTTTGCTACTAAGATGGCTATAGTGGATTCTTTCAAATCCCTATCCACCCGGATGACCAAGAGAAAACTACATTCACATGTCCTTGGGGTAAATTTGCATATAGGAGAATGCCATTTGTGTTATGTAATGCACCCACCACCTTTCAAAGGTGTATGATGGCTATCTTTTTTGAATACATTGAAAACATCATGGAAGTGTTTATGGATGATTTCTCTGTTTATGGATCTTCATTTGGTGATTGTTTAGCTAATTTGTCTTTGCTGCTTAAGAGATGTGAGGAGACAAATCTTGTCTTAAATTGGGAAAAATGCCACTTCATGGTAAGTGAAGGCATTGTATTGGGACACTTGGTATCCAACCGTGGCATTGAGGTTGATAGAGCTAAGATAGAGACGATAGAGATGTTGCCACCACCTACCTCGGTGAAGGGGGTAAGGAGTTTTCTAGGGCATGCCGGTTTTTACCGGAGATTCATTAAAGATTTCTCTAAGATTTCTAAGCCTCTTACTAACCTACTAATGCAAGATGTTGAGTTTATTTTCTCCAAGGATTGCCTTGAGGCTTTTTGTAGGTTGAAGAATGCTTTCATCTCCGCACCCATCATGCAACCGCCGGATTGGAGTCTACCGTTTGAGATCATGTGTGACGCAAGTGACGTGGCCGTTGGGGCTGTTTTGGGACAAAGAAAGGATGGGCTTAGACATGCCATCTATTATGCTAGCAAGACGCTAGATGATGCCCAACTCAATTATGCTACCACCGAGAAGGAGTTGTTAGCGGTTGTGTATGCATTTGAGAAGTTCCGCTCGTATCTTGTTGGAGCGAAGGTCATTGTGTATACGGATCATGCTGCGATCCGTTATCTCCTTACAAAGAAGGATGCCAAACCTCGTTTGATTCGGTGGATCCTTCTTCTTCAAGAGTTTGACTTGGAAATCCGGGATAAGAATGGGTCCAAAAATTCTGTGGCGGACCACCTTAGTAGACTCCCACCGTTGGAGATTGAGAAAGATGACATCCCGATTGATGACTCATTCCGGGATGAGCAATTGCAAATGGTGGAGGAGTGCTTGCTTCAAGTGTCCAAGGGAAATGAACCATGGTATGCCGACATTGTGAACTACCTTGTATGTGAGGAGGTGCCACCCGGTTTATCCTATTCCCAAAGGAAGAAGTTCTTCAAGGATGTGAGGCATTACTATTGGAGTGAACCGCTTTTGTTCAAGAGAGGGCCGGATGGAGTCTTTAGGAGATGCATACTGGAGGATGAGGTGGAGAGTGTGATCCGCCATTGTCATTCCTTACCATGTGGAGGGCATGCTAACTCACACAAGACATGTGCAAGGGTGTTGCAATCCGGGTTTTATTGGCCAAGTTTGTTCAAGGATGTGCAGAATTTTGTGGTAGCATGTGATGCTTGCCAAAGGACGGGCAACATCTCAAGGAGGAATGAGATGCCCTTGAACAACATACAAGAAGTGGAGATATTTGATGTGTGGGGTGTGGACTTCATGGGACCATTCCCTTCTTCATGTGACAACCTCTACATCCTATTGGCGGTGGACTATGTGTCGAGATGGGTGGAGGCAATCGCTTCTCCCACAAATGATGCCAAGGTTGTGGTGCGGTTCTTCAACTGAGTGATTTTTCCTAGGTTTGGGACACCAAGGGTGATCATAAGTGATGGAGGAAAGCACTTCACCAATAGGAACTTTGGGACACTTTTGGCTAAGTATGGGGTGACTCATAAGGTGGCAACACCTTACTATCCCCAAACTAGTGGCCAAGTGGAGATCTCCAACCGGGAGATAAAAGGGATCCTTGAGAAGATGGTTTCTAGGACGAGAAAGGATTGGGCTATGAAGCTCGATGATGCCTTGTGGGCATATAGAACCGCTTTCAAGACACCAATTGGCACCACTCCCTATAAGCTAGTCTATGGCAAGTCTTGCCACCTTCCGGTGGAGATGGAGCATAGAGCATATTGGGCCATTAGGTGGCTGAATTTTGACCTCAAGGAGGCCGGTGAGAAAAGATTGCTAGACATGAACGCTCTTGAGGAGATCCGGTTGGATGCCTATGAAAACGCCCGGATCTACAAGAAAAGGACCAAACGTTGGCATGACAAGCGTCTCATCCCGAAGGAGTTGAGTGAAGGAGACTTGGTCCTTCTCTTCAACTCAAGGCTGCGGCTCTTCCCCGGAAAGCTAAAGTCAAGATGGACGGGTCCTTATATAGTGAAGAAGATCTCTCCCCATGGAGCGGTTGAGATAGGAGGGGAGCATTGTGAAGACTTTAAGGTGAATGGGCACCGGTTGAAGAAGTATATCCCGGGAGCTCCGGTGGACATGATTGCCCCACTTCACCTCGAATGAGATGCCCCCGAGTTTGGTCAAGCTAATGACCTTAAAGAAGCGCTTGATGGGAGGAAACCCATTGGTAGACATCTTTCCCTTTTTGTTTTTGTTTTGTTTTCAATTATTCTGTTTTTGTGTTTTTGTGTGTGTTTGGAGTTTGTGTGCTAGAGTTTAAGTAGCATGAAAGCCTTGCATGGCATGTGGATGATGATGATGAACCCCTCATCAATTATAGGTGGAGCGGACGAGGAACTTGGACGGCTAGCGGTGCCTAGCGCGGGTCCCGATGCCATAACGAACACCTTGAGCTCTCTACCATCGTTGATAGGATCATCCTCCATCAATCCACTTGAGTAATCCCAAATACCAAAGCAAACCATTTTACATTGTGAGGACCCTCTTTCACTCTTCTTTACTTCATTTACACATTGGGGACAATGTGTTTCTAAGTATGGGGTGAGGTTTTCATGATCACTTGCATGATTAGCATCTAGGATAGTTTAATATTGTCACATGTTTTGCATTGTACATAGATATTTCAAAAAATCCAAAAAAATCAGAAAATTTTAAAAAATTTTTTAGTGCTTCTAAGCTTGGGAATGACCCTTATGATGAAATTGTCTTGTGAATTGGCTATGGATGGCCTTGTGTGTTGAATAGATGAATGCATATGTGGAATTGAAGTACTTATCTTGAATCCCATGAATGATTTGTGATCATGATGCTTGCCTTGATTGGATTGAAAGTCGAAATTGCATGCTAGTTCTTGCACATCATTTAGGAATGACTAAGACAATTCATTTTCCTCTACTTCTCATCTTGATCATGTTGCTTGAGCACCTCAATTGATGAAAAATTTGACCTCTTTTGACCCATCCGGGAATAGGAGCATGCTAGTGTGTTGATGTGTGTGAAAAGCAAGTGTGGGGTGAAGTTGTTGATGAATGAATGTTGTGAATGAAGTGCTGAAATTTTTGTGAAAGTGTAGACAAAAATATAGGTTTGGGGACATTGGTTTAAATGACGAGTAACTTGGCACCATTCACATAATCGGGTGTTTGTGCCTTGCCAAAGTCAAATAAACCGATAATCCTAACGAGCTTTGGTATGTGTGCCCGGTGTGGAGCACCTCGAAAAATAAAAAAGCCCGAGGCCCGCTAATCACCAAGGTTTCGGCTTTTGTACACCAATGCCATTGTCTCAAAAATAAGTGAAAGAAAAAGAAAAGAAATAAAAGAAGGAGAAAATATACACTTGTGAGAAATTGATCAAAAACGAAATTGTGGAGTTAGTTCCATTCCCTGATTAGCATCACATGACCTAGAAAAAATCCCCACCCAATCACAACGTTTCTTAGCCTCTTCTTTCCTAAGTCCTTGTGACCTATTTGCATGTGTGTAAGACTTAGTGATCTAGATTGGATATACTCATGATCATCTTGATTTCTTCATCTTTACCTTTCATGCATGCTTTCTAGTTAAGTATAATTGTTTTTCTGTGCCTTCATTCATTTGATGCATGATTGCTTGTCCATTTCCATGAAACATGACTATGAAGGTGATCCAATATTAGAAGCACAATTCTAAAAATATTTTCAGTTTTTCATGCATTCATAAATCATGTCATCTCTTAGCCTATAGTCGGACTTTGCTCGAGGACGAGCAAACCTTAAGTATGGAGTATTTTTGATAACATGATTTATGACGTAGGTTTAAGCACTCATTTAGATAGTTTTTCCACTCATTCATGCATGGTTTAGCACTAGTTCATGACGTTTGCATTCAATTCTTGTATATTGGATCTTACCCCGGGTATACGTTATCAAGGCGGGTCTGCTGAGCATCCAACCAGGCTCAAAAGGTAGTCTCAAAGTTTGCTTGCCAAACAAACTGTTGAGACTCCAACCTCTGTTGCTGAGCTGCCTGCCAAGCATCCTGGCATTGGTTAAAGTGTGCGTTCATGCTCTCTTGGAAGCCCGTCTGCCAAGTTTGTTGCTACTTCAGCATGACCCGCTGGTACTCCGTCTGCCAGGCCTGATGCTGAGTGGTAAGAGCCTCCATTTGGGCCTGGAGACTCTCAAGAGCAGGGCCATCCTCTCCCGCTGCAGTAGGCATCTCCTCATCCTCGAGGATAGGCATGTGATCCTTGTATAGGGCCCGGCTAGAGCTCGCCGCATGCCTCTCAACAGTGGTGACATGAGATCGCCTCGGGACAAATGGATCAGCGGAAATATAGAGCTCGGAGAGCTCATCTCCGAATGGTAGTGGATGGGGAAGTAGGTAATGTGGCTTTCATCTGCAAAAGATAGCCAAAACAAGTTCTCACTGTCTCTCCGGAGGAGCTTGCATCGCCGGAGAAGTCCGTCATTGTAGAATGGGATCACCATCCCATCCTCCAACTTGGTCATATCCATGACCTGCTCAGCAATCAAAGAGATGACCCCACCTCCAACAATATCTCGGGGCTCGTTCTTCCTATTCCGCTTTAAAGCGGTGAGGAAGAGGTAAGGCTAGTCCGGCACAGTGTCATATGCCGGAATGCAAGCGTATAACATCGGAAGGTCCTTGAGAGCGAACTTGTTCTCCTCGTTGTGTCCACAGAAGACACATATGATGATTTTGGATTGGAGCCTCAAGCAGGGGTGAGTTAGTTTGTTTCTATACTCACCCCCGACATGAAACTCGGAGCCGGTAGTAGCTTGCCAAAACTCCACCAAGTCAGGAGTTGGTGCAGTTTCCCACCACTTGTCAGTAGGGTTCTGAGTCACCCCAAAAGCCTCTTGCAGTTGTGAGAAGTTTACCGTATACTTTCGTTTGTTGTATTTGAAAGTAATGACAATAACTATGTGATCCTCCTTCTCCATGGTGAAGGTGGCAATAAACTGGTGGGAGAGCTCGGGGTAAGTGGGAGCGCTCTTGTGGAGAAAGTCCCCGATCCCAGCATAGTGGTGGCGTGGGGGAGAGCGTCGTAGTGGTGGCGTAGGGGCGTGGGAGTGGTGGTGCAATGGTGGTGTGAGGGGAAAGGAGTTAGGGCACAGGGGGCGTTTTTGGGGGCTAGGTCGAGAGAGAGAGAAAGAGAGAGAGATGAGTGGTAGGTAAGGAGAGAGAGAGGGGTTGGTGGGCTAGGTTTACGATTTTTCTGACTTCTATTTTTTTCTTTTCTAGGTAAATCTGCAGGGGTGGGGGCTTGTCACCGCGGGGGCGGTGACAAGGAGAGAGGGGATGCAGACCCAACGTCGGGGGCGGAACTAAGAATGTTGTCAAGGAAAAACGCCGCAGGGGTGGGGAGTTGTCACCGTAGGGGCGGTAACACTCTTGAGCTGGCGCAGACCTAGAGCCGAGAGCGGCACTAGGCAGGGGTTGTCACCGCAGGGACGGTGACATGGGACCGCAAGGGCGGTTTCCTTGACAGTGACTCCCCTTCTTATTCTCTCGGGTTGCCTCCCGATCAGCGCCTTTGTTTTACATTGTTGGGTCAACGTAAGGACCCTACTTCTCTGCTTGAGCCTCCTCTAACACCATCTCGTCTATGGGATCATTCTTCACTGCTTCAAGATATGGCTTAAGTCTTTGTCCATTGACCTTGAATATCTTATGCATTTGTGGTTCGTAAAGATCTACAGCACCATGTGGATGGACCTCGACTATCATATATGGGCCTATCTACCTTGAGCGTAGCTTTCCTGCAAAAAGTTTGAAACGTGATTGAAATAAAAGGACTTCGTAACCTCCTTGAAAGTCCTTTCGGATAATGTTCCCGTCATGCCATGTTTTTGTCTTCTCTTTGTATGTTGTGGCATGGTCGTATGCATCGAGCCTCAACTCCTCTAGCTCCTGCAATTGAAGCTTCCGGAATTCTCCTACTTCTTCCACGTTCATGTTGCATTTCTTCACCGCCCACCATGCCTTGTGTTCTAGCTCCACCGGTAGGTGGAAAGCCTTTCTCAACACGTGTCGGAACGTGGACATTCCAAAAGAAGTCTTGTACGCTATTCGGTACGCCCACAAAGCATCATTGAGCCTCAAGAGCCAATCTTTCCTTCCCGGGGAAACCGTCTGTTAAAGGATGGTCTTGATCTCCCAGTTTGACACTTCCACTTGTCCATTAGTTTGTGGGTGGTAGGTTGTTGACACACATTGATGGACATGGTACTTCTTAAGGAGAGCGGTGATTGTCTTGTTGCATAAGTGAGTTCCTCTATCACTTATCAAAGCCTCCGGGATGCCAAACCTTGCGAAAATGTTATCGTTAAGAAATGTTGCCACAACCTTAGAATCATCAGTTTTGGTGGCCTTTGTTTCCACCCACTTGGAAACATAGTCAACCGCAAGTAATATATAAGTATGCCCAAAAGAGTTAGGAAAAGGACCCATGAAATCTATTCCCCAAATATCAAAAATTTCGCAGAATATAAGTGAATATTGAGGCATTTCATTTCTCCTAGAAACATTACCCAATCTTTGACACCTATCACACACCTTACAAAACGCAAAAACGTCTCGAAATATGTGTCGCCAAAAGAACCCCGTATCTAAGACTTTCGTAGTTGTTTTATTGGCCCCATAATGTCCCCCACATGCTTCAGAATGACAAAAGGAGAGAACAAATTGTACCTCATTATCCGGGATACAACGGCGTGTTACCTGATCACTACAATGCTTCTAAAGATATGGATCGTCCCAAACGTAGTGCCTTGCCTCAGCCTACACCTTCTCTCTCTATGCTTTGGTGAAATCTGGAGGGTACTCACCTCTAACAAGAAAGTTAATGATGCCAGCAAACCAAGGTTTAAAAGAGTGAAGCTTAAAAAGAACCTCTATCGTGTAATCCGCAAGGGCGGCAAGAGCATCACGTAGAGGCACAGAAGGCGCAGGGGCACTAGTCTCTAGCCGCATGGGCGGCTGGGCGCGGGGTGGGACTCTGGTTGCGCAGGGGCTATTACACAACAGAGAGTTGTGTAGAATGTGTCGTTTGGAAAACTCCCAAGTATGGCTTTTCCTCTTGCTGGATCTTCCTCCTCCTTCACCAGCCTACTCAAGTGGTCGGCCACAGGGTTCTTTGCTCCCTTCTTGTCTCGTATTTCCAAATTGAGTTCACTTAGAAGGAGCACCCACCGGATTAACCTTGGCTTTGCTTCCTTCTTTGTCATGAGGTACGAGAGGGTTGCATGGTCAATAACACTATTACCTTCACACCAAGGAGATATTGTCTGAACTTATCTAACGCAAACACCACCACTAACATCTCCTTCTCGGTGGTGGAGTAGTTCCTTTGAGCTCCATTCAGCGTCATGAATGCATAATGGATGACATGTGATGCTCTTCCGTCCTTTTGTCCTAGGACGGCTCCTATAGCATAGTCGTTGGTGTCGCACATGATCTCAAAGGGCTTCTCCTAATTTGGAGATCGGATGATGGGTGCAGTAGTGAGACAAGCTTTCAAGGTGTCAAATGCCTTCTTGCAATCTTCATCAACAATGAAAGTCGCATCCTTCTTGAGTACCTCACACAACGGCGTTGAAATCTTGGAAAAATCTTTGATGAATCGCCGATAGAAACCTGCATGACCTAGGAAAGAACGAATTTCACGCACATTAGTAGGGTAAGAAAAACTTTGAATTACATCAATTTTAGCCTTATCTACTTCTATTCCTTTTGATGATATTACATGTCCTAGCTCAATTCCTTTTTCAACCATGAAATGACATTTTTCGGAATTAAGAACTAAATTGGTTTCTACGCATTTTTGAAGAACAAGTTTTAAATGTCCTAAGCATGCATCGAAACTATCCCCATAGACGGTGAAATCATTCATAAAAACTTCAATAAAATTCTCAATATACTACAAAAATACTTATCATGCACCGTTGGAAGGTGCCGGGAGCATTGCAAAGTCCAAATGGCATTTTGCGGTATGCAAAAGTGCGAAAAGGATATGTGAAGGTCGTCTTTTCTTGATCGTCCGGAGCGATGGCTATTTGGAAGTATCCCAAATATTCATCCAAGAAACAGTCATAGGGGTGATCTGCAAGGTGTTCAAGCATTTGGTCAATAAAAGGCAATGGAAATTGGTCTTTACGAGTTACAATGTTTAGTTTGTGATAGTCGATGCAAACTCTCCATCCGGTTTCTGTCTTGCTTGGAACCATCTCACAATATTGGTTTTCCACCATGGTGATACCCCCTTTCCTCTGAACCACTTGGGTTGGACTAACCCACTTGCTATCCGAAATCGGGAATATCATGTCCGCTTGGAGGAGTTTCAATACCTCCTTTTTGACCACATCCATCATGGGCGGACTGAATCTTCGTTGGGGTTGCCTTGATGTTTTTGCCTCTTCCTCAAGGAGGATCATATGCATACATGTGGAGGGACTAATCCCCTTGACGTCCGCAATGGTCTAACCAAGAGCCGTCTTGTGCTCTTTCAAAACCTTCACCAACTTCTCTTCTTGAATGGGGGACAACTTGCTAGAGATGATTACCGGAAGGTGTTGTTTTCCCCTTGAAAAGCATATTTGAGATGTGGTGGAAGGTCTTTCAATTCTATCTCCGGTGCTTGCACTATAGACAGAACAAGCTTTTCTCTTGAGGTTAGCAATGTGGGCCCGATGGCCAAAGTCGAGAAAGGGAGCCTTTTGTGCCCATCCAATTGAGCTAGAACTTCTTGCATGTTGGATGTTAGTGCATAATCCGAAGTACGAACATCAATATCATGTTTAATTATGTTTTTCAATTCATCTATGTCAGATATGTAAAAAACATTTTGAATAATAGGATCAATCACATCAATAGCACTAAGAGAATGATCATCAATGGGGTGTTTCATTGCATCATAAATATTAAACTCAACCACTTCCCCATCGATTTCCATAGTCAATTTACCACTAACATAATCAATTTTAGTCCTAGCGATTTTCAAAAAAGGTCTTCCTACAAAGATAAGTGTAGCATGTGAATCATTTTCCATGTCCAATACAAAGAAATCAGCAGGAAAAATCAGATTATCAATCATTACTAATACATCCTCAATAATCCCTTTCGGGTAAACATTCGATCTATCAACAAGTTGGACTACAATCCGAGTTTCAAGAAGTGGCCCAAGGCCAAGAGATTGGTAGATGGAGTAAAGAAGCACATTAATGGATGCACCTAAATCAAGCATTGCTTTATCAAAACGGGTTTCCCCAATAACACAAGGAATGCTTACCATGCCCGGATTACTAAACTTTTTAGGCATTCGGCGTTGGAAGACAGCTGATATATGCTCACTAACTTGCACCTTCTGCTTTCCCTTAAGCTTCTGGTTCCTCTTGATGGTGCAAAGTTCCTTAAAAAATCAAGCATATTTAGGAATACTCTTCACATGTTTTAAAAGGGGGATATTTAACTCACATTTGGAAAAGGTCTCAAAGAGATCCTTATCCTCAATCACCCTTCGCTCCTTTAGTGCTTCAGGAAAGGGAGCCGGAGGTTTATCAGCATATAGAGATGGAAAGCTAGAATGGATGTAAGATTCCTCTTCAACAAAATCCCTTGTTGTGTTTTCCGCAAGGGAGGATGCTTGCAGGCGCAGGGGCGGCTCAAGGGTTGTCACCGCAGGAGCGGTGACATCCAGCCGTGGGGGCGGCGTTTGCACAGAGGGCGATGAACTTGCAGCTGCAGGGGCGGTTGTGGGGGCGTTAGAATTGTCAGAGGGTATTTCCTTTGCTTTTGTGACTTGATTTGCCTGCCACTCCTCAATGTTAGAGCACTAACATTCCCCTTAGCGTTTACGACCGTCTAGGAGGGCAAGTTTCCGGAGGATCGAGCTTCGATCCTTGTGATGGCCTCCACCATTTGTCCAACCTATTTTTCGAGGTTCTTGATGCTAGACTCTATAGTTTGGACATGTGTAGAAAAGTGTTTAGTTAAAACCTGCAACATATCTTCAGTGGATTGAGACTTACCTTGGCGGGGCTGTTGTTGCTGCTGGTTTTGTTGGTACCTCCACCAGTAGTTTTGTTGATCACACCAATTGGGCGTATAGTTTTGTACATACGGATCATTCCTTGGAGTTGCTGCTGTTCTTGACCGTATCCTACAACATTCACCTCTGCAGCATCGTCTTGGACTTATGGACACAAGTCCGTGGGGTGGAAAGGATCAGCACAAACACCATAAGCCTTGAATTGTTGTGGGGTTCCCATCAAAGTCAACCTCTTAACCATCTCCTTCAGTTCAGTTATTTCTTGTACAATCTTTGGACGGCTGGGATTAATGGCATGGACTCCTTTTGTGGCAGAGGATCTGCCAAAGTTTCGTGTACCTTCCGCCATTTCCTGCATTTTTTCCATAGCAATTTCAAGTGTTGAGTTAAGAATGTTACCTCCACAAGCGGAATCCACTATCTTTCATTCATTGTTCAACAAACCGTTGTACAAATAGAGCACCAAGTCCTGCGTGGAGTATCCGTGGAAGGGGCAGCTTCATCTCAATTTGGCAAAGCGCTCGAAATACTCATAAAGAGTCTCGTCCGCTTATTGCTCTATGTTGCATATTGCTTTCTTCAAGTTCTTTGCCTTCTTAGCGGGGAAGTACTACTCCAAGAAGGCCTTGTGGAGGTTTCCCATGTGTCGATGCTACCGGACGGAAGATGGTAGTACCAATCATCCGCCCCATCCTTGAGAGTGAAGCCAAACACTCTCATTTTGATTTGTTCTTCGGTGACGTTGGTCGGCTTCATGCTCATACACACGGTATGGAACTTCCCAAGATGTTTGATGGGGTCTTCACCACTTAACTCATGGAAGGATGGGAGCAAGTGGATCAACCCAGGTTTGAGCTCAAAGTTGACTCCTTCCCCAATTTCTGGTATGGTGACCGCAAGAGGGTGTTGAGTCAAATCCAGTTGCGTGAGTTTGCGGAGAGTTCGGTTGGCCATCTCTTCACGGGTTCGTTGTTGCCTACGTTGTCGATTGTGCGTTCTTTCAATTTCTGGATCAAAAGGAGAAAAATCGGATTTAGTAGCACGGGTTTAAACCATGAAAATGGTCCAAACCAATAATCAATAATCTAAGTAAATCAAAACATAAACAAAGACTACCCGGCAACGGCGCCAAATTTGACAAGGCTAAAAACCTAAGGCCGTTGTCTTTTAGCTTAAGTCAAAGTAGTTATCCAACATTACACTAACCAGTTTGTATAGTGTAAGTAATGGTCGACCCCAAGAGAGTCTTGTCAAGTATTGATTAGATTCAATTATCGATATGTAACCAAATGGGGGGGGGGGGGG
>BSUD01000002.1:110416841-110447254 GCA_033239045.1 Fagopyrum esculentum
GGGGGGGGTTGGATTGAAGCAAGACAAAAAAAAAATTAATAATAAGCAAAGATGGTGATAATAGAATGATAAGCTACACTAGGTTGAACCTTAGCATACACACTACTTGGTTGGTTCTTTTTACAAGTTATTCATCAATGTTCTCGTCTTGATCTTAGTTATGTGTTGAGCCAACCGGCATCAACACAACTTAACGAGCTTAATGATCCGTAAACCAACAAGATCAAAACACAAGTTAGCATTTCAACAAAGACAAAGAGATATAAGGAAACGAATAAACACCGTTAAACTTTTCTTTATAGTTATATTCCTTTTCCTTTAAGCAATCACAAACAGCTTTTACCTAAAGGGTTACTACTAGATTAAGGACCCAAACCTGGAATCAATTAATCCTACTTCTTTGCATGCAATTAGACATTAAGGTGATCAATCTAAGTGGTAAGAAACATGCAAACATAAGTTAAAGCACAAGGAATATAACACATATTTGACTGAATAAACTTATATTAATAAAGACTTACAACCAAGCAGAAATGCAGCTTCAAAACAACCCAATATAGCAAGGAAACTTAGAAACTCATTACAACTTGGAAATAAGGAGAATAGAGCTTTAGTGGGAAAATGATGGATGATTCTAGCAATCAGCCATAACTCTATTTATACTACAATTGACAATAAATGGGAGTAAACTGGCCATCCTAAACAACTACATTTAATGCCATAAAGGTGGTGCAAACAGCCGGAGTAAAGTCTTCTAACGCTAAACCGTGGGGGCAGGCTTCACGGCCGCAGGGGCAGTTTAGGCCAAAACACTTGACCTTCTTCTTAGCCGCTGGGCAGCCTGGCAATCCCGCAGGGGCGGGTCTTTAATGCTCTCTAAATGTCTGATCTTCATCTTCGTGTCGTTTCTGATGTCGAGCCAAAGGGGCGGCCCAATGTAACCACAGGGGCGGTGACACTGGCTCTTCGGCTTCACAGCTCCGCAGGATGGTCCATAAGCAGAGGCGCAGGGGTGCCGGCTTCGCTTCTTCAGGGTGAGTCACCGCAGGGGCGGCCAGAGGCGGCCGTAGGGGCACTGACAGGCTTGTTCCGGGCGTTGGCAAAGGTGCAGACTGCGTTCCGGAGTGCAGTGCCACCCGCAGGGGCAGTGACACTGCTCCGCGGGGGCGGTGTGGCACCAAAAACTTGTCTTCGTGAATGATCTTCATCTCCCAAGTGTTGCTAACATCTTCTTTTGCTTCATTTTGACTTCTTCTGGATTAAGATGTTAGTAACACAAATCGACTCTAAAACACTAAAAAGACGCTAAAAACTATCCTAATTGATAGTGATTTCATCACCTATCAACGGTATACGACACATCTGCTCATAAAATGCCTCATAAAGGGGGATTACAATCGACGCATGTCAACTATCATAATACGAAAACTCAAATCGAGGGGGTGTTTGGGTCACACTTGTTTCCCAATCTAGAACAATGTTCTTTGTACGGCATCCAAGGTCACAAAAGTCCTCTCTAATCGGCCAACTGTCCGAGGAGGAAAACGGTCATGAAATGCAACAGGTACCCCAAAGCGGCATGATCCTGTTGCCAAACTCCTGAGGTGAAACGCCCACTTCGATCCGAGACGATGATACTGGTATCTTATGTAATTTCACTATCAAATTAGTGAATTCCTTCACTAGACATCTCATACCCCACGTTTCCCAATAACGTATAAAAACGCATTGTCTTTGTCGGTCGGTCCAATATCACCCAATCACGTCACAATTGTTACTTGGTCTTAAACCAGTAATAACCTTTATGGAGGTATCATCTCACTCCATTGTGCAACTAGTAGTGGTTGAAGTCCTCCTCCCGTCTTATGGTGTTCAAGCTTGACCTGATGACAAGTTGTATACTCTCTATGCACTTAGCCACACCAGCTGAAGCTTGTCTAACCAACACAAACATATGATGTCCCGGTACATCTTACTTTCTGTCAAACGGTACACCCACACACTCGCTTCTCAAACCCTTGTAAACACGTAAGGTAGCCTCCCCTCGGGACATCCAATCCCGGATTCTCATCACAACCAGACATCTTTCTTGTTTCTATCGGATCTCTCTGGACGTATCAGGTAGCCTCCCCAAAATCGGACAAGGGTTTGTCCTTATCTGGAAACCGAATGTCCATCTCCATCCTTACTAAATAACTCTACAACTAAAGCTGGACCGTCAGTCAACCTATTGCCTCTTCTTGAGGCGTCCACATACTAAGGGTGTCGGTGACCATATTGACCCTCCCCAAGTGATACAGAATAACCTGACCAAAGTCCTTAATCAACTCTAGCCATCATCTCTGGCGGGTATTTGACTCTTTCTAAGTGAATGTATACATATATCATACTCCTATCATTCCTACAAGACTGGCATGTCGCTCCATAACAATACCAACATCACCTTAAGCGCATGCCTTAAAGCGGCTGACTCTCGACCCTTCATCGGTCATTCATCTCATATGCTCACCATTGACTAACACATACGCGAAACCTCTCTTGTTACTTCAACCGCATCCCAAGCCCCGCTTGGATGCATCCCTATTCATTACCAAGTCCACAAGGCTCTTGTCTGTGCAAAAGAAATTGGAGTAGAAGTACTGAAGATACCACCTTGGTATTCGTTGGATCAACTCGATCTCTCCCGTTGTCACTACGTGTCTTAGGAAGTCCTTTCAGACGTCCTTACTCCCATTTAGATAACTTTGTTCACAATTTGTATCCCGCATAACCCGTATTATTGTCGTCCCGTGTCAAGCTTGTTCCTCTCAACTCTGAGAGTACAACAAGACGTCGTCAAAAATAGAACATAAGAATCATTCGTAAAACTCACACATCAATAGCTGACATTCCTAACATTAGGTTATGGCCCACATTGGAACCGCTTGAAAAACCATAAGTTGTACCCCACCACTGCAACTTGATTCAGAAAACCGATGAATACATATTTATATAATTTGTAAACTCCTCTACCATACTCGTGCCCACATTGCTTCACTACACTGGTAGTGACCATACCGGGTCCAAAATGCCGTCTTATGTAGGTCCTTTCTTTCCCCACCCTTAGATGGTGACATCCCGACTTCCAGTCGGTCATAAAGAACATTGTAACCACATGCAACTAGTCTAGCGAGTCGTCCACTATGGGGTGAAGATATCTCTACTAGTTGGTCACTTTACACATCTCTCGATAATTAAGGTACAACTTTTCCGACCCGTACTTATTCTCAAAACCGTACCAGTATACCCCATGGAGGACGCTAGGCGAATTCTCCAACCAAAACCACTGCAATATCCAACTCATTACTCCTCAAGTACTAACCTCATAAGCTCAAAGCTTCAAACATTACTATATTCCAGGTTCTCTACTTCATGTCGTCACTATCATAGCTCCTCCGTGAGAGTCAGAAAAACCTTGACTCAGCTTTTGCTCGCAACAACTTAGCATCTGTTTCCTTAGAATGAAAGTATCACACATCTTCTTTATATATATATTCCTCATTTGCGTCACGCAATAATGGAAGCCTCGCCTTCCTCTTGACCCGTTAGTTCCCTTTTACCATGATCAAACCTTAAAAAGTTATAATCCGTGTTGATCCTCCATATCCCAATCCCATGACCTAAGAAGGTCGTAAAAGGTCGTCACAATCTCCTCCTAAGAGGTCTTGTGATAGTTACTTGCCTTAAACTCATGCAATGTTACTTGATTGTGACATATGCGCTTCCGTTGACATACCTCCTTACTACTGACATCGAACCACCGGATATAATCCAAGTTCTTGTTACCGTTCCTTTATGATCCCACGGTCTAGGTTACTAATCCCATCTACACTCATCAATAGACAACCCGCACCTGTGCGTTCTCAGTTGTCACCGATCAACTTGTATTTGACATTCTCCGAAGTCAATGGCTTACCATTCTACTACACTTTCCATGTTGCCCTTCTCGTGAAGGTTACCTTCTTGGGTGCTCTGCCTTAAACTCCGTTTGGTTCATACTACACTCCACATTTCTTTCTTCTTCCATCAGATGACTATAGCCTTCTCGGGCCTTGCTGTATTATCCGACCTACTTTCATAGGTTTAACCACTCAACCAAGATATTCCATAACTGCACCTTCTCAAAAATACTAGCCCTGGATAGCATCCGTTCGCCTTTCTTTTGGTTGGAATCTTAAGTCTTTCGATGAATAAAATCTCTTTGTTGAGTCTCGCATCTTCTATAGATCATCATCAACCCACACTTCCTTCTTCTTGGCGTTGCTTAGCCTTGTCACTATGACGGAAACCGGTTGATTCTACTAATGAAATTCCGCTATGTGAGCTTTCACCATATGATTCTACTCATATCTCTCATATGTCTGAAGAAGTCCCCCGCTTAAAATCGTGTAAAATTGACACTTCGCCTTCGGGTACTCCCGTAAGCTTAACTTACGGGTCCCTTAAGTCTTTCGTAATTTGTTCGACCATACTTCTCATCTTGACTCCCCTGCTTAGGAGTGCCTAGGGGAAACTTGCCTTAATTGGAATGCCACTTCCTTATCCTTGAGTGAAACTGTACTCTTCGCCACTTGATTTGCATCTTCTAGTTTGTCGGCACGGCACTTGGAATGCTCCCTAAGTTGTTACCTCCAATTGCTTCATTGTTGTTCAATCATTGCTTCTTCGGAACCACTCCACATCTTCATATTTCTTCCTTGCTTGTACTGCTTCAATCTCGATATTGCTTTAGTTGACTCTAGGTTCCCTTCTATTCGTTTGTCCTTCGGTTACTTTGTCTCTAGTCTTCTGCGTCGATGTCCTCTTAAAGGAGTCCGAGAAATCACCAGGGTTCTCGCTAAAACTTGATGCTCAACTCGATAACTTGAGCATACTCATATTCGTATGTACACTATCCTAAGCTAAACGGTATTGTACAAGGGGGGATGATATCTCTCTATCATCTTAACTATAAGGTCCACTATTACTAATATGAGAATAGCATACCATATGTGTATATATATATATATATATATATATATATATATATATATATATATAAATATATACTCAAGTCCTATGTTAATACTACTATAAACACATCAAGTCTTGGAAAAAGTGAAAAGCAACTACAATATACAAAGTCCAAAAGACATAACTATAGTCCACATATATAACTATAATCCAACAACTAAGCTACCGAGATCCACGAAAGTAGTGGTGGTCCTGTACATTCTATCCAAGACCCAATATGCTCGTGATTTGAAAACAAAATTCATTTTGAAAACCCAATATGTTTATTCGGCCTTTAGAAGATTGCGAGTGCCATTGTTGTCAACCTAGGGCTCTGATACCGTATTGTAATGTCCCGAATCCACTGGAATCGGGATGCTACGGGCTGGGACCTCGCTATGGGTCTTGACCCTTAGCTTGACAACAATTTCACCGGATCTTTCCAACAAGGAACAAATAAAAAGAGTAAAACCAAATAGTTTGAATGCAATGCGACATAAACTGAGTACGATACAAGGTAGAAACTCCAGTCGAGTCCTTAGAACGACATACAATCACAACGAGTAAAGTACAACGACAACATAATACAAAAGAAAACCCCCAATCCCTGTCCTATAATGTACGGGAACTCCGGTTGTCCGGTCCTCCGAGTCACTCGGCACGACATCCCTAACCTGCAAGGCATCTACAATCGGTATAAAACCGTTAGCTAACATTCTTACCATTAGAAAGATGGTATAGCACATACACATATAATAACGAAAAACACATAACATGATATCACGCAATCCGGTTATTATCTTTTTATTTCCGTCATTCCATTACGTATTCGACTTAGGTTTGTGACATAAGAATCCCCGAAACTCGCCTTTGTCCTTACTTACCAGCAAGGAATGGTATTGATGCATCCAATCGTCTACCTGCCTGGGCTAGTCACAGAGAACCTCCTACCTCTCGCAAGAGCTAGGCAGTGATGTCACCGTCTATTATCATACACTTGTGCCAATATAAGGGTATAATATGAAGTCGTCTTAGTCTGGTTTTGTTGTTATAAACATAATTCAACACACACACAACCATCACACATCGATACTAATAGAAAAATCTAGCTAAGTAAGTCTAGGGACTTGCCTCGTCTCAAAGCTAAACCGACAATACCGCTCTCGCTTCCCGTAGAAAGATAATCAACTCCTGATCACAACAAGGCACGTAATCATCATCTCTCTTGCATGCTAGAAGTCCTTAGACTTCTAGTCCCAATGATCTCGAAAGATCATAAACCATCACAACACATGCTAGGATACTCTCGTTCTAATCTCCACAACCTCAACTGACATGAAATCACAACCTCAAGCCTCACAAGCCTCGCAAGATCAACCATACGCTCACAGCCTTATAACTGAATCAAGATCAAACACACATCAAGCCTTCAAACATTTCAAAATCCTCAAACACTCACCTAAGGTTCAAATCCACTACTTGGCATTCCACAAGGTTATGCTAGATCCAACCTAGCATGATATTATCATATACCCTCACTAGGATAAGAGACAAACACAAGATCGAGGAAAGGTACTTAATAGGGAAAGGACGTGGTCGTGGAACAAGGAAGCGCGGTCACGGAAAGGAGTAGAAGGATGCACCGGCGGCTCAAGGTGCGTCAGAGCCGGCCCTGCAGCCCAGGTGGCCGCCCCCGCGGCTATGGCCAGCCGCCCCTGCGGAACTGGTGTAGTGGGCGCTCCCATGGATCTGTCATGTTGCGGGTGCGGTTGAACTCCTAAAGGGCAATTTGCGACTGTATTTCCTCGATGTGCAAGGTGCCTCCTAGATTGCTTGCTCCACCATGGGTGTCCATCACTTGATCATCATCATCAATCACTGCCGAGATCAGATCCACAATATGTAATCACAAGGGAGAGAAGAACTTTGAGAATCCATGGCTTCTACAATATTAGGGCTCAAAGAAGGAAGAAATTGAAGAAGAGGAGAAGAAGGGGAAGAAGACTTACTCTGCAGCCCGGTTCTGCAGTCCCTAGCCTGTGCACGGGATGGAGCTGCTCTCACTTGCTAGAGGAAGATGAAGGAGAATCATTGTGGGAGAGGAAAAGAAGAGAGGAAGAGAGTAACGTGAAAATATGAAAGGGGAGAGAGAGAGAGGGCTGCTCATTTGGGGGAAAACAAAAGGTCAAGGCAACCAAGTTACTTAGAGAACGAGGGGTTGAAAAGCAAAAGAAGGAAACAAGAGGTCGGAAATAAGAAAGGATAAAAATCCCATTCACTCAAATCACCGTGCCTGCGGAACGACTGAGCCGCGCCTGCGGACGGCCACAACAGAGGGTTTCCTAGGCCGCAGGGGCGGTGACTACCACTAAAGACTATCCAACCGCTCTCCTACCGGAACTGGAAATACAAGATGTTACAAGATCAAAAAAATAAGATGATCAAAAAATTTATCATGATATGTGAGTGGTCATTTTGTTAGGATTTGAAGGGGAAATCGTCAAATCATGCTAGGTTAGTATGGTCTATGTTATGTTTATGATTTGATAGAGGATCAATGCATGTTTCGTTGCATATAGGAGGACTCGAATTCATTTGTGATTCATCTCATATTTGGACTTATTTTGAATGTCGGATGCTAGACTAGAGATAGTTTAGATTGTTCCCATATCACACTGTTTATTTCCAAGCATAAATGAGTGATATATGAAATAATTATCTAAGTTCAGACTGATAAGTAATGCAACGATGATTGTGCAATGTTATGATGCTTATATTGCTAGAGTATTGATGGTTAGGGTCGTGGTGATGGTCATCATACTTGTGTTGGGAATGTCCAAATTATGACCGTGTTAGATGGTGCAAGCAAATAACAGACACGATATGATGCTTGCATTGTATAATATAACCATAAGATATTATTAAGCTTGATCAACTAGTGTGTAAATAGCAAACACCATGTGATATATACTAGTTGACACAAGCAAAATACCTTGGCAAAGCTCACCTTATACCATGCTACCTTAGTATTGTAACTTAATACTCAACTCAATGATTAAACACAACATGATTGAGCATGTTTCTAGCTATGATTTGGTGGAATAGCCCTCAAGCCTAGTATTTTCCTCATATTGGTACTTGTTACCCCCAAACCCAAACATTCGATCACTTATTCACCCCTTTTTATTTCATTTTACACATTCAAGCCTTTCTAGTGAACTTGAGACATAGTCAAGATACACATAGTCCTTTGGGATCTCGATCTTAAATGCTATAATCATATACTCATATTGTTACCTCCGTGCACTTGCACTAATATGTGGTTTTGAGTTGTGCCCTCCTACCCACGTCAACTTAGCCAGACATAATGAAAGAAAGTCAAATATTATAAAAGAAAAATTGCATTAAAACTCACAAATCGTTTGGTTCCAACAAAACAAGGCGAACCTTCAAAAGACGTCTACTAACTATGAAATGAATGTGAATTGTAAGCTAGGAGGAGATGCATACCCCTAGGGTTGATATGTGCTTATACAGGGTCAAAAAAACTAATCTACAAGGATATAACACAATCTTAACCAAAGATAGAATCATGATACTTTATCTCGGAGAAACAACAAAGACGAGACTGGGGGACCACCACACGGCAATGCCGCGAGCAAGCAAGCCATCTGGTCCTAGTTTGGATGTCGTATGGGTTTAAGCTTGGGATGGGCCAGTATTGAGTTTGGATCCCGTAGGGCTCCTAGTCAGCATGTGGTCCTTGCTTCTTTCTTTGTTTTGTACAGTTGAATCTTGACTTCAAAACTTCAAAGGGGACTTTTAAGGGAAGTATGTCACTTGATTCTTCAATCTTCAGTCATGTATGATGATTCTCTATTGTTCTTGACTTCAAGGAGGATCGAATACTTGTATTTCACTCAATTCACGCTGGAAATGGCCTCGAACGCCTAAAACACGAAATAAACCAAGCTAGAGACCGAAATATGGAAAAAGGAAAGCTTTCTATACAAACTTAAAGTATAAAATATAATGTGGTATGGAAATGCATGGTTCTAACAACTATGCAAAGGAACAATTGGATGACATCATGGGTCTTGTAAGTATTTGCGAGACCTGAGGTTAACATTTTAACCTCATCATCAACCAATATGAAGTTCAACACTCTTGCAAGCAAGCAACGCTCCTGATATTGAACATTATTACTAAAAGAAATCTCAGACTTTTCAAAGTTTATTCTTTGACCAATAATAGATTCAAAACTCTTGATATTGACAATTATTTCACAACGGTTTTCCTTATTTGCCTTTCTGAAAATTAATTTGTCAGCAACAAATAGGAGATGAGTGATAGTTGGAGCTTGTCTACATATCTTTAATCTAGTTATCCTTTCATTCATCACTAGTTTTGTAACACCTCAAATCCGCGAGACTCGGGATGCTATGGGTTGGGGCCTCACAATGGGTCCCGACCCTTAACTTGACAACAATTTTACCGGGATCTTGCAACAAGACACAAATAAAGGCCAAAACGAAATACATTTTTATGCAATGCAATGAAAACTAAAACCGACAAACACAAAAAAATTCAGCCGAGTTCTCAACTCCAAAGACTCGAACATCAAAAACATAACATTATACAAGATAAAAAATCCAAACACGACTCCAACCAAACCCTTCCTAAAAATGTACGGAACCCTGACTTCCCACCCTTCCGGATCTCTCGGCCACATTCCTAACCTGCAAGGAAATCTACAACAATCGGTATAAAACCGTTAGCTAATATTCGAGGCATTAGAATCAAGGTGAAAGGCACAAACACAAGTCAATCATCATAAACACCCAATACACTCCAAATCACACAAGTCCGGTTTATTATCTTATTATTATTAAGCCATATCCCGTTCTAATTCAACTTAGGTTGTGACACGAGAGTAACCGAAACTCTCCCCGGTCCCTACTTACAAGCATGGAATGGTACTGATGAATCCGACCGTCTACCAGCACGGGATAGTCGTCAAGAACCTCCTAGCTCTCGCGGGAGCTAGAAAAGTTTTCACCGCCTGTTGTCATATACTTGGGCCAAATAATATATAAAGGTCGGTATCCTAGTTCCGGTTTAGTTGTTATAACATGAACGATAAACACACACCACCCAACACACATAGATACTAATACAAGAAATACGAGCTAAGTAAGTCCGGAGACTTACATTATGGCCACACTCAACTCACAACACTCTCACTTCCCTTAGGAAGGAGTCCACAACCTACTCACAAGAAGATAACTATATCAACAACTCGCTCAACTGAAGAAGTCTAAGACTTCTACACAAATGATCTATGCAAGATCATTTGACTCTCATTCTAGGACCGTATCCTAGAATCCCTCATGCTCACATCACACTCAACACAAGCTAGAAGTCCTTAGACTTTTAGGCTCTATGATCTCGCAAGGTCATAACCCAACACGTACTAGGATAAACATGCCTAACCCAAACCAATCTCAACGGTAACAACACCATGCTAGGATAAGCATATCCTAGCCCATAATCTCAACAACCATATAACCACAACCTCAAGCATCAAATACTCACAAGATCAACCAAACACTCAACGTCTTACAACAATCGACAATCCTCAAAGCTCACCTAAGGTCCAAACCACTACTTGATATTCACTCTAAGTTATGCTATATCCAACCTAGCATGATACTAGTAAACATAACTAGATCGAGGAAGAAAATACTCGCACGACGTCCAAAGACGGATGTCGAACTTGGACTCGTTAAGCCTTTATCGGGGCGCTTCCGGACCTAAAACCAAAGCTATACAAATTTAGCTAATACGCTAAATTTGATCGTAATGTATAAGATATATTATTCTAAGGTAAACTCATTTTCAAAAGCAAACGCTAAAAACCCGCAATTAAACCCTTGAATCATAACTCGAAATTAATCCAACGAGTGCGTAATATAATATAATATATATATATATATATATATATATATATATATATATATATATAATAGAATAAACTCGTATTTAAAATCCAAGGTTAAAACTCGAAGGACATTTTCTGGGCAACTTATACAACTTCACAAATATGAGTCATAAATTGTAAATAAGTCCAGCAGGGGTAACTTTGCAAAAATCAAGAATTAGGGCCATAAGCTTGAATATATAAAACTGGGTACACTCCGTAATAAATCATAAATTAGGGACCAAGTTTTAGAAATGCCCAAAAAGGGTTTCTCCCTTAATCAACATCAACAGATGGGGAAGGAGGAAGCAGGCGGCGGTAGGGGCAGAGGAGAGACGCTCCGGCATGGTGGCGGCTGCGGGTTCCTACGATAACTCAAGGTCGCTTCTCCTTGGTGGCGCTACAAGTGGTCGAGACGGCAAGGGTTGCGCAGGGGACCGGCGGTTGCTGCTCACATCTAGCGGCTGCAGAGAAGAAATGGGGAAGGCGAAGGCGGCGGAAGCCCTATGCTGGCGACTCCGGTTGCTCAAGGCGAGGCAGGGGAGAGAAGCGGTGAGGGGTGGTGGTTCTAGGAGGTGAGGGTGCTCGTTCGGCTTCGACAATGGCAGGGGAGGCAAATGCTTCTTCTGTTTCTATTTCTCGACTCCGGCAATCACGATAGAGGTGAGGTTGCAGAGGGATCCTGGTGTCACTAAAGGAGAATAGGGGAGATGGTGAGAAAGGATGGATCCGGTGAGACTGGGAGTAATAGGGGAGAAGGTAAAGTGAGAGGCCAAATGAGATTGAAGAGGTGGTGTCGAGGGGTCAAAGGGAATAGGCTGGAGAGGCACAGTTGTAGGAGAACACGCCATCAGAACCTTAGGTCAGGCGGAAGAGGAGAAAAGAAATAAGATACAAAAGATAATAATATTAATAAAATAAAATAAAATAAATGGAATTAAACTCGATTGAAAATTACCGGTTCGGGATTTCCGGATAGAATAATTTTTCGAACATTTTCCGAAGGACTAAATATGGAAAATATATATGGATCAAACATAAATATAAACTCGTAACATATACTTGAAATACAAAAACTATTCTCGAAATTTATTTCACGATATAATATAATAATTGAACACGGGTAATAAAATATATCGATAAAATCCGAGAAAAATAAATATCAAAACGCGCCAAAAAATTGGGGCGTTACAAGTTTTTGGATCAAACAAGAAAGAACATCAGTGCATAAGATAAATAAACATGGGATTGATAGGTGATGGAATCATTATCATTTAGGTTAGTTTTTAGTGTCTTTTTATTGTATTAGAGTCAGTTTATGCTGCTAACTTTTTAATCAAGAAGAAGAAGTCTAAAAGAAGCTAAAAGAGAAGTTAGAAGCACTTGGGAGTTGAAGAGCACGAAGACAAGCTTCTGTTGCAACACCGCCCCTGCGGAGCAGTGTCACCGCCCCTGCGGGTGACACTGCACTCCGGAACACAGCTTGTGTCTTCGCCAGCGCCCGGAACAAAGACTGTCACTGCCCCTGCGGTGACTTACCTTGAAGAAGCGAAGCCGGAGCCACTGAGTTTCTGCCTGCGGACCAACCTACGGAGCTGTGAAGCCGAAGAGCCAATGTCACCGCCCCTACGGTGACATTGGGCCGCCCCTACGGCTTGACATCAAAAGCGAAAAAAAGATGAAGAGTCAGACGTTTGAAGAACATTAAAGATCCGCCCTTGCAGAATTGCCAGGCTTCCCCTGCGGCCATGAAGAACTCCAAGCGTTTTCGCCTAAACCGCCCCTGCAGCCCTCAAGCCCGCCCCTGCGGTTTAGCGTCAAAGACTTTACTCCGGCTGTTTGCACCACCTTTATGGCATTAAAGGTGGCTCTTTAGGCCGGCCATTTACTCCCATTTAGTGTCAATTCTAGTATAAATAGGTCCATGGCTAATTGCTGGAATCATCCACCATTTCCCACATTATTCTCTCTTTTCGCTTGCTTCCTTTGTGTAATGAGATTCTAATTTCTTTGCTACATTGGGCTGTTTTGAAGCTGTATTGCTGCTTTGGTTGTAAGTCCTTTTTAATATAAGTATTATTCAGTATATTTTTTGTATTCTTTGTGCTTTACTTATCAAATTGCATGTTTCTTACCACTTAGTTTGATCACCTTAGTGTTTAATTGCATGTAAAAATTAGGATTAATAGATTCCGGGTTCGGGTCTTTAATCTAGTAGAAAACCTTTAGATAAAAGCTGGTTGTGATTATTTAAAGGAAAAGGTATACAAATATAAAGAAAAGTCTAATGGTTTTATTATTCTCTTTATATCTCTTTGTCTTTGTTTGAAAGCTAACTTGTATCTTGTTCTTGTAGGTTTACGGAACATTAACTTGTTAAGTTGTGTTGATGCCGGTTGGCTCAACACGTATATATGATCAAGACGAGAACATTGCTAAAATACTTATAAAAGGAACCCAACAAAGTAGCATTGCAATTTAAGATTCAACCTAGTGTAGTCTATTTCTCATCAATCTATTCACATCTTTACTTGTTTATGCTTTTGTCTTGTTATATTCCAATCCACCCCCCCCCCCTTTTTACTTGGTTACATTATCAATAATTGAATCTAATCAAAACTTCAGCTTAACTCTCTTGGGTTCGACCCTTACTTACGCTATACATGAACTTGTTAGTGTAACGTTAGGACTTCAACTTTGACCTAAGCTAAAATACAACGACCTAGGTTTTAGTGTTCCTCAAATTTGGCACCGTTGCCGGGGAGTTTAGTTGTGTTTTTGTTTTCTTTGATTATTGATTATTGGTTTGGACCGTTTTTATGGTTTAAACCCGTGCTACGAACTCCGGATTTGTTCCTTTTGATCCAGAAATTGAGAGAACGCACATCCGGTAACGTAGACAACAAAGATTCCGTGAAGAAATGGCCAACCGAACACTCCGCCAACTCACGCAGCCGGACTTGACTCAACACCCTCTTGCGGTTACTATACCGGCAATAGGGGAAGGTGTCAATTTCGAGCTCAAGCCAGGACTGATCCACTTGCTCCCATCATTCCATGGGTTAAGTGGTGAAGACCCCATCAAGCAACTTGGAAAGTTTCATACAGTGTGTATGAGTATGAAACCGGCCTACATTACCGAAGAGCAAATCAAGATGAGGGCATTCAGTTTCACACTCAAGGATGGGGCGGATGATTGGTACTACCATCTTCCGTCCGGAAGCATCGACACGTGGGAGAATTTCCATAAGGAATTTTTGGAGAAGTACTTTCCAGCCAAGAAGGCCAATAGCTTGAAGAAAGCTATAAGTAACATCGAACAAGAGGCGGACGAAACTCTCTATGAGTATTTTGAACGTTTTGCACGCCTCCGGTCCAACTGTCCTTTCCATGGGTATTCTACCCAAGATCTAGTCATGTACTTGTACAATGGCTTGCTTGACAATGAGAGGAGGATCGTCGATGCTGCTTGTGGAGGTAATATTCTGAACACTACTCCTGACCTTGCTTTAGAGAAAATGCAGGAACTAGCTGAAGGAACTCGGAATTTCGGAAGGACTTCTTCCAAAAGAGGAGTTCATGCTATCAATCTTGGGAAGAATGAGATCTCCACTGAACTTGTTGAGTTGAAGGAGAAGGTGAAAAGATTGACCCTGATGGGAACTCCACAACAACTTAAGGCATGCGGAGTTTGTGCTGACCCATACCACCCAACGGACATGTGCCCCCAAGTCCAGGATGACGATGCTCAAGTGAACGCATTGGGCTATGGGCAACAACAGCAACAAAGGCCTAGGAACGATCCATATGCAAAAAATTACATGCCAAATTGGCGTGATCAACAGAATTTTCAATGGAGGGATCAACAAAACCAACAGCAACAGCCCCGCCAAGGTAAGTCTCAATCCACTGAGGATATGCTGCAGGTTTTAACTAAGAACTTTGCTACTCATGTCCAAACAACAGAATCCAGCATCAAGAACCTTGAAAAATAGGTTGGGCAAATGGCGGAAGCCATTACAAGGATCGAAGCTAGATCCTCCGGAAATTTGCCTTCCCAGACGGTGGTCAGCCCAAGGAGAATGTTAGTGCCTTAACATTAAGGAGTGGGAAGAAAATCCAGCAGAAACCAGCAATAGAAGTGAAGAACAAACCCTCTAACAAGTCTGTCGCCCCCACAGCCGCCCCTGTGGCTACAACTGCGCCAGCCTTTAAGCAGACGCCACCCCTGCGGTTGGATGTCACCGCCACTGTGATGACAGTCCCTGAGCCGCCCCTACGCCTACAGTCTTCCGCCCCTACGGAAAAGACAACAAAGGGTTCTGTTATGAAGGATTCATACATCCGGCCTGACTTTCCACCTTTGTATGCTGAGAAACCACCGGCTCTTTTCCCCGGGGCACTAAAGGAGAGAAGGGTAATTGAGGACAAAGATCTCTTTGAGACCTTCTCCAAATGCGAGGTAAACATCCCTCTCCTTAAATTAGTGAAAAGTATTCCTAAGTATGCTCGGTTCTTGAAGGAACTCTGCACCATCAAGAGGAATCAAAAGCTGAAGGGGAAACAAAAGGTGCAAGTGAGCGAGCATGTGTTTGCCGTTTTTCAATGTCGAATGCCCAAGAAGTGTAGCGATCCGGGCATGGTAAGCATACCTTGTGTTATAGGGGAAACCCACTTTGACAAAGCTATGCTTGATCTTGGTGCTTCTATTAATGTCCTTCCCTATTCCATTTATAAATCACTTGGCCTTGGGCCACTAATTGAAACTCGGATTGTGGACAACTTGATGATAGATATAATGTTTACCCGAAAGGGATTATTGAAGTTGTGTTAGTAATGGTAGATAATCTGATTTTCCTGCTGATTTCTTTGTAATGGACATGGAAAATGACTCACATACTGCACTAATATTGTTGGGAAGACTATTCATAAAAACTGCTAGGACTAAAATCGACTATGTTAGTGGCAAATTAACCATGGAATTTGATGGGGAGGTAGTTGAATTTGACATTTATGGTGCAATGACATACCATATTGATGATCATTCCCTATGTGCCATTGATATTATTGAACCTTTTGTGCAAGATGTTTTCGATACTTCTGGCATGGATGAATTAAAAACCATAATTGAGCATGACATTGACAGTCATACTTCGGACTATGCATTGACATCTAGCATGAAGGAAGTCCTAGCCCAATTAGATGGGCACAAAAGGCTACCTATCTCCAATTTGGCATTGGGCCCACCTTACTAACCCCAAGCGAGAAGCTTGTTTCTTCTATAGTACATGCACCGGAGATAGAGTTGAAGGACCTTCCACCTCATCTCAAGTATGCATTTCTTGGAGACAACAACACCTTGCCGGTAATCATCTCTAAAAAGTTGACAACCGGTCAAGAGGAAAAGTTGGTGAAAGTATTAAAAGAGCACAAAACGGCCCTTGGGTGGACCATTGCAGACATCAAGGGGATAATCCCATCCACTTGCATGCATAGAATCCTCCTTGAGGAAGAGGCAAAACCGTCTAGGCAACCTCAACGAAGGTTGAATCCGCCAATGATGGAAGTGGTCAAGAAGGAGGTATTGAAGCTCCTCCAAGTGGACATGATATTCCCCATCTCGGATAGTAAGTGGGTTATTCCAACCCAAGTGGTTCCAAAGAAGGGGGTATCACCATGGTGGAGAATCAATATGGAGAGATGGTCCCGAGCCAAACACAAACCGGTTGGAGAGTTTGCATTGACTACCACAAACTTAACAAGGTAACACATAAAGACCACTTTCCATTACCTTTTATTGATCAAATGTTGGTACATCTTGCAAGTCACCCCTACTATTGCTTTTTGGACGGATACTCGGGCTAATTCCAAATAGCCATTGCTCCGGAAGACCAAGAAAAAAACGACTTTCACTTGTCCATTTGGCACTTTTGCGTACCGTAGAATGCCATTTGGACTTTGCAATGCTCCCGACACCTTCCAACGGTGCATGATAAGTATTTTTTCTGAATACATAGATAACTTTATTGAGGTTTTTATGGATAATTTTACCGTCCGTGAAAATAGTTTTGATGCATGGTTAGGACATTTAAAACTTGTTCTTGAAAAATGTGTAGAAACTAATTTAATTCTTAATTCAGAAAAATGCCATTTCATGGTCGAACAAGGCATATTGTTAGGACATGTGATATCCTCAAAAGGGATATAGGTAGATAAGGCAAAAGTTGATGTTATTCAAAGTTTACCTTACCCTACTAATGTGCGTGAAATACGTTCTTTCCTAGGTCATGCAGGTTTTTATCGGCGGTTCATCAAAGACTTCTCAAATATCTCAGTGCCATTGTGTGAATTACTTAAGAAAGACGCCACTTTCATAGTGGATGAAAGTTGCAAGAAAGCTTTCGACACTTTGAAAGCGTGCCTCACTAGTGCACCAATCATCCGGTCTCAAGATTGGGAGAAACCTTTCAAGATTATGTGTGATGCCAGCGATTATGCTATAGTTGTTGTCCTAGGACAGAAGGATGGAAGAGCCTCACACGTCATCCATTATGCATCCATGACGCTTAATGGAGCACAAAGGAACTACTCCACTACCGAGAAGGAGATGTTAGCGGTGGTTTTTGCACTTGAGAGGTTCAGACAGTACCTTCTGGGAGTAAAGGTAATCATTTTTACTGACCATGCAGCTCTTAGGTATCTCATGGTGAAGAAGGAAGAAAAGCCAAGATTGATTCAGTGGGTGCTCCTTGTAAACGAGTTTAACCTAGAGATACGGGACAAGAAAGGGGCTGATAACCTTGTGGCCGACCATTTGAGCAGGCTAGTACAGGAAGAAGAAGATCAAACCAAAGGAAGGGCCATAGTTGGAAGCTTTCCAGACGACACCTTCTACACAACCCTCTATTTTGTAACCGCCCCTGCGCCTCACCAGGCCCGCCCTTGTTGCTCAAACCAGGTGCCCCTGCGGATTACTCGACATAGGTTTTATGTAAACTTCAATCATTTAAGCCTTGGTTTGCTGACATTGTTAACTTCATTGTTAGGAGTGAGTACCCTCCAGACTTAACCAAGGCACAGCGAGAGAAGGTGAAGGCTGAAGCTCGACACTACGTTGGGACAATCACTACCTTTGGAAGCATTGTAGTGATCAGGTAATACGTCGTTGCATCCTGGACAATGAGGTACAATATGTCCTAACATTCTGTCATTCTAAAGCATGAGGGGGGCATTTTGGGGCCGACAAAACTGCTAGAAAGGTTTTAGATGCGGAAATTCTTTTGGCCACACATCTTTAGAGACGCTTTTGCGTTTTGCAAAGTGTGTGATAGGTGCCAAAGAGTAGGTAACATCTCTAAAAGAAATGAAATGCCTCAATCTTCTCTTATTTTTTGCGAAATTTTTGATGTTTGGGGGATAGATTTCATGGGTCCTTTTCCTACTTCTTTTGGGCACACATATATATTACTTGCGGTGGACTATGTTTCCAAGTGGGTGGAAGCAAAGGCCACCAAAACTGATGACTCTAAAGTGGTTGCAGCTTTTCTTAAGGACAATTTTTTTGCAAGATTTGGAATCCCGGAGGCTTTGATAAGTGATAGAGGAACCCATTTTTGCAACAAGACAATCACCTCTCTCCTTAAGAAATACCACGTCCACCAACGAGTGTCAACACCCTACCATCCGCAAACAAATGGTCAAGAGGAGGTGTTCAACCAGGAAATCAACCATCCTTGAAAAAGACGGTCTCTACCGGAAGGAAATATTGGAGTTTGAGGCTAAACGACGCTCTATGGGCTTACCGGACAGCATACAAGACTCTTATAGGGATGTCTCCATTCCGGCTTGTGTTCGGAAAAGCTTACTATCTTCCGGTGGAGCTTGAGCACAAGGCATGGTGGACGGTGAAGAAGTGCAACATGAATATAGAGGAGGTAGGAGAGTTCCGGAAGCTCCAATTGCAAGAGCTAGAGGAATTGAGGCTCGATTCATATGACCATGCCACCGCATACAAAGAAAAGACCAAGGTGTGACATGACTGGAACATCCTCCGGAAAGATTTCAAAGTAGGTAACAAAGTTCTTCTTTACCAATCTCGTTTGAAGCTTTTTGCAAGCAAGCTGCGTTCAAGGTGGACAAGTCAGTACGAGATAGCTGAAGTGTACCCACACGGCGTTGTGGATCTCTATGATCCAAAAACGCACAAGATATTCAAGGTCAACGGACAAAGGCTCAAGCCCTACCTTGAAGGAGTGAAGAATGATCCCATTGATGAAATGGTGTTGTAGGAGGCCCAAACAGAGAAGTAGGGTCCTTACGTCGAGCCAACGATGTAAAACAAAGGCGCTGCTTGGGAGGCAACCCGAGAGAATAAGAAGAGGAGCTTCTCTCAAGAAAACCGCCCTTGCGGCTAATTGTCACCCACCCTGTGGTGACAACCTTTGCCCAGCGCCGCCCCCGGCGCTGGGCCTGCGTCTGCAATAACTCTTTCACCGCCCTCGCGGTGACATCCCTACACCCCTACTGCGACCACTCTTTACATGCATCCCCAGCGCCGCCCCCGTCGCTGGGCCTGTGTCCCCCTCTTCCTTGTCACCGTCCCCACGGTGACAAGCCCCCGCCCCTGCGGATTTACCCAGAAAAGAAAAAAAAGAAATCCCAAAAGACCCTACACCTACCCCACCCACCATCTCTCTCTCCTGACCTACCACTCATCTCTCACAATCTTTCTCTCGTCAACCGCCCACGCCCCTGCGCCCTTCTCTCCCGCTCACAACACCCTGCGCCACCCCTTCCCGCTTCTCTGTCACCACTCCGACACCCTTTCCGACGCCCCTATGCTGCCCTCCTCAAGCTCTACCACCACCACCCTCAATCTCTCCAAACCCCAACCCTAAACACCTCCAACCACCAACACTGACCTCCCATCACTCTTCACCACCTCCGGTAACATCTCCGCCAAGCAGAAGCCACCGGAATTCTCAACAGCCCCACCACCAGCGAAGATGTCATGAATCGCCCCCTTCTATTCTCCCGCCCCTGCGCCTGCAAGGATGCACCCCTGTGCATCTCACAGCCGCCCCTACAGAAATATCAACAGAGGGATCGTCTCTTTCTCCAATTTTTGAAATTTCTGATTCCTTTGCTTGATTCCTTGCAAGAAATGGAACCCCAAAGGAAATATAAGATGTCCGAGATTGAGAAGACCCGCTACAAGATTGTGCATGATCGGGTTGTGTATGCAACTCGGTTCTTGCACATCCCGATATTGGAGAAACTGGGCATGTTAGAGAGCATATAATCCTTCGCACCAGTGCTGGGCTTAGGGACTTTCTGAAGAAGAGTGCCCCCACAAATCCCAAGCTCAGTAGACAGTTCATCGCCACCTTCAACATGGAAAAGGAGGATCACGTGTGTGTTGGACTTTCCTTCAAGTTCAACAAGAAGAGGTACACACTTGACTACCTCCAGCTGTAGGAGGATTTTGGGGTGACTCTCAACCCCTCCGAGAATTGGTGGGAGCCCTTTCCTACCCCGGACCTATCTGAGTTTTAGCAGGCCGCCACAGGCTCCGAGTTTCATGTCGGGGGTGAGTATTCCAACAAACTCACTCACCCCTATTTGAGAATCGTCTCGAAGATCATCATGAGTGTCTTTTGTGGGCACAAGGAGGAGAATAAGGTCTCTCTTAAGGACCTTCCATTGCTCTATGCCTGCCTACCGATGAGTGAGAAGCTACCGGATTGGCCCTTACTCTTCCTTACCGCTTTGAAGCGGATTAGGAAGAATGAGCCACGGGATATTGTTGGCGGTGGGGTGATCTCCCTGATTGCCGAGCAGGTGATGGACCTTTCCGACCTCGAGGATGGAATGGCGGTCCCATTTTATACGGAAGGTATGCTTCGGAGGTTCAAGCTCCTCAAGCGGGACGGGGAGAACCTATTTTGGCTTTCCTTTGCAGATGGAAGCCACATCACCTACCTTCCCCGACCGCTTCCCTTTGGAGATGAGTTATCCAAGTTGTACATCCCGGCTGATCCATTTGTGCCGAGGCGGCCTCAGGTGGTCGTTGTAGAGAGACATGTTGCGAGCTCCAGCCGGACTCATTATGAGGACCACATGACCATCCTGGACGATGAGGAGATGCCTACTGCGGAGGTAGATGATGGTCCTGAGCTTAGGAGCTTATAGGCTCAGATGGCTGCCTTGACCACTCAGCACCAGGCTTGGCAAACCGAGTATCAGCGGTCCATGATGGAACAGCAGCAGACTTGGCAGTCCAGCTTTGCCACGTCCATGACCGTCCACTTCGACCGGCGCCAGGACGCTTGACAGGCGTCCCAGCAGCAACAACTCGAGGTTCAGCAGTTGGCTTGGCAAGCCAACTTTGAGACCATCATTGGAGGCCGGCTTACCGCCCAACAAGACCGCCTTGATGAGATCTACCGCCAGTAGGAGCATTTCTTCCGCCACTTTCCATACCCCCTTGAGGAGGGTCCGGATGGTCCAGCCGAACCATCCCACTAGTGGGTATTGTCTTTTTCCCTTCTCCACATATAATCTTCGCTTTCATGTTCCACTTTGAGGGCAAAGTGTGCTTCAAGTATGGGGGAGGGAATATCATCATGCATGCATAGTTTGTTTGAGTTTGTTTGAGTTGTGTTTGTTTTAAGCTTTCATGATTTGTAATTCAGTTTGAAATTCAGTAAAAAAAAAAGAGAAAAAGCCAAAGAAATTGAAAAAGGCATGAAAAATCCTTGGATAAACCAAAAACCCGAAAGGGCGATTTAGGCAAAAAGAAGGTAGTCCGACCAACATTAGGTTGGTGCAAAAATGGACTTGAGGGATGTGAGGAATAAGTGAGATCATCAAGAAAAGAAGAAGAGTGGCAAGGTGAAAACCCGAAAGGGCACCTTGGAAAAATGAGCAACACCAAGTGTAGGTTTCCCTTCTGACGTTTGGCGGCATAAGAAGGGGAGTCATAAGGAGGTTGTCCGGGTAGGTCACTCTTGGAGCAATAAGGATGATAGCTTTCTCACTTTCTTCTCACTTTCTCTTCTTTTTCCTTCTTTCTTTCTTGGTTTTTCTCTTGTCTCCATTATCTATGTCTCTAATGTTTGCCCAAAAGCGTGCGTGCACATAAGTTTTAATTATAAAACTAAAACAAAAGCAAGCGAACCCGCAGTGTACGGATCGGCGTAGTAAAGCAAGAATTCCAGAGTATCAAACTCAGGGATTTGGTGAGTCAAATTCTAGTTTCGATATAATCGAGCAAGTAAAAGTATAAAAGCTTTGCAAATATTGGGAAGACAACAACCTTAAAGATCCAGGTATCCAATTGTGGCAATCGATTCAAGATATACTATATACATAAGGACGCAGTTGAGAATTGCAAAGGTATACTAAAGTAAGGTAATGTACGGTGAAGTTCCAAAACCCTATATGTCTAACCCAAAGACTCTCTCTATAAAGATTGTTGAGGCTGCAGTATAGAAAGGATCTAAAGGTAAGAATTACCCTCAAATTCCCATGCCCAAACCCAAGGAATCAAAGATAAACTAAAACGGTTAAGGTTGTGACACTCGAAACCGAAATAGAGGATGTTGAGTCTCACTAATACCTAAGAAATGCAAGCCAAAGCTAGGTTAAAGCAAATCTTTAACTTTGGATCAAAGCAAAATCAAAGGTCATAAAACAGAGGAAATCACGGCTAGATCTTGAGATTCCACGGCCGTGGAACTCAAGAACAAACCGTGATTTAGGGTGTCGACGAGGTTTCTCACACTCTTAGGGTCCAATCTGTTTACGATCGATCTATCATCATCTAAGCCACAACTATCAACCCTTCACCTTAGAATTACTAAAGGGTTTTATCCAATAACCATCATCATGATATCAAAAATCAATTTAAGAAGAAAGAAAGATGAAAACCCTCGAAAACTCAATAAACGATCACAATCAATCTCGAATCCGAATAACAAAAGAAGTATGTTTATGAATTCAGAAAATGGAATAAGAAATCCTCACAATGATTTAGAGAAACCACAAAGAACGGGATGTCAATCCGTTCTCCAATGAAAACCCTAGAATATCCGAAAGTACACAATCTCCGAAATCGCCTCTCTCCAAATCTCCAATCCTCAAGGTTGAAATGAAACCCTAAGGTTGCCGTCTCCAAAGCTCTAATGAGGGTGTAAGCGAAGGTCCTCGAAACTCCTTTGTCAAGCCTTTTTATAGGGCGAAATAGGGTTACGAGAAAGCCCAATGACGTTGCTGACATGGCAAATGTGACACATCACAAAATCATGGAAATCACGGTCATGAACAAATTTCCACAGCCGTGGTTTAGACCGTGTAACTTATTGTTGTGCTTCAAACTCACTTCCACGATCCAATTGCCAAATCCACGGCCGTAATTTACGGCGTGGTTCCTCAAATCCTTGTCCACAACCGTAATTCAGGGCGTGGATTTCCAAAACTCTTGTTTTTGCCTTTGTTTCGTGATATTCTTCACTCATGCTCCTTCCTTAGCCTCTCCAAAGCATTTCCTTGCCATCGAGCATTATCAAATACTCCTTTCCTTCCTCATTTTGCTCTAATCCAAGCCTTTATTCACCTAAAAACAAAACGAAGCTAGTGTATATCTCTAATTGACAAAGTGGGTGAATAAGCTCACAATTGCTTCAAACTCATATCTAAGAACACAATAAAGAGGGAAAACAACTAAAACAAGTGCCTAAAATATAGTCATATTTCATGCTAACAAAATACCCCATACTTGCCACTTGCTTGTCCCCAAGCAAGGTTTTCAAAAGCTTAGAATATATGGTAGAATGAAATATGAATGCAAAAACAAAACAAAACAATCTTTTTGGTTAATGTGCTTCTAATCAATAGATCATCCTCAAGCCTTGCTTCATTCATTCTTGAAAACGTTCATACACATAAGCCAAAATATGCAAAGCAAAGGAACTTCAGAAATTGCAAATACTTCAAGACAAACATCATAACCTTCAAGCATTGTCAAAATCAAGCATGTGAAACTTCAATTTAGATCACTAAGTCAAATAACACTCTTATGATCTCAAGGACTTTCAAGTAAGGCCAAGAATACGGAAAAAGGTGGGAATTTTGTAAAGGAATATGGTGTATGAATCCGGGAAGAAGGAACAACACAAACTCTTTTCTTTTCACCAATTGAACTAACCACCAACTTAGAGCTTTGCTCTAGACTTTTTGCACATAATTTTTCGACTTTACGTTTGGAGTTATGGACAACGGTGCACAATAACCGAAGCCTAGGATATTGGCGTTTCTCAATTTCGAGATGCCTCAAACCCTTGATGCACATAGCATAATTCGTTAGGAATATCGCTCAATCCGACTTTGGCAAGACACAAACACCCGGCTATGTGAATGGTGCCGAGTTACTCATCGTCATGATTGACTTCCCCAAACCTATAATTTCCTACACTTTGAATTCAAACAATTGCTTTCATGGCCCTCCCACATTAAACATGCCAAAATCAACTCTTCCTAAATCCCGGATAGGTAAAGGAGACAAATATTTTCATTGAGGGGCTAAATGATCAAAGAAAGAAGTAAGAAAATCGAGGTGGCTTAATCATTTCATAAAGAAGTATAAGAACTTATATTGTGATTTCAACCTTCGTTTCTCAATATGATTTAGATAAAAACCTTCACATTATGAAACTTGCAAGAAAGGATAAACAACATACTCAATCTCTTCACAATTCATGATTCAATTCAAGCATACAATTGTCATCAAAAACTCATTCCACAAGTAGTATTCATCATAGAAATCATCTCTAATCTTAGAAGCACAAAATCTTTTCAAAATTTTCAAATTTTTATGGGTTTTTCAAGCCTTTTTCATGCAATGTAATAATGAAACGTGTGACAATGAAAGGAAACATGCAATTGTTCATAGTCATAAGCGAAGCAAAGTGAGTAGAGTTATTACAAACGATAGTCACACCCCACCCCATACTTGAAACATACATTATCCTCAATGTTCAAAAGAAATAAAGAAAACAAAAGAAACAAAGGAAACTCACTAATGGCGGTGGAGCGGCTCTAACCGGCGGTCATCTCAACATCATCACTGGGACGGCGGTGGTGGAAATGGATAGAAGTCCGAGCTGAAGTTCCGCCTAAACTATTGGCGGTAGACATCCCTCAAGATACGAGCATTCTCCTGACGCTCTACGTCATGGGACTCCTATCGGACCTCCAAGTCTCCTACTCTCCTCGAAAGATCATTCGCCCAACCTAGAAGCTGCGAATACCAAGGTGGGGGCTGGCTATACCATGAAGGTGTGTCCTGAGGAGGGGTCGGTGCCACCGGTGGATGGTCGTACTATGGAGGAGGAGCTCCCATCCATGATGGTTGTGCTCCATACCAAGCGGGTGGAGTCTTCATCCAAGTTGGCCTCTCACTCACGCTAGCCCTGCGTGAAGAAGAGGAACCGGAAGGTCTAGAGGGTCGGGGAGATCGCCTAGGTGGGTCCGGGAAGTCAGTCGGCTGGTCCAGGAATGTACCAAAATCATGCTCATCACCTCCTACATCATGATCATCTCCTCCTCCCATCTCCTCATCATAATCCCTAGCTGGGACCTCATCCGGCACATATAGAGGGGCTACAAGTCTATTCGCATGCATGGATGCAAAGGTCGCCTTCCAGTTATGGCAGCCTAGCATGATGGAGTACTCGGGAAGCCATGGGATACCTCTACCACCCATCTCCTCCCATGGCATGGCTGCGGTAGGTGGAGCTTGGTGGCGGGGAAAGATAATACCTCTAGTCATAAGCCCGTTGAGACCCAAAGGTCTCACCGCTATCCTAGTACAAGCAAAGTAGTCTATCCTCAACTGAGTGGCTATGTGAGTCACCATACCCCCATAACCTATGTTCCCGGCCCTTTTGTTCTTCAATTTGCTAATGGTGGAGGCAAGGAGGGTGGCACAATCGGCGGATCTACCGGAAAGCATACAATAGAGGAGGAAGAACTCATCGGTTTTGATCTTTTGTGGGGTCTCGGTCCTAGGGAAGAGACACTTCGAAAGGACCCTATGAGCTATCTTCAAGGCTAAATGGTATATGAGCTTAGCCTTGGTGTCGGCCGGTTGCCAATGGCCCACACTAGCATAAATCATGGCTATACCCTCCCAAAAATCCTTAGCAAACACTCCGCTAGGAAACCTACCTTTGAAGCTCTCATGGAACCCAAAGAAGGCTCCAAACTGAATGATGGAGAACTCATAGTTCTCCTCCATCAATCTAAAAAAGACCGTGCGGTTCACATGGCTATGCTTAAAGGAAGTCACAAACTCCCTTGTTATCTCCTTATAGGCATCCTCTCTAATAGCGGAGAAGACGATCAATCCGGCTCTATCCAAGAGCCATGTCAAGTCGTTCACAACATTGAGTGGCTCAAGCTCCTCTAGGAGAAGGTATCTAGGTCCTATGATTGGCCTCTTTTCGATCTTTTCCAAGGCTCCTATGTAATCCTCATGAATTCTAGGGATTCTAGGAGGTGGTGGTGATGGTGGTTCACTAGGAGGGGGTTGGGAAGAGGAGGAACTATTATCCTTTCTCTTCTTGTTCCTAATAGATTTCCATCTAAACATTTTTCTCAGCAACAGAAAAATCACGGTCTGTTCTTGATTTTCCACGGCCGTCGAAATGTTCTGGACCGTGGTTTTGGTCTATTTCTCTCAAATCTCAGCAAATTCACACCAAAATCAACAATTATTGTCCTAGATTAATTTAAATTCCAATTTCGTCCAGTTCTCCTAATATCTTGCTAAGAAATTGAACAAAATTGACAAAGAAGAGAAAAGGGAGTAAAACCTAGGTTTTGGATTTTTCAAATCCAAATTCCTTCTCCAACGTGGATTGTTCACTCAGTTTGTTGCTTGAATCTTGTAGATGATCGAAAACGCTCCACTTTAGGCTCAAGAATCGATTGAATCGGCCTCCGAATGAAGAATTACGGGATGATGAAGGTGGTCGGCGATTTTGGGCGTGGTTCTCAGCGTGGAAAGGGGTTGTGGTTGTGTTTTTGTGAAGGAAGGTGGTTTATATAGTGGCCGTGAAAATTTTCAAATCACGGTCACTCGAGGCATTCCATGGCCGTGGAAATGTACGGAACCCGTGGTTTTGATGAATTTTGCCAGATTTTGGGGAATTACGGTCACCTGTTACTTCCACGACCGTGGTTTAGGGCGTGAAAGTCTCTATTATGTGCCAAAATCCAAGTTTCATCAATTCCTTCCAACTTTCGCTTCTTTCCTTTGCCCATCCCTTATTCCTACATCCAAAAACATAACATACCGGGAGGTAACGAGGGAAAAACAAAGCAAAAACAACTAAACTAAACTAGACTAAGAAAAGAAAAACAAAAACGTAAGTGCAATACATTGGGTTGCCTCCCAAGAAGCGCTTGTTTTGGGTTCGTAACTAGACCGTTCTTGAGTTTATTCGAGGATAATCGGAGCGATTTCCTCAACTGGAAGCTCCGGTGAATACTTCTTAAGACGTTGGCCATTCACCTTGAAACTTCCGCTCTTTCACCCCATACTTTAACTGCGCCATGGGGAAAAAGACGTTTGATTAGATAAGGTCCAGTCCAATAAGATTTAAGCTTACCTGGAAAGAGAAGAAGTCTCGAATTGAAGTGGAGAACTTGATCTCCTTCTTTGAGGTCCTTTGGAATGATATGCTTATCATGCCAACACTTCGCCCTTTCTTTGTAAATCTTGGCGTTCTCATAGGCGTTCAAGCGGAGTTCTTCAAGCTCATTAAGGTCCAAGAGGCGCTTCTCGCCCGCTTCCTTTATGCCGAAGTTCAACCACTTCACAACCCAGTATGCCTTGTGTTCTAGATCCACCGGGAGATGACAAGACTTCCCATACACAAGGTTGTATGGTGTTATTCCTATGGGAGTCTTGTATGCAGTCCTATATGCCCATAACGCATCATCTAACTTCGAAGACCAATCCTTCCTTGTCTTTGACACCGTCTTCTCAAGGATGCCCTTGATCTCTCAATTCGAAATTTCCACTTGCCCACTTTTTTGTGGGTGATAGGGAGTGGCGATCTTGTGAGTCACCCCATACTTAGCTAGTAGAGCTTTGAATCGTCGGGCAATGAAGTGTCAACCTCCGTCACTAATGATGGTATGTGGTGTCCCAAACCTTGGGAAATAGTTCTATTAAAGAACTTAACAACAACCATGGCATCATTAGTTGGAGAGGCAATAGCTTCAACCCATCTCGAAACATAATCTATAACTAGAAGTATGTATTGGTTTCCACAAGATCATGGGAAAGGTCCCATGAAGTCTACTCCCCAAACGTCGAAGATTTCTACCTCCTGAATGTTGTTGAGAGGCATCTCATTTCTCCTGGAGACGTTTCCTGTTCTTTGACAAACATCGCAACAAGAAACGAAGGTTTGCACATCCTTAAATAAAGTAGGCCAAAAGAAACCGGATTGCAATACCTTCGTGCTAGTTTTATTGGAACTAGCGTGTCCTCCACAAGGTAGTGAATGACAATGACGAATGACGCTTTGCATTTCGTCTTCCGGCACACATCTCTTAATGATGCCGTCGGGACCTCTATTGAAGAGTAGATGTTCATTCCAAAAGTATTGCCGGACATCCTTAAAGAACTTCTTCTTTTGTGCATAGGATAATCTAGGAGGTTCTTTCCAAAAGTATGAATTGGTTTCCACAAGATGATGGGAAAGGTCCCATGAAGTCTACTCTCCAAACGTCGAAGATTTCTACCTCCTGAATGTTGTTCAGAAGCATCTCGTTTCTCCTAGAGATGTTTCCTGTTCTTTGACAAGCATCGCAACAAGAAACGAAGGTTTGCACATCCTTAAATAAAGTAGGCCAAAAGAAACCGGATTGCAATACCTTAGTGCTAGTTTTAATGGAACTAGCGTGTCCTCCACAAGGTAGTGAATGACAATGACGAATGACGCTTTTCATTTCGTCTTCAGGCACACATCTCCTAATGATGCCGTCGGGACCTCTTTTGAAGAGTAGAGGTTTATTCCAAAAGTATTGCCGGACATCCTTAAAGAACTTCTTATTTTGTGCATAGGATAATCTAGGAGGTTCATTCCAAAAGTACGTATTGGTTTCCACAAGATGATGGGAAAGGTCCCATGAAGTCTACTCCCCAAACGTTGAAGATTTCTACCTCCTGAATGTTGTTCAGAGGAATCTCATTTCTCCTAGAAATTTTTCCTGTTCTTTGACAAGCATCGCAACAAGAAACGAAGGTTTGCACATCCTTAAATAAAGTAGGCCAAAAGAAACCGGATTGCAATACCTTAGCGCTAGTTTTATTGGAACTAGCGTGTCCTCCACAAGGTAGTGAATGACAATGACGAATGACGCTTTGCATTTCGTCTTCCGGCACACATCTCCTAATGATGCCGTCGGGACCTCTTTTGAAGAGTAGAGGTTCATTCCAAAAGTATTGCCGGACATCCTTAAAGAACTTCTTCTTTTGTGCATAGGATAATCTAGGAGGTTCATTCCAAAAGTATGTATTGGTTTCCACAAGATGATGGGAAGTGTCCCATGAAGTCTACTCCCCAAATATCGAAGATTTCAACCTCCTGAATGTTGTTGAGAGGCATCTCGTTTCTCCTAGGGATGTTTCCTGTTCTTTGACAAGCATCGCAACAAGAAACGAAGATTTGCACATCCTTAAATAAAGTAGGCCAAAAGAAACCGGATTGCAATACCTTAGCGCTAGTTTTAATGGAACTAGCGTGTCCTCCACAAGGTAGTGAATGACAATGACGAATGACGCTTTTCATTTCGTCTTCCGGCACACATCTCCTAATGATGCCGTCGGGACCTCTTTTGAAGAGTAGAGGTTTATTCCAAAAGTATTGCCGGACATTCTTAAAGAACTTCTTCTTTTATGCATAGGATAATATAGGAGGTTCATTCCAAGAGTACGTATTGGTTTCCACAAGATGATAGGAAAGGTCCCATGAAGTCTACTCTCCAAACGTCGAAGATTTCTACCTCCTGAATGTTGTTCAGAAGCATCTCGTTTCTCCTAGAGATGTTTCCTGTTCTTTGACAAGCATCGCAACAAGAAACGAAGGTTTGCACATCCTTAAATAAAGTAGGCCAAAAGAAACCGGATTGCAATACCTTAGTGCTAGTTTTAATGGAACTAGCGTGTCCTCCACAAGGTAGTGAATGACAATGACGAATGACGCTTTTCATTTCGTCTTCAGGCACACATCTCCTAATGATGCCGTCGGGACCTCTTTTGAAGAGTAGAGGTTTATTCCAAAAGTATTGCCGGACATCCTTAAAGAACTTCTTCTTTTGTGCATAG
>BSUD01000002.1:110447264-110492319 GCA_033239045.1 Fagopyrum esculentum
AACAAGAAACGAAGATTTGCACATCCTTAAATAAAGTAGGCCAAAAGAAACCGGATTGCAATACCTTAGCGCTAGTTTTAATGGAACTAGCGTGTCCTCCACAAGGTAGTGAATGACAATGACGAATGACGCTTTTCATTTCGTCTTCCGGCACACATCTCCTAATGATGCCGTCGGGACCTCTTTTGAAGAGTAGAGGTTTATTCCAAAAGTATTGCCGGACATTCTTAAAGAACTTCTTCTTTTATGCATAGGATAATATAGGAGGTTCATTCCAAGAGTACGTATTGGTTTCCACAAGATGATAGGAAAGGTCCCATGAAGTCTACTCTCCAAACGTCGAAGATTTCTACCTCCTGAATGTTGTTCAGAAGCATCTCGTTTCTCCTAGAGATGTTTCCTGTTCTTTGACAAGCATCGCAACAAGAAACGAAGGTTTGCACATCCTTAAATTAAGTAGGCCAAAAGAAACCGGATTGCAATACCTTAGTGCTAGTTTTAATGGAACTAGCGTGTCCTCCACAAGGTAGTGAATGACAATGAAGAATGACGCTTTTCATTTCGTCTTCAGGCACACATCTCCTAATGATGCCGTCGGGACCTCTTTTGAAGAGTAGAGGTTTATTCCAAAAGTATTGCCGGGCATCCTTAAAGAACTTCTTCTTTTGTGCATAGCATAATCTAGGAGGTTCATTCCAAAAGTACGTATTGGTTTCCACAAGATAATGGGAAAGGTCCCATGTAGTCTACTCCCCAAACGTCGAAGATTTCTACCTCCTGAATGTTGTTGAGAGGCATCTCGTTTCTCCTAGAGATGTTTCCTGTTCTTTGACAAGCATCGCAACAAGAAACGAATGACGCTTTGCATTTCATCTTCCGGCACACATCTCCTAATGATGCCGTCGGGACCTCTTTTGAAGAGTAGAGGTTCATTCCAAACGTATTGCCGGACATCCTTAAAGAACTTCTTCTTTTGTGCATAGGATAATCTAGGAGGTTCATTCCAAAAGTATGTATTGGTTTCCACAAGATGATGGGAAGTGTCCCATGAAGTCTACTCCCCAAATATCGAAGATTTCTACCTCCTGAATGTTGTTAAGAGGCATCTCGTTTCTCCTAGGGATGTTTCCTGTTCTTTGACAAGCATCGCAACAAGAAACGAAGATTTGCACATCCTTAAATAAAGTAGGCCAAAAGAAACCGGATTGCAATACCTTAGCGCTAGTTTTAATGGAACTAGCGTGTCCTCCACAAGGTAGTGAATGACAATGACGAATGACGCTTTTCATTTCGTCTTCCGGCACACATCTCCTAATGATGCCGTCGGGACCTCTTTTGAAGAGTAGAGGTTTATTCCAAAAGTATTGCCGGACATTCTTAAAGAACTTTTTCTTTTATGCATAGGATAATATAGGAGGTTCATTCCAAGAGTACGTATTGGTTTCCACAAGATGATAGGAAAGATCCCATGAAGTCTACTCTCCAAACGTCGAAGATTTCTACCTCCTGAATGTTGTTCAGAAGCATCTCGTTTCTCCTAGAGATGTTTCCTGTTCTTTGACAAGCATCGCAACAAGAAACAAAGGTTTGCACATCCTTAAATAAAGTAGGCCAAAAGAAACCGGATTGCAATACCTTAGTGCTAGTTTTAATGGAACTAGCGTGTCCTCCACAAGGTAGTGAATGACAATGACGAATGACGCTTTTCATTTCGTCTTCAGGCACACATCTCCTAATGATGCCGTCGGGACCTCTTTTGAAGAGTAGAGGTTTATTCCAAAAGTATTGCCGGGCATCCTTAAAGAACTTCTTCTTTTGTGCATAGGATAATCTAGGAGGTTCATTCCAAAAGTACGTATTGGTTTCCACAAGATGATGGGAAAGGTCCCATGAAGTCTACTCCCCAAACGTCGAAGATTTCTACCTCCTGAATGTTGTTGAGAGGCATCTTGTTTCTCCTAGAGATGTTTCCTGTTCTTTGACAAGCATCGCAAAAAGAAACGAATGACGCTTTGCATTTCATCTTCCGGCACACATCTCCTAATGATGCCGTCGGGACCTCTTTTGAAGAGTAGAGGTTCATTCCAAAAGTATTGCCGGACATCCTTAAAGAACTTCTTCTTTTGTGCATAGGATAATCTAGGAGGTTCATTCCAAAAGTATGTATTGGTTTCCACAAGATGATGGGAAGTGTCCCATGAAGTCTACTCCCCAAATATCGAAGATTTCTACCTCCTGAATGTTGTTGAGAGGCATCTCGTTTCTCCTAGGGATGTTTCCTATTCTTTGACAAACATCGGAACAAGAAACGAAGATTTGCACATCCTTAAATAAAGTAGGCCAAAAGAAACCGGATTGCAATACCTTAGCGCTAGTTTTAATGGAACTAGCGTGTCCTCCACAAGGTAGTGAATGACAATGACGAATGACGCTTTTCATTTCGTCTTCCGGCACACATCTCCTAATGATGCCGTCGGGACCTCTTTTGAAGAGTAGAGGTTTATTCCAAAAGTATTGCCGGACATTCTTAAAGAACTTCTTCTTTTATGCATAGGATAATATAGGAGGTTCATTCCAAAAGTACGTATTGGTTTCCACAAGATGATAGGAAAGGTCCCATGAAGTCTACTCCCCAAACGTCAAAGATTTATACCTCCTGAATGTTGTTCAGAGGCATCTCGTTTCTCCTAGAGATGTTTCATGTTCTTTGACAAGCATCGCAACAAGAAACGAAGGTTTGCACATCCTTAAATAAAGTAGGCCAAAAGAAACCGGATTGCAATACCTTAGCGCTAGTTTTATTGGAACTAGCGTGTCCTCCACAAGGTACTGAACGACAATGACGAATGACGCTTTGCATTTCGTCTTCCGGCACACATCTCCTAATGATGCCGTCGGGACCTCTTTTGAAGAGTAGAGGTTCATTCCAAAAGTATTGTCGGACATCCTTAAAGAACTTCTTCTTTTGTGCATAGGATAATCTAGGAGGTTCATTCCAAAAGTATGTATTGGTTTCCACAAGATGATGGGAAATGTCCCATGAAGTCTACTCCCCAAACGTCGAAGATTTCTACCTCCTGAATGTTGTTGAGAGGCATCTCGTTTCTCCTAGAGATGTTTCTTGTTCTTTGACAAGCATCGCAACAAGAAACGAAGATTTGCACATCCTTAAATAAAGTAGGCCAAAAGAAACCGGATTGCAATACCTAAGCGCTAGTTTTAATGGAACTAGCGTGTCCTCCACAAGGTAGTGAATGACAATGACGAATGACACTTTTCATTTCGTCTTCCGGCACACATCTCCTAATGATGCCGTCGGGACCTCTTTTGAAGAGTAGAGGTTTATTCCAAAAGTATTGCCGGACATCATTAAAGAACTTCTTCTTTTGTGCATAGGATAATCTAGGAGGTATTTCTTGACAAACCAAGTAATTTACAAAATCAGCAAACCAAGGTTCGTTACCTTTAGATGTCTTGTCGATGCACTCCTCATTGATGTGTACGTGTTCATCCGGGAAGGAGTCATCAATGGGTAGATCGTCGTCTTCAATGTGTGGTAGATGACTCAAATGATCCGCAACAGAATTTTTCGAGCCTTTCTTGTCGCGGATCTCAAGATCGAATTCTTGTAGGAGAAGAATCCATCTAATCAGCCTTGGTTTCGCATACTTCTTGGCGAGTTGATACCGGATCACTGAATGGTCCGTGTATACAATTACCTTCGCACCTACAAGATAAGAACAAAAACTTTCAAATGCATATACAATGTCTAAAAATTCTTTCTCAGTTGTGGCGTAGCTGAGCTGCGCTTCATCTAGTGTCTTGCTAGCGTAATAGATAGCATGGGTTCGGCCTTCCTTCTATTGCCCCAACACAGCTCCAATGGCTACGTCACTTGCACCACACATAACCTCGAACGGGAGATTCCAGTCCAGAGGTTGGATAATCGGGGCTGAGATGAGAGCTTCCCGGATCTTATAGAAAGCATCTAAACAATCTTGTGAAAAGTCAAAAATTGCATCCTTCATCAATAGATTAGTTACCGGTTTTGAAATCTTAGAAAAGTATTTGATAAATCTCCTATAAAATCCAACATGTCCTAGAAAACTTCTTATCCCTTTCACCGAAGATGGAGGAGGAAGTTTCTCTATAGTTTCTATCTTCGCCTTATCAACTTCGATCCCTTTACTAGAGATCAAGTGTCCTAGTACAATGTCTTCCCTAACCATGAATTGAAACTTCTCCTAATTAAGAACTAGGTTGGTGTCTTCACACCTTTGCAACACAAGAGAAAGGTTAGAAAGACAATTATCGAGTGAGGAACCATAAACAGAAAAATCGTCCATAAAAACCTCCATTATTTCCTCAATGAACTCCGAGAAGATGGCCATCATACACCTTTGAAAGGTGGTTGGGGCGTTGCAAAGCCCAAATGGCATCCTCCTATATGCAAACGTACCCCACAGGCACATGAATGTGGTCTTCTCTTGATCGTCCGGGTGGATCGGAATCTGGAAGAAACCACTATAACCGTCAAGATAATAGAAATAAGAGTGTTGTTCTAACCTCTCAAGCATTTGTTCTATGAATGGTAGTGGGAAGTGATCTTTCGTTGTTGCATTGTTCAGCTTGCGGTAGTCAATGCACATCCTCCATCCCGTCATGGTTCTTGTAGGAATGAGCTCATTGTTCTTGTTAGTGATAACCGCCATTCCTCCTTTCTTTGGAACAACTTGAACGGGGCTCACCCACTTGCTATCGGAGATAGGATAGATGATATCTGCGTCAAGTAACTTAAGAGTTTCCTTCTTGACAACATCCTTCATGATCGGATTTAACCGTTGATAGCATGAATTATAGTCTATATTTTGGGGATTGTTTGGACGTTCTATCTTTCATAATCTGCATGTTTGTATGTGCGTTATGTGATTTTACTACCATTTCACCTACCTTTGCAAGGATCGAGGTCTACACCTAGTTTTGTTGTAATTGCAGGTAATTTGGTACGTTTTGCATCAAAAAGGAGCAAAAGGAGTCATGAGTCATTTGGAGCTGCAACCAGGGAGCATAGCCATGGATTAAAGATTTACTTTGGAGCAGATTCGAGAGATTTCACATTCTGTTGCGACTCACCTCGGTTGACCATTGATTCACCTCGACCGAGGTGATCCAGAGACGCCGACTCGACCGAGGCGAACACCTAGGACGCGGCGAGAATATTTTATTCTTGGATGAGATCTTTTTAAATTTGGAAAGTGATCTTATATTTTTGGGCTTGGCTCCTGGAAGGAAGGAGATATGCAGAATCATATATTTTACCTATATTTATGGGAAAATATCTTTCTATGATTTATTATCTTTGGGGTTTATTTTCCTATAAAAAGGGTCGGATTTCCCATAATTCCGGCATCCGCTTACGGCTGGACATCTCGCATACAGCCCGCTTACACCGAAAATAACGCAGCAGCAGCAGCATACTCCGATTGGAGAGATTCGAAGAACCTTTTTGAAGGTTGAAGGAAGATTGAAGTCTATAGCTTTTATAGCTTGTTGGAGGGTTTTGTAAGATTGTCTTTAATTCCCTCAATTGTTGTCTTGTCTTTTTAAATTGCTATTCAAGGAACGCTTTGTTGTGATATTTGATTCAGTTATTGAAGTCTTTTCATTAAATTCTTCTTTGTTCAAATATTCACCTTCTTCCTATATATTTTAATACTTTCATTATGATGATGAGTGGCTAATTTCCTTGTGTGATTCTAGGGTGATTGGCTGAAGGTTGTGGGGAAAACAATGATAGAATAATCTTAGATTCCAGTAGGATCCTGAAAGTTCGAGTCTTTAACCTTAACCCTAAGCATCTCGCTCAGTCAATGAACATCTCGGCCGGGGTGGAATTCTTCTGACCGAGGTGACTTATCCGACCTAAAATAGAAAGTTAAGTGTTAGAGTTTGCTAAATCCTATTCTTATTACACCTTCCTGGTTCAATGCAAGCTTAGGATGAGACTTACCCGGTAATTCCTTAGTTTGTTTACCAACGATCATAAGTGTAGGTAATAAAGGTTTATCCTTTATTGGGGTTTGAGTGTGCTTCCATCCCATCTTTGTGAGTTAGCCTGAGACTTACCCGGTAAAGGTTGATTCTATTCCCTTAGATGGTATGTTAGTTTGAGGTTATAATTCTTTATCTTGATTCCTTGAGACTTACCCGGTAATAGGAGTTACGGTTTAGGATTAGTGTGTAGTGAGACTTACCCGGTGATCTACTCCACTTTAGAAACACCTTCCCCACGCAAAAATCTCAGCTTTGTCCCCTTATCTATAGATCTTGAGTTGGAACCACAACTAGATGCTTTAATCCCTAGAATTGCATGTTTGCTTTATTGACTTCTTATTCATCTTTGATTGTGTTAATCGCTCTTGTGGTTAGTATTGACATAAGCACACCGTATTGACTTTGTTTCACCGAGTCCCTGTGATCGACCCCTGGAATTTTCTTGCTTTTACTACGATTGACCCGTACACTGCGGGTTCGCATCCTTGTTTTAAGCTTAAGTCTAGGGTTATAAATTTAAAGCTTGCACACACCGTTTGGAGCAAACAAGTTTTTGGCGCCGTTGCCGGGGACTTGGTCTAGACCGAGCCGGTACGGTTTGCTCTTGGAGCGCTTGCCCCGTTTCATCTAACCACTCTACTTGAGTGACGACTTTTGCAGGTCCTTTCTTAGGTATATGCGAAGAACCCGCGCTGGGAAGGAAATCGTTCCTTACGATCCCGAACCAGAAAAGACATACAAGCGACGCTTAAGAGAAGCGAAGATGGCCCAACAAGACGATCGCGATCTTGCGGCACAATTGAAAGAGGCGCTAGAGCTACTACGTCTCAGCAAGGAAGAACTCAGGCAAGAGAAAGAAGAGAATCGCACCAAGACTGCAGCAATCGAAGCTGAGATAGCAGTCATACGAGACCAGATTCTACTTCGACCGAGGGAAGATCGTCCTGTTGATCCTCGACCGATGCAGGATCCAGTAGTTGACCCGCGACCGAGGCAGATTCCAGTACCTGACGCCCCGGCCGATGTACTTCCACCTCGGATGCCAGTCCGAGATGTTCTTCTTGCAGGAATCCCACAAACCCTAGGTCAAAGGATGGACCCTAATCAACAGCTGAGGCGTCCAGGGGTGAACCTAGGAGATCCAGCGGATCATGACTACGAACTTCGACCGCAAGTTCTATCCATGATTCGCCAATGCCAATTCGGAGGGCTAGAGAAGGAGTCACCGCATCAACATCTTCAAAACTACGAGATCTTGATGGAAACCTTGCGACCTTCCAGAATTGAAAATAACAACTACAAGCTAAGACCTTTTTACTTTTCTTTAAAAGATAGAGCTCTTACTTGGTATCAATCTCTTCCTCCAGGAAAAATCAGCACATGGGAGGAGATGACCACGGAATTCTTGACCAAATTCTTTCCCCCCTCAAAGACCGCTGAAATGAGAGGGAAGATCAATGCTTTCATTATGAAGGACAAGGAGAGCTTGTCCAAATCTTGGGAGCGGTTCAAGGATATCCTTTTGGATTGCCCACATCATGGGATTCCAAAGATCGAGTTGTTGGAGATCTACTTCAAAGGGCTGGACGGAAGCACCCAGTTCAATCTCCAACTACTCTCCGCCGGTACCTTCATGGACATGGCGATTGATGAGGCTTGGGACTTCATTGAGAAGCAAGCCTTGCACATGGAGAAATATACCCACCAAGGAGCTGAAGGTGGAGTTAAAAGAGTCAACTTTCAAGAGACTCAATCCAACAACAATCAACTCACGTCGTTGAAGAATGACGTGAAGCAATTGAAGGAGCTCTTGATGGCTCAAACTAAGAAGGAAGAGCAAGGGCAAAGGAACAACAACAATAACGGGTACCGTAACAACAACAACGGTCCCCGAAACAACAACTACAACAACAACAATAGAGGATCCAATAGCAACAACTGGAGGGCGAATAACCAAAATCACGGTAACAATTATTCAAACTCCAACTCTAATGATTCCTCTAACCCTTTCCTCTCTTCCCCTTCTTCTTCTTCTACTCCATTGAAAAGCCAAGGGCAAGGATCAAGTTCGTCTCAGCCGGAAAAGAAAGACGCAGTTCTGGAGGCAATCTTGATCAAGCTTAGCGCTATGGAGAATTCTATGACTTCATTTTCAAGGGCCCAAAAGTCCCTCGAACAACAACTTGTTAATAGGGCGAATGAAGCGCCAAGAGATTCAGGGAAGCTTCCAGCAAAGACGGAAAGCAACCCTAAGGGCCAATGCATGGCCATAACGACGAGGAGTGGACTCAAAACTGCAGATCCAGTACCTCGCTCGACGCAGACCACGTCGGTCCAGATCCAGTCAAAGAACACCTCGACCGAGATGCCAACCGAGGCGGAGCAACAGAAAGCAGGAGGGACAACAGAAACTTATGTTCCACCTCCTGCATACAAACCACCACTTCCATTCCCTCAGTCCAGAGCCAGAGCACATCTAGACAAGCACTTTGGTAAGTTTCTTGACTTGATGAATAAGCTACATATTAATATTCCTTTCCTTGATGCTATTTTAGGTATGCCCGCCTATGGGAAGTTCTTAAAAGAAATCTTATCAAGGAAGAGGAAGCTGGAGGATGTTGGTGAAGTTAGGATGACATCTAAATCTTCGGAGCTTATCAAGATCATGAAGGAAAAGATGCCACCTAAGTTGAGAGACCCCGGCTCATTTTGTATTCCCATTCAAGTAGGGGACGTAACTTGTGAAGCCCTTTGTGATCTAGGAGCCAGCGTGAGCATCATCCCGCTGGAGCTATGCACGAAGATCGGTCTTGGAGAGCCCAAGCCGGTCAAGATTCGACTTTACATGGCGGACCGCTCCATTACCCATCCCGTGGGCATCTTGGAGGACGTTCCGGTCAAGTTAGGTAACTTCTATCTACCTATAGATTTTGTCGTACTTGACATTCCCGCAGATTATCCTGTACCTATTATTCTCGGGAGGCCATTTCTAGCAACTTCAGGTTGCAATGTGGATTGCAAGAACGCCAAGTTGAAATTCAACGTTGGTGGCGATGAGGTGGAGTTCGCACTACTTGCAGCCATGAAAGGGGAGCAGCTAACTGATGATATCTTCAACATCTACGATGAAGAAGAATCAAGAGAATTGGTGAGCTTTATCCTTATTAACGACCCACTCGAAAGAGTTATTAGCTTCAGTTTAATGGAGGAAGGTATAGATGCTTCTTGTGATGCAGATATACGGAGCTTGAAGGCACTGGAAGAGGATCCAGGAGCTAAAACTGAGAAGCTAATCCAGGAGACGAAGATCTCCAGTCTCGGATCCAGTAGCAGTACCTCGACCGAGGCACTTTCTGGACTGAGCGAGGCGACCGAAGAACATCGCGGTCAACGCCTATGCGCCTCGACCGAGGTCGATGGCGAGATGATGTCAACTGAGATTGGTGAGAATAACAAATTTCTTACTCCCTCCTCTGATATTCATCCACTGTTGGTGGAGCATTCCATCCACAAACTTTCTGATAATAAAGGTCCTTGGTATGCTGATATTGTGAATTATCTTGTTTGCCAGGAGATACCGCCCGGATTGACATACTCTCAAAAGAAAATATTCTTCAAGGAAGTACGACATTACTACTGGGACGAGCCGTTGCTATTCAAGCGCGGACCGGATGGGATGCTTCGAAGGTGCATTCCGGAGGATGAAGTTAATAGCGTCATAAGGCATTGTCATTCACTTCCTTGTGGGGGGCATGCTAGCACCGACAAAACATGTGCTAAGGTATTGCGTTCCGGTTTCTTTTGGCCTACATTATTTAAGGATGTGCAATCTTTTGTTGTCTCTTGTGATGCATGCCAAAGAACAGGGAACTTATCAAGGAGGAACGAGATGCCACTTAATAACATCCAAGAAGTGGAAATCTTTGATGTATGGGGATTGACTTCATGGGACCTTTCCCATCCTCCGGAGGAAACCTCTACATTCTCCTTGCAGTTGATTACGTCTCTAGATGGGTTGAAGCCATTGCTTCCCCCACTAACGACGCCAAAGTGGTTGTGAAGTTCTTGAATAGAACTATCTTTCCACGATTTGGAACTCCACGCATCATCATTAGCGATGGAGGAACGCATTTCATCAACCGGAAGTTCAAAGCACTTCTATCGAAGTATGGGGTAACCCACAAGGTATCAACTGCTTATCACCCTCAAACTAGTGGACAGGTCGAGATCTCGGATAGAGAAATCAAGGCAATTTTGGAGAAGACCGTCTCTAGAACGAGGAAGGATTGGTCCATGAAGTTGGACGATGCTCTTTGGGCGTACAGGACCGCATTCAAGACTCCCATAGGTACCACTCCTTATAATTTGGTATATGGGAAGTCTTGCCATTTGCCCGTTGAATTGGAACACAAGGCATATTGGGCTATCAAATGGTTGAATTTCGATATCAAAGAGGCTGGTGAGAAGCGACTATTGGAACTTAACGAGCTGGAGGAGCTGCGTTTGAACGCTTATGAGAATGCCAAAATCTACAAGGAAAGGACGAAGAGATGGCATGACAAGCGTATCATCCCAAAGGAGCTTAACGAAGGAGACTTAGTTCTACTCTTCAACTCCCGCCTCCGCCTTTTTCCAGGTAAGTTGAAATCTAGATGGACCGGGCCTTACGTTGTGAAACATGTTTTCCCTCATGGTGCAGTTGAGATATGGGGCGAAACTAGCGGAAGCTTCAAGGTCAACGGTCATAGACTTAAGAAATACCAACCGGAAACGCCGGTTGAGGAGGTTGCACCAATATACCTCATTTAAGACGCAGCATGGTCCAGCTAGCGACCTTAAATCAAGCGCTTCTTGGGAGGCAACCCAAGGTATCGCTTTCTTTTTCCGTTTTCTAATCTAGCTTAGATAGTTTTTGTTTTTGCTTTGCTTTGCTTTGTTTTTGGCGTTCTGGACAGACAACAGGGAATATCTAAGGAAGGAGCATAACTGGAAGGACAGAAGTTCGAGATTTTGAGAAGACAGAGGCATCTCGGTTACTGTCAGAGCACCTCGACCGAGTTGATTCTCGAGCAACCGAGGCGACTAGGGTTTCTGCAGAACCACCTCGGTCCATACCACCTCGGTCCAGTCGAGACCATCTCGACCGAGGTGACAGCAGATCCAGGAACAGTATAAAAAGGAAAAAAAATTTATTTTTCACTTTTTACTTTACCCACCTCGACCGCGGCGACTTCCACTTCGCTCCCTCTCAGATCTTGCTCGTTTTCGCCGATTTCCGCTTCAAAACTGAGATTGAAGGGTAGAGGAACCGATTGCAACAACAGATCTGCAAAGAAATCGAGCGAATCGACCGAAACGAGGTAAAACAAGTCGAAACCCTAACTCGTTCGTTCGCTTTGATTTGGGCTTTGGTTGCCCCTGATTTTGCTGAGGAAAGGCTTAAGTACCCCTTAGGAAGCAATTGTAGTGATTTTAGGGGGAAAAGAACTGGATTTCTGAGAATTGGAATCGTAACTGCTACGCCTCGGTCCGGTCGAACTGCATCTCGACCGAGGTGATTCTTGGGGCTTGTCAATGACCGAGGTGGTCTGACAGAGTTGAGTGAAAATGAGTTCAGATCGTTGCCTAGCCCTTAGAGACAGATCCTCACCCTCCCCTTCTTCCTCTTCTTCCCGTCCTTACCGCCCTGTTATCCACGAGAGATGCCGGGTAGACTATGAGCGGATAGCTAGCCGTCCAGTTATCGCACCACGATTTCTGGACGTGTCGGCTTTTGATTGCCTAGGGTTAGATGCTGACCTTAAGAGGATGATTGCTACTGTCGGGCTGGATCAGTTTACTGAGATCCAAGCCCCAGCTTACTTGGAGCCGACCTTAGAGTTTGTTAGCTCCTTCTCCTACCTCCCCACAGACTAGTTTGTGAAGTACCGGTTGATGAACCGGAACTTCATAGTTCCCTTAGAGGTTTGGAGAGAGATTTTTGGTTTCTCTGAGCCCACCGCCACTGATTTCCCCTCCCGATCCGTAGCTAGGGAGTTCTGGGGGCAGATTGCCCATATTACCGAGCACGCAGACAGATGGCGCCCTGGAGATTCCAGGGAGAAGGTCATCTTTCATCCGGCCTTCAGACTAGCCCACAGGATTTTCAGCGAGACACTTCTGGCGTGTACTGAGACGCCCTAGAAGATCAGACAGGGCGAGCTCTTCAGCCTCTACTGCATGGTTACAGGAGGTTTCCCAGACTTTGGCTTGCTCTTGGCAGAGGATCTGCACAGGATCAAGGCCAAGGCGAAGGGAGACATTTGCTGCGGAGGTCTAGTCACCCATATCGCTACCTACCACGGGATGGACCTCAGTGTTTGCACGATGGCGGCGGCTCCGAAGCCGCTAGGATTACAGGAGATGATCACACGGAGGATTCTAGTTCCCCGTGGTTTGACCACTCCATACGTCGCCATGCCTTGGGAGCGGACTGCACCACATGGGATCCGTTGGTTTGCACAGTTCACAGTCTTTGATCCGCATCACTGGCAGACAGCTTGGGCTCCACTGATGGATAATCACAGAGAGGCAGCAACTGCCCCTGCTGAGGAGGAGGAGGAGGACGACGATGACGAGGAGGCGTTGGATGAGAGAGAGGGTGGTGTCCCGATGGATACAGGGACAGATACTGCAGGGACGAGCGCGCCACCGATTATAGACTTGGACGACGAGGAGGATACTGAGCCTGCACCTGCTGCACCTCCCGCTAGATCTGCTAGACGTCGGACACGCCGTCATAGAGATGCAGAGGCTCATCGTCGGATCGACGACTTGACAGAGCAGATGATAGATTCTTATGTTGCCCTTACAGTGGACATGCATGAGAGATTTGCCGCCCAGCACGGACACCTTGACAGCTGGACTCAGCAGATGTTGGAGGGGCAGCACTATCAGCGTAGGATGATGGAGCTACAGTTCCAGCAGACTATGGGATATCCGTTCGATCCGACTCAGTATCCCTACGTACCACCACCACCACCACCGCCGGATCAGGATTGTTGAGGAGCTGCAGGATTTTCTTTATTTTCTTTTATGCAGTTCGGCCATTTATCCGGTGAGTACTCTCATGTTTAGACTTTTTATTTGACCCACTGGGACAGTGTGTCCCAAGTATGGGGTATTTGTACTTATCTGACTACGTGATGTATTTATTCGACTACCTTTGATGTATTATATTTTATCGGATATTTTATTTATGCTTTACTTCTGCATTTATATGATTATCTGATATTGCATGCATACTTACAGGTTATTTGATTGAGAAAACGTCGAAACCGAAAAAAAAAAAAATTTCTTGACCTCGACCGAGTCAGTATTGGCCAAACGAGGCATTTCACCTCGGTTGAACCAAGAACATCTCGACCGAGGTGCGTAACAGAAAGTTTTCGAAAACGATTTTGTGTTACTTATTTGGATATGATCTCAGTGAAGATTCTGTTTACCTACTGGTTTTAAATTCTTTATGTGTTTGAAAGGTTTTATAATATGTTTAAGTTCCTTCTTGACAACATCCTTCATGATCGGATTTAACCGTCTTTGAGGTTGTCACGAAGGCTTAAAATCTTCCTCTATTAGAATTTTGTGCATGCATAATGATGGTTTAATTCCTACAAGATCCTCTATGGTATAACCTAAGGCTTTCCTATGTTTCCTTAGAACAGCCATTAGTTTCTCATGTTCATCTTCACTTAATTTGGAACTAATAATTACGGGAAAAGTAGAATTAGTTCCAAGAAATGCATACCGAAGATGTGTGGGAAGTGGCTTCAATTCCATTGCTATTGATACCTTTAATGAGTCTAGATGTGTGTCCGACGCTTTCTTAGAAGTCTCTAAGGGTGTAGGATTGATGGAAGAAGACTCAAGAGCATTTGTGGAAAGAACGGAATTGTTCTCAAAAATACTCAAAATTACGGCACCACTATTACTTCCACGGCCGTGGTTTAGGGCGTGGAACTCAATTACGGCATCCCTGTTAGTTCCACGGTCGTGGTTTTGACCGTGTAACTTACTATTGCTCTCAAAATAGCAGTTTACTGGCATCTTGGGTGAAACCACGACCGTGGAATAGCACGACTGACCGTGATTCCTCACGTTTTCTGAGTCATCGTAAAGTTTTTCAAACTCTTCCTCTTACACTTCCTTTAGCTCTTTCAAGGCTTCAATCTCATCATTGCAAACCTCTTCCTCTCCTTTTTCCATGATGCTCATGGTTATGACCTTTTGCAATGGATCCTTGAATAGAATCGAGCTCACATCCTCTCTAGGCGCTTCCTCGTCATAGATGTTAAACATGTCCTCTCCAAGAGTTGGCTCTTTCACCAAAGTTGAGAGAACAAATTCAACCTTCTCTTCTCCTATGTCGAAGGCTAGTCTAGCATTCTTGCAATCCAGCATACAACCGGATATTGCAAGAAACGGTCTTCCGAGTATGATCGGAACCGGACAATCTGCAGGAATGTCAAGCACAACAAAATCTATTGGAATGTAAAACTTACCGAGCTTGATTGGGAAGTCTTCAATGATACCGACGGGACGAGTTATGGATTGATCCGCCATGTATAACTTCATCTTCACCGGTTTAGGTTCACCTAAACCGACCTTCCTACACAAAGCAAGCGGGATGATGCTAACGCTTACTCCCAAGTCACAAAGAGCGTCATATGTGACTTCTCCTACTCCAATTGGAATGCAAAATGACCCCGGATCTCTCAGCTTTGGGGCATCTTTTCCGTCATCGTTTTGATGAGCTCCAAAGATTCCGAACTCATCTTGACTTCTCCAAAGTCTTCTAGCTTCCTCTTGTTAGAGAGGAGCTCTTTCAAGAACTTCCCGTAAGCGGGCATACCTACAATAGCATCAATGAAAGGTATATTAATATGCAGTTTGCTCATTAGTTCTATGAACTTACCGAATTGCTTGTCTAGACGCGCTCTTGCTCTAGATTGCGGGAATGGTTGAGGAGGTTTATAAGCCGGAGGAGGAATGTAGACATCTTCCTTCTCCTTCCCCTTTTCTTTCTCCTTCTCGGCTGGAACTTCCACAAACTTAGGTTGCGGGTCGGTAGTTGTCGCACCGCTCCTAGTAGTGATAGCCATCACTCTTCCCTTCGGGTTCTCTTCCGACTTTTCGGGAAGCTTCCCTTGATCTCTAGGAACTTCTCCGTCCTTGCTAAACATATGGTTTTCCAAAGCTTTGTGAGCTTTATCAACCGAAGTTATGTAACTCTCTAACCCTTGGAGCTTTCCTAAGATCGTCTCCAACATAGGATCGGGCTTCTCCTTCTCCTTATTGTTTGAACCATTTGATGTTTGTCCCTGGCTTTTCAAAGGTGTAGAAGAAGATGGAGATGTTAGAGCTTTTTCAGCATGTAAATAGGGATTACTTGGATTTTGTTGGTTGGATCTCCAATTGTTGTTGTTGGAGTTCCTATTATTATTATTCCAGTTATTGTTCCAGTTGTTGTTCCGGTAGTCATTCCTATTTCCTTGGTTTTTATCTCTTCCTATATAGTTGGCCTCTTACTCCTTTGCCTTTTGAAGGCTAGTTTTGATGACTTCCTTCAATTCTTTGATCTCATTGTTGAGGGAGAATATTTGCGTTTGCGCAGCTTGATTCAACTTAGCTCCCGGATCTCCTTGGTTCCGGCTATTTGGATCCACCTTCCGATGGGAATACTTCTCAATCACTTGGGCTTGCTTCTCAATGAAGTCTCAAGCGTCATCTTCTCTCATGTTCATGAATGTACCACAAGAGAGAGATTGGAGATTGAATTGTGTTTCCACATCCAACCCCTTGAAATAGATCTCCAATAACTCCAGCTTTAAAATGCCATGGTGTGGGCAATCCAATAAGAGATCCTGAAATATTTCCCATGATTGAAACAAACTTTCGTTAGCTTTCATTGAAAATGCATTGATCTTACCTCTCAACTCCGCCATCTTGGATGGCAGAAAGAACTTGGTGAGGAACTCCGAAGATAGATCCTCCTATGTGTTAAGCCTTCCAGCTGGAAGAACTTGATACCAAGCCAAAGCCTTGTCCTTCAAAGAGAAGAAGAACGGTTTGATCTTGTAGTTGTTGTTGGTAGCCCTTTTCGGCTTCAATGTCTCCATGAGAATCTCAAAATTCTGCAAATGTTGGTGTGGAGATTCAGCACTAGTACCACCAAATTGGCTTTGGCGAACCATAGTGATAACTTGCGGGCTAAAACTGAATTCCTGGATATCCTCAGCTCCGAAATTCACACCTAGATGGCGTGGTTGGTGAATTGGATCCATTCTTTGCCCAAGAGTCTGTGGTTCATCCCCTTCTTGAGCAACTCTAACATCTCCAGCAGGAATACGAGGAACAACCGGTGGTCTTGGGTTGTTACGAACAGGATGGATCACCGGATCAATATCCTCAAGTGGTGGCATATCATCATCCTCATCGTCGGATGATTCAGCTCTAGTGGACTTAGTTGGTTTCTTGACCTTCTTCTTCTTAGCTTCATTCAGCTGCAATTTCATGTCCAAAATCATAGACTTGAGCTCATCAATTTGGAATTGATGACTTGTTAATTCTTCCATACGAGCCTTCTCACTCAACTTAAGTTGAAGGTGAGCTTCATCCAACTCCGCTTGGATGTTTCTCTCATTGTTTTCAGCCATCTTTTTCTCTTTCAACTTTCTTCAAAAAGTTTTCTCAAGTTCTGGATCAAAAGGAACTAGATCTTTGGTAGATCTAGTCTCTCGCATATACCTAAAGAATCTGCAAAAATCACTCAAAGAGAGATATCAAATAACAAGAGCAAAGCTCCCAAGCTCGACAACTAAAAACCGGAATTGGCTTAGACCAAATCCCCGGCAACGGCGCCAAAAACTTGTTCGCCCAAAAGCGTGCGTGCAAATAAGTTTTAATTATAAAACTGAAACAAAAGAAAGCGAACCCGCAGTGTACAGATCGGCGTAGTAAAGCAAGAATTCAAAAGTATCGAACTCAGGGATTTGGTGAGTCAAATTCAGGTTTCGATTGTAAGAGCCTTAGTCTTGGGAGCCTAGATTAGCTAGAGTGTGCTTAGTCTTGACCAGCCTTGACCAGTCAGCCGCCCTTGCGCACCAGTGGGCCGCCCCTGTGCCACAGAGGAGCCGCCCCTGAGCCTTAGTCAGTCCGCCCCTACGGTTTTGTGCGGCTACAGCCACCTTTGTTGACTTTTGATCTTGCTTTTGGGGAAACTTCGTATATAAGCCTCCCCAATCTCCTAATGAAGGGTTTCTTCACTCCATTGCAACTCCTTCATCACCTTTACGTTCTTCTTCTCCTTCATCTTCTTATCTTTGCTTCTTCTTGATCTTGTGAGAGAGTTTTGAGAGTTTGAAGGTGTTCTTGGCCTTAGATGCTCTTAGAGATGTTGTTGTGTGTTGTTGTTGATGTGCTGAAGTGGTGAGAGGTGTGGATGCTCCATAGTTGCAGCCTAGGTTGGTATGGTAAGCTCCTTCTCCTCTTCTTTCTTTCTCTCTTCTCCTTTGCTTCTTATCTTCCTCTTTAGCTTAGGAAGCACAAGTTTGGACTTGTGTTGGATCTTTCCCAGCCTTTTGATGATCATATATGTGTGTATGTGCATATATGTTGTTGTGGTTTGTTGAAGACGTGAAGAGGATCGAGAAAGGGATCGAAGAGAAGTCGGGACCAACCCTCTACACAGTTGGCCGCCCCTGCGCCTGTCCAGAGCCGCACCTGCGCCTGGTGTAGAGCCACCCTTGCGCCTTTGGTGAGCCGCCCCTACGCCTCACTAGTGTGGCTGGTGTGTTCTTGCTTCTGTTGGTGCATACCTTGTTGGTATGTCTTCCTTCCTTCCTTTCCTTTAGCATTGGCTTATTTGTTGGCTAGGTTAGGATGGTTAGGATGAGTTGTATGATAGAGATGTGTCTTAGGCACTTTTGTTGATGTTGGGGTTATGCTATAGGCATATGTGATCTTGTTATGATCTTTAGGTTGTAGGTTGGTTCTGGTTATGGAGACGAGTCTCCTAACCCTTTCAGGTTGTGATGTTGTGTGCCTTGCTCTTGCAAGCGTTGGTTTCTTCCCCAAAGGGAAGCTCTGACGTGGTAGAGGATACGAGTGTATCAGGTAAGTCCATAGAACTTACTTAGCATACGGTTGTGGATTGTATGGTTGTAATGGTTGTGTGAGTTCATATGGTTGTGCATTTATAATCTAAACCGGACTAGGATGACCATTCATTATATTTATATGGCCCAAGTGAATTATAACAGGCGGTAACTAGCGGTCTCCGCCTGCTGGTTAGGAGGAGGTGCCCTGAAGATGATCTCACAAGAGGGGACGAGTGAAGGTCAACCCCATGCAAACTCCTACGTTACGTTGGATGGGACGGGGTTCTTGAGGTTCCTCGTGTTACAAAAGAAGTTGAATTATTAATGGAATAACGTAATTAAAGATAATAAATGGATGTATGTGACATTGGATGTATGAGATGTTGATATGTGTTTGTGCTATTACATCATGCTTATCTATTGTTGTAGCTAACGGTGTATACCGTGTTGTAGATGATCTGCAGTTAAGAAGACTGCAGAGTGAACCAGATGGTGTGACGAGCCGAGGACTTCTGTACATTAGGATACGTGGGTTGGGATCTTTTGTATCAGATGTTGTTGTTGTTATGGTTTTGTACTCGGCTTTGAGTTTGTAAACTCTTTTGATGTATCATACAGCTTTTATGTATTTGTTTTTACTCTACTTGTGCCTTGTTGTAAGATCCAGTGAACTTGTTGTCAAGCTAGGGTCCATTATGAGATTCTAGCCCAATGTTACATTCCGAGTCCCGTGGATTCGGGGTGTTACAGAGTTGGTATCAGAGCCTTAGGTTGACAATAATGGCACTTGCTATCTACAATAAAGGTAGAGTGGATAAATAAACAAAACCCACTTGGGGTCTGACTTTTTAAAAGGTTTTGGTTTTAAAGCGAGTATAGATGTTTTGGGATAGTGTGTACAGAAGTCGTCACCCATCTGAGGATCTCGACGGTATAGATATATATATATATACATAGATATCTCTTATGTGATGATATGTATGCATGTGTTATTAAGTATTATATATTTATACATATGGCCTATATAGAGCCTTATACGTTAGGTGTGCATACCCCGGAGATGGCTCGGACTAGAGCTACTGCTGCAGGTAGAGGTAGAGGTAGAGGTAGACCACCTCTTCCTCCAGGAGGGAGGAGACAGGGACCAGTTCCCACTGCAGATCCACTAGTGGCGGAGGAGGCTCATGAGGAGATTGCTGAGAGCTTTGTTCCAACAACGAGGAGTGATGGATCCAGGAGACATCAGTCACATCAAGCCTAGTCAAATGATTCAGATCGTGTTTCTATAGGAGGACTAGAGTTTAGAGAGTATCTCAGGCAGTTTGAGGAGGCCATCAGAGCTGGTCGACGAGCCCCAGACCTACCAAGGCAGGAGGGATTATCTGAGGAATCTCATGAAGCTACTCAGGTGCCAGCTAGGTAGGCACATGCTGCTGAGGTTGCTCGAGTTGTGGAGGAGACTAGAGGGCCTCAACAAGATACCTGGTTGAAGGCATTCCATCAGCAAGGAGTTCCACACTTCTCTGAGGAGATCGACCTAGAGACTGAGGTGTGGATTGGGCATGTAGACTCAGCCTTGGAGTCTATTTGTTTCCCAAAGGACAGACGGGTAGAGCTAGTACAGTCTCTATTCCGTGACCTAGCACATCAGTGGTGGAGGACAGTTAGATCACGAGTTACCAGCTATGAGCAGATGAGGACTCTGCTGAGGGAGCAGTTCTGCCCTGCCTCATTGAGGAGGGAGAAGCTGCATGATTTTGTGGAAGCAGGCTTTGAGGATGTACCTATTACAGATGCTATTCGCTGCTTCCTGACTGAGTTAGTTTGGTTGGGTCCAACTGCACCTTCTAAGGACCAGCATGTGTATCTATTCTCATGACGTTTGAGGGAGAGCACATGTTCATACATGGCGGGATTTCATTGTGACTCATTGGTAGACTACCAGGATCGGGCCTCTACTTATGAGAGCGAGAGGGCCAACCAGAGGAGGACTTCTCAGATCGGACGATCTGAGAAGAGACAGTGTACAACACCGACTGGTGCAGGAGCATTTAGATTCGGGTAAGGCCAGACTCAGGGCCGCTCGAGTATTCCAGTGTCTACACAGACTACTGATAAAGGCCGGCAGTATTACAACTACGGGGCCTATGGGCATATGAGGGTTGATTGCCCTAGAGCACCACTGACTTGCTTCTCGTGCGGGAAGCCAGGACATATAGCTACGTTTTGCCGTCAGGGCAAGGTGTCATCACAACAGGGTTCTTCCCCTGCAGGTGCAGCAGGAGGTGGGCAAAGACCGTCTCAGCATCAGGGACAATAGAAGGTCCTAGGGACACCTGCTACTCAAGGTTCAACTCCTGGACCGAGTAGGGGTAGAGGTAGAGAGGCTAGCACTAGTGATGGCCGAGGAGTTTGAGGCCGTGCTTTTGAGTTGAGGAGTGCTGAGGAGCCGCCAGCACCAGCTGCTACAGGTACCATTCTATTACATGGTTTACATGTTAGAGTTTTATTTGATATGGGTGTTACGCATTCATTTATTTCTGCTTCTTGTGTTGAGCGTTTGAGTTTGTCTACCAAAGAGGGGGCACCCTTTACTATACGGTTACCTGATGGTAGTAGGGTCAGAGGTACCCAGGAGATACGTAGTTGTCCCCTATGTTTAGGGACTCGTGTACTACTTTTTGACTTCTTAGTCATGCCTTTGATGCATGAAGAAGTCATATTAGGTATGGATTGGATACGTAGACACCGTGCGGTGTTAGATGTGGGTAAGAGGACTGTTACAGTCTCTACCGACTTAGGTCCGATAGAGGTCTTCCGGGGTTGGGACCTTGGGAAGACGGGATCTGTCATCAGTGCCGTACGAGCAGCTAGACTGATTGCACAGGGATGTGATGCCTTCTGGTGCTACGCCATGAAGGATGGAGAGAGTCCAGCTTTGGAGGACATACCGGTGGTCTATGAGTTCACAGACATATTTGCAGAGCCATCTAGCTTGCCACCTCAGAGGAGCGTAGATTTTGGTATTGATTTAGAGCCTGGCACGAGACCCATCTCGAAGGCCCCATACCGTATGGCACCTGTCGAGATGTTGGAGCTGAAGAAGCAACTAGAGGAGTTGGCTGAGAAGGGATTCATACGCCCTAGCATTTCACCATGGGGTGCACCGGTCCTATTCGTGCGGAAGAAGGACGGATCGTTGAGACTGTGTACAGATTACAAAGAGCTGAACAAGGTGACCATCAAGAACAGGTATCCACTGCCTCGTATTGATGATCTACTTGATCAGCTGCAGGGAGCGACAGTATTCTCCAGGATCGATTTGCGTTCAGGATATCACCAGCTGAGGGTGAGAGAGCAGGATGTGCATAGGACGGCATTTCGTACCCGTTATGGACACTACGAGTTTGTAGTGATGCCATTTAGGCTGACGAATGCCCCAGCAGTTTTTATGGAGTTGATGAATAGCATCTTCATCGACTTCCTGGATCAGTTTGTAGTGGTCTTCATTGATGACATTTTGTTGTATTCTCGTAGTAGAGAGGAGCATGCGGGACACTTGAGGACAGTTTTGCAGATTTTGAGGGATAGAGAGTTGTATGCAAAGCTCTCTAAGTGTGAGTTTTGGATGTCTGAGGTTGCATTTCTCGGGCACATTGTCTCCGCTGACGGGATTATGGTAGACCCGGCGAAGATCGAGTTTGTTGCTACATGGACGACACCGACGAACGTCAAGGAAGTGCGTAGCTTTCTTGGCTTAGCCGGTTATTACAGACGCTTTGTGGAGGGATTTTCTGTGATTGCCCGTCCACTGATGAGTCTTCTTAGGAAGACTACCAGATTTGTATGGACCGACCAGTGTGCTCAGAGTTTTGAAGAGTTGAAGAGGCGTTTGACTTCTGCTCCTGTCTTGGCACAGCCAGAGGGTTTTGATGATTTTGTGGTCTACAGTGATGCATCCAAGCTCGGCTTGGGATGTGTTTTGATGCAGGGGTAGAGTGATTGCATATGCGTCTCGACAGTTGAAGACGTATGAGGAGAACTACCCGACTTATGATTTGGAGTTGTCAGGGGTAGTTCATGCATTGAAGATCTGGAGACATTACATGTATGGTGCTACATGCCAGATCTTCACAGGCCATAAGAGTTTGAAGTATATTTTCATGCAGCGGGAATTGAATAACCGCCAGCGTCGATGGCTTGAGTTGATCAAGGACTTTGACCTTGAGATTTTGTATCATCTTGGCAAGGCGAATGTAGTAGCTGACGCCTTAAGCAGGAAGACGCCTCGAGAAAGGCGATTGCCAGACTTACTATACAGCCTCAGCTTTAGAGGGATCTAGCCTAGCTAGAGATGGACATCCAGTTTCCTGATGAGGATGCCCAGTTGTTTACTTTAGAGGTTCTACCTGGTCTGCTGGATAAGATCCAACAGAAGGAGGGGACCTGCCCGACCTTGGCGAGGATCAGAGATAGGATGTCTCGTGGAGAGGCACCCCAGTTCACTATTGGGGCAAATGGAGTTATGAGGTGACATGATCGTATCTGTGTTCCTGCAGATGCAGAGCTGAGACAGCGGATATTACAGGAGGCTCACTGTACACCTTACTCAGTACACCCTGGTACGAGTAAGATGTACCATGATGTGAGACACACATTTTGGTGGGGAGGGTTGAAGCCCTATGTAGCCAGATTTGTGGCTCAGTGTACGACCTATCAGCAGGTCAAGATAGAGCATTTTAGGCCTGGAGGTGAGCTCCATCCAGTGCCAGTACCGCAGTGGAAGTGGGAGGACGTCTCCATGGATTTTGTGACCGGATTGAGGGTCAGCAGGAGCTTTGATGCCATATGGGTGATCGTTGACAAAATGATGAAGACGGCACATTTCATTCCTATTAGAGAGACGTGGCCAGTGGGCAGATTAGCTGAGGAGTACACTAAACAGATAGTGAGACTCCATAGGGTATCGAGGACGATCGTTTATGATCGTGATGGACGATTCACATCGAGATTTTGGCAGCAGATTCAGACTGCTTTGGGGAGGAGTCTACACTTCACGACTGCGTTTCACCCCAGATAGATGGTCAGTCAGAGAGGACCATCCAAACCTTAGAGGACATGTTGCGAGCCTGTGTGTTGGATTGGGGACAGGGATGGTCTGATTACCTCCCACTTGTTGAGTTCTCATACAACAACAGCTGGCATGCATCTATAAGGATGGCTCCTTAAGAGGCATTGTATGGACGTAGATGCCATACACCGTTATGCTAGGACGAGCCTAGCAGTACCAGCGGGATAGCGCTAGAGCAGATTCAGGATGATATGGCTCGAGTAGTGCTGATCAGAGAAAGGATGATGGCTGCACAGAGTCGCCAGAAGTCGTATGCAGACAAGAGGCGTCGACCTCTAGAGTTCAGAGTAGGAGCTCATGTCTAGTTGAGAGTATCTCCGACGCGAGGCGTCAGACGTTTTGGCATAAAGGGGTAGCTGAGTCCCCGATATGTCGGTCCTTTCGAGATACTGGATAGAGTTGGGCGAGCAGCCTACAGATTAGCATTGCCTCCGAGATTAGAGGGTGTTCACCCTGTATTTCATGTATCTTAGCTGAGGGAGTATATACCAGATCCGAGGCACATTGTGAGTTATGATGATATGGTGGTTGAGCCGGACCACACGTTTGCAGAGCACCCTATTGTAGTCCTAGAGCGAGGTGTGAGACGCCTGCGTTCGAAGGATATTCCTATATTGAGGATACAGTGGTACAGACGAGGACCAGATGAGGCTACCTGGGAGACAAAGGATAGTATCCAGAGGAACTATCCGGAGTTCTACGCTGAGCTAGAGACACCAGTGGGATCCACGAGTAGATCTTAGTGTCTTCTTGGTGAGTGCTTGTATGCTTTGTGTTTATGTGATATGTTGTATTTCTGTGCTAGTTGTGTGTGCATATGATCTGATAGATCTTGTTTGCTAGCACGAGATAGGTATAGCTGGAGATGGTTCTTCTCTTCATGTTATGGTGTATGTGTTAGGATTAGCAGGAGATGGTTCTTTCCTCCATGCTACCTTTGATGGACAGTGTGAGTGGAGATGGTTTTCCTCCACGTAATAGTGTTAGGTGTATGTTGTGGCTGGAGACAGCTTTCCTCCATGCTAGTGTGATGTGGCTAGTGTTTGGCTAGAGATGATCTTCCTCTAGGCCTTATGTAGAATTGTGATGCTGGAGTTGTGATACCTCCATGCTGTGTTGAGGATATAGAAAGTTATAGGTTATGACTTGATGTTTTCAGGAGAGCGTGTTACCTCGGCTTACAAGTCCGAGAGGTTTTGGGATCCTGCAAGTTTCGGGCGAAACTTATTTTTCGGGGGGTGAGATGTAAGAGCCTTAGTCTTGGGAGCCTAGATGAGCTAGAGATGTGCTTAGCCTTGACCAGCCTTGACCAATCAGCCGCCCTTGTGCACTAGTGGGCCGCCCCTGCGCCACAGAGGAGCCGCCCCTACGCCTTAGTCAGTCCGCCCCTGCGGTTTTGTGCGGCTGCAACCACCTTTTTTGAACTTGTTTTTGGGGAAACTTCGTATATAAGCCTCCCCAATCTCTTGATGAAGGATTTCTTCACTCCATTGCAGCTCCTTCATCACCTTTATGTTCTTCTTCTCCTTCATCTTCTCATCTTTGCTTCTTCTTGATCTTATGAGAGAGTTTTGAGAGTTTGAAGGTGTTCTTGGCCTTAGATGATCTTATAGATGTTGTTGTGTGTTGTTGTTGATGTGATGAAGTGGTGAGAGGTGTGAATGCTCCATAGTTGCAGCCTAGGTTGGTGTGGTAAGCTCCTTCTCCTCTTCTTTCTTTCTCTCTTCTCTTTTGCTTCTTATCTTCTTCTTTAGCTTAGGAAGCACAAGTTTGGACTTGTGTTGGATCTTTCCAAGCCTTTTGATGATCATATATGTGTGTATGTCCATATATGTTGTTCTGGTATGTTGAAGACGTGAAGAGGATTGAGAAAGGGATCGAAGAGAAGTCGGGACCAATCCTTTGCGCAGTTGGCCGCCCCTGCGCCTGTCCTGAGCCGCACCTGCGCCTGGTATAGAGTCACCCCTGCGCCTTTGGTGAGCCGCCCTTGCGCCTCACTGGTCTGGCTGGTGTGTTCTTGCTTCTGTTGGTACATACCTTGTTGGTATGTCTTCCTTCTTTCCTTTCCTTTAGCCTTGGCTTAGTTGTTGGCTAGGTTAGGATGGTTAGGATGAGTTGTATGATAGAGATGTGCCTTATGCACTTGTGTTGATTTTGGGGTTATGCTATAGGCATATGTGATCTTGTTATGATCTTTAGGTTGTAGGTTGGTTCTGGTTATGGAGACGAGTCTCCTAACCCTTTCAGGTTGTGATGTTTTGTGTCTTGCTCTTGCAAGCATTGGTTTCTTCCCCAAAGGGAAGTTGTGACGTGGTAGAGGATACGAGTGTATCAGGTAAGTCCATAGGACTTACTTAGCGTACGGTTGTGGATTGTATGGTTGTAATGGTTGTGTGTGTTCATATGGTTGTGCATTTATAATCTAAACCGGACTAGGATGACCATTCATTATATTTATATGGCCCAAGTGTATTATAACGGGTGGTAACCACCGGTCTCCGCCTGCTGGTTAGGAGGAGGTGCCCTGAAGATGATCTCACAAGAGGGGACGAGTGAAGGTCACCCCCATGCAAACTCTTGTGTTACATTGGATGGGACGGGGTTCTTGAGGTTCCTCGTGTTACAAAAGAAGTTGAATTATTAATGGAATAACGTAATTAAAGATAATAAATGGATGTATGTGACATTGCATGTATGAGATGTTGATATGTGTTTGTGCTATTACATCATGCGTATCTATTGTTGTAGCTAACGGTGTATACCGTGTTGTAGATGATCTACAGGTTAGGAAGACTGCAGAGTAAGCCAGATGGTGTGACGAGCCGAGGACTTCTGTACATTAGGATATGTGGGTTGGGATCTTTTGTATCACATGTTGTTGTTGTTGTTATGGTTTTGTACTCGGCTTTGAGTTTGTAAACTCTTTTGATGTATCATACAACTTTTATGTATTTGTTTTTACTCTACATGTGCCTTGTTGTAAGATCCAGTGAACTTGTTGTCAGGCTAGGGTCAGGGTCCATTGTGAGATCCTAGCCCAATGTAGCATTCCGAGTCCCGTGGATTCGGGGTGTTACATCGATATAATCGAGCAAGTAAAAGTATAAAAGCTTTGCAAATATTGGGAAAACAACAACCCTAAAGATCCAGGTATCCAATTGTGGCAACCGATTCAAGATATACTATATATATGAGGACAGAGTTGAGAATTACAAAGGTATACTAAAGTAAGGTAATGTACGGTGAAGTTCCAAAACCTTATATGTCTAACCGAAAGACTCTCTCTATAAAGGTTGTTGAGGCTGCAGTATAGAAAGGATCTAAAGGTAAGAATTACCCTCAAATACCCATGCCCAAACCCAAGGAATCAAAGATAAACTAAAACGGTTAAGGTTGTGACACTCGAAACCGAAATAGAGGATGTTGAGTCTCACTACTACCTAGGAAAGGCAAGTCAAGGCTAGGTTAAAGCAAATCTTTAACTTTGGATCAAAGCAAAAGCAAATGTCATAAAACAGAGGAAATCACGGCTAGATCTTGAGATTCCACGGCCGTGGAACTCAAGAACAGACCGTGATTTAGGGTGTCGACGAGGTTTCTCACACTCTCAGGGTCCAATCTGTTTACGATCGATCTATCATAATCTAAGCCACAACTATCAACCCTTCACCTTAGAATTGCTAAAGGGTTTTAGCCAATAACCATCATCATGATATCAAAAATCAATTTAAGAAGAAAGAAAGATTAAAACCCTCGAAAACTCAATAAACAATCACAATCAATCTCGAATCCGAATAACAAAAGAAGTATGTTTATGAACTCAGAAAATGGAATAACAAATCCTCACAATGATCTAGAGAAATCACAAAGAACGGGATGTCAATCCGTTGTCCAATGAAAACCCTAGAATATCTGAAAGTACACAATCTCCGAAATTGCCTCTCTCACAAATCTCCAATCCTCAAGGTTGAAATGAAACCCTAAGGCTGCCGTCTCCAAAGCTCTAATGAGGGTGTAAGCGAAGGTCCTCGAAACTCATTTCTCAATCCTTTTTATAGGGCGAAATAAGGTTACGAGAAAGCCCAATGACGTTGCTGACGTGGCAAATGTGACACGTCACAAAATCATGGAAATCGGTCATGAACAAATTTCCATGGCCGTGGTTTAGACCGTGTAACTTTCTGTTGTGCTTCAAACTCACTTCCACGATCCAATTGCCAAATCCACGGCCGTAATTTACAGCGTGGTTCCTCAAATCCTTCTCCACGACCGTAATTCAGGGCGTGGATTTCCAAAACTCTTGTTTTTGCCTTTGTTTCGTGACATTCTTCACTCATGCTCCTTCCTTAGCCTCTCCAAAGCATTTCCTTGCCATCAAGCATGATCAAATACTCCTTTCCTTCCTCATTTTGCTCTAATCCAAGCCTTTATTCACCTAAAAACAAAACGAAGCTAGTGTAGATCTCTATATCGACAAAGTGGGTGAATAAGCTCACAATTGCTTCAAACTCATATCTAAGAAAAAAATAAAGAGGGAAAAACAACTAAAACAAGTGCTTAAAATGTAGTCATATTTCATGCTAACATCTAACCCATGATTCCTGAGGCTTTTGAGTCTGAACTACTGTCATTTATTTTACTCAGGACGAGTAAAAGGTCTAAGTATGGGGGAGTTTGATAGGTGATGGAATCACTATCATTTAGGTTAGCTTTATGAGTCTTTTTATTGTATTAGAGTCGGTTTATGTTGTTAACTTCTTAATCTAGAAGAAGAAGTCTTACAGAAGCTAAAAGAGAAGTTAGAAGCACTTGGGAGTTGAAGAGCATTCACGAAGACAAGCTTATGTTGCCACATTGCCCCTGCGGAGCAGTGTCACCGCCCCTACGGGTGACACTGCACTCCGGAACGCAGCTTGCGTCTTCGCCAGTGCCCAGAACAAAGATTGGCACAGCCCCTACGCCACTCCTGGGCGCCCCTGTGGCGACTTACCTTGAAGAAGCAAAGCCGGCACCCCTGCACCTCTGTCTGCGGACCAACCTGCGGAGCTGTGAAGCCGAAGAGCCAGTGTCGCCGCCCGTGCGGTGACATTGGGCCGCCCCTGCGGCTCGACATCACAAGTGACAGAAAGATGAAGAGTCAGACGTTTAAAGAATATTAAAGATCCGCCCCTGCGGAATTGCCAGGCCGCCCCTGCGACTATGAAGAACTCCAAGCGTTTCCGCCTAAACCGCCCCTGCGGCCCTCAAGCCCGCCCCTGCAGTTTAGCGTCACAGACTTTACTCCGGCTGTTTGCACCACCTTTATGGCATTAAAGGTGGCTGTTTAGGCCGGCCATTTACTCCCATTTAGTGTCAATTCTAGTATAAATAGGTCCATGGCTGATTGCTAGAATCATCCACCATTTCCCACATTATTCTCTCTTTTCCCTTGCTTTCTTTGTGTAATGAGCTTCTAATTTCCTTGCTACAATGGGTTGTTTTGAAGTTGTATCGTTGCTTTGGTTGTAAGTCCTTTTTAATATAAGTATGATTCAATATATGTTTTGTATTCCTTGTGCTTTACTTATCAAATTGCATGTTGTTAGCATGAAATATTGTGATATTTTAGGCACGTTTTCTAATCGTATTTGATTCATATTGATAGTCTTTGATTGATCTTTATACATATATGAGCTAGTATTTCCTATATTGTCGATATGGATGTCTACACTAGTTCTATGTTGATTATAGGTGATTTGGAGCTATTTCCGAACGGAATCGAGCACAGAAGAGTTGAGTTGATATGTCCATAGATCGAGGACACTTTTTGGAAGCAATTTGGAGTATTAGATTGAGGAATGCACGAGTTTAGGGAAGAATCACGTTCTTGCCCTAAATTACGCCCTAAAATACGGCCGGAATCCAAAACCACGTTCAGAATTACGGCCGTGGATTCAGAGTCAGAATTCGATGTTCATTCCAGGGGATTCTACGGTCGTGGAAGTAACCGTAATTGTTTCCACGCCCTAGAATTACGGTCGTGGAATCTTCCACGACCGTGATCTTGGCGAATCTTTTCGCCACACTTCGAAGCCATGATCTTTTGAAGACCGGGCCGGGCCGACACTTTGCCCTGCATTATAAAAAGACGGAAGAAAGGAGATTCCGGCATCCCCGCTTACAATCATCGACGCTTACGCTTATCATCGTTTAGGCCTGCTTAGTAATCAACGCTTAGCAACGCACAAACCCTCGCTTAGAGGTATTTGGGAGATCTCATTGGAGATCAAAGTTTGCATCGGAGAGTTGCTCAAATCTCGCACTTTTAGTGGAGATTGCTGCGGTGATCTTCGGAATTGCGGAAGATCGAAGTTCTTGGAAGATTCTGCAAGAAGATCTCTCTTCTTGATTAGGTTTGATTGGGAAAACGGATTGACATCCCGTTTCCTTTTCTTTCCTAGGATTACGGTTATTTGTTCTATTGTGAATCTTTTGGCGTTATTTGTTCTCTTGTGATTTTGAGATTAAGTTGAAGGTTATTGAAAGTTCTTGAAAGTTTTCATCTTTTCATCTTCTAATTCTTGAATTGAAATCAATATGACTGTTATTGGCTAAAAACCCTTAACAATTCTAAAGTGAAGGGTTGATAGTTGTGGCATAGGTGATGATAGATCGATCGCAAACAGATTAGACCCTGAGAGTTAGAGAAACATCGTCGACAAACCCAAATTACGGGCTGTTCTTGAGTCCACGGCCGTGGAACCTCAAGAACTAACTGTGATTTCCCTTAAATCTATGAACTTGCTTTTACTTCAATCTAAAGTTAAAGATTTGTTTTAGCTTAGTTTAGACTTGTCTTTTCTAGGTGGTAGTGAGCCTCAACAACCTCTACCTCGATTGTGAGTCTCAACAACCTCAATCGGTTAAGTTAGTCTTGATCTTTAGGTTACAAGTTTGGGTATTTGACACTAATTCTCGTCTTTAGAATCTTTCTATATTGAGCCTCAACAACCTGTATAGGGAGTGCCTTGTAGGTGAGTCACAAAAGGTTTTTGGAACTTCACCGTACGATTACCTTACTTTAGTATACCTTTGCATATCTCAACTCTGTCTTTACATCATTAGTATATCTTGAATCGATTGCCATAGCTGGATACCTGGATCTTTAGGATTGTTGTTTTCCCAATATTTGCAAACTCTCATATTTACTTGCTTGATAACCTGCAACCGAGTTCGTTCCCACCCAAATCCCTGTGTTCGATACTCTGGAATTCTTGCTTAACTACGTCGATCCGTACACTGCGGGTTCGCTTGCTTGATTCTAGTTTTATAAATTTAAAACTTATTTGCACACACCTCTAGGGGCGAACAATTTTTTGGCGCCGTTGCCGGGGATTTGGTTTCGGCCGAATCCGGTAGCCGTTGTCAAGCTTGGGAGCTTGCTCTCGTTATTTGATTTTTCTTTGAGTGCATGCGCAGATCTAGGAACACTGAAGATCTCTTGCCTCTTGATCAAGAGCTAGAGAAAACCTTAAGGCAAAAGCGCAAGGAAAAGAAGATGGCCGAAGAAAACGGACGTGATTTTCAAACGGAGTTAGCGGAAAAAGAAGCTCAACTCCGTTGGAATGAGACTCTCCGCAAGGATGAGATGGATCGTCATCAATCTCAAGTTAACGGTCTACAAGACATGCTCTTCCAAATGAGGGTAAAGATGAGCGACCTTGAAGATAAGGTAGGCAAGAAGTCCTCGAGGAGAAGATCAAGGTCTAGAAGAAAAAGCCACTCATCCGCTGATGATAGTGATTCTTCCATGCCACCGTTAGAAGAGATCGATCCCACGATCAATATAAATCCCTTCAATCCGCAAGGAGCTACTAATCGCCGCATCCCACCAAGGAATGCGAGAGTCGAACGTGTGGATAATGAGCCAAGAACTCTTGGCCAACGGATGGATCCAACACAACAACCACGCCGCTTAGGTGTGAATTTTGATGCTGAAGATGTTCAAGGGTTTAGCTTTAACCCTCAAGTCATCACCCTTGTTCGCCAAAACCAATTTGGCGGTACAAGTGCTGAATCTCCACACCAACACTTGCAAAACTTCGAGTGTATGATGGAGACGATGAGACCGAAGAACGCTACTACCAACAGCTATAAGCTCAAACCTTTCTTTTTCTCCTTGAAAGGGAAAGCGTTGTCTTGGTACCAAGCTCTTCCTAATGGGAAACTAGACACGTGGGAAGACCTTTCCGCAGAGTTTCTCACCAAATTCTTTCCGCCTTCCAAAACAGCGGAACTTAGAGGTAAGATTAATGCTTTTTCTATGAGACCTAACGAAAGTTTGTTTCAATCATGGGAAAGGTTTCAGGATTTACTCTTGGATTGCCCTCATCATGGCATATCCAAGCTTGCCTTGCTGGAAATTTACTACAAAGGGCTGGATGCGGGAACGCAATTCAACCTCCAATCCCTCTCATGTGGAACGTTCATGGACATGAGAGAAGATGACGCTTGGGACTTCATTGAGAACCAAGCAAGAGTCATAGAGAAGTATTCCCACCGGAAAGTGGAGGGAAATCGTGTGGAGCAAGGAGCGAAGCTCACACATGAAGCTCAAAATCAGATTTTCTCCCTCAACAATGAGATCAAAGAGTTGAAGGAAGCTATCAAGACCAACTTCCCAAAGCAACAAGGGAAGGATGTTGGCTATTTGGGCAACAATAATGGCGGAAGCAACAATAACCGGGGTAACAACCGGAATAACAACTGGAATGGAAACAACAACAACCGGAACAATGATTGGAACAACAATCGGGGTTCAAACAACAACAATTGGCGCCCAAATCAACAAAATTCCGGTAACTCTTACCCTTCCAATTCTAAATCACTAACTCCACCTTCCTCTTCCTCTACTCCTTTGAAAAGCCAGGGGCAATCATCTAATGGAGGAAACAATACGGGAAAGGAGAAGCCAGATCCCATGTTGGAAACGATCTTGGGAAAGCTTCAAGGGATGGAGAACCGCCTCATTAAGGTTGATGATCGAGTTTCTAAGATTGACAAAGCTCAAAAAGTTTTAAAAAACCAAATGTTCGATCATGCGGAGGAAGTTCCTAGAAATCAAGGGAAGCTTCCAAGAAAGACGGAGGACAACCCTAAGGGAAGGGTAATGGCAATTACAACTAGGAGCGGAGTGACTACCACCGATCCGCAGCCTACGTTCGTTGAAGTCCCCGTAGAGAAGGACAAAGGAAAGGGGAAAGAGAAGGAAGATGTCTATATTCCTCCTCTATCTTTCAAACCTCCCCTACCGTTCCCTCAATCTAGAGCGCGAGCGCGCCTAGACAAGCAATTCGGTAAGTTCATAGAACTCATGAGCAAGCTGCATATTAATATACCTTTCATTGATGCCATTGTAGGTATGCCGGCTTATGGCAAGTTCTTGAAGGAGCTCCTCTCTAACAAGAGAAAGCTAGAAGATTTTGGAGAGGTCAAGATGAGTTCGGATTCTTCAGATCTCATCAAGACCATGAAAGAGAAAATGCCCCCAAAGTTGAAAGATCTGGGGTCATTTTGCATTCCCATTGGAGTGGGAGAGGTCACATATGACGCTTTATGTGACTTAGGAGCAAGTGTGAGCATCATACCACTTGCGTTGTGCAGGAAGATCGGTTTAGGCGACCCTAAACCGGTGAAGATGACATTATACATGGCGGATCGATCCATTACTCGCCCCGTCGGCATTGTAGAAGACGTCCCGGTCAAGCTAGGTAAATTCTTTGTTCCCATTGATTTTGTCGTGCTTGACATTCCTGCAGATAGTCCGGTCCCGATTATACTCGGAAGACCGTTTCTTGCAACTTCCGGCTGCATGGTCGATTGCAAGAATGGAAGACTCGCTTTTGACATTGGAGAAGAAAAAGTGGAGTTCGTTCTTTCCACTCTAGTGAAGGAACCAATCTTTGACGAGGATATCTACGATGTCCAAGATGAAGAAGGTTTATCTAGGGAGGAAGTAAGTGAAATTCTCTTTAACGATCCTCTACAAAAAGTTATTACTATGAGTCTAACCAATGAAGGAGAAGAAGAAGAGTGCAAAGAGGAAATTGAAGCCTTGGAAGCACAAGAAGAGATGCATGAAGTGGAGTTTGAGAAACTCCACGATGAGGCTGAGAATACTAGAATCCACGGTCATACTCTGTATTCCACGACCGTGGATTCCACGACCAAAATCGACCTCCATTCTAGAGGATATTACGGCCGTGGAACACATGAGGAGGCCGTAATTTTGACCGTGGAAGAGGGTGATCGGCATACTTCTTCAACTTCTTCTAATTCTTCTCCAACCCATTCAACATCCTTAGAAACTTCTAAGGAAACATCGGAAGCTCCTCAAGGATCATTGGAAGCTCCGAAAGCAATGGAACTCAAACCACTTCCTGCTCATCTAAGGTACGCTTTTCTTGGATCTAATTCTACCTTTCCGGTTATCGTTAGCTCCGAATTAAGCATAGATGAACATGAACAGCTCATGATTGTCCTTAGGAAACATAGAAAAGCCATAGGCTATACTATTGAGGACTTAGTAGGAATTAAACCCTCCTTATGCATGCCCAAGATACTAATGGAGGAGGACTTTAGAACTTCAAGACAACCTCAAAGGCGGTTGAATCCGACCATGAAGGAGGTTGTCAAGAAGGAAATTCTTAAACTTCTTGATGCTGGTATCATCTATCCTATCTCCGATAGCAAGTGGGTGAGTCCAGTTCAAGTAGTTCCAAAGAAGGGAGGAATGACGGTCATCACCAACAAGAACAACGAACTCATTCCTACCCGAACCGTGACTGGATGGCGAATGTGCATAGACTACCGCAAGCTCAACAACGTAACGCGGAAGGATCACTTTCCATTGCCATTCATCGATCAAATGCTTGAAAGGTTAGCACAACACTCACATTTTTGCTACCTTGACGGTTATAGTGGTTTCTTTCAGATTCCGATACATCCGGATGATCAAGAGAAGACCACATTCACGTGCCCTTGGGGTACGTTCGCATACAGGAGAATGCCGTTCGGACTTTGCAACGCCCCAGCCACCTTTCAACGGTGCATGATGGCCATATTCTCCGAGTACATAGAGGAAATCATGGAAGTCTTCATGGACGACTTCTCCGTATACGGTTCCTCTTTTAACGATTGCCTTTCTAACCTTTCTCTCGTTTTACAACGTTGTGAAGATACTAACCTAGTTCTTAACTGGGAAAAGTGTCAATTCATGGTTAAAGAAGGAATCGTATTAGGTCACTTAGTCTCTAGTAGAGGGATAGAGGTAGATAAGGCTAAAATAGAGACCATAGAGAAACTTCCTCCCCCGATTTCGGTGAAAGGGATAAGAAGTTTCCTAGGACATGCTGGATTTTATAGACGCTTCATTAAAGACTTTTCTAAGATATCAAAACCTCTCACTAATCTATTGATGAAGGATGCGGTTTTTGAGTTTTCACAGGAATGTTTAGATGCGTTCAACACTATCCGGCAAGCTCTAATTTCAGCACCCATTATCCAACCTCCGGATTGGACTCTCCCCTTCGAGATTATGTGCGATGCTAGTGACGTAGCCATTGGAGCTGTTCTTGGACAACGAAAAGAAGGACGAACCCACGCCATATACTACGCTAGCAAGACGCTAGACGAAGCTCAGCTCAACTACGCCACTACGGAAAAAGAATTTCTAGCCATTGTCTACGCTATTGACAAGTTTCGCTCTTATCTTGTAGGTGCAAAGGTGATCGTCTACACGGATCATGCTGCGATCCGGTACCTCCTTGCACAGAAAGATGCGAAGCCGAGGCTAATTAGATGGATTCTTCTCCTACAAGAATTTGATCTTGAGATCCGCGACAAGAAAGGCTCGGAAAATTCTGTTGCGGATCATTTGAGTCGCCTCACACATCTAGAGGACGACCATCTACCCATTGATGACTCCTTTCCAGACGAGCACCTACACATCATAGAGGAGTGCATCAACGAGATCTCCAAAGGTAACGAACCATGGTTTGCTGATTTTGTTAACTATTTGGTTTGCCAGGAGATACCGCCCGGACTATCCTACGCACAAAGAAAGAAGTTCTTTAAAGACGTCCGGGAATACTATTGGAACGAGCCTCTTCTCTTCAAGAGAGGTCCGGATGGCATCATTCGGCGATGTGTGCCGGAAGATGAGATGCAAAGTGTCATCCGCCATTGTCATTCACTACCCTGTGGAGGACACGCTAGTTCGAACAAGACTAGCGCAAAGGTATTGCAATCTGGATTCTATTGGCCTACCTTATTTAGAGATGTGCAATCCTTTGTCTCTTGTTGCGATGCTTCTCAAAGAACAGGCAATATTTCTAGAAGGAACGAGATGCCCCTCAACAACATCCAAGCGGTGGAGATTTTCGACGTTTGGGGAGTCGATTTCATGGGACCATTCCCATCTTCTTGTGGAAACCAATACATATTATTGGCGGTAGACTACGTTTCCAGATGGGTGGAAGCAATTGCCTCTCCCACAAATGATGCCATGGTGGTGGTTAAGTTCTTCAACAAGACCATCTTTCCCCGATTCGGGACACCAAGGACGATCATTAGTGATGGAGGTTCTCACTTCATAGCCCGTCGCTTTGAAGCTCTTCTAGCCAAGTATGGTTACTCACAAGATCGCTACCCCTTACCATCCACAAACGAGTGGACAAGTTGAGATCTCAAATAGGGAGATCAAGGGAATTCTAGAGAAGACAGTTTCGAGGACTAGGAAGGATTGGTCCTTGAAACTAGATGACGCATTATGGGCATACCGGACTGCGTACAAGACCCCCATAGGAACCACACCATACAACCTTGTGTATGGGAAGTCTTGTCATTTGCCGGTAGAGCTGGAACACAAAGCGTTTTGGGCTATTAAATGGTTGAATTTCGGCATGAAGGAAGCAGGAGAGAAGCGTCTCCTAGACATCAACAAGCTGGATGAACTCCGTTTGAACGCCTACGAAAATGCTAAAATCTACAAGGAAAGAGCAAAGCGTTGGCATGATAAGCATATCATTCCAAAGGACTTCAAAGAAGGAGATCAAGTTCTTCTCTTCAATTCAAGACTTCGCCTCTTTCCAGGTAAGCTTAAATCTCGTTGGAATGGACCTTTTCTAATTAAGCGCATTTTCCCCCATGGTGCAGTTGAAGTATGGGGTGAAGCTAGCGGAAGTTTTAAGGTGAACGGCCAAAGACTCAAGAAGTACACGCCGGAACTCCAAGCTGAGGAGTTTGCACCTACCGCACTCGAATAAGTGCGAATTTGGTCTAGCTACGGACCTTAAACAAAGCGCTTCTTGGGAGGCAACCCAAGGTATTGCATTCTCGTTTTTGTTTTCGATTCATAGATTAGTTTAGAATAGACCTTTTCGCTTTATTTTGCCTCGATTTCTTCCGGTATGTTCGTGTTTTTGGTTGTAGGATCGATGAAAAAGAAGAAAGGGAGGATAATATCGAAGAAAGGTGACGAAATTTGGACTTTGAAGCTTTACAGAAGGTTCCACGGTCTAAATTACGGTCGGCATAGCTACAGTGGCCGTAATTTTCAAAAGCCTGTGAAAAATCATCAAAACCACGGTTCCGTACGCTTCCACGGCCGTGGAATGCCCCGATAGACCGTGATTTTTGGAAATTTGCCTGCGAGTATAAAAGCCACACTTCTTCACAAAATCACCACAATTCTCCCCCATTTCCACGACCTAGAAACCGAAGACCCTTCACCACTCCCAATTCTTCGTTTCCTAATCGTTTTCAACGATTCTTCATCCTAAACTACAGCAAATCCAACCACGAACAGGATCCAAGCAACAAATCGAGTGGAAATCGATCAACAAACACGCATTTTGGATTTTTCAATCCGAAAAAGAGGTTATTTCTTTCTTCTCGATTCTCGCGGATTTGGTTCGTTTTTGTTAGAAATTTTAGGAAGAACTGATTGAGATTGGAAGAAATTAGATTAGAACTGCCTGCTTGTTGAGATTTAGTGCTGATTTGCTGAGATTTACGAACTTCTGAGACGAATCACGGTCTCTGGAGGTTCCACGGCCGTGGTTTCTATAGAACAGCCCGTAATTTTGAACAAAATGGACTTTGTGAGGAGAATGTCGGGAAGGATAAAGGAGAAGAAAGGGGAGCAAAGTAAGAAAAGGAAAGGGAACCCCTCCACCTCTAGGGCACCACCACCCTCATCCCCCTCACTACCATCCTCACCTTCACCTCCATCTTCACCACCTCACCCTAGCATCCCAACCATACATGAGAACTACCTTGCTGCGTTTGAGAAAATAGAGAAGAGGGCAGTGATTGGCCCTAGGTATTTGTTGTTGGAGGATCTACATCCTCTCAACATAGTTGATGATCTCACATGGCTCTTGGATAGAACCGGATTACTAGTCTTCACGAACATTCGTGAAGACGCTTATGAGGAGATTACCCGGGAGGTTGTGACGTCCTTTGAGCACGGCCCAGTAGATAGGACCGTCTCCTTCCGTCTCATGAATCGAGACTATCACTTGAGCATTGTTGAGTTCGGGACCATTTTCGGGTTCCATGAGACCTACAACGGTCGACTTCCTAGAGGCGTTTCCGCCAAGGATTTTTGGGCGGAAGTGGCTATGATTTACGCCGACGATGACCGTTGGCAACCCGCCGATACCAAGGCTAGATTGATGTACCATCTAGCCTTGAAGATAGCCCACCGTGTTCTTTCGGAGTGTCTCTTTCCTAGGACGGAGACGCCCCAAAAGATCAAGACGGATGAGCTATTCCTTCTTTACAGTATGCTTTATGGATGCCGCACAGATTGTGCTACTCTTTTGGCGGCGACGATGAGTAAACTCAAGAATAAATCGAAGGGGAACATTGGATATGGTGGGATAGTGACCCACATTGCTAGGTCGTTTGGTGTAGATTTTTCAGCTTGCACCCGTATACCGGCGGTTCCATTAGGGCTACATGCTTTTATGGTTAGGGGACTCATCTTCCCCACACATAGAGGTCCGCCTTATGCGGGCATGCCTTGGGAGAGTAGGACGGGTAGGGGTATTGAGTGGCTACCAGAGTATTCCATTGTGGCGAGACGCCACAATTGGAAGGAGACGTTCGCTGCGATGCATGCGAACAGGCTTGTAGCTCCCCCTTACGTTCCACCGCCGGTTGTGGATGAGGAGGAGATGGGAGAGCAGTACGAGAGTGGGGGAGGAGCGGAGCAGGAGTTCGGCACGTTTCCGGATCAGCCGGAGGCGGCCCGGGATGTACCTAGGCGCTCTCCACGCCCAGCTAGAGCTTCAGGCTCGTCATCTCGCCGCGCTAGCGTGAGTGAGAGGCCCACGTGGATGACTACACCTCCCACTTGGTACGACACACCTCCTCCTTGGTCCACGACGCAGCCAGCACCACCACCACCACCACCACCGCCAGCACCAGCCGATGCCCCCGCATGGTACGATCACGCCCCGGGATGGTATGAGAGGATGCCGGATTGGGCTACCGGACTTTCAGAGAGAGTCGGAGCGCTAGAGATCCGGGCGGATGCTAGAGACGGACGCCTAGACGACCTTGACCACATGATGAGGGACGTCTACCGCCAGCAGTTTGGGCGGTTCTATGATCCGAGTTTCTCTCCATTCCCACCTCCGCCGGCGCCACAGTGATTGATGACCGGACCGTTCGTTTTAGACATTCCCGCCACCGCTTGTGAGTTTCTTTTTCTTTTCTTTCTTTTGTTCTTTCTTTTGAACATTAGGGACAATGTTCGTCCTAAGTATGGGGTGGGATGTACTAAAAAGTTTGTAATAACTCTACTCTCTATGTTTGCTTTCATTTGAGACTATCTTTGCATGTTCATTATGTGTTACACGTTTCCTTATTGCATTGCATGAAAAAGAACTTTAAAAACCCATAAAAATTGAAAAAATTTTGAAAATTTTGTGCTTCTAATGAATTGAGATGATTTCCATGATAATCACTACTTGTGAATTGAGTTTGATGACAATTACATGCTTAAAAGGATTGTGAATTGAAAAGGATTTGAATGAATAAATTTTACCTCTTTTGCAAGTTTTATAATGTGAAAATGTTACCTAAATCATGTTAGAAATTAAAGTTGAAATCACATTATAAGTTCCTATACCTTTTGTTGAAATGATTAAGGCAATTCGATACTTTCTTTCTTCTTTCTTTGATCATCTAGCTCCTCGTTGAAATATTAGCCTCCTTTACCTATCCGGGAATTTGGAAGAAGTAAATGAGAAAAAGGCATGTTTGATGTGGGAGGGCCATGAGAGCAATTATTTGAAATCAATCGAATAGAAAGAAATTATAGGTTTGGGGAAGTCAATCATGACGATGAGTAACTCGGCACCATTCACATAGCCGGGTGTTTGTGTCTTGCCAAAGTCGGATTGAGCGATATTCCTAGCGGATTATGGTATGTGCGCTAAGGGTTTGAGGCATCTCTTGTGAATTTGAGAAACGCCGATCTCCTAGGCTTCGGTTTTTGTGCACCTCTATCCATAACTCCAAAAGTAAAGTCGAAAAATGAAAAGAAGAGAGCGAAGCTCTAAGTGAAGTGTTGCGGAAACCGCAAAAGAAGAAGGTAGTTGTCCACTTTCCCGGATTTATGCACCACTCTCCCTTAAAGTTTCCCCTTTCCTTTCCATATTCTAGACCTTTTCTTTAAAAGTCCTTAAGATCAAAAGAATGTTATATGGCTTGGTGATCTAAATTGAAGTTTCTTATGATTGATTTTGATAATGTTTGAAGGTTATAATGCTTGTTCGGAAGTTAAATTGATTCATGAGTTTCCTTTGCCTCTTACTCTCTAATTGAGTGTGTGAAAGTTTAATAAACGATTGAAGCAAGGTTTGAGAATGATCTATTCTTTAGAAGTCACATTCACCAAAAGAAGGTACACATATTTCATCCTAACTCCTGTTTTAAAGCTTTTTGAAAGACCTTGCTTAGGGACAGGCAAGTATTAAGTATGGGGTTATTTGTTAGCATGAAATATTGTGATATTTTAGGCACGTTTTCTAATCGTATTTGATTCATATTGATAGTCTTTGATTGATCTTTATACATATGTGAGCTAGTATTGCCTATATTGTCGATATGGATGTCTACACTAGTTCTATGTTGATTATAGGTGATTTGGAGCTATTTCCGAACGGAATCGAGCAAAGAAAAGTTGAGTTGATATGTCCATAGATCGAGGACACTTTTTGGAAGCAATTTGGAGTATTAGATTGAGGAATGCACGAGTTTAGGGAAGAATCACGTTCTTGCCCTAAATTACTCCCTAAAATACGGCCGGAATCCAAAACCACGTTCAGAATTACGGCCGTGGATTCAGAGTCAGAATTCGATGTTCATTCCAGGGGATTCTACGGTCGTGGAACTAACCGTAGTTCTTTCCACGCCCTAGAATTACGGTCGTGGAAACTTCCACGACCGTGATCTTGGCGAATCTCTCGCCACACTTCGAAGCCGTGATCTTTTGATGATCGGGCCGGGCCGATACCTTGCCCTGCATTATAAAAAGACGGAAGAAAGGAGATTCCGGCATCCCCGCTTACAATCATCGACGCTTACGCTTATCATCGTTTAGGCCTGCTTAGTAATCAACGCTTAGCAACGCACAAACCCTCGCTTAGAGGTATTTGGGAGATCTCATTGGAGATCAAAGTTTGCATCGGAGAGTTGCTCAAATCTCGCACTTTTAGTGGAGATTGCTGCGGTGATCTTCGGAATTGCAGAAGATCGAAGTTCTTGGAAGATTCTGCAAGAAGATCTCTCTTCTTGATTAGGTTTGATTGGGAAAACGGATTGACATCCCGTTTCCTTTTCTTTCCTAGGATTACGGTTATTTGTTCTATTGTGAATCTTTTGGCGTTATTTGTTCTCTTGTGATTTGGGATTAAGTTGAAGGTTATTGAAAGTTCTTGAAAGTTTTCATCTTTTCATCTTCTAATTCTTGAATTGAAATCAATATGACTGTTATTGGCTAAAAACCCTTAACAATTCTAAAGTGAAGGGTTGATAGTTGTGGCATAGGTGATGATAGATCGATCGCAAACAGATTAGACCCTGAGAGTTAGAGAAACATCGTCGACAAACCCAAATTACGGGCTGTTCTTGAGTCCACGGCCGTGGAACCTCAAGAACTAACCGTGATTTCCCTTAAATCTATGAACTTGCTTTTACTTCAATCTAAAGTTAAAGATTTGTTTTAGCTTAGTTTAGACTTGTCTTTTCTAGGTGGTAGTGAGCCTCAACAACCTCTACCTCGATTATGAGTCTCAACAACCTCAATCGGTTAAGCTAGTCTTGATCTTTAGGTTACAAGTTTGGGTATTTGACACTAATTCTCGTCTTTAGAATCTTTCTATATTGAGCCTCAACAACCTGTATAGGGAGTGCCTTGTAGGTGAGTCACAAAAGGTTTTTGGAACTTCACCGTACGATTACCTTACTTTAGTATACCTTTGCATATCTCAACTCTGTCTTTACATCATTAGTATATCTTGAATCGATTGCCACAGCTGGATACCTGGATCTTTAGGATTGTTGTTTTCCCAATATTTGCAAACTCTCATATTTACTTGCTTGATAACCTGCAACCGAGTTCGTTCCCACCCAAATCCCTGTGTTCGATACTCTGGAATTCTTGCTTAACTACGTCGATCCGTACACTGCGGGTTCGCTTGCTTGATTCTAGTTTTATAAATTTAAAACTTATTTGCACACACCTCTAGGGGCGAACACATGTTTCTTACCACTTCGTTTGATCACCTTAGTGTTGTTTGCTCCAAACGGTGTGTGCAAACTTTAAATTTATATCCCAAGAAATATGCTTAAAACAAGGATGCGAACCCGCAGTGTACGGATCAACTTTAGTAAAAAGCAAGAATTCCGGGGTGTCGATCTCAGGGACTTAGGTTAAACTAAGCAAGTAGAGGTTGTCAATGCAACTAATAACACAAAAGCGATTAAAGCAATCAAAGATGATAATAAGGTCAAATAAAGGGAATATGCAAATTCTAGGGATTAAAGCATCTAGTTGTGGTTCCAACTCAAGATCTAAAGATAAAGCGGACAAAGTTGAGATTTTGCAAAGGGAAGGTGTTTCTAAAATGGGAATAGATTACCGGGTAAGTCTCACTATCCACAATCCCAAACCAAAGCTCCTATCACCGGGTAAGTCTCAAGGTAATAAGGAAAGGAACTATAATCTCAAACCAACACACCAACTAAGGGAATAGAATCAAGCTTTATCGGGTAAGTCTCAGGCTAACACACAAAGATGGGATGAAAGCACACTCAAACTCCAATAAAAGATAAACCTTTATTACCTACACTTATGATATTGGGTAAACAAACAAAGGAATCACCGGGTAAGTCTCATCCTAGGCTTGCATTGAACCAGGAAAGGTGTAATAAGAATAGGATATGGCAAACTCTTAACACTTAACTCTCAGTTTCGGATCAGAAAAGGTCACCTCGTTCAGTCAAATTCCACCCCAGCCGAGATGTTCATCGACTGAACGAGATGTTCTAGGGTTAAGGTTAAAGACTCGAGCTTTCAGGGTTCTACTGGGATTAAGATCATTCTATCATTGTTTTTCCCATAACTTTCAGCAAATCACCCTAGAATCGCACAAAGAAATTAGCGACTCATCATCATGATAACAATAATCAAAAAATATGAGAAGGTAATGAATATTTGAACACAAAAACCTTAAGAACAAGGCTTCAATAACTGAATCAAATAGTTCACAAATCAGCGTTCCTTGGATCATAAATCCAACAAGACAATAAAACCAAAGGGAATCTAAGAAAGTCTTACCAATTCCCTCAAAAGCTATCTCAAAACTAGGAATCTTCCTTCCTTCAATCTTCGAAGCTTCCTTCAAACTTCAAAGAAAATCTCCTAACTACAGCTTCTTCAATGATCCAAAGATTGTTGAATTGTGGAAAATTCAACCCTTTATATAGGAGAATTATCTTCCAAAGATAATAATATCTTAAAAAGATAATTTCCTATAAAAATATATTCATATCTCTAAAATAGATCTCCCAAATATATGATCTTCCTTCCAGAAATCCAGCACAAAAATATAAGATATCTTCCTTCCAAAAATAAAAGATCTTAGCCAAAAGATATGATCTCGCCGCGCCAGGGTGTTCGCCTCGGTCGGGATGCTCCTCAAGATCACCTCGGTCGAGGTGACACTGTAGCTGACCGAGGTGAATCTCAGTTGAATGTGAAATCTTTCAAATCTGGTCTAAAGTAAATCTTCTTTATTAATTCCATGCTTCCTAAGTTCTCTTTTAAGCTCCGGATTTAGCTCCTATGACTCCTTTGCTCCTTAGCTTCATTTCGATCCAAAATGTGCCATTTTACCTACGATTACAACGAAACTTGGTGTAGACCTCGATTCCCGTAAAGGTAGATGAAACGACAATATAATCACATAATATACATCCAAACATGCAGATTATTGAAGATAAAAAGTCTAAGCAAGTCCAAAATACAGACTATAATACATGCTATTAAAATACCCCATACTTGTCCCTTGCTTGTCTCCAAGCAAGTTCCAAATCTTAAGTACAAGATAGAATGAATTATAAGTCATAAAGATCAATGAAAAGTATTTCAAAACATTTTTGGTGGTGTGCTCCACTCATAGATCACTCTATGAGAATGCTTCATGGCAATTAAAATCAAGATATGATCAAAATATTTTATAAATATAAGAAAGTTGTTCATCTTTGCATAAAATCATAGAATGCATAATAGATCATAATTATCGAAATTAATCATGTATAATCCAGTTTAAACCACCAAGTCAATCAACAAGCTCGAGGTCTCAAGGGCTTTTCAAAAGAGGTCAAGAAACGTGTGAGGGTGGGATGTATGTAGGGAATGTGGTGCTAGAATCCGGAAAAAAAGGATCTTCACTTCACTTGCTTTGAACTTCAACATCTTCCACCAATAAGCTTTGCTTATTTACTTTACTTTTTGGGATGCATGGACAGAGGTGCACAATAACCGAAGCCTAGGAAATTAGCAATCATCAATTTCTCGAGACGCCTCAAACCCTTGATGCACATACCATGATCCGTTAGGAATATCGCTCAATCCGACTTTGGCAAGACGCAAACACCCGGCTATGTGAATGGTGTCGAGTTACTCATCATCATGATTGACTTCCCCAAACCTATTTGTTTCTTTCTAAAACTTTCAGCCAACATCTCAACTTCACTTTCACTCGCTTTTCTTCACTTGCTTGTTTCCAAATTCCCGGATAGGTAAAGGGAGGCAAATATGTATATGAGGGGCTAAAGCATGATCAAGAGGAAGAAGAGAAGAGAATGAGTTGCCTTAATCATCCCAAGAAGAATGTGATAGAACTCATCATGTGGTGTCAACCTTCAAATTCAACATAATTTTGATAAAAACAAAGTATTAAACATGCCAAAACTTCAAACAAAGCATTTTGCAACTTAAACATATCATAAAACCTTTCAAACATATAAAGATTTCAAAACCAATCTGCAAACAGAATCATGACTGAGGTCATATTCAGAAAAGAAGCACAAAACGTTTCAAAAAATCTCTCAATTAAACCGCCTCGGTCGAGGTGTTCTAAGTCATCCGATGTGCTTTACCTCGTTTGGCCAG
>BSUD01000002.1:110496698-110685585 GCA_033239045.1 Fagopyrum esculentum
CCCCCCCCCCCTTACTTGGTTACAGTATCAATAATTGAATCTAATCAAAACTCCAGCTTAACTCTCTTGGGTTCGACCCTTACTTACGCTATACATGAACTTGTTAGTGTAACGTTAGGACTTCTACTTTCACCTAAGCTAAAATACAACGACCTAGGTTATAGCGTTCGTAAGGGACATAGGATCACCTTGTCGAAAATCTCATGAAGGAAAGATTTCCCTAACAATATTGCTATTAATCTTGAAGGAAAAATCTATAGTGGAGATGCATTCCATAATCATATCAACTCAACTTGTATAAAAACAAAACCTACATAAAACGGACTTTGGAAAAGCTCATTCAATACGATCAAAAGATTTTGAAAGAGCAGGCTTAAGAGACATAGAACCGCAACCAACTCTCTCATGATTCATATGATGAAAACATTCAATGAAACATTACACAAACTAATAGTATTATCAGTGATGAGACCTACATTAATAAAAGAAGATTGCTCATTAAAGATAATATTGGGAAGAAAAGTTTTAAAAGTCTAGTAATAACTTTAGTAATAAGTTTGTATAAAACATTACACAAACTAATAGGTCTAATATCTTGCATATGAGTAGGAAAGTTAAATTTAGGAATAAGAGGGATGATTATCTTGTTAATGCCACTCAAAAATAAATATCACCATGTCACAAAGAGTGTATATAGCTGATTACATCAACACATATAATGGATCAAAATCGATGATAAAATCTTGCAGGTTAACCATCGTTACCTAACAATTTACACGTTTTCATACTCATAAGAATGGAAAAAATCTCATTAGTAGTAGGGGCAGCTAAGAGAGCCAAATTCGTATTATTACTAACTTTAGGTGAAAAATTAAGATAAAATCAGGTTAATAAATCACTATTATAATGCATTAATGCTCTTACAGCACTCGTAACATTAGTTTCTTATATTTGTTTAATATTAAGTTGTTAATCATTTGCCACAAAAAAGCTAAGCAACCACCGGATGGTTGTTTACAACAAAACCCTCATACAACGGGTTATAGTACAACTACCCCAGGGGTTGTTTGGCCAAACAATTTTTTTTTGCCCAAATTCAAACACAACGAGCTAGTTTTTCCATCCAACTAAAGGCAAAACAATGCCACACATCCATCTCTAGAGCATTAGGTGTGTCTCCTCTTGGATCGTCCGATGGATTAGGTCTCCACGGTTGTTAATTTGCATGGAAGTTCAATGAAAAAATTTGTACTTTAGTGAAAACTCCACCTTGATTATAAAGGTTTACAGGTGTTGATGATGGAAGATTTAAACGCAAATGTAGTAGTATGATAAACTAACAAGGTATTGATATATTCTCGAGATGCTTGGTTGGTTTGGATTTAGTGCAGGTTCGGTCGAAAATCTCAAATGGCTTGAAATGGACTTCAAGGGTACAAGGAAGATAAGGTTGCACAACTCAAAGATCTCAAAGGCCTTGAAGTAGATTTCAAAGGAACAAGAATGTTAAGGCTGCATGGTACAAGTATTCAAATTTCTAAGAAGATCTTCTCTGCAAGATTTGCTCAACAAGAAGATTTGATCAAGCAAGGATCTCTACCAACCGATTGTTAGAGATCTTCTCAAAAGATCCTCAAACCGAAAAGCATCAAGATTCTCTCTCCTTCGGTTTATATTATTGTTCAACAAAAGCGACAAGATTAAGGAGCTGAGAGATCAACGTGTTCTCAAGAGATGAAGATCTACAACGTCTATCTTATCACAAACAGGAAGCGATCTTCATGGAGAAGAAAAATCATCTTCGAACGGTCATCTCTCCAACGGCTAGAAGACCTCTCCATAGAAGACTATAAATGAAGATGGCATTTGAAGAAGACAGACACAGAAGCTTACACGGAAACATCAATAAGTCTTCAAAGCAACCTAAACATCTTCATTCGATATTAGTTTTTCTTTCTCTCTTTCTAAAAAGCTTTATCCCCTAGAGAGAGATAAAACTCGAGAGCTCCATTGGCATATCTAAAGAGTGTTATACTCGAGTGTGTGTTACTCTACGAATTAAATAGGCTATTATAGCAAAGTAAAGAGTTGGAGCTAAATCGTAGCGTTGGCTACAGTGAGAGAAGAAGGGGATTTCTTCTAGTTTGTATTTAGGACTCTTTGAAGATGATAATAGATAGTTAGATCCTAAGGCTATACCCTGGGACGGAGAGTAGGCTATTTAGAGTCAAACTTCGTAAACATATCCTTGTGTCGATCTTCTACATTCCGCACTATATCTTGTTTTATTGTGACTAACTTTGTTTTGCAGGAGTACAAATTCAAGGCCCTTGAAAGCTGTTTCAAAACCCTTGAAATCAAAGTTTCACAAAGAACTCATATCGATATCAAGACCATTGAAATTGGTTTGAAGGCCTTGAGATTGGTTTTGCGAAAAGTTCTCATACTCTATTCAACCCCCCTTCTAGAGTATCTTTTAACCTTTTATTTCACCTACTGGTTCTTCAATTGGTATCAGAGCTAGACTCACGTATATTGATTTAACCATCAGTGAGACTAATCATGAATCCTATAGGTGATGGTGGATTTGCTCAAGGAAGATCCTCATCTCGACCACCACTCTTCTGTGGCAACAACTTTGCTCATTGGAGAGCACTCATGCGTATGTTCATTATTGATCAGGACATGGAGCTATGGAGCATCATTCAAAATGGACCTAAAGTTCCAATGACAACGGTTGAAGATGTCCAAGTCCCAAAGAAGGAAGATGACTTCACACAAGCTGACTTGGACAGTGTGTCAAAGAACTACAAAGCAATGAACCTATTATACTGCAGATTAGATGCAAATGAATTCAACCGCATCTCATCATGCAAGAGTGCAAAAGAAATATGGGACAAGCTTGTTGTCACTTACGAAGGAACAAGTCAAGTCAAGGAAACAAAGATTAGCATCTTCCTCAGACAATACGAGCTATTCAAGATGAATCCAAATGAAACAGTCAAAGAAATGTTTACAAGATTCACTGAGATCGTGAACAATTTGGACTCACTAGGAAAGATCTTCACAAATGAATAGAAAGTTAGGAAGGTTCTAAGGAGCTTACCTAAAGCTAAGTGGGGACCAAAGATGACTTCTATCGAAGAAGCTCAAAATCTCTCAACTCTTCCTCTTGATGACCTCCTTGGAAAACTCATCACACATGAAATGGTTCTTGGTGAAGAATATGGAGAGCTCCCATCCAACTCCAAGAATTTGGAATTAAAATCAAGGAAAGATGAATTATCATCAGACGAGGAAGATAGTGATGATGATGAAGAAGATGCAATTGTCATGATCTCTAAGGGTCTCGCGAGAATTCTCAAGTTAAAGAAACAATCTGCTAACAATAGAGAATATCCACGAACATCAAAACCCCAAGGTAAGTTTTCTAACTCTAACAAGAAAACTAGAGTGCTGACTTGTTTTGAATGTGGTGAATAGATCATCTTGTGAAGGATTGTCCACAAAAGAAGAGGACCAACTTCAATAAAAATGATTTAAAGAAGAAAGTTATGGTTGCTTCATGGAGTGATTTAGAATCATCAAATAAATCAGAAGACGAAAAGGAACATGCAAACTTATGTCTCATGGTTGATCATGAAGAAGACTCAAATCTATATGTTGACAATATGGTAAGTACAATCTTATGTCAACCTGAATATGACCTGAAACAATTCCTTAAAGACATTATCATATGTGACAAAGAACATAGAATAAGGATAAGTTCTTTAAAAGATAAGCTTATTGAACAAGAAAAACAACTAAGTGAAATGTCTCTAGAGATTGAAAATCTTAACAAAGAAAAAGTGGACCTTGATGACAATATCAAGGCCTTGGAATCAGAAAATGTGATTCTCAAGGACATCCTCTCCTCTCTTCATCGAAACTATATCGATCTAGAGAAAGAGAAAGTTGATCTTACTTTAACGTGTCAAGACCAGAAGGCTGCACTTGTTAAGTTTACTCGTTCAAAAGCTAATCTTGAAAGAATGATAGGTGAACAACAGTCCTCTCTTAACAAGAATGGTATAGGTTATCATAGGAGCTTTCCTAGAAAACCAACTACCACTTTTGTCAAAGCCAAAGGAAGTATTCATATGCCTACTTGCTTTTACTGTTGTGAAAAGTGTCATGTTAAATCTACATGTCCTTATAGAAGAAATGACCCTTATATTATTAGAAACACCTATCCATTATGTTTAAGGAAACAGGTCAAACAAATCTGGGTTCCTAAAGTTACTAGACCACCAAACATGATCGAACCTGAATATGGACCAAAATATGCCATTTGGTCGACCCGAAAAGGTTGATGTTTATTGTTTTGCAAGATATCACCAAGGTAAAGGAGCATAAATGGATGTTAGATAGTGGTTGATCAAGACACATGAGTGGAAAAAGCTCTTCATTCTCAGATTTAAAGAAGCAATCATTTGGAACCATTACGCTTGGTGATAAAGGAAAGTGTGACATTATTGGCATTGGTAAAATATGTTATAATTCATCTAACTTTATTGATGATGTTTATTTGGTTGATGGTTTGAAGTATAATCTGCTTAGTATTTCTCAGATATGTGATAAAGGCAACAAAGTTTTATTTGATTCAGAAAAATGTGAGGTTCAAGATAAAAAGACGGGTGACATTGTGCTTACTGCTCCTAGATGTAACAATGTTTATTCTATGAGCACTAACCAAGTTTCAGGAACTAAGCTAAAATGTCTAAAGGCCTTGACTGATGATCCAAGGCTTTGGCATAGAAGACTTGGTCATGTAAGCATGCACACAATGCAAAAGCTACTTACAAAGGATTTGGTACGTGGTTTGTCAAACCTAAATTTCAAGGTAGATGAACTATTTAAGGCTTGTACAGAAGGTAAACAAACAAGAGGTTCATTCAAACCTAAGAAGGTTGTAAGTTCTTCTCGACCCATCAAACTTTTACATATGGATCTTTGTGGACCTATGCGTGTCAAATCTCCTAAAGGCAAGCAGTACATCCTTTTTATTGTGGATGATTTCTCTCGTTTCACATGGATTTCTTTTCTACGAGAAAAATCTGAAGCATTATTTGAGTTTTCAAAATTATATAAGGAGTTACAAACTTTGAAAAACCTACCAATCGTTTCTATAAGAAGAGATCATGGTAGAGAATTTGATCAACTAAAGTTAGATTTGTTTTGTGCAAAATATGGTATTTCACACAACTTTTCAGCTCCTAGAACTCCTCAACAAAATGGAGTTGTGAAACGTAAGAACCGCACTCTTGAGGATATGTCTAGGACGATGCTCTTAGAAAACAATTTGCCAAAAGTTTTTTGGGCTGAAGCAGTAAACATTGCAAATTATATTTTGAATAGATGTTTAATTCGCCCTATCTTGAAAAAGACTCCTTATGAACTCTTTAAAGGAAAGAAACCAAATATTTCATATTTCAAACCCTTTGGATGTACTTGTTTTGTTCATAACAATGGCAAAGATAACCTTGGGAAATTTGATGCACGTAGTGATGAAGCAATATTCATTGGATATGCTTCAAGTAGCAAAGCTTATCGTGTCCATAACAAACGTACCAAAATTGTTGAGGAAAGCATTCATATTATTTTTTATGAAAGAAATGATGGTACTTTGAGTGAGAGTTTTGCAGATCTAAATCTGAATCAACGAGAAGAACATAATTCGGATGAAGAGGAAGATCCTAAAGATCAAGAAAAGAATATGCAGGAAAAGATTTAAGATACCGAAGAAAACCCTCAAGACCTTGAAACACATCTTCAAGACCTTGAAACAGAAAACTGTGATGACAGAACTCCGTTTCAAGGGCGTGAAACTCAACTTCAAAGCCTTGAGATTGGATCCAAGGGTAATATATCAATGGTACCTGAATCTAGTCAAGCATATGAAGCTCAACCTTCTGGATCTGTTCTATCTGTCAAACGAAGAAAAGTTCAACACTCTTCATTTTATCCACAAGAGAATGTGATCTCAGATCCAAACGCTGGAGTTCAAACTCGATCTAAAGTGAACAATCTATGTGCTTTCTCCGCCTTTGTGTCTCTTGTCGAGCCAAAGAACTATGTCCAAGCTCTTCAAGAACCTGATTGGATCATTGTCATGCAAAATGAACTAAACAAATTTGAGAGAAACAAGGTCTGGACTTTTACTTCTAGGCCAAAACACCAATCCGTCATTGGCACAAAATGGGTCTTTCGAAATAAGTTGGATGAAAGTGGCAAAGTCATACGAAATAAAGCACGACTTGTAGCACAAAGCTATAACCAAGAAGAAGGTATTGATTATGAGGAGACTTTTGCTCCAGTTGCCAAGTTAGAAGCCATACGTATGCTACTTGTATTTGCATCTTTTATGAGCATAAAACTTTTTTAAATGGATGTAAAATGTGCTTTTTTAAACGGCTTCTTAGAAGAAGAAGTCTACGTTGTTCAACCACCTGGTTTTGAAAATGATGAATTTCTAAATCATGTTTTTAAATTAGACAAAGCTCTTTATGGTCTTAAACAAGCTCCTAGAGCTTGGTATGAAAGATTGTCTAAATATCTTCTTGAAAACAAATTCAAAAGAGGTTGGATTGATAAAACATTATTTATCAAAATCCGAGGCAACGACATTCTAGTAGTACAAATCTATGTTGATGATATATTATTCGGTGCTATTAATGATTCCCTTTGCAAGGAATTTTCAGATACTATGTGCAGGGAATTTGAAATGAGCCTAATGGGAGAGCTTAATTTCTTTCTTGGACTTCAAGTTTCACAAGAAAATAAAGGAATTTTTCTCAATCAAAGCAAGTACACTAAAGACTTGCTTAAAAAATACAAAATGGATCAATCTAAAGTTGCAAAGACTCCTATGAGTTCAACACTTTCGCTTGACCATGGCAAGGATGTTAAAAGTGTAGTACAAAAGGAGTATCGAGGTATGATCGGTTCATTGTTGTATCTTACTACTAGTCGTCCTGACATTATGTTTAGCGTGTGCATTTGTGCAAGATTTCAAGCTGATCCTAAAGAGTCACACTTGATAGCTGTGAAAAGAATCTTTCGGTATCTCAATGACACTAAGGATCTAGGGTTATGGTAACCACGTCAAAGTTCGTTTCATCTTGTTGGCTATTCAGATGCAGACTTTGCAGGTTATAAGGTCGATAGAAAAAGTACTTCTGGATGTTGCCAATTCTTAGGGTCATCCCTAATCAGTTGGCACTCCAAGAAGCAGAATTATGTTGCCCTATCCACAGCCGAAGCTGAATATATAGCTGCAGGAGCTTGTTGTGCACAAATTTTATGGATTGCTCAACAACTTTGTGACCTTGACTTTAACTTAAAATGTATTCCCATAAAATGTGATAATACTAGTGCTATTTCGATAACCAAAAATCTTGTGCAACATTCAAGGACTAAGCATATTGATGTAAGGCATCACTTCATACGTGATCATGTTGAGAAAGGTGATGTTTCGACTTCTTTTATATCTACTAACTTGCCGTTTGCAGATATCTTTACCAAGCCTCTTCCCGAGGAACAATTTAATTTTATTAGATTGGAGCTTGGTATGCTGAACAAGGAAGCATTAACGTATGGGGAGTAAATCATTTTATTTGTTCCTACGTGTGCAGCCCAATTAATGTTTTCAAGGGCCTTGAAAGACAATTCAAGGGCCATGAAACACGTTTTCAAAGGGTATATCAATATTACGGATCTTTTTAAGAATTAATATCTTCTATATATTTTAATTCTTAAATTAGTTTTATGGATTCTTTTGTTTGAAAATTGAAAAAGATTTGTTGAATTTTTATTGGTTTTTAAATTGGTCTTTGAAAGGCTTGATTTTCTCAAAATCTTGTTATCTCACTTTTGACCTATTTTTCCTATCTTTTTCATTCTTTCACATAAACCCTATTCAAAAATCCCTTACTTTCTCTCTCAAACTTCATTCATGGCACCTAGAAGCAAGAAATCTGCTCCTCAAGCTCCCAAAAAGAAAGTCGTTCAAAGCCCCTCAACTACAAAGGAAGAAATACTTTCTGAGGAATTGGACATCTCTCAGACGACTGGTCTTCCCACATCATGGTTCATCAATTTTCAAGCTTCGGGATCTTGACTTGATGGTTTTCACAATCGACCACTTTGTATGTGTGATCTGGTGGACACTGATTTTTTTGACACTCTTAAGATTCCGTGCATAAACAAGCTCAAGAGTTCGATTATCTGGAAAGTCCTAAACCTTGGAGATTTTGCTTTTCCACGACTCACGAGGATGTTCTATGTTAATCTCATCACAAAAAGGGAGAAAGGATGTGTCACTCTTGAATCTTCAGTGAAAGGTACTCCGATTTCACTCACTTCTTCTGTTTTAAGTAAGATATTTGAATTCCTACAAATATTATGTTCAATCATCCTTCAAGATCAGAGAGTGTTCGTATTGCTAAGGAGAAATTTCTGGTTCCGAATTCAACCTCGCGTTAACTTACTCATACCTCTTTAACCTTAGAGGCTAAAATAGTGTTTACTATATTGGTTCGATGTGTTGTTCCTCATGCAAACTCAAGAGAACTGCTGACTGATCAATCTCTGGAATTAATTCATCTGATTATGTATGATCTAGACATAGATGTACCTAATCTTATTCTCAACCACATGGTACATTCTATCAATTCTAAGCGACCTATTCCTCTTCCTTATGGAAACTTGCTGCCTAAGATCTTTGATTATTTCAAAATTGATACATCCTTTGAAGATCGACAGTTAATTTCTAGTAAAATTGATGAGAACTACTTAGAAAGATTGGGGATTGAGAAGACTCTTGCAGGCACATGGACTTTAAAAGGAAAAGGAACAACTCAAATTCCAACTGAAGAGGCTCAAACATCTCCAACTCATACTCCAGAAATCAGGTTAGAAGGTTGTAAAAGAGAAATGGTATGTCTGAATCGTGAATTGTCTGATTTTCAGTTTGATACTAAGAGACGAATGGATGCAAATTTTGAACTGCTATCTACCATAAATGCTAAAGTCAATGAAATGTATTTGATGAATGCTCTTACACTGACTACTATGTGCTGATGAATTGCAAACGGCGTGTACAAAATAAGTCAATTCTGTATCCAACTCATGTTGAGCCAAATTTTCTACCAGTAGTGGAGTATGAAGTAATTAAGCAACGAAGAGCTGAAGAAAAGAAACGACGTTTAGCCGCTGAAATGGATGATTGGAGCTATAAGAAGTCTTCCTCTAAAGGAAAAAGGAAGTTCTATGAGGAAAATTGAGCTTGCTGTTTGAGAAAAACTTTTTATGGGTTTTTGTGGAAATACTCTTGGGTCTATAATCGTTTTAAAACTCTTGTGCTTTAACTATTATTCTCCCTTGCTGAAAGACAAAGGGGGAGAAATGAATGTGTGTGATCCGACGTTCGATATTCTACATTCTGCATTTTAGGTTTTGATATTTATATATGCATTGCTAAACTAACAAATGCAGGTACGATAAACATTTGTGTTGTCTTCCATCAAGGGGAAGATTGAAAACTCAACCTTGATTATAAAGGTTTACAGGTGTTGATGATGGAACATTTAAACACAAATGTAGTAGTTTGATACACTAACAATGTATTGATTATATTCTCGAGATGCTTGGTTGGTTTGGATTTAGTGCAGGTTCTGTCGAAAATCTCAAATGGCTTGAAATGGATTTCAAGGGTACAAGGAAGACAAGGTTGCACAACTCAATGATCTCAAAGGCCTTGAAGTAGATTTCAAAGGAACAAGAATGTTAAGGCTGCACGGTACAAGTATTCAAATATCTAAGAAGATCTTCTCGGCAAGATTTGTTCAACAAGAAGATTTGATCAAGCAAGGATCTCTACCAACCGAATGTTAGAGATCTTCTCAAAAGATCCTCAAACCGAAAAGCATCAAGATTCTCTCTCCTTCGGGTTATATTATTGTTCAACAAAATCGAGAAGATTAAGGAGCTGAGAGATAAACGTGTTCTCATGAAATGAAGATCTACAACGTCTATTTTATCTCAAACAGGAAGCGATCTTCATGGAGAAGAACAATTATCTTCGAACGGTCATCTCTCCAACGGCTAGAAGACCTCTCCATAGAAGACTATAAATGAAGATGGCATTTGAAGAAGACAGACACAGAAGCTTACACGGAAACATCAATAAGTCTTCAAAGCAACCTAAACATCTTCATTCGATATTAGTTTTTCTTTCTCTCCTTCTAAAAAGCTTTATCCCCTAGAGAGAGATAAAACTCGAGAGCTCCATTGGCATATCTAAAGAGTGTTATACTCGAGTGTGTGTTACTCTGCGAATTAACTAGGCTATTATAGCAAAGTAAAGAGTTGAAGCTAAATCGTAGCGTTGGCTACAGTGAGAGAAGAAGGAGATTTCTTCTAGTTTGTATCTAGGAATCTTTAAGCTGATAATAGATAGTTAGATCCTAAGGCTATACCCTGGGACGGAGAGTAAGCTATTTAGAGCCGAACTTCGTAAACATATCCTTGTGTCTATCTTTTACATTCCGCACTATATCTTGTTTTATTGTGACTAACTTTGTTTTGTAGGAGTACAAAGTCAAGGCCCTTGAAAGTTGTTTCAAAGCCCTTGAAATCAAAGTTTCACAAAGAACTCAGATCGACATCAAGGCCCTTGAAATTGGTTTCAAGGCCTTGAGATTGGTTTTGCGAAAAGTTCTCATACTATATTCAACTCCCCTTCTAGAGTATCTTTTAACCTTTTATTTCACCTACCGGTTCTTCATTTAGGCTATTTGCACTTCATACAATTAAAACTTTTATAAAGTCATTTTTCAAAATACGTAATTTATTGTTGTCGATATAGACACCCGTATTGTATAAATTTAGGAAAAAAAATAAAATTTTGAAATAATATTAGAAATAAAAATTATCATAATTAAAATAATACATATATTACAAATAAAAAAATTGTATTACATGAACTTAATATTATAAGTTATTAAACATAAAGTTTGAAATATTAAAAAATATTATACATAATTATGAGTGTATTACAAAGTAATCCTAAACTTATATACTATTTCACGTTATACATAACATTAATGTTATAAAAAAATTACTTCGCTCATTTATGTCCAAACTCACACACATATAAGTTTCGAAATGTCTTATAATATTATCTCACATTATATATATATTGGAACACCATCATCATCCATTTACAATCAGATCTCAAACCAAGGTGAATCTAAATAATTTGAAATTTTGTATCATGACCCAAGTCGTATCAAAATACTAATTTGAGGTCAATTTTATTATTTGAAACTTTTCATCTTATCACATACCTATCAAAACCTCTACCTAAGATGAATCTTATTATTTAAAATTTACCATTCATGATTCATATCCTGCTAAAATCCAAATTCAAAGGCGAGTTTGAATAATTTGAAAATGAACATAATGCCCATATCCAATCAACACTCAAACCTGAAACAAGTTTTAATAATTTGAAATCTTCTTTCATTACCCATGGCTTGATAAAAATCCAAATTCGAAATCTTAAAAAATTGAACGTTTTTTTTTTTATCATAACTCATGTTCTACCAAAACTCAAACCCTAGTTAAGTCTAGTTCGAGATTTCATGTGTTCTTTTTATCCTATATTTATGTTTTAGTTTTTAGTTAATTTTAATGCTTAAAATTTTATTTATATACTTTGATATCAATAAAATTTTCAATCAAAACTAAACATTATTAGACATAAATAAATAAAGTATGTATAATGAAGATAAAAGTAAAAAAAGTATGATTAAAAATCACCAATGTGGAACGAAAAGTAGAATATGTCGTTAAACCGGTCTAGTTTAACAAATATAAAACCGGTTCATTATAGATTTTGGTTCAAATAATCTGATTGATCTCCTCCACTTCTACACTCTCTTTGTGGCCGTGGGTCAGCCGGAGCAGGGCCTTCCGCCTATCACGGTCGTCGTCGTCGTCGTCGACTCATCGTCGCTCTGTCGCCTCTAAATCCTCCACCTTCCTCTTCGACTCTCCGTCTCCCCAGACAACAAGTAACTCATCAAGGACTTTCAGAAGTTCCAGGGGATTGAGGAGAATGCTTGGATTATCATACGGCGAAATCTTCCTCATTCTAGGAGCCACTGCTGCCCTAATCGGTAAATAACCCCTTCTTGGTTCTATGCGAATAGTTTCCTCTCTTTAATTTTCCTATTATGATTTGATTTTATCATTAGGGCCCAAGGATCTACCAATCATAGCTAGAACCGCCGGAAGATTAGCTGGCCGATCCATCGCCTACGTTCAAATGGCGCGTGGCCAGTTGGATAATATAATGCAACAAACCCAATATCGCCAGGTTAATAGTTTTCATTCTTAATTTCGAATTGTTGAGAATTGTAATTGAGCTTTTGGCGAACTGAGTGCCTGATTGAAGATTGGACTACAAAATCCCATTTCCCGTGCATCTCTTTGCTGGCTCAATTAGGTTAAAAATGTGAATTTCCTGTTTGATGGTGGTTGTTTACGCGAATACAATCATTACCTCTAGGTAAACAAAGAATTGCAAGATACAATGTCACAGTTAGAGGCCATACGGCATGAAATCCGAAGCATATCTATCATGAATCCTGGTCCACTGACTCGAACCCTGACAGATAATCCTGATCAAACTGTAGCTGATTCTGGTATTCATTTGAGATTGTTATTTCTTCTGCAACTTATCTTCTTGTATGATACTTGAATTAGCTTGTTCTGCCATAGGGATGCCAAGTTCTTCCGGCCCTTCAAATCCTATTGAAGAGAGTAAAGCCTCGGCAAGTAAAGGGCTGCAACATGCCGCCCCACAGCAACAGCCCCAATTCAAACAGCATGAAAACCGGGAGCTGAAGTCTGTCGGTGAGCTGTCAAAGGTTGCTTACCGTACCGTTTAATCATTTATGGTCCCTGGAATGTTTCAGTTGTGGAAGTAATTTCTCAAGTTGATGATCTGCAGGAGTATAGGTCAAGTGCTTCAGGTTTGTCTGATGTACATAGCCAAGCAACTACCTTTGCGAGATTGGCTGAATCCCAAGCTCTGAAAGACGGTGCTGATTTATCTTCCATTGATGATAAACCTGGTCTCCTATCTGTTCTTCCTGTATCTGCTGAAACTGCTGGATTATTACCCAAACGTCAAGGTATTGTTTCCAAGGGCAACTTTCTTGTCTTGTTGACACTCTTTTTAGGCTATACTTATGTTAGATTACTGAGTGTTTAGTCGTAAACTCAGGAGAACCTACTGGGTGCGACATTGTGTTGGAAGCGGTTCTGGAGGCTGAGGTTGCACGCAATGCAAAGGATTTCTTTTCCCAACCACAAAATCAGATCAAATTTGAGTAATCATTTGGTAGTTACTTACATTGTCAATCTAGGACTGATTAGTCAATTTTGTGGTCCCTGATGAGTTCGTAGTGTAACTGTATGCATACTATGGCTACAGTTGATATGTAGCTGAGATTCTCACATCAAACTTTCGCTCCATTTTTTATCTGTTTTTCGAAGTGAACATTGCTGCATATTGGCGTTGTTAAGCCAGTTATTGGGATGGCATTACGGGGCATTCTGTTGCGGAAAAAGAAAGGAAATGGAATGAAAATAAATATAATTGGTATATTCCTCATTGTTGATTAATCCTACAAATTTAGTAGGTGGGTTTGAATCGTTTGATTATGCAATTTTAAATGGACAAGTAGATAATTGATAAATTTTAAATTAAAGAATTTGGTAAGGATAATCATTTGAATTATGAAATTAAAAATCTAATCCTAACTTTTCATCTTTTCATTTTTAACCACTTATCTATAAGCAAATACATAAAAACATTGACATAAAAACATTGACGACAATTATTGACAACATGATAATACATAATTGTACTGTCAATAATTATATGGTACAATTGTTGACAATATAGGGGGAAAAAATATACATTTACCAATTAGAATGGAAAACCTACCATTAGAACTGAGAAGCCTACCATAAGAATTGATAATATATAGAAAAATAAATTAAAAATATTATCAATTATCTACTTTAACTCAAAATAACATAAACTTAAAAAAACTAATTGTACTAGTACAAATCATTAACATATTTATCAAAACCAATATATGGTTTGTTATGGGAACAAAATTTCGATACCAATAATGATCCGGCAATGGTCTAAGAGTGTGAAGTATTTACATGGCCTTCAGAGTTTCCACGCAGAAGATGCTAACAATGTAAAAATTCAGATGTCATGCCCTCAATACTGCAATCTTCGCCGAATAAACAAAAGATTATTTTTGTAAATAAGTTTCGCCGAATAAACAAAAGCTTATTTTTGGTAAATAAGATTAAGGTTTATACTACTTTTTATAATTTTGAAGGTTTGTGTCGGAAGTTTAAGATTATAGTTGATATCAATTTTAAGTTACTTTTCTTACATAAATAGCTAGTGACATGAAAGTAATTATACTCGTTTATCTGATTAAAACCAAACCCCTTAATTTCAAGCAATCATCAAGGGCGACGGAAGGGCATCGCCAAACACCAGAAATTTGGAAACACATCTAAAAATGCAAGTATCATCAAGATGAGGTAGTCAATAATTACAGCTAGCTGACTGAATGTAATATATACAAATTACAAAACATACTCTTTTCAATTTGCACCCAGCTTAAGAAACAAAGAATGCACAGAACAGTCCCGGTTCTTTCCTGCATCTATCTCTCTACACTTCATCGAAACAGCACTCCAACTCCAAGACAGATTCAGCACCAAAAGAAAAGGAAAAAAAAAACGAAACCAGCACAGGAATAAATGTGGATAACACCATGCAATTAACATAGTCCTCTCTGAGTGACAACTCCTGCCCTCAGGGAGTCAGATGTCCAGTTTCCGGTGCTGATGAAGATAGTAGCCGCTGCTTGCCTGCTTTACATAGTCTCAAGAGAAGGAAATGTCGCAATAGTTACAAATCGTCTTCAGCAAGCGGCATGTCATACCCATGCTTTGGCTCTGTCAAGAAGATGGCCAGGAAGAACAAATTAGCCAAGAAAAAATTCAATTGATTCTGATACAATTCATAAATGATGAGTAACAATGCAAGTTACGCCATATTTCAACAGAATCGAATTTATAATATTGAAGAAGCTGTATAAATGATAGAGGAAAGCATGTACGGTCAAATGATAAATTCTCTTTTACAATTGAGAAGCTGATTGCTTTTGTTTTCTCTTGTGCTCAATCCAACAAAACTGAACAATTCTTCTCCTGAAGAGTGGAGTAGAGGAAAGTCGGAAACAAGGTAATTAACTCAGTAAACTACAGGAAAATGAAGTGTTCTCAGCTAAACTTTGAGAAGTGTCTTCATCTATAGTATCTCTTCTCTTACCTACATGGACTCTTTCGAAGAAAACTTGTTTATCAAGTATAAGTATAGCAGATAAGATCATGTATGGAACCTTCAGCATGATGCAAATATGCAATTGCAATCTATATTCCTTAGCACTCTGCATGCATGGATCATCTTTCCAGTTTAATCGATCAGCTAAATTATATGATTAAGAGCAGATACTCAAATATTGATTACCTTTCTTCAACGATCTGTTGTCTTTCCTTTCTTCATCACTCTTCCATTCATCTTCACCACCCATCTTTTCCCTCCCATCATCTCCTATGTCACTCTCACTTGCAGTTTCCCACTCAGAATCATCAGTGTCTTGGCCATATAGATCACCATTGGCATCTTCTCCATGCACACCACCATGCTTTAGAGCTGCCTCCCTAAACAACCAAGCTGAACGCATCTGCTTCTTCACTAGCCGCTCAGCATAATCAGGAACTTTATTTTGCCTCAAGGAGAGATCGGGGTCGTTTGACTGAGAACATTCATTTATAAAAAGAATAGCATCCAACAAGCTCTCTTTAGCCAACCCAAGCATATCATATGCCTGAGCTCTTCTCCAGAGGCTTTTGGCATGACGGTTAACCGGGTTGTGGAGACAAAGGGCACGTGTAGCATCGCTTATGGCTGCCAAAGGTTGTTGCAGTAAGAGGTGGCACTGGGCTCGATTGCTGTAAAGAACAACCCTCTCCTTCTTGGACTTCATGGGACATAGAGATAAAGCTTCTGAATACTTAGCAGCAGCTCCAGATATATTTCCCGCAGAAAATAGTGAATTGCCTTCAAGCTTGACAACCAATGCAGCAGCCTGTTTGATATGGAGATCCTCTTTCGGAATGCTCTTTTCCCATTTCAACTTCTGTCTGGAGCTCAGAACCTCCTCAATCTGTTCTTTTATCCGGTTATTAAGTGGATTACGGTTTGTCCCTTGTGATTGCATACAATCCTGAAGGACGCAAAGAATGGAATCTCCAAGCTTCTTGTGGTCCCCAAGTGTGGAAATTTCAGAAAGGTCGATTAGGGTAGGCACTGCTTTGTCAACAACCTGCTCAACAGGAAAAACAATTAAATTTCTACACATGGGTTGGTGAAATTAGACAACAAATTTAATCAATATTAAAAATTAAAAAATTTCAACTGATTGATATATACACGTAGTATGTAATACAATTGACAACAGCAACTGCCAGCAAGACCAAGTTAACATCCACCTATTTAAGATGAAGCGAAAATATGCTGGATTAAAGATAAGGTAGATGCATAACCTCCAACAAAAAAAAAGATTACAGCATCCTAATGACCTTAGGGGATGTTTGTCGGTGTGCATTGCATGGGACCTTGATGAGGTGCTTGAGGATAATAAAATAGTATCAAGTGATGAAGATCCCTTCATTGAGACCACGTATAGTGGAGGTTTCTAAACAATAAAAAAAAATTAAAATTTCTTAACTACATCCAACTTTTTCTAAGAGATGAGCAATGGGATTGTAGTAAGAACCGTTTATAAACCACTTGGTTTTCCACCAAACAGCCTCCATTACCAGATGTCCATTTACACTTCATTTTTGGCCAAGAGGAGATGAAATGCTAGATGTGGACTGATATCAACCAATAAAATTTGTCTTGGTATTTTTTAATTTTTATTTTGTAACTTATTATAAAAAAAATTTATATATTTTTTCATAATTTATTTGTATACCATAATAGAGACTAATATCAAATATTTTTAAAAACAATAACTTATTTTATCAAAAATATTTAATAGTGTTAATGTATTTATTTAGTGATGGTTTTGATATTTATTATATATAATTGGCTTGATACATAAAATATAATATATTAAAAGATATTACATATGGTTTTGACATAAATATAGATATTATTAGTTTGTACATATTAGAAGTTAATAATTTTGTAAATAGATTTATCCATACTGGTTGTATTTGTATGTTTTGGTCGTAACCTTAATTTGTATTTTTTTTTATGCATTTTCATGTTTTCAAATTTTAATAAAGTGTTTTACTATATATTTGCAATATCAATGATTTATTTAAATATTATATTAATGTTATACTTAAGATAAAATATAGAGAAACGTCAAAATTATAAATAGAGAAGTATATAAATATGTTGTGTAAATATATATGAACTTAAGAAATCGAACTAGAAAACTATGAATGTAGAAAAAAATTAAAGTAAGTTTTTAAGCTGATGTGACAGAAAAAGGGAGTTAAAAAACATTGTTAAGAAATGCACCAATGCACGTGGTCTAAGTAATTAGTTAAGTACAAAATTAAAACCAATAAATTTGTTTTTTATAGATTAATGAATATTAATTGAATGAGTTATCTTGCTATTATAATGTACAATTTAGACTATAGAATATTGCAAATACAAAGTCAATAGGGTACATTTGTAATTGGATATCAAAAGAAGGTAATAAAATCTATGAAAGATCCTTGATGAATATGTTATGGGTGAAGTTATATGACATGTTCCAATAAGGTGATCAAGAGAAAATGGAAAAAAAAGTGTCTAATGTCTCGTTTTTGAGATCCTATGATAAGCATGGCCTTAAGGATTAATATCAACAAACATTACCTTGTGGCAAGTACTAGAATCTTGGAGTAGCCAGAGCAGACAGTCAATAGCCATATACTGCCAATCATCTGAAGAGCGGGCAATATTACATAGAGCTTCAATTATTCCAGGGCAATTTGCAACAGGACCTCTACCATGTTTTTGGTGACAGATGGTTCTCAGTAAACCAATTCCAGCTGGTGAATTTTCATTTACCAGGCCACCCCACATGCCAGGCAATTTGCTTAGAAAATCAGGCTTGCAAATTGTAGACAGGAACTCTGGTTTAAATGCAAAACAATTAATCAGCTGAAGGGACCAACATTGTAATTGACTAGCCCATTCCTCTGCCTTCCTTGACTCCATTTCAACACCACCCATGCCTCGAGTGAGCAGATCACAATGATAGCCAAGTCTTCTATCAACGTATTGATAAAAATGGGAGTAGACAATCTCCAAAGAACTCATGGCAAGCTGAATGGCTATCTCAAGAATTTCCCCATGGCTTGCAATGGCAGTGAAAGTACTCGGGTATGTAGCCAAGTGTCCCAATGCTCGTACAGCTACTCGTTGCTCCACCCATGTCAACCTCCCCCTCAGAAGTTCCACTAGTGGAGGAATGACACCGGCATGAATAGCAGCCTCAGAAAATTCTTCCATATTCATAGTGTATGAGCCAATGATATGTGCTGCATAATACGGAATGTATATGTTTTGGTCATGAGCAAGCCACCTTCGATTCTTAAGGCCTTTCCATATGAGTGCAGACATGCACTCAAATATCCCTAACTCAATAAACTCAGGGTCATTGGGATGTGCCATGGCGGTGTTCCAAAGGCCACTGATGGGAAGAACTTGACCATCATCATCTTGTGAAGGAAGCTCTCTGAAAAACTTAAGAATACTAGCTCTGCGTTTGCTTGGATTTCCTTCCTTCATCACACAGAAAAAACATCCAGGGTATGGGCAATCTGCAGACGCTTTCTCCATGTCTTTACTTAACTGCAGCAACTAAGCAGTCTTCAGAGGAATCTCATACACCCTTTACAGCTGCAACAACAAATTAATATGAATGTCTGCAAGAAGAAATAAGTTTCGTGTAAGCCTTACATGAGCAGATTGAACAATTCAACTGTTGAAAAATTTCTTAAATCAACGAAAATGGTAAGAAGAGAAAGGAGTAGCAAGTAGAAGGAGAGTATAAATCTAACCAATATGCAACAAACAGAACAAATATCTTAAATGCACATTATAGAAAAGCATTCTGCACTAGAAGATATTGACAACGCAAAGCTGGCAGAAAAGTGTTGAATATAATTGAGCTTTACTAATCACTGTAAACGGTTGAAAAAAACAAACTTTTACCGTGAAAAAACTTGACAATCACACTACTTTGGTACTCAATATCTAGAGCAGCACAAATTGGTCCAAGATTTGAACTACAATTGTCATAACAATCAAGGAACTTCCAACATACACATTAGCCCCACAAAGGCAAACAGGTACACCATTAGCACGACTGCAGCGACCAACACCGCTGAATCTAAGTAAATCGGATAAGACAATGCGAATTACCTATAAAATCGAAAAATTAAAGAAAGAGACATAGAATTGAAGAATCTCAGACTGTGACTGTAATAAAACCTAGATCTATATTCAGTAGAGAACAGAAGAGTGAAGGCACAACTAAACGTTAGATCTACGAATAACCACAGATACTAGAGCAGCAATAGTGTATGATGTCGAGGACGGACCTAGAGGATAAGATCGCTTTTTCAGTACAATCGTAAATCTCTTCTCTAAACTCGACCTTGTTTGTTGCAAGGAAGCTTGTCTCGTTCAAATCTAGTTGGTGAGCACAGCGATGTCAGACTAGAAGAGAAGGGGGGAGACAGATGACAGCGCGGAGCGTAGGGGCCAGAGAAGAGGCGGCGCCCGGCGACTGTACACTATCGAGTTCGTCGTTCGATGTTTTTGCTTTTTTTTTTTTCTTTATAGTCATTTCATTTCAAATATGTTTCCCAAATAACTTCGTATCGGTGTGAAACGCCTATTTCGAGTTGAAGATTATTTTGTAGAGTCTAAAAGCAACGGAAAGAATGAAAAAGTTTTAAGTAACTTTACAAAACTATAAAATTATAAAAATAACCATTAATTTATAAACTAACTAGTGTATAACCCGTTAAGAACAAATTTGAAATTTACCTATGTTTAAAATAAATAAAAATGATAAGAAATCATGTCAGCTAGTTAAACAGTAAACATTAAAAAGAATTTGCAAAATAGACAATTCACGTGCACAATAATACAGATTTATTTATTAAAAAAAACAACGAAGAATTTGTAAAACAGTTTTCTTAAAAAAAAACAACGCTGAGTAAAACAAATTCAAATATATTTTTATTAAAAAAAAGTAAAATATCTTTGAAAACAAAAAAAGAATCATTTTTTTAAAAAAAATTGAAGTCCCATAAGATTTGTAGTTGGAGTATTGTGGGGAAAAAAAATTTTAGAATCCAATTTTAAAAACAAAATAAAATTAACAAATATTAATGACTGAGTCATGTAATACCCCAAGTCCTGGAGGACTCGAAATGCCACGAGTTGGGACCTCACAATGGGTCCCGACCCTTAGCCTGACAACAACTTCATCGGACCTTACAACACGACACAAATAAAAAGGCAAAACAACATAGTTTTATTCCATGAGCAAAAACGAAAGTACAAATCTCAAAACAATCCAGCCGAGTCTCAAATCCAGAAATATAACATAAGTCTTAAAGATATGAAATAAGATAAACGGTCCCGTCCTATAATGCACGGAACCCCGACTGCCCATTACCGTCGGATCACTCGACCGCCTCTCTAACCTTCAAGGCATCTACAAGGCGGTATAATACCGTTAGCTAACATTCTATGCATAAGTATAAAGGTAAAAGCACATACACACACAACATACACAATCAACATGCAACACTCAAGTCTGTTTATTATATTCAGTTAGGTGATATGTCATTACTAATGATACTTATTTTGTGACACGAGGGATTCCCAAACCTCGCCCCTGTCCCCGTTTACCAACGAGGAATGATACTAATGCATCTGACCGTCTACCTGCCTGGGCTGGTCGCAGGGAACCTCCTAGCTATCGCAAGAGCTAGGCAGTGATGTCACGACCCGTTATTATGCACTTGGGTCAATTTCGTAATATAATAAAGTCGGCCTAATCCGGTTTCGTTGTTATCCTAACTAGCAAACACCACTCATACACATTACACTCATACAAGAAGGCATCTAAGTAAGTCCGTGGACTTACCAGTCTCCGAAGCGCAAATGATCACCACACTCTCAAGTTCCCTCGGGGAAACACACAATGCCTGTTCAAGACAAGACACACGAATCAAACCACACTTTAGTCCACTAGAAGTCTTTAGACTTCTAGGCTCAACCTCCTCACCAAAACCTAGTGCAAGAAGGCTACACTCTCAGTCCACAACCTTTCCAACTCTCAACATAAAAACTCACACAAGGGTTTCTCCCATAAGGCTCTAATCGAACACAACAACATGCAACCAATGAGACGTACACAACTCACACAAGACCTGTAAGGTCCAACCACTATATGGCATTCCAGTTCAATTACTCTAATCCAGCCTAGCATGTTTCTAAGATATATCAAATCTAAGGAATGGAAGAAGGAGAAGAAGGAACAAGATTCGGGACTCACTAGTGCAAAACCGCCCCCGCGCTTGACTGAGCCGCCCCCGCGCCTATCTGGGTCTGCCCCTGAGCCTGACTGGGTCCGCCCCTACGCCTGACTGGACCCACCCCTGCGCCTCTATGAATCCGCCCCTGCGCCTAACTGTGCAGAACGTATGTCTGTAGAGTTCTTCGATCGTGCAGTCGGTCTCTTCGAGTCTCCTTTGGTGCTATGGACGTTTTCCCACCTCTCACACTAGGTCTTAGCCTCCCTCCCAGGTCTAACTTCATCACCATACAATCAATACAACGATAGATCGTTGAACATAGATTCTTGAAGATCTTCCATACAAGCCATGGAAGAGGGAGGAAGAAAGAAGAAGGAAAGCAGAAGAGGAAGAAGCCTTACCCTTGTCACGTCACTGCAGTTCCGGCCTCAAGGAAGGTGGATCGAAGTTGGAGCAAGCAAGGAGAAGAATGAAGGAGAAGAATGGAGGAGAAGAATGAAAGAGGGTGATGTTTAGAAGAGGACAAACAAAGTAACGTGAATTAAATGAGAGGGAGAGGAGAAGTGGTTGCATAAAGGAGAGGAATATCAAAGGACCCTCAGCCACAAACTCCCCAAGCATTTATAAGATGGGTTATAAAGAGAGGAAGGCAAAAAGTTGATCGAAAACGCTAACATCCCGCCCTCGCGTGTCACCGCCCCTGCGGGAATCCTAGCCGCACCTGTGGCCTGCTCGACTGCGCAACATAAGCCGCAAGAGCGTGCCCTTGTGCACGGCTTCCAATACTCCTCTAACACTATCAAAGCGTAACAAAAAATCCGGTCGTTACATCAGATCCCCCTCAAAATAAGTTCCGTCCCAAAACTTAGGGAGTACTAACCGAGATCATAAGACGTAGGTAAGCCCTATGACTAAACAAGTTACCACATCAAGACCACCTAAGGGTCACACACAAGCATATCATACATATCACACATACAATCACTAAAAGCAACCAATACATAGATGTAGAACTAACCTGACAGTCCTATAGACGTCTCTAGACCTGCATAAAACTCGGGATAGTTCCGCCGGATACTATCCTCCGTCTCCCAAGTGGCCTCGTCAATCCCTCGTCTCGACCACTACACTATCATCATGGGTATTACCTTCGATCGAAGGCGTCTCGTACCTCTCTCCAGAACTGCTATCGGGTGCTCTGCAAATGTATGTCCGACTCAACCACTAGGTCGTCGTGGCTCAGTATGTGTCTCGGGTCATGCACGTACTCTCTCAGCTGAGACACATGAAAAACTAGATGGACTCCCTCCAGTCGGGGTGACAATGCCAATCTATACGCTACCTCTCCTATCCGCTCAAGTATCTCAAAAGGCCCGACATATCGGGGACTCAACTTCCCCTTAATGCCAAAGCGTCGAACGCCCCTCGTCGGTGACACCCTCAACCATACTTGGGCTCCAACCTTGAACTCCAGAGGTCTGCGCCTCTTATCAACATAAGACCTCTGACGACTCTGCGCGGCCAGCATCCGCTCTCGGATCAATGCTACCCGAGCCATATCATCCTGCACCTGCTCGGGTGCCACACCACTCATCCTCCCAGACTCATCCCAACACAACGGTGTACGACACTTCCGTCCATATAGTGCCTCATATAAGGAGCCATCCCAATAGTCGCATGCCAACTAGTGTTATAAAAGAACTCCACCAAGGGGAGGTGGTCGGGTCAAACCTGCCATCAATCAAGCACACATGCCCTCAACATGTCCTCAAGGGTCTGAATAGTCCTCTCTAACTGCCCGTCCGTTTGAGGATGATACGCCGTGGTGAACTGTAAGCTCCTAGGGTGGCGTGTACCTACTGCTAGAACCTCGAGGTAAGACGCCCATCTCTATCTAAAATGATCGTCCTTGGCACTCCATGGAACCTCACTACCTGACGGGTAAACTCCTCGGTTAAGCGAGACACCGACCTCGTTTCCTTAATAGGAATAAATCGTGCCGTCTTCGCCAGCCGATCCACCACCACCCATATCGCATCAAAGCCTCTACTCAACCTCAAGTCAGTAACAAAATCCATAGAAATGTCCTCCCACTTCCACTGTGGAATCGGAAGTGGTTGGAGCTCTCCTCCGGACCTGTGGTGCTCGATCTTGACCTAGTGACATGTCGCACACTGGGCTACATATCTAGCCACGTCGGGCTTAAGCCTGCCCCACCAATAAGATCGCCGTATATCCTGATACATCTTACTTGCACCCGGGTGGACGGAGTAAGGTGTAGAATGAGCCTCCTACAGTATGCGCTGCCTCAACTCTCTATGAGATGGTACACATATGCGCTCCTGGTGCCTCAAAATCCCGTCTGTACCCACCATAATCTGTGGTGCCTCACCTCGGGACATCTTATCCCTTATCGTCGCTAGTGCGGGACAACCCTCCTGTTTCCGCCGGATCTCCTCCGACAGATCCGGTGAAACCTCTAACGCTGACAAATGTCCGTCAGTATCTGGGAACCGGATGTCTACCTCCAACCAGATCAAATCTCTCTGCAACTATGTCTGTACAGTCAATCTAGCTATCGTCGCCTCGTGGGGTATCCTCCTACTAAGGGCATTGGCTACCACATTTGCCTTTCCCGGGTGATAAAGGATCTCTAAGTCAAAATCCTTAATCAACTCTAACCATCTCCTCTTGCATTTATTCAACTCCCGCTGAGTGAATATGTACTTCAGACTCTTGTGGTCTGTGAAGATCTAGCAAGTGGCCCCATAGAGGTATTGACGCCAGATCTTCAATGCATGAATGACTGCGGCTAGCTCGAGGTCGTGATTAGGATAATTCTTCTCATACGTCTTTAGTTGTCAAGACGCGTAAGCAATGACCTTACCCCTCTACATCAGAACGCATCCCAAGCCTAGCTTGGATGCATCACTGTAAACAGCGAAATCCTCAACGCCCTTTGACCGTGCTAACACGGGAGCGGAAGTCAATCTCTCCTTCAACTCTTCAAAACTCCGCTGCCAGGACTCGGACCATATAAATCTGATGGACTTCCTCAGTAAGGAAGTGAGTGGCCTGGAAATCACATAAAAACCCTTCACGAACCTGCGGTAGTACCCTGCCAGACCTAGAAAACTGCACACCTCCTTGACCGTCTTAGAGAGCGGCGATGATGCAACTGACTCTATCTTTGCCCGGTCCACCTTGACACCCTCGGCAGAGACAATATGTCCAAGGAAGGAAACCTCTAACATCCAGAACTCACACTTAGAGAGCTTAACGTAAAGCTCTCTGTCTTGTAAGACCCGCAACACCGTCCTCAGGTGTCCGGCGTGCTCTTCCCTACTCCGGGAGTATACTAAGATGTCGTCGATGAAAACTACCAAAACTGGTCTAAGAAGTCAATGAAGATGCCATTCATCAACTCCATGACGACAACAGGAGAATTGGTGAACCCGAAAGGCATCACCACAAACTCATAATGACCATATCTGGTCCGAAATGCCGTCTTCGGTACGTCCTCCTCTCGCACTCTGACTAGGGGTATTTCTATGGTCGTCTGTACTCAATCAAAAGTAAATCCCGACTTAGCACTAAGAACAAGTATAGTGATTAAGTAAGGGTCGGACCCAAGAGAGTTGAGGTGTTTTAGATGCAATTATCGATTATAATGACAAGTGACACAAAGGGGGGGGGTTTGGTTGAATTGATTCACAAAAACTAATGAAAACGATTAACGCGACAAGTAAGACAATAATGGGTGAATCTACACTAGGTTGATTCTAAGCATGCAATTGCTACTTTGGTGTATTCCTTTTACAAGTTTTTAAGTAATCTCCCGTCTCGATCGTACATATGTGTTGAGCCAACCGGCATCATCACAACTTAACCTATTAAAGTTCCGTAAACCTACAAGAACAAATAATAAGTTAGCATTCAAACAAAGACTAAGGGATATAAAGAGAAGATTAAAACCGTTAAACTTATCTTTATATTTGTCTTCCTTTTCTTTAAGTAATTACAACCCGTTATTACTTAAAGTTGCTACTAGATTAAAGACCCGAACCCAGAACCTATTAATCCTAGTTGTTTACATGCACTTTAGAACCTAAGGTGATCAATCTCAAGTAATAGTTAACATACAATTAAATAATGAAGATCAAGGAAACACAAAGCATTACTGAATATAAACTTATATTAAAAGAACTTACAACCAAAGTAACAAAGCAACTTCAAACCAACCCAATGTAGCAAGGGAGTTAGCAACTCATTACAATGGAAAACTCAAGTCTAAAATGGATTTTTGTGAGGGAAAGCATGGATGATTCTAGCAATCAGCCATGGACTATTTATACTACAAAAGACACTTAATTAGGAGTAAATAGCCGGCCTAAAACAGCCACCTTTAATGCCATAAAGGTGGTGTAAACAGCCGGAGTAAAGCTTCTGGCGTTAAACCGCAGGGGCGGCCTTCAGGACCCGCAGGGGCGGTTTAGGCAGAATCGGTTGATCTTCTTCATAACCGCTGGGGCGGCTACACAGCTCCACTGGGGCGGATCTTTAATGTACTTCAACGTCTGACCTTTCGCCTTCCTGACGTTTCTGATGTCAAGGCGCAGGGGCGCCTTAAGGCCGACGCAGGGGCGGTGACACAGACTCTTCGCCTTCCAACTCCCAAGGCGAGGCGCAGGCAGGGCGCAGGGGAGCTGGCCTTCGTCTTGTCAAGGCAAGTCACCGCAGGGGCGCCGATGGGTGGCGCAGGGGCGGTGACCTACATCTTGGCCGGCGCTGGTGAAGGTGCTAGGAGCGCTTCAGTGGGAAGTGTCACCCGCTGGGGCGGCTGCAAGGGCCCGCGGGGGCGGTGGAGCAACAGAAACTTTGCTTCTTGATCGATCTTTGCTCCTAAGTGCTTATAACTCCTTCCTTAGCTTCTTTTGATCTTCTTCTTCTGGACCAAGGAGTTAGTAGCATAAACAGACACTAATGCAATAAAAAGACTCTAAAAACTACCCTAAGTGATAGTGATTCCATCACCTATCACACTCTCAGCAGATGGTACCCTGACCTCAAGTCAATACGCGAAAACACGGTAGCTCCCTACAACTGATCAAGCAAATCATCAATACGTGGCAACGGGTACTTGTTCTTGACCGTGACTTTGTTCAACTCTCGATAGTCGATACAAAGCCTCATAGATCCGTCCTTCTTCCTGACGAAGAGGGCTGGCGCACCCCAGGAAGACACACTAGGTCGGATGAATCCCCTCTTTGTTAAATCCTTGAGTTGCTTCTTGAGCTCAAGCATCTAGATCAGTGCCATGCGGTATGGAGCCTTGGAGATCAGCCCCGTGTCGGGCTCCAACTCAATCCCAAAATCTACACTCCTCTACGGCGGTAGGCCAGGTGGCTCGCCAAAGACATCCTCGAACTCACAAGCTACAGGGTCTCTGATAAAGATGGCCTCGTCTCCTCCTTTATGGCGTAACACCAGAAGGCCTCGCACCCATGCCCTATGAGTTTTGCGGCTCGGACCGCACTGATGACCGTCCCGATCTTTCCGAATTCCCACCCTCGAAAGACCTCCTCCTGCCCAGACTCCGTAGTGACCGTCATTCTCCTCTTACTGACGTCTAGAACAGCTCGATGTCGGTCCATCTAATCCATCCCTAATATGACCTCTTCATGCACTAAGCGCATGATGTGGAAGTCAGCTAGCCAGTCACGGTCTCCCAAGCGGATGGGACAACCGTGAATCTCTCGAGTATCGTGAACCTTACTCCAATCGGGTAACCTTATAAGGAAAGGTTCCCCCTTCTACTATGTCTAGGGTCAACTTATCTATGCAATCATCAGATATGAAAGAGTGTGTCGCACCCGTATCAAAAAGTACTATGACTGGAAAGCCATGAATCGTAATAGTACCTGTGGCTGCGGGCGTTGTTGGCTCTACAACGCTCCTAATCTTGGAGACCAAAGCCTGAGTACCCCTAGTCTCTGAGGTGCCTCCACCACACCCTCTACCTCTACTTGGAATCTGAGCGGAACCTTGAGAATATGCCTGACCAGGGGCTCGCTGCTGCTGACCCCGAGCCTGATACTAAGACTGCCTCTGTCCACCCCCCGAGGTGCCAACAAGCGAGGACCCCTGCTGTGATGTTACCTTGCCCTTTCGGCAGAAGGTAACTCTATGGCTCAGCTGGCTGCAAGTAAAACATGTCACTGGTGGCTCCCTACATTCAGGCTTAATGTGTCCATACTCCCCACAGCTGTAGTACTAACGCCCCTTGGAAACAGTCGGTGGTACGGTCTGATAACTAGAATGTCCCTGAGACTGACTGATAGCATGAAATATGACCATATTTTAGGCACATATTTTGGTTATTTTTCCCCTTCTTTTGTGTGTATGGATATAAGTTTGAAGCATTTATGACCACATTCACCTATTATGTTGGTATAGAGATCTACACAAGCTTTGTTGTGTTTTTAGGTGAATAAAGGCTTGGATTGGAGCATATGTGGAGTAAGTAGGAGTATTTGATCATGCTAGGCATCAAGAGGATGCATTGGAGGAGCTAAGGAAGGAGCATGATTTGAAAGCTTTACAAACCAAAGGCTTTTATGAAGGATTTAGAGTTTCCACGGCCAAACATGATGAACCACGGCCGTGGTTTATTTATTAAGGTCGTGGAAAATCATGTCGAGAGCAAGGAAGTGGTTCCACGGTGCTTTCCACGGCCGTGGAAATTTGTTCTTCGCCGTGATTCTTGTAACGGTCGCCACGTGTCATTTATGCCACGTCAGCAACGGTCATTGGGCTTTTGTAACCCTACTTTTCTCCTATAAGAAGGCTGAAGAAAGGAGGAAAACGAACGTCTTGCATCCCGCGACATTTCGAGTCATTGCTTAGAGAGATTTCGGAAGATTTTATTGCGTATAGGGAATATTTAAAGAAGGAAGCGTTTGAAGATTGCGTACTCGAGAAAGATCTTAGGGTTTCATCTTGAAGGCGGATTAACATCCCGTTGTTCTTTGTTCCTTGAGATTTGTGAGACATTCTTACCTTATTCTACATCCATTGAACGCAAGTTGCGATTATTGTGTTTGATTAACCTTTGTTTTGAGTTTATTATTGAGATTTCAAGGTTTTACCTTTTCTCCCTTTCATATTTGATTATTGATTTCATTTTGATGATTGTTGGCTAAAACTCTTAAGCGATTCTAAGGTGAAGGGTTGATAGTTGTGGCATAGATGATGATAGATTGAACCAAAACAGATTGGACCTTGAGAGTTAAGAGAAATCTCGTCGTCGAGGCTTTCCACGGCATGTTCTTAAGTTCCACGGCTGTGGTTCTTCAAGATCCGACCGTGGTTTTCCTCTGTCGTTTGCTTTTGCTTGATCCAAAGTTAAAGATTTGCTTTAACCTAGCCTTGACTTACCTTTTCTAGGTAGTAGTCAGAGTCAACACCCTCTACTTCGGTTTCGAGTGTCACAACCTTAACCGTTTTGGCTTATCTTTGATTCCCTTGGGTTTGGGCATGGGTATTTGAAAGTAATTCTTATCATTTGATCCTTTCTATACTGCAGCCTCAACAACCTTTATAGAGAGACCCTTTGGGTGAGACATATGGCTTTGGAACTTCACCGTACAATTTCCTACCTTAGATATACCTTTGTAATCCCGACTATGTCCTTATATCTTTAGAATATATTAAATCAATTGCCACAATTGGATACCTGAATCTTTAGAATCGTTGTTTTCTCAATTAATCTTTATAAAAGCTTTATACTTGCATGACGATTTTACAAACTGAATTTGTTCCCCCCAAATCCTTGAGTTCGATATTCTGGAATTCTTGCTTTACTACGCGGATTCGTACACTGCGGATTCACTTTGCTTTGATTTCAGTTTTATAAATTTTAAGACTTAGTAACGCACACTTTCGAGTGAACAAGTTTTTGGCGTCGTTGCCGGGGATTTGGTCTAGGCCAAATTCGGTTTTCGGTTGTCGGGCTTGGGAATTTTTGCTCTTGTTATTTGATCTATCTAGTTGAGTGATTTTACAGAATTTTAGGTATATGCGAAGGTCTAGATCCACAAAAGACCTCATTCCTTTTGATCCTAAATTGGAGAAAACTTTGAAGAAAAAGTTAAGAGAGAAAAAGATGGCTGAACATAATGAGAAGAACACCCAACAGGAGTTGGATTAAACTCGAGCTCAACTCAAATTAAGTGAGAGAGCATGTATGGAAGAACAAGATGTCGCTCGTGCTGATAAAGAGCGAAATCAGTTTCAAATAGATGAGCTTAAGGCGATGATTTTAGAAATAAAATTGGAGATGAATTGCGCCAAGAAAAAAAGAGCTAAATCATCTAGAGTTGAATCATCCGACGATGATGACATGCCGGAGCTAGAGGAAATACCACCAAAAAATCCTCGAGCCTATGTTGATCCTCACCCTTATGCTAGAGAGGTAAGAGCTGCTAATGTCGTGGCTGAACCACGAATCCTTGGGCAACGAATGGACCCAATTCAGCAACCACGCCGTTTATATGTGAATCGTGGAGAGCAATATGATCATGACTTTGGACTTCGCCCACAAGTCATCATTATGATCCGCCAAAGTCAGTTTGGTGGAACGGAAGCTGAATCTCCGCATCAACACTTGATAAACTATAAGATTCTTATGGAGAACTTGAAGCCTCAAAGGGATGTCAACAACAACTACAAGTTGAAACCGTTTTTCTTCTCTTTGAAGGACAAGGCATTGGCTTGGTATCAAGCTCTACTAACTAGAAGACTTAACACATGGGACGATTTGACTTCGGAATTCCTCACCAAATTCTTTCCGCCATCCAAAACAGCGGAGTTGAGAGGTAAAATAAATGCTTTTTCTATGAAACCTAACAAAAGTTTGTTTAAATCTTGAAAAAGGTTTCAAGATCTTCTATTGGATTGCCCGCACCATGGCATCTCAAAACTAGAATTATTGGAGATTTACTACAAGGGATTAGATGTGGCAACACAATTCAATCTTCAATCCCTTTCTTGTGGAACTTTTATGGATATGAGAGAGGATGATGCTTGGGATTTGTTCGCCACTAAGCGTGCGTGCAAATAAGCTTTAAACTTATAAAACTAGAATCAAGCAAGCGAACCCGCAGTGTACGGATCGGCGTAGTAAAGCAAGAATTCCAGAGTGTCGAACTCAGGGATTTGGGGGGAACAAATTCAGTTCGCAGATCGTCAAGCAAGTAAATGTATTAAGCTTTGCAAATATTGGGAAAACAGCAACCCTAAAGATCCAGGTATCTAATTGTGGCAATCGATTCAAGATATACTAAAGAACTAAGAACGGAGTTAAGAGTTGCAAAGGTACGCTAAGGTAAAGCAATGTACGGTGAAGTTCCAAGGCTTTATATGACTTATCTCAAGACACTCTCTATAAAGGTTATTGAGGCTTCAGTATAGAAAGAATCTCAAGACAAGAATTAATCTCAAATACCCAAACTTGTAACCAAAGGATCAAAACTAACTAGAACGATTAAGGTTGTGACACTCGAAATCGAAATAGAGGGTGATGAGTCTCACTACTACCTAGAAAAGGACAAGCCAAGACTAGATTAAAGCTAATCTTTAACCTTGGATCAAAATAAAAGCAAAGTTCGTAAACTAGGTTAAATCACGGGCAGATCTTGAGTTCCACGGCCATGGAAGTTCAAGAACAGACCGTGATCTTGGTTCGTCGACGAGATCTCTCTAACTCTCAGGGTCCAATCAATTTACGATTGATCTATCATCATCTAAGCCACAACTATCAACCCTTCACCTTAGAATTGCTAAAGGGTTTTAGCCAATAACCATTGTCATGATATCAAAAATCAATTTAAGAAGAATGAAAGATGAAAACCTCGAAAACTCAAATATAACTCAAAGCAATCCCAAATCCAAAACACAAATCGGAATATTCAATGGATTTGGAATAGAACAGAAAACCTCACAAGATCTAAGGCAAGTATGAAGAACGGGATGTCAATCCGTCTTCAATATCAAAACCTAAGAAAGGGGCGCAACTTCCGCCACACACGATCTTCGAGAATTCAAATTACCGGCGTTTCCGCCACATTCCTCGCGAAACCCTAAGGTTAACTCTTCCAAGCGAGGTTGTCCAAAAGCCGAAAGCGAGTCCCCAAAGCGACCATAGCGAAAACTCTATCCTCCCGCCTTTTTATAAGACGGGGCAAAATAACCGTACCGGCCCACTGCGTAAATGATGTGGCAATAATTGGTTCGTCAAAAGATCGCCTAAATCATGGTCTCAAGGGATTCCACGACCGTGGTTTAGGGCGTGGAATTGGGTTACGGTCTCATATGACTTCCACGACCGTACTTTAGGCCGTGTAACTCTCTGGAATGCTCCACGCTCATGATGCCAAGCTCCACGGCCGTGGTTTAGGGCGTGGACTCTTCTACGGCCGTATTTTAGGGCGTGGAAGTGTAAATTGCTTGTGGTTTCCTTTGTGTCATGTCATTCCTCATCCTAGCATCTCCTTTGGCTTCTTTGATGTGTTCCTAATCCTTGGATGTGCTCAAATCCTCTCCTATCTCTCTCAAATGATCCGGTTACAGCTCTTATTCACCTATAATCAACACAAAGCTAATGAAGACCTCCATATCGAAAATATAGATGAACAAGCTAGCAAATGCTTCGATACCTTATTCATGAACACTATAATGAATGAAAAACAACTAGAATACGTGTCTAGAATATCGCAATATTTCATGCTAACAAAATACCCCATACTTGCCACTTGCTTGTCCCCAAGCAAGGTCTTTTGAAAGCTTAGAACATAAGTTAGGATGAAATATGCATGCAAACTCAAAAACAAAACATCTTTTAAGTAAATGTGCTTCTAGTCAATAGATCATTCTCAAACCTTGCTTCATTCACTCTTGAAATACTCATATACATAACCAAAGAATGTAAGGGAAAGAAACATCATGAATTGGTTAAACTTCAATGTAAACATCATAACCTTCAAGCATTATCAAAATCAAGCATAAGAAACTTTAATTTAGATCACCAAGTCAAACAACTTCTTTTGATCTTAAGGACTTCCAAGTAAGGTCTAGAATGTGGAAGGGGAGGGGGGGGGGGGAACTTATAAAGGATGTGGTGCATGAATCCGGGAAAGTGGACAACCAACTCTTTTTTTCTTTTTATTTCGACTTGCAACACCATCAACTTTGAGCTTTGCTCTCTTCTTTTCACATCATTTTTCGACTTTACTTTTGGAGTTATGGACAACGGTGCACAAAGACCGAAGCCTAGGAGATTGGTGTTTCTCAATTTCAAGATGCCTCAAACCCTTGATGCACATACGAAAATCCGTTAGGAATATCGCTCAATCCGACTTTGGCAAGACACAAACACCCGACTATGTGAATGGTGTCGAGTTACTCATCGAAATGATTGACTTCCCCAAACCTATTATTTCTATTCTTTGAATGCAAACAATTGCTTTCATGGCCATCCCACATCAAACATGCCAAAACACAACTCCTCCAAATTTCCGGATAGGTAAGGGAGGCAATTATTTCATTGAGGGGCTAAATGAACAAAGAAAGGAGAAAGAAAGGTCGAATTGCCTTAATCATTTCATAAAGAAGTATAAGAACTTATCATGTGATTTCAACCTCGATTTCTCAATATGATTTAGGTAAAACTCTTCACATTATGAAATTTGCAAGGATAATCAACACATTCAATTCCTTATTCAATTCATTATTCGTTTAGGCATACAATTGTCATCAAAAGTTCAATCCACAAGTGGTAATTATCATAGAAATCATCTCAACTCTTAGAAGCACAAAACCTTTTAGAATTTTTCAAAATTTTTCACATTTTTATGGGTTTTTCAAAAGCTTTTTCATGCAATACAATAATGAAACGTGTGACTATGAAATGAAACATGCAAAGTGTTCTCGAATCAAGGCAAGCAAAGTGAGTAGAGTTATTACAAACGATAGTCACACCCCACCCCATACTTGAGACAAACATTGTCCCTAATGTTCGAAAAGAAATAAAGAAAAGAAAGAAAAGAAAAATGAACTCACTAGAAGGTGGTGGAGCGGCTGAAACTGTCAATAATAGAACCTCGTCACTGCGGTGGAGGCGGTGGTGGAAACAGGAAGAAGCTGGAGTAGAAGTTCCGCCCAAACTGCTAGCTGTAGATGTCCCTCATCATCCTATCGTTCTCATCGGCTCGTACGTCCCTAGCATCCTGGCAGATCTCCAAATCTCCTACTCTCCTGGAGAGATCGGTAGCCCAATCCGGCAGCTGCTCATACCACGCCGGTGCCTGACCGTACCAAGATGGTGCATCCTGTGGGGCCGGCGCTGATGGCGGCTGTGCATACCATGACGGCGGAGCTCCCATCCACTCCGGCTGTGCTCTATACCAATCAGGAGAGGTATCTATCCTTGTAGGTCTCTCGCTCACACTGGCGCGGCGAGAGGAAGAACCGGACGGTCTAGAAGGACGGGGAGACTGTCTAGGGAGGTCTGGGAAGGTGTCCGGCTGATCCGGAAAGGTACCAAAATCCTGCTCATCGCCGCCTCCTACATCCTCATCATCATCAGCAACTGGAATCTTGTCGGGAATGTAAGGAGGTGCCGCTAGCCTATTCGCATGCATAGCAGCGAATGTCTCCTTCCAATTATGGCGTCCAGCCATAATAGAATACTCGGGCAACCATGGAATGCCTCTATCTCCTCAGTCCTCACATGGCATAGCAGCGGTAGGTGGACCTCTATGCCTAGGAAAGATCAAACCTCTAGTCATGAGGCTCTTGAGACCCAAAGGTCTCGCCGCTATCCTAGTACAAGCGGAGCAGTCAATCCCGAGCTGTATAGCAATGTGGGTCACTATCCCACCATACCCAATGTTCCCGGCCCTCTTGTTATTAAGCTTACTAATAGTGGAGGCTAAGAGGGTGGCACAGTCGGTGGGTCTACCATAAAGCATGGCATGGAGGAGAAACAGCTCATCGGTCTTAATTTTTTGCAGGGTCTCGGTCCTAGGAAATAGGCACTTGGAAAGGACCCTATGAGCTATCTTCAAGGCTAAGTGGTAGATGAGCTTAGCCTTGGTATTAGCAGGCTGCCAGCGGTCCTCGATAGCGTAAATCATAGCAATCTCCTCCCAGGAATCCTTAGCGTATACACCGCTAGGGAAACAACCATTGAAGGTCTCATGGAACCCAAAGAAGGCTCCGAACTGCTGGATGGAGAGCTCATAGTCCGTCTCTATCAATCTAAAGGACACCGTCCTATCAACATGGCTATGCTCGAAGGATATAACAAACTCCTCCCTCGTAAGCTCCTCATAAGCATCCGCTCTAATAGCGGAGAAAACAATCAATCCGGCTCTATCCAAGAGCCAAGTCAAATCATTAGCCACATTAAGTGGTTCTAATTCCTCAAGTAAGAGGTATCTTGGTCCAATGACCGGTCTTTCCTCGATCTTTTCCAAAGCATCGAGGTAGTTAGGATGAATGGTGGGGATCCTAGGGCGTGGAGGTGATGGTTCACTAGGAGGGTTATAAGAGGAGGAGGAACTATCACCCTTTCTCTTCTTTTTCTTTCCTGCACTTCGTGTAAACATTTTCCCCAAAAACAGAAAAAATCACGGTCTGTTCTTCCTATTCCACGGCCGTGGAAGTCCTAGAGACCGTGATTCGTCTCAGAATTTCTCAAATCTCAATCAAATCAACAACAATCTCAACAGAACCTGTCCTAGACTAATTCCAATCTCAATCCTATGCAAATGTTCTAAGTTCTTGCGGAAATTTAACCCAAATTGACAAAGGAGAGAAGAATAGTAAAACCTAGGTTTTTGGATCTTTGAATCCAAAATCCGCTTTCTTGGTGGATTGTTCACTTGTTTTTTTGATTGGATCTTGTAGAGGAATGAATTTTCTCCACTTTTGCACCAAGAATCGTTCGAAACGATTACCGAACGAAGATTTGCGAGTCGGGGAAGGGTTTCGGCGTTTAGGGCGTGGAAAGAGGGGTTTTGTGGTGTTTTTGTGAAGGGAGGTGGTTTATATAGTGGCCGTAAATTTTTTTGAAAATCACGGTCACTCGGGGGTTTCCACGGCCGTGGAATTGTACGAAACCGTGGTTTTTGGTGATTTTTCTCAGATTTTGAAGAATTACGGTCACTGTAGCCTCCACGACCGTGGTTTAGGGCGTGGAACTCTCTGTAATGTGCCAAAATCCAAGTTTCGTCAATTTCCTTCAACTTTTTCCTCTCCCATTGCTTATTCCGTTGCTCCTACATCCAAAAACACAACATACCGGAAGGTATCGAAGGCAAAACAAAACAAAAAACGTCTAAACTAATCTAATCTATGAATGACAAACAAAAGCATAAGTGCAATACCTTGGGTTGCCTCCCAAGAAGCGCTTGTTTAAGGTCCGTAGCTAGACCGTACTTGCACCTATTCGAGTGCGGTAGGTGCGAACTCCTCAGCTTGGAGTTCCGGTGAGTACTTCTTGAGTCGTTGACCGTTCACCTTGAAGCTTCCGCCCTTTTTACCCCATACTTCAACTGCACCATGGGGAAAAACACGTTTAATTAGATAAGGTCCGGTCCAACGAGATTTAAGCTTACCTGGAAAGAGCCGAAGTCTTGAATTGAAGAGGAGAACTTGATCTCCTTCTTTGAGGTCCTTTGGAATGATATGCTTATCATGCCAACGCTTCGCTCTCTCTTTGTAGATCTTGGCGTTTTCATAGGCGTTTAAGCGAAGTTCTTCAAGCTCGTTAAGGTCCAAGAGGCGCTTTCGCCCGCTTCCTTTATGCTGAAGTTCAACCACTTTATTGCCCAATACGCCTTATGTTCCAGCTCTACCGGCAAATGACAAGACTTCCCATACACAAGGTTGTATGGTGTCGTTCCTATGGGAGTCTTATATGCAGTCCGGTATGCCCATAATGCATCATCTAGCTTCAAAGACCAATCTTTCCTTGTCCTTGAAACTGTCTTCTCTAAGATTCCTTTAATCTCTCGGTTCGAAATCTCCACTTGTCCACTCGTTTGTGGATGGTAAGGGGTGGCGATTTTGTGAGTCACCCCATACTTAGCTAGTAGAGCTTCGAATCGTCGGGCAATGAAGTGAGAGCCTCCATCACTAATGATAGTCCGTGGTGTCCCAAATTGTGGGAAAATGGTTTTGTTAAAGAACTTAACCACAACCATGGCATCATTAGTAGGAGAGGCAATTGCTTCAACCCATCTCGAAACATAATCTACAGCTAGAAGTATGTATTGGTTTCCACAAGATGATGGGAATGGTCCCATGAAGTCTACTCCCCAAACGTCAAAGATCTCTACCTCCTGAATGTTGTTAAGAGGCATTTCGTTCCTCCTTGATATGTTCCCTGTTCTTTGACAAGCATCGCAGCAGGAAACAAAGGTTTGCACATCTTTAAATAAAGTAGGCCAAAAGAATCCATATTGCAATACCTTAGTGCTAGTCTTGTTCAAACTAGCGTGTTCTCCACAAGGTAGTGAATGACAATGACGGATGACGCTTTGCATCTCGTCTTCCCGCACACATCGTCGAATGATGCCGTCAGGACCTCTCTTAAAGAGGAGAGGTTCATTCCATTTGTATTCCCGGACATCCTTAAAGAACTTCTTTCTTTGTGCATAGGATAATCCGGGTGGTAATTCCTGGCAAACAAAATAATTAACAAAATCAGCAAACCATGGTTCATTACCTTTACTAATCTTGTCGATGCACTCCTCTATGATGTGAATGCTCGTCCGGAAAGGAGTCATCTATAGGTAGATGGTCGTCCTCTAGATGTGGTAGACGACTCAAATGATCCGCAACAGAATTTTCCGAACCCTTTTTGTCACGGATCTCTAGATCGAATTCTTGTAGGAGAAGAATCCATCTAATTAGCCTTGGTTTCGCATCCTTCTTTGCTAGTAGATACCGGATCGCAGCATGATCCGTGTATACAATCACCTTTGCACCTACAAGATAAGAACGAAACTTTTCAAATGCAAATACAATTGCTAAAAATTCTTTTTCGGTAGTGGCGTATTTGAGCTGCGCTTCATCTAGCGTCTTGCTAGCATAGTATATAACATGGGTTCGTCCTTCCTTCTTTTGCCCAAGCACAACTCCTATAGCTACGTCACTTGCATCACACATAACCTCGAATGGAAGATTCTAATCCGGAGGTTGAATGATCGGGGCTGAGATTAGAGCTTCCCGAATCTTATGAAACGCATCTAAACACTCCTGCGAGAAATCAAAAACTGCATCCTTCATCAATAGATTAGTTAGCGGTTTTGATATCTTAGAGAAATCCTTTATAAAAACGTCTATAAAATCCAGCATGTCCTAGAAAGCTTCTTATCCCCTTCACCGAAGATGGAGGAGGGAGCTTTTCTATAGTTTATATCTTAGCCTTATCTACTTCAATCCCTCTACTAGAGATCAAATGTCCTAATACAATGCCTTCTTTCACCATAAATTGACACTTTTCCAAATTAAGAACTAGGTTAGTGTCCTCACACCTTTGTAGCACAAGAGAAAGGTTAGAAAGACAATTATCAAAAGAGGAACCATAAACAAAAAAGTCATCCATGAAAACCTCCATGATCTCCTCTATGTACTCCGAGAATATAGCCATCATGCACCTTTGAAAGGTGGCTGGGGCGTTGCAAAGCCCGAACGGCATTCTCCTATAAGCAAACGTACCCCACGGGCACGTGAATGTGGTCTTCTCTTGATCATTCGGATGTATCGGGATCTGAAAGAAACCACTATAACCGTCAAGATAACAGAAATGTGAGTGTTGTGCTAACCTCTCAATCATTTGATCGATGAATGGTAGTGGGAAGTGATCCTTCCTCGTTGCGTTGTTTAGCTTGCAGTAGTCTATGCACATCCTCCATCCCGTCACGGTTCGTGTAGGAATGAGCTCATTGTTCTTATTGGTGATGACCGTCATTCCTCCCTTCTTTGGAACAACCTGTACGGGACTCACCCACTTGCTATCGGAGATAGGGTAGATGATACCTGCATCAAGTAGCTTAAGAATCTCCTTCTTGACAACCTCCTTCATGGTCGGATTTAACCGTCTTTGAGGTTGTCGCGAAGTTCTAAAATCTTCCTCCATTAGGATCTTATGCATGCATAGTGAAGGCTTAATTCCTACTAGATCCTCTATAGTGTAACCTAAGGCTTTCCTATGTTTCTTAAGAACAACCATAAGCTTACTATGTTCATCTTCACTTAGATTGGAACTAACAATTACCGGAAAGGTAGAATTAGATCCTAGAAATGCATACCTTAGATGTGCGGTAAGTGGCTTCAATTCTATCACTATTGGACTCTCCAATGGCTCTTGAGGAGTGTCCAATGCTTCCTTAGAAGTTTCTAAGGGTATAGAAGTTGTTGGAGAAGAATCAAGAGAAGTGGTAGAAAGAACGTAATTGTCCTCAGATTTTCCCAAAATTACGGCACCTCTGTTTCCTCCACGGCCGTGGTTTAGGGCGTGAAAGTCAATTACGGCACCTCTGTTTGTTCCACGGCCGTGGATTTTGCCGTGTAACTTACTGGAGTCCTCTGAATAGCTAATTACGGTCATGTTGGTGGAAACCACGGCCGTGGAATAGCACGATTGGCCGTGATTCCTCACGTTTTCTGACCCATCGTAGAGTTTTTCAAACCTTCTTCATGTACCTCCTTTTGCTCCTCTAAAGCTTCAATTTCCTCATTGCATTCCTCTTCTTCTCCTATGTCCGTAATGCTCATAGTGATCACCTTTTGCAAGGGATCTTTGAAGAGAATCGAACTTACTTCCTCTCTAGATAGCTCTTCGTCATGGATGTTGAATATGTCCTCTTCAAGAGCCGGTTCTTTCATCAAAGTGGAAAGAACGAACTCTACCTTTTCCTCTTCTATGTCGAAGGCAAGTCTAGCATTCTTGCAATCAACCATATAACCGGATGTTGCAAGAAACGGTCTTCCGAGTATGATCGGGACCGGACTATCTGCAGGAATTTCAAGCACAAAAAAATCTATTGGAACATAGAACTTACCAAGCTTGACCGGGACGTCTTCAACGATACCGACGGGACGAGTTATGGATCGATCCACCATGTATAACGTCATCTTCACCGGTTTAGGTTCGCCTAAACCGATCTTCCTGCATAAGTCAAGCGGAATGATGCTAATGCTTGCTCCTAAATCACATATTGCATCATATGTGACATCTCCCACTCCTATTGGAACACAAAATGACCCCGGATCCTTCAGCTTTGGGGGCGTCTTCTCTTTCATTGTCTTGATGAGATCCGATGAATCCGAACTCATCTTGACTTCTCCAAAGTCTTCTAGTTTCCTCTTGTTAGAGAGGATCTCCTTTAAGAACTTTCCATATGCTGGCATACCTACAATTGCATCAATGAAAGGTATATTAATATGCAGTTTGCTCATGAGTTCAATGAACTTACCGAATTGCTTGTCTAGACGCGCTCTTGCTCTAGATTGTGGATGGTAGGGGAGGTTTATAAGCTGGAGGAGGAATGTAGATGTCTTCCTTCTCCTTCCTCTTTTCCTTCTCCTTTTCGACGAGAACTTCCACAAACTTAGGCTGCGGGTCGGTGGTTATTGCTCCGCTCCTAGTTGTGATAGCCATCACCCTTCCTTCGGGTTATCCTCCGTCTTTCCTGGAAGTTTTCCTTGATTTCTAGGAACTTCCTCAGCATTGCTAAACATTTGGTTTTCCAAAACCTTTTGGGCTTTATCAACCTTAGTGATGTGACTCTCCAATCCTTGAAGCTTTCCCAAAATTGTTTCCAACATGGGATCGGGCTTCTCTTTCCCCGAAGTGCTTCCACCATTAGATGTTTGCCCCTGGCTTTTCAAAGGAATGGAAGAAGATGATGGTGGAGTTAGTGAATTTCCTGAATTGGGATAAGAATTACCGGAGTTTTGTTGTTGGTTGGAACGCCAATTGTTGTTGCTTGAACCCCTATTGTTGTTCCAATTGTTATTCCGGTTGTTGTTGTTGTTCCAATTGTTCCGGTTGTTGTTCCGGTTGTTGCGATTGGTGTTCTCATCCCCATTGTGGTTATTGTTGTTTCCTAAATAACCAACATCTTGCTCCTTAGGCTTTGGAAAGCTAGCCTTGATGACTTCCTTCAATTCTTAATCTCGGTGTTGAGAGAAAAGGTTTGAGTTTGAGCAGCTTGTGTTAGATTTTCTCCTTGCTCCACTCGATTTGCTTCTACTTTTCGGTGAGAGTACTTCTCAATGACTCGGGCTTGCTTCTCAATGAAGTCCCAAGCGTCATCTTCCCTCATATCCATGAATGTTCCACATGAAAGGGATTGGAGCTTGAATTGTGTTTCCACATCCAACCCCTTATAGTATATCTCCAATAGCTCCAATTTGGAAATGCCATGGTGGGGGCAATCCAGTAGTAAATCCTGAAATCTTTCCCAAGACTGAAACAAACTTTCGTTAGATCTCATAGAAAACCTCTCAACTCCGCCGTCTTGGATGGTGGAAAGAACTTGGTGAGGAACTCCGAAGATAGATCCTCCCATGTATCGAGTCTTCCATTTGGAAGAGCTTGATACCAAGATAAGGCTTTCCCTTTCAAAGAGAAAAAGAATGGCTTGATCTTGTAGTTATTGGTGGTTGCATTCTTTGGCTTCATTGTCTCCATCAAGATCTCAAAATTCTGTAAATGTTGATGTGGAGATTCAATACTTGTTCCTCCAAACTGATTTTGGCGAACGATGGTAATAACTTGTGGATTGAAGCTAAACCCCTGAATATCGTCAGCATCAAAGTTCACACCTAGACGGCGTAGTTGCTGAATTGGATCCATTCTTTGGCCAATAGTTCTTGGCTCTTCATCTACACGAGCGGCTCTCGCACCCCCAGTTGGGACACGATAATTGGCAGCTGGTCTTGGATTATTCTGATTCGCATTGATCGTCGGATCAATGTCCTCTAGCGGTGGCATGGAAAAGTCGCTATCCTCATCGGATGAGTCGGTTCTAACCGATCTTTTCGGTTTCCTTCTCTTCTTCTTCTTGGAATCGCTCATCTCCAGCCTCATTTGAAGCATCATGTCCTTGAGTTCATCAATTTGCAATTGATGACGGTCCGATTCTTCCTTGCGAGTCTTCTCTCTCCATCTAAGTCGAGCTTCGGAATCCTCCAACTCTGCTTGGATATCCCGCTCCTTATTTTCAGCCATCTTTCTTTCTTTGATTTTCTTCCTCAAAGTCTTCTCAAGTTCTTGATCAAGAGGTAAGAGGTCTTTGTTGTTGCTAGACCTGCGCATATACCTAAGGTAACCTGCAAATATCACTCAAAGGAGATATCAAATAACAAGAGCAAAGCTCCCAAGTTTGACAAGCGATAACCGAATTCGGCCTAAACCAAATCCCCGGCAACGGCGCCAAAAACTTGTTCGCCACTAAGCATGTGTGCAAATAAGCTTTAAATTTATAAAACTAGAATCAAGCAAGCAAACCCGCAGTGTACGGATCGGCGTAGTAAAGCAAGAATTCCAGAGTGTCGAACTCAGGGATTTGGGGGGAACAAATTCAGTTCGCAGATCGTCAAGCAAGTAAATGTAATAAGCTTTGCAAATATTGGGAAAACAGCAACCCTAAAGATCCAGGTATCTAAAGGATCAAAACTAACTAGAACGATTAAGGTTGTGACACTCAAAATCGAAATAGAGGGTGATGAGTCTCACTACTACCTAGAAAAGGACAAGCCAAGACTAGATTAAAGCTAATCTTTAACCTTGGATAAAAATAAAAGCAAAGTTCGTAAACTAGGTTAAATCACGGGCAGATCTTGAGTTCCACGGCCGTGGAAGTTCAAGAACAAACTGTGATCTTGGTTCGTCGACGAGATCTCTCTAACTCTCAGGGTCCAATCAATTTACGATTGATCTATCATCATCTAAGCCACAACTATCAACCCTTCACCTTAGAATTGCTAAAGGGTTTTAGCCAATAACCATTGTCATGATATCAAAAATCAATTTAAGAAGAATGAAATATGAAAACCCTCGAAAACTCAAATATAACTCAAAGTCAATCCCAAATCCAAAACACAAATCGGAATATTCAATGGATTTGGAATAGAACATAAAACCTCACAAGATCTAAGGCAAGTATGAAGAACGGGATGTCAATCCGTCTTCAATATCAAAACCTAAGAAAGGGGCGCAACTTCCTCCACACACGATCTTCGAGAATTCAAATTACCGGCGTTTCCGCCACGTTCCTCGCGAAACCCTAAGGTTAACTCTTCCAAGCGAGGTTGTCCAAAAGCCTAAAGCGAGTCCCCAAAGCGACCATAGCGAAAACTCTCTCCTCCCGCCTTTTTATAAGACGGGGCAAAATAACCGTACCGGCCCACTGCGTAAATGATGTGGCAATAATTGGTTTGTCAAAAGATCGCCTAAATCACAGTCTCAAGGGATTCCACGACCGTGGTTTAGGGCGTGGAATTGGGTTACGGTCTCATATGACTTCCACGACCGTACTTTAGGCCGTGTAACTCTCTGGAATGCTCCACGCTCATGATGCCAGATCCACGGCCGTGGTTTAGGGCATGGACTCTTCTACGGCCTTATTTAGGGCGTGGAAGTGTAAATTTCTTGTGGTTTCCTTTGTGTCGTGCCATTCCTCATCCTAGCATCTCCTTTGGCTTCTTTGATGTGTTCCTAATCCTTGGATGTTCTCAAATCTTCTCCTATCTCTCTCAAATGATCCGGTTTCAGCTCTTATTCACCTATAATCAACACAAAGCTAATGTAGACCTCCATATCGAAAATGTAGATGAACAAGCTAACAAATGCTTCGATACCTTATTCATGAACACTATAATGAATGAAAAAACAACTAGAATAAGTGCATAGAATATCGCAATATTTAATGCTAACAGGATTTCATTGAGAAGCAAGCTAAATTGATTGAGAAGTATTCCCATAGAAAAGCTGATGGTGGGAATCGAGATTCCGGAGATCCGGGAGCGAAATTAAATTTAGCAGCTCAAGCTCAAATCTTTTTCCTCAACAATGAAATTAAAGAGCTGAAGGAAGTCATAAAATCCAGCCTTCAAAAGACGAAAGAGCAAGATGTTGGCTATCTAGGAAGGGAGAACAATCAAGGAAATAGGAACAACTACCGGAACAATAATTGGAACAACAACAACAACAACAACAACAACAACAACAACAACAACAACAACAACAGGAACGCCAACAACAATTGGAGATCCAACCAACAAAATTCCGGTAATCCCTATTCACATGCTGAAAATTTACTAACACATCCTTCTTCTTCTATTCCTTTGAAAAGTCAGGGGCAAACATCAAATAGTTCAAGCAAAGTGGAGAAGGATAGACACGATATTTTGTTGGAGACGATCTTGGGAAAAATCCAAGGAATGGAGAGTCACATTACTTTGATTGATAAAGCACAAAAAGCTTTAGAGAATTAAGTATTCAGCAAGGCTGGAGAAGTTCCAAGAGATCAAGGAAACTTCCAGGAAAGACAGAGGACAATCCGAAAGGAAGGGTGATGGCGATTACAACAAGAAGTGGTGCAATAACCACAAACCCGCAACCCAAATTTGTTGAAGTCCCCATTGAGAAAGAGAAGGAGAAAGAAAAGGGAAAGGAGAAGGAAGATGTCTATGTTCCTCCTCCAGCTTATAAACCGCCCCTACCATTCCCGCAATCTAGAGCAAGAGCGCGTCTAGACAAGCATTTCGGTAAGTTTGTTGATCTCATGAGCAAACCGCATATTAACATACCTTTTATTGATGCAATTTTAAGTATGCCCGCTTATGGGAAGTTCTTGAAAGAGATCCTCTCTAACAAGAGAAAGCTGAAAGACTTTGGAGAAATCAAGATGAGTTCAGAATCTTCGGAGCTCATAAAAAAAATGACAGAAAAGATGCCCCCAAAGCTGAGAGATCCAGGGTCATTTTGTATACCAACAGGAGTTGGAGAGGTCACATATGATGCACTTTGTGACTTGGGAGCAAGTGTGAGCATCATTCCACTTGCTTTGTGTAGGAAGGTCGGTTTAGGTGAACCTAAACCGGTGAAGATGACGTTGTATATGGCGGATTGATCCATCACACGACCCGTTAGAATCATTGAAGACATCCCAGTTAAGCTCGATAAATTCTATATTCCTATAGACTTTGTTGTGCTTGACATTCCTGCAGATTGTCCGGTCCCGATCATACTCGGGAGACCTTTTCTTGCAACTTCCGGCTGCATGGTTGATTGCAAGAACGCTAGATTGACATTCGATATTGAAGAAGAGAAGGTTGAATTTGTCCTCTCAACTTTGACAAAAGAACCAACACTTGGAGAGGATATGTTCAACATCTATGATGAAGAAGTATCTAGAGAGGAAGTAATTTCGATCTTGTTCAAATATCCGTTGCAAAAGGTCATAACTATGAGCATCATGGATAGAGGAGAGAAAGAGGATTGCAATGCTGAGATTGATGCTTTGGAGGAGCTAAAAGAAGTGCAAGTTGAAGAATTCGAAAAATTGTACGATGGCTCGGAAAATGTCAGAAACCACGGCCAATCGTGCTTTTCCACGGGTGTGGTTTCACCTATCCCACCCGTGGAAAGGTATGTCAAGATCAGAGATTTAATTGACACCACTTTCCACGGCCCCCAAGACACTTTCCACGGCCGTGGAGGTAACAGTGATGTTGCGGTTCTGGAAAATGTTGAAGATAATTCTGTTCTTTCTACAAACATTCATTGTTCTTCTTTCAACACTTCCACACCCATGGAGACCTCAAAGGAGATATCGGACAACCCTCATGACACTCCAAAGACATCAACAACTTTGGAATTGAAGCCAGCGCATCTTAGGTATGCATTTCTTGGAACTAATTCTACGTTTCCAGTTATTGTTAGTTCCGATTTGAGTGAAGATGAACATGAAAAGCTTATGATTTTTTTGAGGAAACATAGGAAAGCTTTAGGTTACACCATAGAGGATCTTGTAGGAATCAAACCATCTTTATGTATGCACAAGATTCTAATGGAAGAAGATTATAAACCTTCACGTCAACCTCAACGACGGTTATATCCGATCATGAAAGAGGTCGTGAAGAAGGAGATCCTTAAATTGCTTGATGTAGGTATCATATTCCCTATCTCCGATAGTAAGTGGGTGAGCCCCGTTCAAGTTGTCCCGAAGAAAGGAGGAATGACTGTTGTAGCCAACAAGAACAACAAACTCATTCCAACAAGAACCGTGACAGGATGGAGGATGTGCATAGATTATCACAAGCTGAACAATGCAACGAGGAAGGATCACTTCCCATTTCCCTTCATTGATCAAATGCTTGAAAGGTTAACAAAACACTCTTACTTTTGCTTTCTTGACGGTTATAGTGGTTTTTTTTTTCAGATTTGGATTCATCCGGACGACCAAGAAAAGACCACATTCACGTGCCCATAGGGTACGTTCGCTTATAGGAGGATGCCATTCGGACTTTGCAACGCTCCAGCCACCTTTCAAAGGTGTATGATGGCCATCTTCTCGGAATACATTGAAGAAATCATGGAGGTTTTTATGGATGATTTTTCTGTTTATGGTTCCTCATTTGACAATTGTCTTGCTAATCTATCTCTTGTTCTACAAAGGTGTGAAGACACGAACCTTGTTCTAAATTGGGAGAAGTGTCACTTTATGGTTAAGGAAGACATTGTTTTAGGGCACTTGATCTCTAATAGAGGGATTGAGGTTGACAAGGCTAAGATCGAAACGATAGAGAAACTTCCTCCTCCATCTTCGGTGAAAGGGATTAGAAGTTTTCTAGGACATGCTAGATTCTATAGGAGATTCATTAAAGACTTTTCGAAAATCTCTAAACCGCTAACTAATCTATTGATGAAATATGGTGTTTTTGAATTTTCGGAAGAATGTTTGGTGCTTTTTACAGGATTCGGGAAGCTCTAACTCAGCCCCAATAATTCAACCTCCGGATTGGAATCTTCCCTTTGAGGTCATGTGTGATGCAAGTGAGATAGCTGTTGGAGCGGTGCTTGGATAAAAGAAAGATGGACACACTCATGCCACCAATTACGCTAGCAAGACGCTAGACGAAGCGCACCTCAACTACGCTACGACGGAAACGGAATTACTTGCTGTTGTTTATGCTTTTGAAAAGTTTCGTTCTTATCTTGTAGGAGCGAAGGTGATTGTATACACGGATCATTCAGCAATTCGGTATTTGCTTGCCAAGAAAGATGCAAAACCAAGGCTGATTAGGTGGATTCTCCTCCTTCAAGAGTTCGATCTTGAGATTCGTGACAAGAAAGGATCCGAAAATTCTGTTGCGGATATCTTCTACCACATGCTACTAGTGACGACTTGCCTATTGATGACTCTTTCCCGGACAAACAATTACATCGAATGGAATAGTGCATCGATCATATTTCTAGAGATAACAAACATTGGTTTGCTTATTTTGTATATTATTTGGTTTGTCAAGAAATACCTCCCGGACTATCCTACGCACAAAGGAAGAAGTTCTTTAGGGATGTCCGCCAATACTATTGGAATGAACCTCTACTCTTCAAGAGAGGTCCTGATGGCATACTTAGAAGATGTGTGCCTGAAGACGAAATGCAAAGTGTTATTCGTCATTGTCATTCGCTTCCTTATGGAGGACACGCTAGCTCTCATAAGACTAGCGCTAAGGTATTACAATCCGGATTCTTTTGGCCTACTTTATTTAAGGATGTGCAAACCTTTGTTGCTTGTTGCGATGCTTGACAAAGAATAGAAAATATTTCAAGGAGGAATGAAATGCCTCTCAACAATATCCACGAGGTGGAGATCTTTGATGTTTGAGGAGTTGATTTCATGGGACCATTCCCATCATCTTGTGATAACAAATACATACTTCTAGCTGTAGATTATGTTTCAACATGGGTCGAAGTTGTTGCCTCTGTTCGCTCAAAAGCGTGCGTCACTAGTTTTAAAATTTATATCTAGAACTTAAAGCAAAGCGAACCCGTAGTGTACGGATCAGCTGTAGTAAGGCAAGAAATTCTAGAGTCGAACTCAGGGATTTGGTGAGAATAAAATCGATTTCAATTATCTAACAAAGTGCAAAAGCTTTTGTGATTAATAAAGGAGGTAAATGATTCCAAGGATTCAAGTATCCGACTGCGGATTTCGATTCAAGACACTTCTAAATATCAAAGGACAGAGTTTATATTGCCAAGGTTATGTGTTTCAAAGCTAGATATCGTACGGTGAAGTTCCGAAACCTATTTGCCTAATCCAAAGGCTCTCTTTATAAGGGTTGTTGAGGCTGCAATATAGAAAGGTCTAGGGAAAAGAATTACACTCAAACTAACTACCCAAAACCCCAGGATGTGACTCTCTAAGGAAAAGATAGAAAGTACACTCGAACCTTAATAAAGGATGTTGAGTCTCTCTATTACCCAAATCTTGTAATCTTAGGGCCCGTTTGTTTCCAACTCCGAAAACGGAAACGTAATGGAAACGAATTTAGTCCATATCTATATCCTTATTCATGAAATTGTATGGAATCATTCCTTGTGCTTTAAGGCAAAATACACTTGATTCCCCACATTTTATTACCCTATAGGGTATCAAAAGTAATCAAACTCTACTCCAATTACTTCAAATCACAAGGAATGATTCCAAAAACTTTCATGAATGAGGGTACACGTATGGACTAGATCGTTTCCATTCTGTTTCCGATTCCGGAGTTAAAACCAAACGGGCCCTTAATCTATTAAATGTAGAATCAATGATGAAGTCTCTTCACACACTTAAATAGAGATTAAAAAGGTTAAGCAAGGTTGGTATTTAGGCATGGATTAACTTTGGTTAAAGAATAAATCAATTAAAGATCGTCAGGGAAATAAATCGACAGGATCTTAAGAAAATCATCCGATTTTCCTCAAGAACAGGGCGATTTTCCTGTTTGTCACAAAGTTAAAATCTAAACGCTCAGGGTCCAAATGGTTAAATGAGTTTTGTCTATCATCATCTAAGCCTCAATCATCAACTATTCTCCCCAGAATCACAAGGGTTTTAGCCAACCATTTTCAAAATCAAATCAAAATTGAGATTGAATGAATAAATCAAATAAACCCGAACTTTGAATAAAAACTCAATAATCTCCAAATCTGTAAACCAATCTCAAATCCAATCAAAATATCTCTCAAAATCCTCAGTAATGTGTTCAAAACCACAAGAATCACAAAGGAAACAAAGAATCTCACACTAATGACAAAGATTGACTTCCCGACACTTTCCTTTCAATCTCCCTCCAAGAATCTTCAATCTCTCTCAATTGTGTAAATAATTCCCGCTGCGAGCTCCCGATTTTCGTTCCTAGGGTTCCAATGTATAGTTCCTTGCTAATGGGCCGCTTGGAAAAACACTTCTTAAGTCCACAAGTGATGGGCTTTGAGTCGTGTTAATTCTTGGGCCGAAAGCTAAGAAAATCGTGCTATCCAGTTTACAAAGGAAACAGCTCGATTTTTACAAAGATAAATCGTCCGATTTATGTACAAATTGGCACGATTTTCTTCAACAGAAAATGCTCGTCTCTTGGCTTGTTTCCTTCCTCCCTTTTGTGACTCTTTTACACAACTCCTTTGCTCTTTGTGATTTCTCTAGGACTCCTTAAGCTTCCCTAATAGCCTTAGATGCTCCTTGCTCCACTTTTGCTTCCAAATCCACCGTATTTACCTACAATTCAACCAAAACTCGTGTAGACCTCTATTTCCGTAATATAAATGAATAAAGCCTAAAAGGTACACAAATCCTCTCTAAATGCAAGGTAAATCGAGGTAAACCTCTACAATATGCATGATTATAATGGTATATAATTCATGTCATCAAAATACCCCATACTTGCCCCTTGCTTGTCCCCAAGCAAGATTCAAACCTAGAATACAAGATGTCATGGATTATATATATGAACACTCAAAAACCTTTTGTTTGGAAGTGCTTCTTCTTATTGGATCACCCTCAAAGTGATATTTCAAAACATAGGAACACAAGGCATGTATCAATTACAATCACAATATGAACTAACTCTCTTTTCCTTCTCAAAGACACAAATAAAGGACATGATAAAGATGTAGAGACAATTAAAATCAAACAAATCTAAGCCATGAAGTCTTAAACATATGCATAAAAGTCTCAAGGTCTTCCAATAAAAGAAAAAGGTCTAAGAAACGTGTTAAGGGTGGGAAATCTTTTAAGGAAATGTGATGCTAATCCGGGAAAGAGGAACAACACAATACTTTAAAGAACTTAACTTCACCACACATGCTTTGCATGTAAAATTTTTGCTTTCTTTGTACTTTACTTTTTGAGAGTATGGACAGTGGTGCACAATAACCGAAGCCTAGGAGATCGGCATTTCTCAATTTCCGAGATGCCTCAAACCCTTAATGCACATACCATATCCCGTTAGGACTTGTCGTTCAATCGGACTTTGGCAAGAGACAAACACCCGGCTATGTGAATGGTGCCGAGTTACTCATCCTCATGTTCAACATCCCCAAACCTATAATTTGCTAAACTTTCACTTAACACATTTATATTGGCCATCCCATATGAACTAGAGAAGAAGTGAATTGCCTTGGTCATTCTTATATGATGCAAAAGAACTTATAATATAGCTTCGACCATTATTTCGTTCTCTTATCAAAACATCAAGATCATATAAACCATTCATGCATTCAAGTAAGAAAAGCAAGCTCATTCATGCTATAATTAAAATCTCAACATAACCATGTCATCTTTTTGCCTTTTCCACATCACAATTCACATCATAGAGGTCATTTCCATCATAAGAAGCACAAATTTTTTTTGAAAACTCATAATTTTCGAATGAAAGCATGCAAATGCGAATGTCATAGTGGAATGCAAGTAGTGCAAGAGTTATTACAAGCCAATTCATCAAGTGCAACACAAAGTACATAGAGTGCGAAATGAAGTAAAAGAGATTGTAAGTACCCCCACCCCATACATAACCTTCACATTGTCCCCAATATGAAAAATCAAGCATAAGATGGAGAAAAATACTTACAATGTAAAATGGAGTGGAAGCTCAATCCTCGGTCGGTGGCGGTGGTGGAGGTGGATATGGATACATCGGTGCGCTGGGATCGTAGAAGTGGCCAAACTGGTGATAGTACATGTCCCTCATCTAGCCATCATAGGAGGAGTGTCTAACATCCGTCTCCCGGCGGTACGCCGTGAACTGAGTGTTCAGGGCGCTGTAGTCGGTGTGGAGGGCCTGAAAATAGGAGTGAAGATCCTGGTAGTCGGTGCGTAGACCTTGGAAACTAGAAACCAAGTCTCTAAAGTGTCGGGGGAGTCCATGTCCGCGTCCACGTCCTCTACCGTGGCTAGGAGCATGTGCAAAAGAATGACGGAGTGGCTGCATCTCATCCTCCGTCTCCTCGGTACATCGACTAGTCCGGCTAGGTCCTGCACCATGAGTATCGGTATTCATGGCATCCGTGGCATGTCCACTATAAGTGTCACTCTCGAACTCTAGCATGTTCCCCTGGTATGCTCCATCCTCATGCTCCTCCTCGTCCTTAGTGTCACCTTCATCATCATCATAATAACAAGAAGGAGGAGTTACCTCCTCAAGCATGAGTACAAATGTCTCCTTCTAGTTCCTCTTGTTCCGAATGGTGTATTCGGACTTCCACACTATCTCGAACGGCTGCTTTGATTGATCCTTTGCCCACGGCATGGGCACATGAAGAGTTCCTCTCCCTCGAGGAATCAAGACCTGTCTCGTCACCAATCTCTGTGAACCTAAGGGCTGGGCACTCTAAGCTAAAGTGCAATCTGAAAAATCTAACTCCAATGCCTTCGCCACATGAGTGACAAGGCCTCCAACACATAGGTCACCCTTTGCCTTGTTGGCTATCTTTCCTAGATAGTCAGGAAGCATAGAGGTGATGTCGGGAATGGTGCTACAAGTCATACGATACAGAATAAAGAGCTCATCGGCCTTGAGCTTCTGTGGAGTCTCCGTCTGTGCAAACAAGCTCTCACAAAGAATCCTATGCACTACCTTAAAGGAAAGGTTGTACATACTAGTCTCCTTCGAATTCCCGGGTTTCTACTTATCACCTCCATACTCTCCCACTGAGATGGTTTCCCAAAAGGCACTAGCACTCACTCCTCTCGCGAATGTGCCTGCAGAAGAATAGGGAAAACCAAACAAATCCCCGAAATCATCAATGGTCATGACATGGTTTTGGTTCATGAGGCGGAAAGAGACCGTCCTCTCTCTAGGGTCATGCTCAAATGTACTTAGGAATTCTAGGGTGATCTCGGTGTAAGCATCTTCCCTAATCATGGCAAACTGACTCAACCCTACTCTATCTAGCATCATGTCCACATCCTCTCGAACAAACAAAGAGTTTAAGTCATCTAGCACAATGTATCGAGGAGGGGTGAAGGGACGATCTAAGAGACGTTTGTATCTCTTCTTATGTTTGGAAAAGGGGGAAGGGAGTTTTGGTTTAGCTTGGGAGGGTGGTGGTGGTGGGGAAGGGGCTTTGGAAGAAGATCCCTTCTTCTTCCCCGTATTTCTAGTGATTCTTTTCAAAGTTTCGATTCTGCACGAAAAAATTGCCATGTTCTAAGTAAAAATCGGACGATTTTTCTAGGTTGGGTTGATTTTTCTGTCGATTTGAACACAACTCACAAATTTGTAAAGTTCTGAGCAAATTAACACCACACACAGTCTCCTAGGGGTATTTCTAAGCAAACCCCTCAATCAATCTCAGCAAACAAACAATCTCTAAGCAAGAATCAAAATCGAGTGAAAAACTTAGGTTTCAAATTGAAAAACCTGAATTCGGATGAATGAGCAGTTTGCCAAGATTGTTGTTGCTAGATCCTTGTTCCTTGTCAAAAGTACTTCAGATTAGGCTCAAGAATCGTTCAAAACGATTAAGAAACGAGGAGATGAGAGGATGGGCAATTTTAGGCTCTTTGGGACGAATGGAAATCGGGAATGTAGAAGTGTGGACTGAAGAATCGAGTGGTGAAGGCTTTATATAGGCCGGAGGTTTTTGTTAGCATGGAATATGACGATATTTTAGGCACTTGTTTTAATTGTTTTTCCCTCATTATTGTGTACATGGATATAGTTTTGAAGCAATTGTGAGCTTGTTCACCTATTTTATCGATATAGAGGTCTACACTAGCTTTGTTTTGTTTATAGGTGAATAAGAGCTTGAATCGGAGCAAATGATGGAAGAGAAGGATTGTTTGATCATGTTCAAGGACAAGGAGATGCATTAGAGAGGCTAAGGAAGGAGAATGAATGAAGGATTGCACGAAACAAAGGCAAAGAAAGAAGTTATGCAAGTCCACGCCTTGAATTACGGCCGTGGAGAAGGAAACTGAAGTCCACGCTCTAATCCACAGCCGTGGACTTGGCATCATGAACGTGGAAGAGAGTTTGGAGCATTCCAGAGAGTTACACTGATAGCATGAATTATAGTCTATATTTTGGGGTTTGTTTGGACGTTTTATCTTTCATAATCTGCATGTTTGTATGTATATTATGTGATTATATTACCATTTCATCTACCTTTGCGAGAATCGAGGTCTACACCTAGTTTTGTTATAATCGTAGGTAAAATGGCACGTTTTGCATCAAAAAGGAGCAAAAGGAGCTAAGGAGTCATTGGAGCTACATTGAGGAACATAAGGAACCATCCAGGAAGCATAGCCATGGATTAAAGATTCACTTTGGACCAGTTTTGAGAGATTTCACATTCAGTCGTGACTCACCTCGGTTGACCAGAGATTCATCTCGACCGAGGTGATCCAGAGACGCCGACTCGACCGAGGCGAACACCTAGGACGCGACGAGAATATTTTATTCTTGGCTGAGATCTTTTATCTTTGGAAAGTGATCTTATATTTTTGGGCTTGGCTCCTGGAAGGAAGAAGATCTTATATTTTACCTATTTTTATGGGAAGAAATCTTTCTAAGATATTTTATCTATGGAGGGTTATTTTCCTATAAAAAGGGTTGGATTTCCACAAATCCAACATGATGCTATACCATCGATCAGGGTTTATAGCACGCAGCAGCCATACTCCAGTTGGGAGATTTGAAGAACCTTTTTGAAGGTTGAAGGAAGATTGAAGATCGTAGCTTTTATAGCTTTTTGGAGGGTTTTGTAAGATTGTCTTCAATCCCCTTCTTTGTTGTCTTATCTTGTTGGATTGCTATCCAAGGAACGCTTTTGTTGTGATATTTGATTCAGTTATTGAAGTCTTTTCATTAAATTCTTCTTGTTCAAATATTCACCTTCTTCCCATATATTTGATTAATACTTTCATAATGATGATGAGTGGCTAATTTCCTTGTGTGATTCTAGGGTGATTGGCTGAAGGTTGTGGGAAAAACAATGATAGAATAATCTTAGATTCTAGTAGGACCCTGAAAGTTCGAGTCTTTAACCTTAACCCTAAGCATCTTGCTCAGTCGATGAACATCTCGGCCGGGGTGGAATTTGGCTGACCGAGGTGACTTATCTGATCCTAAACTGAAAGTTAAGTGTTAGAGTTTGCCAAATCCTATTCTTATTACACCTTTCCTGGTTCAATGGAAGCTTAGGATGAGACTTACCCGGTAATTCCTTAGTTTGTGTACCAACGATCATAAGTGTAGGTAATAAAGGTTTATCCTTTATTGGGGTTTGAGTGTGCCTCCATCCCATCTTTGTGAGTTAGCCTGAGACTTACCCGGTAAAGGTTGATTCTATTCCCTTAGATGGTGTGTTAGTTTGAGGTTATAGTTCTTTATCTTAATTCCTTGAGACTTACCCGGTAATAGGAGTTACGGTTTTGGATTAGAGAGTAGTGAGACTTACCCGGTGATCTATTCCACTTTAGTAACGCCTTCCCCATGCAAAAACCTCAGCTTTGTCCGCTTATCTTTAGATCTTGAGTTGGAACCACAACTAGATGCTTTAATCCCTAGAATTGCATGTTTGCTTTATTGACTTCTTATCTATCTTTGATTGTGTTGATTGCCCTTGTGGTTAGTATTTACGAAGCTTACCGTTATCGACTTTGTTTCACCGAGTCCCTGTGATCGACCCCTGGAATTCCTTGCTTTTACTACGATTGACCCGTACACTGCGGGTTCGCATCCTTGTTTTAAGCTTAAGTCTAGGGTTATAAATTTAAAGCTTGCACACACCGTTTGGAGCGAACAAGTTTTTGGCGCCGTTGCCGGGGACTTGGTCTAGACCGAGCCGGTACGGTTTGCTCTTGGGGCACTTGCCCCCGTGTCTTCTAACCACTCTACTTGAGTGACTTTTGCAGGTTCTTTCTTAGGTATATGCGAACAACCCGCACTGGGGAGGAAATCGTTCCTTACGATCCTGAACCAGAAAAGACATACAAGCGACGCTTAAGAGAAGCGAAGATGGCCCAACAAGACAACCGCGATCTTGAGGCCGAATTGAAAGAGGCGTTAGAGCTGCTACGCCTCAGCAAGGAAGAACTAAGGCGAGAGAAGGAAGAAACTCGCACCAAAACTGAAGCAATCGAAGCAGAAATGGCCGTCATAAGAGACCAGATTCTACTTTGACCGAGGGAAGACCCAGTTCCCGATGCTGGACCGAGGCAGGTTCCAGTTGCTGACCCTCGACCGAGGCAGGTCCCAGTACCTGATGCCCCGGCCGAGATACTTCCACTTCGGATGCCAGTCCGAGATGTTCTTCTTGCAGGAATTCCACAAACCCTAGGTCAAAGGATGGACCCTAATCAACAACTGAGGCGTCCAGGAGTGAATCTAAGAGATCCAGCGGACCATGACTACGAACTTCGACCGCAAGTTCTGTCCATGATTCGCCAATGCCGATTCGGAGGTCTAGAGAAGGAATCACCACATCAACATCTTCAAAACTACGAGATCTTGATGGAAACCTTGCGACCTTCCAGAATTGAAAATAATAATTACAAGCTAAGACCTTTTTACTTTTCGTTAAAAGATAGAGCTCTTACTTGGCATCAATCTCTTCCTCCAGGTAAAATTAGCACATGGGAGGAGATGACTACGGAATTCTTGACCAAATTCTTTTCCCCCCTCAAAGACAGCTGAAATGAGAGGGAAGATCAATGCTTTCATTATGAAGGACAAGGAGAGCTTGTCCAAATCTTGGGAGCGGTTCAAGGATATCCTTTTGGATTGCCCACATCATGGGATTCCAAAAATCGAGTTGTTGGAGATCTACTTCAAGGGACTGGACGGAAGCACCCAGTTCAATCTCCAACTACTCTCCGCCGGCACCTTTATGGACATGGCGATTGACGAGGCTTGGGACTTCATCGAGAAGCAAGCCTTGCATATGGAGAAATATACCCACCAAGGAGCTGAAGGTGGAGTTAAAAGAGTCAACTTTCAAGAGACTCAATCCAACAACAATCAACTCACGTCTTTGAAGAATGACGTGAAGCAATTGAAGGAACTCTTGGTTGCACAAACCAAGAAGGAAGAGCAAGGGCAAATGAACAACAACAACGGTTCCCGGAACAATAATTACAACAACAACAATAGAGGATCCAATAGCAACAACTGGAGGGCGAACAACCAAAATCACGGTAACAATCATTCAAACTCCAACCCTTTCCTCTCTTCCCCTTCTTCTTCTTCCACTCCATTAAAGAGCCAGGGGCAAGGATCAAGTTCGTCTCAGCTAGAAAAGAAAGACGCAGTTCTGGAGGCTATCTTGATCAAGCTTAGTGCTATGGAGACTTCTATGACTTCATTTTCGAGGGCCCAAAAGTCCTTCGAACAAAAACTTGCAAGTAGGGCGAATGAAGCGCCAAGAGATCCAGGGAAGCTTCCAGCAAAAACGGAAAGCAACCCTAAGGGCCAGTGCATGGCCATAACGACGAGGAGTGGACTCAAAACTGCAGATCCAGTACCTCGTTCGACGCAGACCACCTCGGTCCAGATCCAGTCGAAGAACACCTCGACCGAGATGCCACCCGAGGCGGAGCAATAGAAAGCAGGAGGGACAACTGAAACTTATATTCCACCTCCTGCATACAAACCACCACTTCCATTCCCCCAGTCAAGGGCCAGAGCACATCTAGACAAGCACTTTGGTAAGTTCCTTGACTTGATGAATAAGCTGCATATTAACATTCCTTTCCTTGATGCTATTCTAGGAATGCCCGCTTATGGGAAGTTCTTAAAGGAGATCCTTTCAAGGAAAAGGAAATTGGAAGACTTTGGTGAAGTTAGGATGACATCTAAATCCTCGGAGCTTATTAAGATCATGAAGGAGAAGATGCCACCTAAGTTGAGAGATCCCGGCTCATTTAGCATTCCCATTCAAGTTGGGGATGTCACTTGCGAAGCCCTTTGTGATCTAGGAGCCAGCGTGAGCATCATCCCGCTGGAGCTATGTATGAAGATCGGACTTGGAGAGCCCAAGCCGGTCAAGATTCGACTTTATATGGCGGATCGCTCCATCACCCATCCCGTGGGCATCTTGGAGGACGTTCCGGTCAAGTTAGGTAACTTCTATCTACCTATAGATTTTGTTGTACTTGACATTGCCGCAGATTATCATGTTCCTATCATTCTCGGGAGGCCATTTCTAGCAACTTCGGGTTGCAACGTTGATTGTAAAAACGCCAAGTTGAAGTTCAACATTGGTGGTGACCAAGTGGAGTTTGCATTGCTTGCCGCAATGAAAGGGGAGCAGCTAACTGATGATATCTTCAACATCTACGATGAAGAAGAATCAAGAGAATTGGTGAGCTCTATCCTTATTAACGATCCACTCGAAAGAGTTATTAGCTTCAGTTTAATGGAGAAAGGTATAGATGCTTCTTGTGATGCAGATATACAGAGCTTAAAGGCACTGGAAGAGGATCCAGGAGCAAAAACTGAGAAGCTAATCCAGGAGACGAAGATCTCCAGTTTCGATTCCAGTTGCAGTACCTCGACCGAGGCACTTTCTGGACTGAGCGAGGCGACTAAAGAACATCTCGGTCAACGCCTCTGCGCCTCGACCAAGGTCAATGGCGATATGATGTCAACTGAGACTACTGAGAATAATAAACTTCTTACTCCCTTCTCTGACATTCATCCTCAGTTGGTGGAACATTCAATCCGCCAACTTTCTGATAAAAGCGGACCTTGGTATGTTGATATTGTGAATTATCTTGTTTGCCAGGAAACACCGCCCGGATTGACGTACTCTCAAAAGAAGAGATTCTTCAAGGAGGTACGACACTATTAATGGGACGAGCCGCTGCTATTCAAGCGCGGACCGGATGGGATGCTTCGAAGATGCATTCCGGAAGATGAGGTTAATAGCGTTATACGGCATTGCCATTCACTTCCTTGTGGAGGACATGCTAGCACCGATAAAACATGCGCTAAGGTATTGCGTTCCGGTTTCTTTTGGCCTACATTATTTAAAGATGTACAAGCTTTTGTTGTCTCTTGTGATGCATGCCAAAGAACAGGAAATTTATCAAGGAGGAACGAGATGCCACTTAATAACATCCAAGAGGTGGAAATCTTCGATGTATGGGGGATTGACTTCATGGGACCTTTCCCATCCTCCGGAGGAAACCTCTATATCCTTCTTGCGGTTGATTACGTCTCTAGATGGGTTGAAGCCATTGCTTCCCCCACTAATGACACCAAGGTGGTTGTGAAGTTCTTGAACAGAACTATCTTTCCACGGTTTGGAACTCCACGCATCATCATCAGCGATGGAGGAACGCATTTCATCAACCGGAAGTTCAAGGCACTTCTATCGAAGTATGGGGTAACCCACAAGGTATCAACTGCTTATCACCCTCAAACTAGTGGACAGGTCGAGATCTCGAATAGAGAAATCAAAGCAGTTTTGGAGAAGACCGTCTCTAGAACGAGGAAGGATTGGTCCATGAAATTGGACGATGCTCTTTGGGCGTACAGGACCGCATTTAAGACTCCCATAGGTACCACCCCTTATAATTTGGTATATGGGAAGTCTTGCCATTTGCCCGTTGAATTGGAGCACAAAGCGTATTGGGCGATCAAATGGTTGAAATTAGACATTAAGGAGGCCGGCGAGAAGCGACTATTGGAACTCAACGAGCTGGAAGAGCTGCGTTTGAACGCCTATGAGAATGCCAAAATCTATAAGGAAAGGACGAAGAGATGGCATGACAAGCGTATCATTCCAAAGGAGCTTAACGAAGGAGACTTAGTTCTACTCTTCAACTCCCGCCTCCGCCTTTTTCCAGGTAAGTTAAAATCAAGATGGACCGGACCTTATGTTGTGAAACATGTTTTTCCTCATGGTGCAGTTGAGATATGGGGCGAAACTAGCGGAAGCTTCAAGGTCAACGGTCATAGACTTAAGAAGTACCAACCGGAGACTCCGGTTGAGGAGGTTGCACCAATATACCTCATTTGAGACGCATTGTGGTCCAGCTAGCGACCTTAAACCAAGCGCTTCTTGGGAGGCAACCCAAGGTATTGCTTTCTTTTCCCGTTTTCTAGTTTTGCTTAGATAGTTTGCTTTTGGTTTGCTTTGTTTGTTTTTGGCGTCCTAGACAGATAACAGGGGACATCTAAGGAAGGAGCATAACTGGAAGTGCAGAAGTTCGAGAATTCGAGAAGACGAAGTTTGACTGAGACACCTCGGTCTAGTCGAGGCCACCTCGACCGAGTTGATTCTTGAGCAACCGAGGCAACTAGAGTTTCTGCAGAACCACCTCGGTCCGTACCACCTCGGTCCAGTCGAGACCATCTCGACCGAGGTGACAGCAGTTCCAGGAACAGTATAAAAGGGGGAAAAATTTCTTTTTTCACTTTTTTACCCATTTCGACTCGACCGCGGCGCCTTCTCACCTCGCTCTTTCGATTCTTGCTCGTTTTCGAAGATTTCCGCTTCCAAACTATGATTAAGGCATAGAGGATCCTATTGCAAGTACAGATATGCGAAGAAATCGAACGATTCGGCCGAAACAAGGTAAAAACAGTCGAAACCCTAACTCGTTCATTCGCTTCGATTTGGGCTTTGGTTGCCCTTGCATCTGCTGAGAAAAGGCTTAAGTACCCCATAGGAAGCAATTGTAGTGATTTTTGGGGGAAAAGAACTGAATTTCTGAGAGTTGAATCGCGAACTGTTTCCGCCTCGGTCCAGTCCAACTGCGCCTCGGCCGAGGTGATTCCTGAGAGTTGTCAGTGACCGAGGTGATCTGACAGTAGCTGAGTGAAAATGAGTTCTGAACGTCGCCTTGCCCTCAGAGATAGATCCTCACCTTCCCCTTCTTCTTCTTCTTCCCGACCTTACCGCCCGGTGATCCATGAGAGACACCAGGTGGATTATGAGCGTATAGCTAGCCGTCCAGTGATCGCACCACGATTCCTGGACATTTCAGCTTTTGATTGCCTAGGGGTAGATGGAGACCTTAGGAGGATGATTACTACAGTTGGGCTGGATCAGTTTACTAAGATCCGAGCCCCAACCTACTTGGAGCCGACCCTAGAGTTCGTTAGCTCCTTCACCTACCTTCCCACAGAGTAGTCTGTGAAGTACCGGTTGATGAACCGAAACTTCTTAGTGCCGCTCGAGATTTGGAGAGAGATTTTTGGCTTTCCTGAGCCCACCGCCATTAACTTCCCTTCCCGATCTGTAGCTAGGGAGTTCTGGGGGCAGATAGCCCATATTGTTGAGCATGCAGATAGATGGTGCCCTGGAGATTCCAAGGAGAAGGTCATCTTCCACCTAGCCTTTAGGTTAGCCCATAGGATATTCAGCGAGACACTTCTGGCGCGTACTGAGACGCCCCAGAAGATCCGACAGGGCGAGCTCTTCAGTCTGTACTGTATGGTTACGGGGGGTTTCCCAGACTTTGGCTTGATCTTGGCAGAGGACCTGCACAAGATCAAGGCCAAAGCGAAGGGAGACATCTGCTGCGGAGGGCTTGTCACCCACATAGCTGCTTATCATGACATGGACCTCAGTGCTTGTACGATGGTGGCGGCTCCGAAGCCGCTTGGGCTGCAGGAGATGATCACTCGGCGGATTCTGGTTCCCCGAGGACTGACTACACCCTACGTTGCTATGCCGTGGGAGCTGACTGCACCACAGGGGATCCGATGGTCTGCCCAGTTCACCGTATATGATCCACACTATTGGCAGACCGCCTGGGCTCCACTGATGGAGGATTTTAGGGAGGCAGCAGCTGCCCAAGCTGAGGAGGAGGAGGCTGACGACGAGGACACAGTGGATGAGAGAGAGGATGGAGTCCCGATGGATACAGGGACAGATACTGCAGGTACAAGCGCACCGCCGATCATAGATCTGGATGATGATGATGATGATGAGACTGAGCCTGCACCAGCTGATACTTCTCCAGTTAGGCCTGCTAGACGCAGGAGGCGCAGAGTGAGGGATCCAGATGCTCACAGACGGATCGATGACCTGACGGATCAGGTTATTGATTCGTATGCTGCTTTGTCGCTGGATATCCGCGAGATGCAGGAGCGGCAGCATTATCAACATATTATGGCCCAGCTTCAGTTCGAGCGTATCATGGGTCATCCATTCGACCCGACTCAGTATCCATACGTGCCACCACCACCACCACCGGATCGCGACTACTGATGAGCTGCAGGATTTTTCTTTATTATTTTTTATGCAGTTCAGCTACTTATCCGGTGAGTACTCTTATCTCTAGACTTATATTGACCCACTGGGACAGTGTGTCCCAAGTATGGGGTATTTGTTGTACTTATTTGATGACGATTTGATGTACTTATTCGATGACTTTGATGTATGACTCACACTCTATCGGATATTTTATATTTATGCTTCACTTCTGCATTTATATGTTTATCTGAGATTGCATGCATATTTACAGGTTATTTGATTGAGAAAAACGTCGAAACTGAAAAAAAAAATGGTATTTAAAAAAAAATTTTTTGACCTCGACCGAGTCAGTCTTGGCCAAACGAGGTGTTTCACCTCGGTTGACCCAAGAACACCTCGACCGAGGTGGGTTAACTGAGAGTTTTCGAAAACGATTTTTGTGTTACTTATCTGGATATGTTTAAGTTGCTAAATGCTTTGTTTGAAATTATTGGCATGTTTAATACTTTGTTTTTGTCTAAATTATGTTGAATTTGAAGGTTGACACCACATTATGAGTTCTCTCACTTTCTTCTTGGAAAGACCAAGGCAATTCATTCTTCTCTTCTTCTTCTTCTTATTCATGCTTAACCCCTCATATACATTTTGCCTCCCTTTACCTATCCGGGAATTTGGAAGCAAGCGAAGTGGTGAAAGCAAGTGAAGTTAAAGTTGAGAAGTTAGCTGGAAGTGAAAGTGTTAGAAAGTAATTTTAGGTTTGGGGAAGTCAATCATGAAGATGAGTAACTCGGCACCATTCACATAGCCGGGTGTTTGTGTCTTGCCAAAGTCGGATTGAGCGATATTCCTAACGGGTCATGGTATGTGCATCAAGGGTTTGATGCATCTCAAGAAATTGATGATTGCAGATTTCCTAGGCTTCGGTTATTGTGCACCTCTGTCCATGCATCCCAAAAAGTAAAGTAAAAAGAAAAAGTGTGAAATAAGCAAAGCTTATTGGTGGAAGATGTTGCAAGTCAAAGTGAAAGTGAAGTTCATCCTTTTCCCGGATTCTAGCACCACATTACCTTACATACATCCCTACCCTACACGTTTCTTGACCTTTCTTTTGGGAAGCCCTTGAGACCTTGAGCTTGTTGATTGACTTAGTGGTTTAAACTGGATTATACATGATTAATTTTGATAATTATGACTTATTATGCATTCTATGGTTTTATGCAAAGATGAACAACTTTTCTATATTTATAAAATGTTTTGATCATATTTTGATTTTAATTTCCATGAAGTATTCTCTTAGAGTGATCTATGATTGTTACACACCATAAAAATGTTTTTGAAAGACTTTTCATTGATTTTCATGACTTATAATCCATTCTATCTTGTCTTCTATATGCGGAACTTGCTTGGGGACAAGCAAGGGTTAAGTATGGGGTATTTTGATAGCATGAATTATAGTCTATATTTTGGGGTTTGTTTGGACGTTTTATCTTTCATAATCTGCATGTTTGTATGTATATTATGTGATTATATTACCATTTTCATCAACCTTTGCGAGAATCGAGGTCTACACCTAGTTTTGTTGTAATCGTAGGTAAAATGACACGTTTTGCATCAAAAAGGAGCAAAAGGAGCTAAGGAGTCATTGGAGCTACATTGAGGAACATAAGGAACCATCCAGGAAGCATAGCCATGGATTAAAGATTCACTTTGGACCAGTTTTGAGAGATTTCACATTCAGTCGTGACTCACCTCGGTTGACCAGAGATTCATCTCGACCGAGGTGATCCAGAGACGCCGACTCGACCGAGGCGAACACCTAGGACGCGGCGAGAATATTTTATTCTTGGCTGAGATCTTTTATCTTTGGAAAGTGATCTTATATTTTTGGGCTTGGCTCCTGGAAGGAAGAAGATCATATATTTTACCTATTTTTATAGGAAGAAATATTTCTAAGATATTTTATCTTTGGAGGGTTATTTTCCTATAAAAAGGGTTGGATTTCCACAAATCCAACATGATGCTATACCATCGATCAGGGTTTATAGCACGCAGCAGCCATACTCCAGTTGGGAGATTTGAAGAACCTTTTTGAAGGTTGAAGGAAGATTGAAGATCGTAGCTTTTATAGCTTTTTGGAGGGTTTTGTAAGATTGTCTTCAATCCCCTTCTTTGTTGTCTTATCTTGTTGGATTGCTATCCAAGGAACGCTTTTGTTGTGATATTTGATTCAGTTATTGAAGTCTTTTCATTAAATTCTTCTTGTTCAAATATTCACCTTCTTCCCATATATTTGATTAATACTTTCATAATGATGATGAGTGGCTAATTTCCTTGTGTGATTCTAGGGTGATTGGCTGAAGGTTGTGGGAAAAACAATGATAGAATAATCTTAGATTCTAGTAGGACCCTGAAAGTTCGAGTCTTTAACCTTAACCCTAAGCATCTCGCTCAGTCGATGAACATCTCGGCCGGGGTGGAATTTGGCTGACCGAGGTGACTTATCTGATCCTAAACTGAAAGTTAAGTGTTAGAGTTTGCCAAATCCTATTCTTATTACACCTTTCCTGGTTCAATGGAAGCTTAGGATGAGACTTACCCGGTAATTCCTTAGTTTGTGTACCAACAATCATAAGTGTAGGTAATAAAGGTTTATCCTTTATTGGGGTTTGAGTGTGCTTCCATCCCATCTTTGTGAGTTAGCCTGAGACTTACCCGGTAAAGGTTGATTCTATTCCCTTAGATGGTGTGTTAGTTTGAGGTTATAGTTCTTTATCTTAATTCCTTGAGACTTACCCGGTAATAGGAGTTACGGTTTTGGATTAGAGAGTAGTGAGACTTACCCGGTGATCTATTCCACTTTAGTAACGCCTTCCCCATGCAAAAACCTCAGCTTTGTCCGCTTATCTTTAGATCTTGAGTTGGAACCACAACTAGATGCTTTAATCCCTAGAATTGCATGTTTGCTTTATTGACTTCTTATCTATCTTTGATTGTGTTGATTGCCCTTGTGGTTAGTATTTACGAAGCTTACCGTTATCGACTTTGTTTCACCGAGTCCTTGTGATCGACCCCTGGAATTCCTTGCTTTTACTATGATTGACCCGTACACTGCGGGTTCGCATCCTTGTTTTAAGATTAAGTCTAGGGTTATAAATTTAAAACTTGCACACACCGTTTGGAGCGAACATACACGGTCTAAACCACGGCCGTGGAAATCCTATGGCACTGTAATCTGGTTTCACGCTCTAAATTACGGCCGTGGAAAGCTCTACATGACCGTGATCTTGGCAAATCTTATGATGTATCTTATTTGCGACATCATCAAAGTAAATGGGCTTCTATCGTAACCTTCCTCGCTCTATAAATGGAGTAGGGAACGGAGTTTTTGGCATCTCCGCTTACCGGGTGCTATCCGTGCTTATCCTTGCTTAGGGTTTCGAAGCCGACGGCGAGGATTGAAGATTGAAGATTATTTGCGGCGGAAGTTTGGTGATTTATTAGGTTTGATTCCGGAAACGATTGACAACCGTTTTCCGTTGTTTAGCTGAGATTATAGTGAGGATTCTTATTCCATATTCTGAATCCAATTGAACATATTGCTTTGTTATTCGGATTTGAGATTGATCTAAAGTTTTTATTGAGTTTTTGAGGGTTTTCATATCTCTTTCTTTCTAAATTGTATATTGATATCATGACAACGATTGTTGGCTAAAACCCTTTAGCAATTCTAAGGTGAAGGGTTGATTGTTGTGGCTTAGATGATGATAAATCGATCGTAAACAGATTGGACCCTGAGAGTGTGAGAAACTCGTCGACGAACCTAAATTACGGCCTGTTCTTGAGGTTCCACGGCCGTGGAACTCAAGATCCTACCGTGATTTTCCCTGATCTACGACCTTCGCTTTTGCTTTAATCTAAAGTTAAAGATTTGCTTTAACCTAGCCTTGGCTTGCCTTTCCTAGGTAGTAGTGAGACTCAGCATCATCTGTTTCGGTTTCGAGTGTCACAACCTTAACCGTTTGAGTTTATCTTGATCCTTTGGGTTTGGGTTTGGGTATTTGAGATCAATTCTTGTCCTTAGATCCTTTCTATACTACAGCCTCAACAACCTTTATAGAGAGTGTCTTTGGGTTATACATATAAGGTTTTGGAACTTCACCGTACATTACCTTGCTTTAGTATACCTTTGCAATTCTCTACTCTGTCCTTATACTTATAGAATATCTTGAATCGATTGCCACAATTAGATACCTAGATCTTTGGGATTGCTGTTTTCCCCAATATTTGCAAAGCTTTACACTTTTACTTGCTTGATTACTTGAGACTGAAATTTGACTCACCAAATCCCTGAGTTCGATACTCTGGAATACTTGCTAATCTACGCCGATCCGTACACTGCGGGTTCACTTGCTTTTATTTCAGTTTTATAAATATAAAGCTTATTTGCACGCACGTTTTCGGGCGAACAAGTTTTTGGCGCCGTTACCGGGGATTTGGTCAAGACCAAACTTCGGTTCTCGGTTGTCGAGCTTGGGAGCTTTGCTCTTGTTATTTGATATCTCTTTTGAGTGTTCTTCGCAGGTTCTTTTAGGTATATGTGCAGGTCTAGATCCATTAAAGACCTCATACCTTTCGATCCGGAATTTGAAAAGACTCTAAGGAAAAAGGCTAAAGAAAGAAAGATGGCCGAAAACAAAGAAAGAAATCTCCAAGCGGAGTTGGAGGAATCTTAAGCTCAATTTAGGTTGAGTGAAAAGGTTCGTATGGAAGAAGCGGAGCGTCATCAATTCCAAATTGATGAGCTCAAAGCTATGATGCTGGACATGAAGTTGGAGATGAATGAATCCAAGAAGAAGAAGAAGAAAGCCAAACCAACTAGATCCGTTAGAGCTGAATCATCCGACGAGTAGTACGATGATGATATGCCACCACTAGAGGAAATTGATCCATTGATCAATCCAGTCCGGAATGATCCAAGACCACCCGTAAATCCTCGTGTCCCAGCTGGGGGTGCGAGAGCCACTCGTGTCGATGAGGAGCCACGAGCTCTTGGACAAAGGATGGATCCGATTCAGCAACCACGCCGCCTAGGTGTGAATTTTGAAGCTGAGGATATCCAGGAATTCAGCTTTAGTCCACAAGTGATCACCATGGTTTGCCAAAATCAATTTGGTGGAACAAGTGCTGAATCTCCACATCAACATTTACAGAATTTTGAGATTCTAATGGAGACAATGAAGCCGAAGAAGACCACCACCAACAACTACAAGATCAAGCCATTCTTGTTCTCTTTGAAGGACAAAGCCTTGGCTTGGTATCAAGCTCTTCCAAATGGAAGAATTAATACTTGGGAGGATCTATCTTCGGAGTTCTTAACCAAGTTCTTTCTGCCATCCAAGACTGTGGAGTTAAGAGGTAAGATTAATGCATTCATTATGAAGCCTAACGAAAGTTTGTTTCAATCTTGGGAAAGGTTTCAGGATTTATTGTTGGATTGCCCACACCATGGCATTTCAAAGCTAGAATTGTTAGAGATATACTACAAGGGGCTGGATGTGGAAACACAATTCAAGCTCCAATCCCTTTCATGTGGTACATTCATGGACATGAGGGAAGATGATGCTTTGGACTTCATTGAGAAGCAAGCCCAAGTGATTGAGAAGTATTCTCACCGGAAGGTGGATCCTAGCCATCAAAATAGAGGAGATCCGGGAGCTAAGTTGACACAACAACAACTATCAAGGGAATGAGAACACCAACAGGAACAACAACCGGAACAATTGGAACAACAACAACAACCGGAACATTAAGTGGAACAACAATCGGAATTCAAACAACAATTGGCATTCCAACCAACAACAAAATTCCGGTAATCATTATTCCAATTCAGGAAATTCACTAACACCACCATCTTCTTCTTCTACTCCTTTGAAAAGATAGGGACAATCATCAAATGGCGCAAGCAGCTCGGGAAAGGAGAAGCCCGATCCCATGTTGGAAACAATCACGGGAAAGCTTCAAAGACTAGAGAACTACGTTACTAAGGTTGATAAAGTTCAAAAGGCTTTAGAAAACCAAATGTTCAGCAAGGCCGAGGAAGTTCCTAGAGATCAAGGAAAGCTTCCCGGAAAGACGGAGGACAACCCAAAGGAAAGGGTGGTGGCTATCACCACTAGGATCGGAGTGACAACTACCGACCCGCAACCTAAGTTTGTTGAAGTTCCAGCTGAAAAGGAGAAGGAAAAGGGGAAGGAGAAGGAAGACATCTACATTCCTCCTCCAGCTTATAAACCTCCCCTACCATTCCCGCAATCTAGAGCGAGAGCGCGTCTAGACAAGATGTTTGGTAAGTTCATTGAACTCATGAGTAAACTGCACATTAATATACCTTTCATTGATGCAATTGTAGGTATGCCCGCTTACGGGAAGTTCTTAAAGGAGATCCTCTCTAACAAGAGGAAGCTGGAAGACTTTGGAGAAGTCAAGATGAGTTCGGAGTCATCGGAGCTCATCAAAACAATGAAGGATAAGATGCCCCCAAAGCTGAAGGATCCGGGGTCATTTTGCATTCCAATTGGAGTAGGAGAAGTCACTTATGATGCTTTATGTGACTTGGGAGTAAGCGTTAGCATTATCCCACTCGCTTTATGTAGGAAGATCGGTTTAGGTGAACCTAAACCGGTGAAGATGACGTTATACATGGCGGATCGATCCATAACTCGTCCCGTCGGTATTATTGAAGACGTCCCAGTCAAGCTTGGTAAGTTTTACATTCCAGTAGATTTTGTTGTGCTTGACATTCCAGCAGATTGTCCGGTCCCGATCATACTCGGAAGACCATTTCTTGCAACATCCGGATGTATGGTGGATTGCAAGAATGCTAGACTCGCCTTCGACATAGGAGAAGAGAAGGTTAAGTTTGTTCTTTCAACATTGGTGAAAGAGCCAGCTCTTGGAGAAGATATATTCAATCTCTATGACGAAGAAGCGTCTAGGGAGGAAGTGAGCTCGATTCTGTTCAAGGACCCGTTGCAAAAGGTTATGACCATGAGCATCATGGAGAAAGGAGAAGAAGAGGATTGCAATGAGGATATTGAAGCCTTAGAGGAGCTAAAGGAAGTGCAAGAAGAAGAGTTTGAAAAACTCTACGATGGGTCAGAAGACGTGAGGAACCACGGCCAGTCGTGCTATTCCACGGCCGTGGTTTCACCCATGATGACTGTAACTAGTTATTTTGAGCACTCCAGTAAGTTACACGGCCAAAACCACGGCCGTGGAACCACCAGTGATGCCGTAATTGACTTCTACGCCCTAAACCACGGCCGTGGAAGTAACAGTGGTGCCATAATTCAAGGAATTTCTAAGGATGATTACGTTCTTTCCACAAATGTTCTTGAGTCTTCTTCAACCACTCCTACACCCTTAGAGACTTCTAAGGAAGCATTGGACACTACCCAAGAGTCATCAAAGGCATCAATAGCAATGGAATTGAAGCCACTTCCCACACATCTTCGGTATGAATTTCTTGGAACTAATCCTACTTTTCCCGTAACTGTTAGTTCCGATTTAAATGAAGATGAGCATGATAAGCTAATGACTGTTTTAAAGAAGCATAAAAAGGCTTTAGGATACACCATAGAGGATCTTGTAGGAATTAAACCATCATTATGCATGCATAAGATCCTAATGGAGGAAGATTTTAAGCCTTCGCGACAACCTCAACGACGGTTAAATCCGATCATGAAAGAGGTTGTCAAAAAGGAGATTCTAAGTTACTTGATGCAGGTATCATCTATCCTATCTCCGATAGCAAGTGGGTGATCCCCGTTCAAGTAGTTCCGAAGAAAGGAGGAATGACGGTTATCACTAACAAGAACAATGAGCTCATTCCTACAAGAACCGTGACTGGATGAAGGATGTGCATTGGCTACCGCAAGCTAAACAATGCGACGAGGAAGGATCACTTCCCGCTACCATTCATAGACCAAATGCTTGAGAGGTTAGCACAACATTCATATTTTTGTTATCTTGACGGTTATAGTGGTTTCTTCCAGATTCCGATCCATCCGGACGATCAAGAGAAGACCACATTCACGTGTGATGCGCCCTTGACCCCTATGTCCCAACATGAGGAAGACGAGGCACTCCGGGTTCGCTCCAATGGACCGCTCACCCGTTCACGTGCTAAGGCAATCGCCCAAGCTACCGGCTCCATCATTAGCCGCACCATTGCTTGTCACGGACCCATTGGATGCAAACCGTGTCTCTACGCCACAATGACTTGAAGCTTGTCAAGCCGGCACCATTCCGGCGCATTTTCCGCATTTTCCGTAATTTAGCGTTTTGTAATAATAAGTCATTTTATTTTCGGAATATTAATTTCCGGGACTTTATTTCCGGGTATTAATTTTCCGAATTTAAGATTAGACTTTTGGTTTCGGAATTTAATTCGGAAACTTAATTCCGAACTTAAATTCTCAACCTTTCATTTTTAGGTGTTTCATTCCGGAACTTAAATTCCGACTTTATTTCCGTCATTTAATTTCCGACTCTTTGTATAGCCTTCATCCACTATATAAGGTGATGCTTGGCTCATTTGTAAGGATGTTCAATTTGATTAAGTAAAGAGAAGTATTTTCCTCCAACTTACTTGAGCATCAATCCCTCTTCCAACCCTCTCAAAGTTCTTCTTTTGGATCTTCGATCCAAACTCAACCACATTCGAGGGTTCTTCAAGAACCAACTCAACCGACCCACTTCAAGGTTTGATCGATCAATCTAGATCGACTCAATCATACAACTTCCGCCTCCATCTCTAAGCTTCCGCAACCCATCTTCAATAGCATTCGCACTTCAACTAAGGAGTAGTTGAGCTTCAGCTTGATCTAGATCCGGAATCATTCATTGACGTGTCCAAGGACGCATCAAATTGGCATCAGAGCAAAGGGATCTAAGCTAAGTTTTCTTTACTCTTGTTTTAGTGCGTTATTATATTCATCCTTTTGCCTTTTGTTCATCACCATCTTCATCTTGTTCTTCGCATCTTCATCCACGTTCTTGAAAATTTTTTTTTCTCAATCCATTTTGCAAAGCAAATTTAGGAGATTTTTGGTTTGCCATCAAACCATTAATCAACAAAACATTTTTCCTTACCCAATCCGACATTTTTGTTAATCAATTTCACCATTTTCTTGGGATTTTTTTTGTTGACAAAATCGGATATCACGCCTTTTGATATTCCAAAAACCAAAAACAAAGCAAAAACTCTTCAAAAAACGGATTTGTTTCAAAGAAAAGTGGATTCATCTCTTGCATTCCAAAGGTTGCATTCAAAAGTTTCAAAAAGAAACATTTCCACAAAAACAAAAGTAAAAGACGTCCGGCAAACCGGTCCATCCGAAAAAAATCGGATTTTTTGAAAAGGTCAAAGACCAAAGCAAGTAAAACTTGCCGATAAACGATCCGTCCATTTCCTACCTCTCCATTTTCTCACAAGTTGCAAATTTTTCTCTTGAAATTGTGTGCATTTTGGTTCAAATTTGTTGGATTTGCCTTCCTTGCCTAACCGCCAAACGGCTTTCCCAAAGGTAGAACCCTAACGCACTTGAACTTGGGTAACGTTGACTTATCTTGTCAACTTGCTCATTTGATTGCTTGCAAATTTGTGTCAAATATTGGAGTTATGACTAACGTCACAATTGAAAATTCTCAGGAATCTAGTGACAGGCATGAGATCACTACTTTGACCGAAGAAAATGCCTCCCTAAGGCAAGAGCTTGAAACGTTGAAGGCCCAAATGCTTGCACTTACGACCGCTCCACCAAATCCACATGGAACCTTGGTCGATGCTTCCACATCCGATGGACGTCGCAAAGGAAAAGGTATCTTGGGAGCCGAACCATCTAACGGTCGACGGCTTGCCTCCGTCATTGAGAACCACGGTCCCTCCCAAAATGACGGTCATGAGTCCCACAATGAAGGTGACGAGAATCCCGACCCTTCTCCAAACGATTTGTTATATGTTGACACGGAGAATCGGCACAAACGCTATGAGCATAACCGACGTAAGTATGGCACTTCCCCTCCTCCATCTAGTGCTCAACGCACCAACCGTCCCTCCCGGATTGATGACCGGTACCATCATCAAACAAATGACCGCTCTCAACGTCCCGAGAATGATCGGTCCGGACAACGCCGCCAACGGCATAGCCGGCAACCGATTTATCATGATTATGAAGAGTATGATGAACGAGATGACTTTGACGAGTTCTCCGATGATGAGTCGGACTTGGAACGGGTGGCACATGTCCGTCCATGGCACCCACCCATCCGAGAGCCTTTTGAGAACCAGGATCGAGGAGAAGAATGGTTGCCTCCTCCTAACCCACAAAGGCGTGCACCACATAATCATGGGCGCCAAAGGCATAACGTTGGCCACCGGCGAGCCCATCACGACGACGCCTATATAGCACCACCCCGACCGGATCCCTACCGAGCACGTAGGGAAGGTAAGGTTAAATTTCCGGTATTTTATGGTGAATATGATCCTTGTGCGTTTCTTGATTGGGCACAGGATATGAAAAGAGCTCTCAAGCATTGCCATTATGAAGAGTACGAGAAAATCGAAGCGGCGACACTTTACTTTGAAGGTGATGCAAAATCTTGGTGGAACCGGTACGAGACCAACCGTGAGAACCGAGGATGGGCACCGGTTGCGACATTTGATCAATTGATCTATGTCATGACTAAGAAGTACGTGCCCGATGACTTCAAAAACGACATGCGGTTGCAAATTGCCGAATTCCAACAAGGAAGCCTTACTCCGGTGGCTTACTTAGCCAAACTGGAGGACATGCATATGAAGGCCGGTATCTCGGCCTCCGCCTCGGCCCTTCGAACCAAATTCATGAGCGGCCTTAATCCATCAATTCGGCGGCCCCTCGAGATTGTCCCATACAAGGACTTAGGAGCCTTATGTCATGCCGCCATGAAGCTTCACAAGCAACAACTTGAAACGCCTCGATACTCAAGGTATAACTCTTCCACTAGTCAATACTCTTATACCACTAATTCTCGTTCTCGAGATGTTGCTAGTCCCCAAGATTCCGGAGCCGCTAAAGGATCACCACGGATGAGTCAACCCACCCGGCAAGCGGCTACCGAGAAACCACCATACCGTGGCACCGTTGCTCCACCACAAACGCCTCCGGGCCGACCCCAACAAGGATCTCAAACGGTGGCCCGCCCAAGAGAACCCGTGTGTTTCAAATGTAGCGGGTTTGGTCATGTCCAACGTGATTGCCCGAACACCAAGCGGGTGATGTTTGCCAACCCATCATATGACGATGGCGAAGAGGATTATAATGGTGATATCCTCTTGGAAGATGACCAAGATGCCGACCCATACTATGGCATGGAGCCATGCGACGACCAACTTGCTTGCGGTCCGGCACAACCAGGTAAGTTTGCTCTTGTCTCTCGTCGCATTCTTGCTATAAAAGAGCATCTTCCTATTGACCAACGCGAGAATCTCTTCCACTCTCGTTGCTTGGTCAATGACACTAGTCTCTCTCTTATAATCGATGGGGGTTCGTGTTGTAATATTATCAACGAAAAAGTGGTGAAACACTTTAAGTTGCCTACAACCCCCCACCCACAACCTTACGGACTCCAATGGATTTCCGATAAGGCAAGTGACACCGTCACACAACAAGCGTGGGTGACGTTTTCTATTGGCGCCTATGTTGATAAGGTCCTTTGTGATGTTATCAAAATGGACGCCACACATGTATTGTTGGGACGACCATGGCAATTTGACCGTAAAACTTTTCATGATGGTTATCTCAACCGTTACATGTTCCAATACAATGGAAAACGGATCACACTTTTGCCTATGACTCCACAGGAAATTTTAGTTGACTATGCAGAACGAAAGAGGCAACAAGTGATCGATGACACCACTACACCGCCGGCTACATCGGACCCTTCTCGTCGTTCTCCCGATGTTTTGGATGTGCCTACTTCCGGTTCCCGTAATTCCGGCCATAAGGGTAATGCTACCGAAGCAAGAGGTAGTAAGAGCATTGTCCCGACACATGCACCTCCGGTTCCTACCATTCAAGGGCGATGTGAGCCCCGAATTCTTTTGGCCCGACGACATGACTTGACACCGGTCATGGAAGGTAAGTTTCCTTGTTTCTTACTTGTCCCTTTTTGTTTATCTATTTTCCATGACCCTAGTAATGTGCCGCACGAGGTGTCCTTGTTGTTGTCCGAATTTCAGGACATCTTGACCGACAAACTACCACCCGGCTTGCCACCAATCCGAGGAATTGAGCACCAAATCGATTTGGTGCCCGGCGCGTCTTTGCCCAACCGTGCCGCTTACCGTGCAAGTCCGGAGGAGACCAAGGAGCTACAACGCCAAGTCCAAGAGCTCCTAGACTGGGGCTATGTCCGTGAGTCCTTGTCTCCATGTGCCGTGCCGGTCATACTTGTGCCCAAGAAAGACGGATCTTGGCGGATGTGTGTAGATTGCCGAGCCATCAATCAAATCACCGTCAAGTATCGTCATCCGATTCCGCGCCTTGATGATATGTTGGACGAGCTCCATGGCGCCACTATCTTCTCCAAGATCGATCTCCAGAGCGGATACCATCAAATCCGCATGGCCGAAGGTGATGAATGGAAGACGGCTTTCAAGACAAAGCATGGCCTCTACGAGTGGCTTGTTATGCCATTTGGCCTCTCCAACGCTCCATCCACCTTCATGCGCCTCATGAATCACGTCTTGCGCAAATTTCTGGGTATTTTCGTTGTTGTCTATTTCGATGATATCTTAGTCTTTAGCAAGTCTTTGGATGCACACATCGAGCACCTTCGCCAAGTGCTCGAGTGCCTTAGACAAGAGCAATTATATGTCAATTTGGAGAAATGTGTCTTTTGCTCGGACACCACAGTTTTTCTTGGCTATGTCGTGTCTAAGGACGGACTACGAGTGGACGAATCAAAAGTTCACGCCATTCGGGAGTGGCCTACTCCTACTACGGCCACCATGGTTCGAGCCTTTCTCGGCTTAGCGGGTTTCTATCGACGCTTTGTCAAGGACTTTAGCTCGATAGCGGCACCGCTACATGAGCTTACTAATAAAGGTGTCACATTTGAGTGGCGTGACACCCATGCTCGAGCGTTTGAGTCGCTCAAAGACCGTCTTTGTAATGCGCCACTACTCCAACTCCCAAACTTTTCGAAAACCTTCGAGGTGGAGTGTGACGCATCTAATGTAGGCATTGGGGGGGGGTTCTCCTACAAGAGAATCGGCCCATTGCTTATTTTAGCGAAAAACTTTCCGGTCCCTCACTCAACTATCCAACCTATGACAAGGAACTATATGCTTTAGTTCGTTGTCTCAAAACATGGCAACACTACTTGTGGCCGAAGGAGTTCGTGATTCATTCGGATCATGCGGCTCTTTCGTATCTCAAGGGTCAAACTACTTTGAGTCGGCGCCATGCTAGTTGGGTAGAGTTTCTTGAGACCTTCCCTTATGTCATTCGACATAAGAAAGGTAAAGAGAATGTGGTAGCCGACGCCCTTTCTCGCCGATATATCCTTCTTGTGCATATGGACGCCAAGATCCATGGCTTTGCTCTTATCAAAGAGTTATATGCCACGGATCTTGACTTCAAGGATATATTTGCTCAATGCCTTGACCTCCGAGAGCATGAGTCTTTCTTTATTAACGATGGCTACTTATTCCGTGCGGGCAAACTTTGTATCCCGCGCTCGAGTATTCGTCATTTGTTGATAAAGGAGGCCCATGAGGGTCGTGGTCACTTCGGTGCTACCAAGACTCTCGCCGCTCTACAAGAGCACTTCTTTTGGCCCCGTATGCGCAAGCATGTGACACGGTTTTGCACAAGTTGCATCACATGTCACCATGCAAAATCGCGCCAAGGTCCGGATGGATTGTATTCTCCTTTGCCTATACCAATGGGACCTTGGGAGGATCTTTCTATGGACTTTGTGGTTGGCCTACCCATGTCAAAACGAGGCAAAGACTCCATTTTTGTGGTAGTCGATCGTTTCTCGAAAATGGCACATTTTATTGCATGTAAGAGCACACAAAATGCTAGTGAAGTAGCTACCCTTTTCTTTGACAATGTTGTGCGCTTACATGGAATACCGCGTTCCATCCTTAGTGATCGGGACGTAAAGTTTGTAAGCCATTTTTGGAGAACCTTATGGGGGAAACTTGGAACCAACTTGTTGTTTTCAAGTAGCTATCATCCCCAAACCGATGGTCAAACGGAGGTGACCAATCGGACTCTCGGCGCTCTACTTAGAGCGACCCTTAGGAACAACCCACGCAAGTGGGAGGACTTACTTTCGATTGTGGAGTTTTCTTATAACAGGTCTCGACACTCGGCAACAAAGCTTTCACCCTTTGAAGTTGTCTACGGCCTTAATCCACACACCCCGATGGACTTCACTCCGCGTCCCCTCAAAGACGGAGAACACATCACCGGAGCAAATCGTGCCGCTCACATCATTGAGCTTCATGAGCGGACTAGGACACAACTCCAACGGCGTGCCGATCAACTTGCCACACAACGCAACAAAGGGCGCCGTCCACTGTCATTCGAGCCCGGTGATCTAGTTTGGCTCCACTTAAGGAAGGAGCGTTTTCCATCCCGCCGCAAAGGCAAGCTCTCGGACCGCGGTGATGGACCATTCCGCATCTTATCCCGCCATGGCCCGAATGCTTACAAGTTGGAGCTTCCGGACGACTATGGCGTGCACCCGACGTTCAACGTCAAGGACCTCGCACCATACATTGAGCCCCTATTTGACGAAGGTGAAACGGGGACGTTTCACATCCAAGATGGGGGGACTGATGCGCCCTTGACCCCTATGTCCCAACATGAGGAAGACGAGGCACTCCGGGTTCGCTCCAATGGACCGCTCACCCGTTCACGTGCTAAGGCAATCGCCCAAGCTACCGGCTCCATCATTAGCCGCACCATTGCTTGTCACGGACCCATTGGATGCAAACCGTGTCTCTACGCCACAATGACTTGAAGCTTGTCAAGCCGGCACCATTCCGGCGCATTTTCCGCATTTTCCGTAATTTAGCGTTTTGTAATAATAAGTCATTTTATTTTCGGAATATTAATTTCCGGGACTTTATTTCCGGGTATTAATTTTCCGAATTTAAGATTAGACTTTTGGTTTCGGAATTTAATTCGGAAACTTAATTCCGAACTTAAATTCTCAACCTTTCATTTTTAGGTGTTTCATTCCGGAACTTAAATTCCGACTTTATTTCCGTCATTTAATTTCCGACTCTTTGTATAGCCTTCATCCACTATATAAGGTGATGCTTGGCTCATTTGTAAGGATGTTCAATTTGATTAAGTAAAGAGAAGTATTTTCCTCCAACTTACTTGAGCATCAATCCCTCTTCCAACCCTCTCAAAGTTCTTCTTTTGGATCTTCGATCCAAACTCAACCACATTCGAGGGTTCTTCAAGAACCAACTCAACCGACCCACTTCAAGGTTTGATCGATCAATCTAGATCGACTCAATCATACAACTTCCGCCTCCATCTCTAAGCTTCCGCAACCCATCTTCAATAGCATTCGCACTTCAACTAAGGAGTAGTTGAGCTTCAGCTTGATCTAGATCCGGAATCATTCATTGACGTGTCCAAGGACGCATCAACGTGCCCATGGGGTACGTTTGCATATAGAAGGATGCCATTCGGGCTTTGCAATGCCCCAACCACCTTTCAAAGGTGCATGATGGCCATCTTCTCGGAGTACGTTGAGGAAATCATGGAGGTTTTTATGGATGACTTTTCTGTTTATGGTTATTCTTTCGATAATTGTCTTTCTAACCTATCTCTTGTGTTTGCAAAGGTGTGAAGACACTAACCTAGTTCTTAATTGAGAGAAGTGTCAATTCATGGTTAGTGAAGGCATTGTGTTAGGACACTTGATCTCTAATAGAGGGATCGAAGTTGATAAGGCGAAGATAGAGACTATAGAAAAGCTTCCTCCTCCATCTTCGGTGAAGGGAATACGAAGTTTTCTAGGACATGCTGGATTTTATAGGAGATTTATCAAAGACTTTTCTAAGATTTCAAAACCGCTAACTAATGTCTTGATGAAAGATGCATTTTTTGAATTTTCGCAGGATTGTTTAGATGCTTTCCACAAGATCCGAGAAGCTCTAATCTCAGTCCCGATTATCCAACCTCCGGACTGGAATCTCCCATTCGAGGTTATGTGTGACGCAAGTGACATAGCTGTAGGTGTGGTGCTAGGACAAAAGAAGGAAGGTCGCATCCATGCTATCTACTATGCTAGCAAGACGCTAGACGAAGCGCAGCTCAATTACGCCACAATTGAAAAGGAATTCTTAGCTATTGTATATGCCTTTGAAAAGTTTCGTTCTTATCTTGTAGGTGCGAAAGTGATTGTATACACGGACCATTCTGCGATCCGGTATCTACTTGCCAAGAAGGATGCGAAACCAAGGCTGATTAGATGGATTCTTCTCCTACAAGAATTCGATCTAGAGATCCGTGACAAGAAAGGTTCAAAAAATTCTGTTGCGGATCATTTGAGTCTTCTACCACACATAGAAGACGACGATCTACCTATAGATGACTCCTTACCGGACGAGCATTTACACATCATTGAGGAGTGCATCGACAAGATATCAAGAGGTAATGAACCATGGTTTGCTGATTTTGTTAACTATTTGGTTTGTTAGGAAATACCTCCCGGACTATCCTATGCACAAAGGAAGAAGTTCTTTAAGGACGTCTGACAATACTATTGGAATGAACCTCTACTCTTCAAGAGAGGTCCCGACGGAATCATTAGGAGATGTGTGCCAGAAGACGAGATGCAAAGCGTCATCCGTCATTGTCATTCACTACCTTATGGAGGACACGCTAGTTCCAATAAAACTAGCGCTAAGGTATTGTAATCTGGATTCCTTTGGCCTACTTGATTTAAGGATGTGCAAATCTTTGTTTCCTGCTGCGATGCTTGTCAGAGAACAGTGAACATATCTAGAAGAAACGAAATGCCTCTCAACAACATTCAGGAGGTGAAAATCTTTGACGTTTGGGGAGTAGACTTCATGGGACCTTTCCCATCTTCTTGTGGAAACCAATACATACTTCTAGCTGTAGATTATGTTTCGAGATGGGTTGAAGCTATTGCCTCTCCAACTAATGATGCCATGGTTGTTGTAAAGTTCTTTAATAGAACTATTTTCCCAAGGTTTGGGACACCACGGACTATCATTAGTGGCGGAGGTTCACACTTCATTGCCCGACGATTCGAGGCTCTACTAGCTAAGTATGGGGTGACACACAAGATCGCCACTCCCTACCATCCACAAACGAGTGTACAAGTGAAGATTTCAAATAGAGAGGTTAAGGGCATCTTAGAGAAAACAGTTTCGAAGACAAGGAAGGATTGGCCTTTGAAGCTAGACGATGCATTATGGGCATATAGGACTGCATATAAGACTCCCATAGGAACAACACCATACAACCTTGTGTATGGGAAGTCTTGTCACTTACCGGTGGAGCTAGAACACAAGGCGTTTTGGGTTGTAAAGTGGTTGAACTTCACCATGAAGGAAGCAGGCGAGAAGCGCCTTGTTCGCTCCAAACGCTGTGTGCAAGCTTTAAATTAATAACCCTAGACGTAAGCTTAAAACAAGGATGCGAACCCGCAGTGTACGGGTCAATCATAGTAAAAAGCAAGGAATTCCAGGGGTCGATCACAGGGACTTAGTAAAACAAAGTCGAATCACGGTATGCTTATGTAAATACTAACCACAAGAGCAATTAAAACAATCAAAGATAAATAAGAAGTCAATAAAACAAATATGCAATTCTAGGGATTAAAGCATCTAGTTGTGGTTCTAACTCAAGATCTAAAGATAAGTGGACAAAGCTGAGGTTTTTGCATGGGGAAGGTGTTACTAAAGTGGAATAGATCACCGGGTAAGTCTCACTACTCACTAATCCAAAACCGTAACTCCTATTACCGGGTAAGTCTCAAGGAATCAAGATAAAGATCTATAACCTCAAACTAACACACCATCTAAGGGAATAGAATCAACCTTTACCGGGTAAGTCTCAGGCTAACTCACAAACATGGGATGAAAGCACACTCAAACCCCAATAAAGGATAAACCATTATTACCTACACTTATGATCGTTGGTACACAAACTAAGGAATTACCGGGTAAGTCTCATCCTAAGCTTGCATTGAACCAGGAAAGGTGTAATAAGAATAGGATTTGGCAAACTCTAACACTTAACTCTCAGTTTAGGATCAGATAAGTCACCTCGGTCAGAAGAATTCCACCCCGGCCAAGATGTTCATCGACTGAGCGAGATGCTTAGGGTTAAGGTTAAAGACTCGAACTTTCAAGGTCCTACTGGAATCTAAGATTATTCTATCATTGTTTTTCCCACAACCTTCAGCCAATCACCCTAGAATCACACAAGGAAATTAGCCACTCATCATCATCATGAAAGTATTAATCAAGTATATGGGAAGAAGGTGAATATTTGAACAAGAAGAATTTAATGAAAAGACTTCAATAACTGAATCAAATATCACGACAAAAGCGTTCCTTGGATATATATCCAACAAGAATGACAACAAGGAAGAGAATCTAAGGTAATCTTACAAGAAAACCTTCAAAAGCTATAAAAGCTACAATCTTCAATCTTCCTTCAACCTTCAAAAAGGTTCTTCAAATCTCCCAACTGGAGTATGGCTGCTGCTGCGTATAAACCCTGATCGATGGTATAGCATGATCTTGGATTTGTGGAAATCCAACCCTTTTTATAGGAAAATAACCCTCCAAAGATAAAATATCTTAGAAAGATCTCTTCCCATAAAAATAGGTAAAATATAAGATCTATAATATCTTCTTCCTTCCAGGAGCCAAGCCCAAAAGTATAAGATCACTTTCCAAAGATAAAAGATCTCAGCCAAGAATAAAATATTCTCGCCGCGTCCTAGGTATTCGCCTCGGTCGAGTCGACTTCCCTGGATCACCTCGGTCGAGATGAATCTGTGGTCAACCGAGGTGAGTCACAACTGAATGTGAAATCTCTCAAAACTGGTCCAAAGTGAATCTTTAATCCATGGCTATGCTTCCTGGATGGTTCCTTATGTTCCTCAATGTAGCTCCAATGACTCCATAGCTCCTTTTGCTCCTTTTTGATGCAAAACGTGCCATTTTACCTACGATTACAACAAAACTAGGTGTAGACCTCGATTCTCGCAAAGGTAGATGAAATGGTAATATAATCACATAATATACATACAAACATGCAGATTATGAAAGATAAAACGTCCAAACAAACCCCAAAATATAGACTATAATTCATGCTATCAAAATACCCCATACTTAGCCTTTGCTTGTCCCCAAGCAAGTTCCGCATATAAGAGACAAGATAGAATGGATTATAAGTCAAGAAAATCAATGAAAAGTCTTTCAAAAACATTTTTATGGTACGCAACAATCATAGATCACTCTAAGAGAATACTTCATGGAATTTAAAATCCAAATATGATCAAAACATTTTATAAATATAAGAAAGTTGTTCATCTTTGCATAAAATCATAGAATGCATAATAAGTCATAATAATCAAAATTAATCATGCATAATCCAGTTTAAACCACTAAGTCAATCAACAAGCTCAAGGTCTCAAGGGCTTCCCAAAAGAAAGGTCAAGAAACGTGTAGGGTAGGGATGTATGTAAGGTAATGTGGTGCTAGAATCCGGGAAAAGGATGAACTTCACTTTCACTTTGACTTGCAACATCTTCCACCAACAAGCTTTGCTTTTTTCTTTTTACTTTACTTTTTGGGATGCATGGACAGAGGTGCACAATAACCGAAGCCTAGGAAATCCGCAATCATCAATTTCTTGAGATGCATCAAACCCTTGATGCACATACCATGACCCGTTAGGAATATCGCTCAATCCGAATTTGGCAAGACACAAACACCCGGCTATGTGAATGGTGCCGAGTTACTCATCTTCATGATTGACTTCCCCAAACCTAAGATTACTTTCTAACACTTTCACTTCCAGCCAACTTCTCAATTTTACTTCACTTGCTTTCACCACTTGCTTGCTTCCGAATTTCCCGGATAGGTAAAGGGAGGCAAAATGTATATGAGGGGCTAAGCATGATCAAGAAGAAGAAGAGAGAAGAATGAATTGCCTTGGTCTTTCCAGGAAGAAAGTGAGAGAACTCATAATGTGGTGTCAACCTTCAAATTCATCATAATTTAGACAAAAACAAAGTATTAAACATGCCAATAATTCCAAACAAAGCATTTAGCAAGTTAAACATATTATAAAACCTTTCAAACACATAAAGAATTTAAAACCATTCAGTAAGCAAGATCTTCACTGAGATCATATCCAGATAAGAAGCACAAAAATTGTTTTCGAAAATTCTCAGTTAACCCACCTCGGTCGAGGTGTTCTTAGGTCAACCGAGGTGAAACGCCTCGTTCGGCCAGAACTGCCCCGGTCGAGGTCCAAAATTTTTTTTTTTAAAAACCATTTTTTTTTCAGTTTCGACGTTTTTCTCAATCAAATAAACTGTAAGTATGCATGCAATCTCAGATAAACATATAGAAGCAAAAGTGAAGTATAAAATATCAATATCTGATCAAGTCGAGTCATACATAAGTATCAAATAATACATCACATAAACACCCCATACTTGGGACACACTGTCCCAGTGGGTCAAAATAAGTCTAAAGGATAAAAATACTCACCGGATAATAAGCTGAACTGCATAAAAATAATAAAGAAAATCCTGCAGCTCTCAGTAGTCACGATCCGGTGGTGGTGGTGGTGGCACGTACGGATACTGGGTCGGGTCGAACGGATAGCCCATGATATGCTCGAACTGAATCTGGGCCATCATGTGTTGGTAATGCTGCCGCTCCTGCATCTCGCGGATATCCAGTGACAAAGCAGCATATGAATCAATAACCTGATCCGTCAGGTCATCGATCCGTCTGTGAGCCTTTGGATCCCTGTGTCGGCGTGTCCTACGCCTAGCAGGTCTCACTGGAGAAGTAGCAGGTGCAGGCTCAGTGTCCTCCTCATCCAGATCTATAACTGGTGGTGCGCTCGTCCCTGCAGTATTCGTCCCTGTATCCATCGGGACTCCACCCTCTCTCTCATCAACCGTCTCCTCATCATCTGCCTCCTCCTCAGCTGGAGCAGCTGCCGCCTCTCTGTAATCCTCCATCAGTGGAGCCCAAGCGGTCTGCCAATAGTGAGGGTCATAAACAGTGAACTGGGCAGACCACCTGATCCCCTGTGGCACAATCAGCTCCCACGGCATAGCCACGTACGGAGTAGTCAGGCCTCGGGGAACCAGAACCCGCCGAGTGATCATCTCCTGCAATCCAAGCGGCTTCGGAGCCGCCACCATCGTACAAGCACTGAGATCCATGTCCTGATAGCTAGCTATATGGGTGACAAGCCCTCCGCAACAGATGTCTCCCTTCGCCTTGGCCTTGATCTTGTGCAGATCCTCTGCCAACATCAAGCCAAAGTCCGGGATACCTCCAGTAACCATGCAGTACAAACTGAAAAGCTCTCCCTGTCGGATCTTCTGGGGCGTCTCAGTACGCGCCAAAAGTGTCTCACTAAAGATCCGGTGGGCTAACCTAAAGGCTAAATGGAAGATGACCTTCTCCCTGGAATCTCCAGGGCGCCATCTATCTGCATGCTCAACAATATGGGCAATCTGCCCCCAGAACTCCCTAGCTACTGATCGGGATGGGAAGTCAACAGCGGTGGGCTTAGGAAAGCCAAAAATATCTCTCCAGTACTGAAGTGGCACTAAGAAGTTCCTGTTCATCAACCGGTACTTCACAGACTGCTCTGTGGGAAGGTAGGTGAAGGAGCTAACGAACTCTAGGGTCGGCTCCAAGTAGGCTGGGGCTCGGATCTCAGTAAACTGATCCAGCCCAACTGTAGAAATCATCCTCCTAAGGTCTCCGTCTACCTGGAGGCAATCAAAAGCAGACACGTCCAGGAAGCGTGGTGCAATCACTGGACGACCAGAAATACGGTCGTAATCGACCTGGTGTCGCTCATGGATCACCGGTCGATATGGTCGGGAAGAAGAGGAAGAAGGGGAAGGTGAGGATGTATCCCTAAGGACAAGGCGTCGGTCAAAACTCATTTTCAATTCAGTCACTGTCAGGTCACCTCGGTCAACTGACAACACTCAAGAATCACCTCGGCCGAGGCACAGAACGATTGGACCGAGGCGGAAAACTGGATTCTAATTCCTTCTGAAGATTCAGTTCTTTTCCCCCAAAATCACTACAACTGCTTCCTATGGGGTACTTAAGCATTTCCTCAACAAATGCAAGGGCAACCAAAGCCCAAATCGAAGAGAAAAAACGAGGTAGGGTTTCGGTTCTATTTTTACCTTGTTCTGCCGAATTGGTTCGATTCTCTTGCAGATCAATGATGCACTGGGATCCTTTGAGTCTTAATCGCAGTTTGGAGACAGAAATCGTCGAAAACGAGCAAAAATCGGAGAAGCGAGGTGAACTGTCGCCGCGGTCGAGGGAGAAGAGTAAAGTGAGGAGAGAGAAATCTTCAACCCTTTTATACCCTTTTCTGGAACTGCTGTCACCTCGGTCGAGATGGTCTCGACTGGACCGAGGTGGTACGGACCGAGGTGGTTCTTCAGAAAACCCTTGTCGCCTCGGTTGCTCAAGAATCATCTCGGTCGAGGTGCTCTGATAGCAACCGAGATGCCTCAGTCAAACTCCGTCTTCTCAAATTCTCGAACTTCTGTCCTTCCAGTTATGCTCCTTCCTTAGATGTCTCCTGTTATCTGTCTAGAACGCCAAAAACAAAACAAAGCAAAGCAAAAGCAAAAACTATCTAAGCTAGACTAGAAAAAGGGAAAAAGAAAGCAATACCTTGGGTTGCCTCCCAGGAAGCGCTTGGTTTAAGGTCGCTAGCTGGACCATGATGCACCTCTCAAATGTGATGGGAGGTGCCCTCACCCCATACTTCACCTCCATCGTGGGGTGAAGTAAGTAAATCTATCAAACGCTCCAACAAGTGTAAGTGCTCATCGGGGAATGAATCGTCTATGGGCGGGTCGTCCTTCTCACGTGAAGATGCAGGTAGCCGGCTGAGGTGATCCGCAACAGAATTCTCGTATCCCTTCTTATCGCGAATCTCTAGATCGAACTCTTGAAGCAAGAGAATCCATCGAATAAGGCGTGGCTTGGCATCTTTCTTAGCCAACAAGTAATGAATGGCTGCATGGTCGGTATAGACAATGACTTTCGCCCCAACTAAATAGGAACGAAACTTCTTGAAAGCATATACAACCGCCAATAATTCCTTCTCGGTGGTAGCGTAGTTGCGTTGTGCTACATCTAGCGTCTTGCTAGCATAGTAAATGGCGGTGGTCCGTCCATCCTTCTTCTGTCCAAGCACCGCTCCTACGGCTACATCACTAGCATCGCACATGATCTCAAAGGGCAAGGTCCAATCCGGAGGTTGGATAATAGGAGCGGAGATCAACGCTTCCTTAATCCTGTAAAAAGCATCAAGACACTCCTGCGAAAACTCAAAAACAACATCTTTATTCAAGAGGTTAGTTAGAGGTTTAGAAATCTTAGAGAAGTCCTTGATGAATATCCTGTAGAAACCTGCATGCCCGAGAAAACTCCTCACACCTTTAACAGAACAAGGGGGAGGGAGTTTCTCAATAGTCTCTATCTTAGCGCGATCGACCTCAATGCCTCGATTAGAAACGAGGTGTCCTAGCACAATGCCTTCACTAACCATAAAATGACACTTCTCCCAATTCAAAACGAGATTAGTGTCTTCACATCTTTTAAGCACTAGAGAAAGGTTAGATAAACAATCATCAAAAGAGGAGCCATATACAGAAAAATCATCCATAAATACCTCCATGATCTCCTCTATGTACTCGGAAAAGATAGCCATCATGCATCGCTGGAAGGTAGCGGGTGCATTGCACAATCCAAATGGCATCCTCCTATAAGCAAATGTCCCCCATGGACAAGTGAAAGTGGTCTTCTCCTGATCATCCGGATGGATAGGAATCTGGAAGAATCCACTATAACCGTCTAAGTAGCAAAAGTGTGAATGCTGGGCCAACCGCACGAGCATTTGATCAATGAAGGGAAGTGGAAAATGGTCCTTCCGTGTGGCCGTGTTCAGCTTCCTATAATCGATGCAAACCCTCCAGCCCGTAATGGTTCTAGTTGGGATCAACTCGTTGTTCTTATTCGTCACAACGGTCATCCCTCCTTTCTTCGGAACTACATGCACCGGGCTAACCCATTTGCTGTCCGAGATAGGATAAATAATACCTGCATCCAACAACTTAAGAATTTCCTTCTTCACAACCTCTTTCATGATCGGATTTAACCGTCTTTGAGGTTCCCGTGAAGTCTTATGATCATCCTCCATTAGAATTCTATGCATGCAGAAAGAGGGCTTAATGCCAATAAGATCATCTATAGTGTAACCCAAAGCCTTTTGATGCTTTCTCAGGACATGCATTAGTTTAGACAATTCAGTTTCGGAAAGGGAAGCACTAACAATGACGGGATAAGTGGAATCCGGTCCAAGAAAGACATACCTCAAGTGATTTGGGAGTTGTTTAAGCTCCACAACTGGGGGTGCTTTCTGAGGGGGATCCTTGCTTCCTCCTTCCAGTGGAGTAGATCCAGAAACTGGACTTTCGGAAGTCTCAGTTGAAATCGTCTCTCCATCGACCTCGGTCGAGGCGCAGAGGCGTTGACCGAGATGTTCTTCAGTCGCTTCGCTCAGTCCAAAAAGTGCCTCGGTCGAGGTACTGCAACTGGAACCGAAACTGGAGATCTTCGTCTCCTGGGTTAGCTTCTCAGTTTTAGCTCCTGGATCCTCTTCCAGTGCTTTTAAGCTCCGTATATCTGCATCACAAGAAGCATCTATACCTTCCTCCATTAAACTGAAGCTAATAACTCTTTCGAGTGGATCGTTAATAAGGATGGAGCTCACCAATTCTCTTGATTCTTCTTCATCGTAGATGTTGAAGATATCATCGCTCAGCTGCTCCCCTTTCATGGCTGCAAGTAATGCGAACTCCACCTCATCGCCGCCAATGTTGAATTTCAACTTGGCGTTCTTGCAATCCACGTTGCAACCCGAAGTTGCTAGAAATGGCCTCCCGAGAATAATAGGGACATGATAATCTGTGGAAATGTCAAGTACAACAAAATCTATAGGTAGATAGAAGTAACCTAACTTAACCGGAACGTCCTCCAAGATGCCCACGGGATGGGTGATGGAGCGATCCGCCATATAAAGTCGAATATTGACCGGCTTGGGCTCTCCAAGTCCGATCTTCACACATAGCTCCAGCGGAATGATGCTCACGCTGGCTCCTAGATCACAAAGGGCTTCACAAGTGACATCCCCAACTTGAATGGGAATGCAAAATGAGCCGGGATCTCTCAATTTAGGTGGCATCTTCTCCTTCATGATTTGTATGAGCTCCGAGGATTTAGATGTCATCCTAACTTCACCAAAGTCTTCCAGTTTCCTTTTTCTTGATAGGATCTCCTTCAAGAACTTCCCATAGGCGGGCATTCCTAGAATAGCATCAAGGAAAGGAATGTTAATATGCAGCTTATTCATCAAGTCAAGGAACTTACCAAAGTGTTTGTCTAGATGTGATGTGGCCCTTGAATGGGGGAATGGAAGTGGTGGTTTGTATGCAGGAGGTGGAACATAAACTTCAGTTTTCCCCTCCGCTTTCTGTGGCTCCACCTCTGTTGGCATCTCGGCCGAAGTGTTCTTCGACTACACCTGGACCGAGGTGGTCTTCGTCGGTACTGGCACCGACCGAGGCACTGGATCTGCAGTTTTCAGTCCACTCCTCGTAGTTATAGCCATGATCTGGCCCTTAGGGTTGCTTTCCGTCCTTCCTGGAAGCTTCCCTGGATCTCTTGGCGCTTCATTCGCCCTACTTGCAAGTTGTTGTTCAAAGGCCTTTTGGGCCTTCGAAAATGAAGTCATAGAAGTCTCCACAGCGTTGAGCTTGATCAAGATAGCCTCCAGAACTGCGTCTTTCTTTTCTGGCTGAGACGAACTTGATCCTTGCCCCTGGCTCTTTAATGGAGTAGAAGAAGAAGAAGAAGGGGAAGAGAGGAAAGGGTTAGAGGAATCGTTAGAGTTGGAGTTTGAATGATTGTTACCAGAATTTTGGTTGTTCGCCCTCCAATTGTTGCTATTGGATCCTCTATTGTTGTTGTTGTAATTGTTGTTCCGGGAACCGTTGTTGTTGTTACAGTATCCGTTGTTGTTGTTCCTTTGTCCTTGCTCTTCCTTCTTGGTTTGAGCAACCAAGAGTTCCTTCAATTGCTTCTCGTCATTCTTCAAAGACGTGAGTTGATTGTTATTGGGCTGAGTTTCTTGGAAGTTAACTTTTTTAACTCCACCTTCAGCTCCTTGGTGGGTGTACTTCTCCATATGCAAGGCTTGCTTCTCGATGAAGTCCCAAGCCTCGTCAATCGCCATGTCCATGAAGGTACCGGCGGAGAGTAGTTGGAGATTGAACTGGGTGCTTCCGTCCAGTCCCTTGAAGTATATCTTCAATAACTCTAGCTTTGGAATCCCATGATGTGGGCAATCCAAAAGAATGTCCTTGAACCGCTCCCATGACTTGGACAAGCTCTCCTTGTCCTTTATAATGAAAGCGTTGATCTTCCCTCTCATTTCAGCTGTCTTTGAGGGGGGGAAGAATTTGGTCAAGAATTCCGTTGTCATCTCCTCCCATGTGCTAATTTTTCCTGAGGGAAGAGATTGATACCAAGTAAGATCTCTATCTTTTAAAGAAAAGTAAAAAGGTCTTAGCTTGTAGTTGTTATTTTCAATTCTTGGAGGTCTCAAGGTCTCCATCAAGATCTCATAGTTTTGAAGATGTTGATGTGGTGATTCCTTCTCTAGCCCTCCGAACTGGCATTGGCGAATCATGGATAGAACTTGCGGTCGAAGTTTGTAGTCATGGTCTGCTGGATCTCCTAGGTTAACTCCTGGACGCCTCAGTTGTTGATTAGGGTCCATCCTTTGACCTAGGGTTCGTGGGATTCCTGCAAGAAGAACGTCTCGGACTGGCATCCGAGGTGGAAGTACCTCGGCCGGGGCGTTAGGTACTGGGACCTGCCTCGGTCGAGGGTCAGCAACTGGGACCTGCATCGGTCGAGGGTCAGCAACTGGATCTTCCCTCGGTTGAAGTAGAATCTGGTCTCGTATGACTGCCATCTCTGCTTCGATTGCTTCAGTCTTGGTGCGAGTTTCTTCCTTCTCTTGCCTTAGTTCTTCCCTGCTGAGGCGTAGCAGCTCTAACGCCTCCTTCAACTCGGCCTCAAGATCGCGATTGTCTTGTTGGGCCATCTTCGCTTCTCTTAAGCGTCGCTTGTATGTCTTTTCTGGTTCGGGATCGTAAGGAACGATTTCCTTCCCAGTGCGGGTTCTTCGCATAAACCTAAGAAAGAACCTGCAAAAGTCACTCAAGTAGAGTGGTTAGTAGACACGGGGGCAAGTGCCCCAAGAGCAAACCGTAACCGGCTCGGTCTAGACCAAGTCCCCGGCAACGGCGCCAAAAACTTGTTCGCTCCAAACGGTGTGTGCAAGCTTTAAATTTATAACCCTAGACGTAAGCTTAAAACAAGGATACGAACCCGCAGTGTACGGGTCAATCGTAGTAAAAAGCTAGGAATTCCAGGGGTCGATCACAGGGACTTAGTGAAACAAAGTCCAATCACGGTATGCTTATGTAAATACTAACCACAAGAGCAATTAAAACAATCAAAGATGAATAAGAAGTCAATAAAACAAATATGCAATTCTAGGGATTAAAGCATCTAGTTGTGGTTCTAACTCAAGATCTAAAGATAAGCGGACAAAGCTGAGGTTTTTGCATGGGGAAGGTGTTACTAAAGTGGAATAGATCACCGGGTAAGTCTCACTACTCACTAATCCAAAACCGTAACTCCTATTACCGGGTAAGTCTCAAGGAATCAAGATAAAGAACTATAACCTCAAACTAACACACCATCTAAGGGAATAGAATTAACCTTTACCGGGTAAGTCTCAGGCTAACTCACAAACATGGGATGAAAGCACACTCAAACCCCAATAAAGGATAAACCTTTATTACCTACACTTATGATCGTTGGTACACAAACTAAGGAATTAACGGGTAAGTCTCATCCTAAGCTTGCATTGAACCAGGAAAGGTGTAATAAGAATAGGATTTGGCAAACTCTAACACTTAACTCTCAGTTTAGGATCAGATAAGTCACCTCGATCAGAAGAATTCCACCCCGGCCAAGATGTTCATCGACTGAGCGAGATGCTTAGGGTTAAGGTTAAAGACTCGAACTTTCAGGGTCCTACTGGAATCTAAGATTATTCTATCATTGTTTTTCCCACAACCTTCAACCAATCACCCTAGAATCACACAAGGAAATTAGCCACTCATCATCATCATGAAAGTATTAATCAAGTATATGGGAAGAAGGTGATGATTTGAACAAGAAGAATTTAATGAAAAGACTTCAATAACTGAATCAAATATCACGACAAAAGCGTTCCTTGGATATAAATCCAACAAGAATGACAACAAGGAAGAGAATCTAAGGTAATCTTACAAGAAAACCTTCAAAAGCTATTAAAGCTACAATCTTCAATCTTCCTTCAACCTTCAAAAAGGTTCTTCAAACCTCCCAACTGGAGTATGGCTGCTGATGCGTATAAACCCTGATCGATGGTATAGCATGATCTTGGATTTGTGGAAATCCAACCCTTTTTATAGGAAAATAACCCTCCAAAGATAAAATATCTTAGAAAGATCTCTTCCCATAAAAATAGGTAAAATATAAGATCTATAATATCTTCTTCCTTCCAGGAGCCAAGCCCAAAAGTATAAGATCACTTTCCAAAGATAAAAGATCTCAGCCAAGAATAAAATATTCTCGCCGCGTCCTAGGTATTTGCCTCGGTCGAGTCGACTTCCCTGGATCACCTCGGTCGAGATGAATCTGTGGTCAACCGAGGTGAGTCACAACTGAATGTGAAATCTCTCAAAATTGGTCCAAAGTGAATCTTTAATCCATGGATATGCTTCCTAGATGGTTCCTTATGTTCCTCAATGTAGCTCCAATGAATCCATAGCTCCTTTTGCTCCTTTTTGATGCAAAACGTGCCATTTTACCTACGATTACAACAAAACTAGGTGTAGGCCTCGATTTCCGCAAAGGTAGATGAAATGGTAATATAATCACATAATATACATACAAACATGCAAATTATGAAAGATAAAACGTCCAAACAAACCCCAAAATATAGACTATAATTCATGTTATCACGCCTCTTAGACCTTAACGAGCTTGAAGAACTCCGCTTGAATGCTTATGAGAACGCCAAGATTTACAAGGAAAGGGCGAAGCGTTGGCATGATAAGCATATCATTCCAAAGGACCTCAAAGAAAGGGATCAAGTTCTCCTCTTCAATTCGAGACTTCGACTCTTTCCAGGTAAGCTTAAATCTCGTTGGACTGGACCTTATCTAATCAAACGTGTTTTTCCCCTTGGTGCAGTTGAAGTATGGGGTGAAAAGAGCGGAAGTTTCAAGGTGAACGGTCAACGACTTAAGAAGTATTCACCGGAGCTCCAAGCTGAGGAATTCGCGCCGACTACACTCGAATAGACTCAAGTACGGTCTAGCTACGGACCTAAAACAAGCGCTTCTTGGGAGGCAACCCAAGGTATTGCACTTTCATTGTGTTTTTGTATCTTAGTTTAGCTTAGTTTAGTCGTTTTTCTTTTGTTTCCCCTCGATACCTCCCGATATGTCATGTTTTTGGATGTAGGAATAAGGAATAGGCAAGGAAAGGAAAAAAAAGTTGGAAGGAATTGACGAAACTTGGATTTTGGCACACAACAGAGAGTTCCACGCCCTAAACCACGGCCGTGGAGGCTACCGTGACCGTAATTTTTCAAAATCTGAGAAAAAACAAGCAAAACCACGGGTTCGTACATTTCCATGGCCGTGGAAACCCCTGAGTTACCGTGATTTTCCAAAAAATTACAGGCACTATATAAACCACCTTCCTTCACAAAAATACCACAAAACCCAATTTCCACGCCCCTTTCCACGCCCTAATCGCCGAAAATCCCCCAACTCTCAAATCTTCGTTTGAAGTCCGATTCAAGCGATTCTTTGGCCTGAGTTGAAGCATTTTCAATCCTATACACGATCCAAGCAACGAATCAAGTGAACAATCCACTCAGCAGAAGGAATTTGGATTTTAAAGATCCAAAACCCAGGTTTTTCTCTCTTTTCTCTACTTGTCAATTCGACTCAATTTCTTTGCAAGATTTTAGGAGAATTGATTGGAATTGGAATTGAAATTAGTCTAGGACTGTGACTGCTGAATTTGGTGTGGATTTGTTGTGATTTGAGTGAAACAGGGAGAAACCACGGTCCCTATAGGTTCCACGGCCGTGGAAAAGGAAGAACAAGCCGTGATTTTTTCTGTTGTTGAGAAAATGTTAAGAAGAAAGTCTAGCAGGAATAAGAAGCAAAAGGGAGATAGTTCTTCCTCTTCCCAACCCCCTCCTAACCAACCACCATCACCACCACCTCCTAGAATCTCAACCATTCATGAGGATTACCTTGAAGATTTAGAAAGAATCGAGAAGAGGCCGGTCATAGGTCCTCGATACCTTCTCTTTGAGGAGCTTGAGCCTCTAAACATTGTGAATGACTTGACTTGGCTCTTGGATAGAGCCGGACTGATTATTTTCTCCGCTATTAGAGCGGATGCTTATGAGGAGATCAGTAGGGAATTTGTCACCTCCTTCGAGCATAGCCACATGAACCGAACCGTTTCTTTTAGGCTCATGGAGCAAGACTACGAGTTCTCGATTATTCAGTTTGGAGCCTTCTTTGGGTTCCATGAGAGTTAGAATGGGAGGTTTCCTAGCGGAGTGTACGCTAAGGACTTTTGGGAGGATATTGCGATGATATATGCTAGTGAGGATCGTTGGAAACCGGCCAACACCAAGGCTAAGCTCATTTACCATCTAGCCTTGAAGGTAGCTCATAGGGTTCTTTCCGAGTGTCTCTTCTCTAGGACCGAGACCCCACAAAAGATCAAGACCGATGAGCTTTTCCTTCTCTATTGCATGCTTACCGGTAGATCCGCCGATTGTGCCACTCTCCTAGGCTCCACCATTAGCAAAGTAAAAAATAAGAGAGCTGGGAACATAGGATATGGAGGCATAGTTACCCACATAGCCACGCAGCTCGGGATAGACTATTCCGCTTGCACTAGGATAGCGGCGAGACCCTTGGGTCTCAATAGTCTCATTACTAGAGGTCCTATCTTTCCCCGCCACAAAGTTCCACCTACCGCAGTCATGCCATGGGAGGATAGAGGTGGTAGAGGTATCCCATGGCTACCCGAGTACTCCATTATGGCCGGACGCTATAACTGGAAGGCGACATTCGCAGCTATGCATGCGAATAGACTAGTAGCCCCTCCTTATGTCCCGGATGAGGTCCCAGCTGAGGGTGTTGATGATGAGATGGGATGAGGTGATTATCATGAGGGAGGAGGTGATGAGCACGACTTTGGTACGTTTCTGGATCAGCCGGACGCCTTCCCTGACCCACCTAGACGGTCTCCCCGTTCTTCTAGACCTTCCGGTTCCTCTTCCTCTCGCCGGGCTAGCGTGAGTGAGAGGCCGACTTGGATGAATGCACCTCCCACTTGGTATGGAGAGCAGCCATCATGGATGGGAGCTCCCCCTCCATGGTACGAGCAGGCACCGGAGGCACCGACTCCTCAGGACGCTCCAGCATGGTACGGACAACCACCAGCTTGGTATGAGCAGCTACCGGCATGGGCTACAGATCTTTCCAGGAGGGTAGGAGATCTAGAGATCCGCCAGGACACTCGTGATGTACGGGATGAGGATCATGATCAGATGATGAGAGACATATACCGCCAACAGTTTGGGCGGAATTTTAGCTCCGAGTTTCGTCCATTTCCTCCACCACCTCCTCAGTGATGACATGAGATGATAGCCGGTTTGAGCCGCCCCACCACCGTCTAGTGAGTTCTTTGTTTTCTTTTCTTGTCTTTATTTTTCTTTTTGAACATTGAGGACAATGTATGTTTCAAGTATGGGGTGGGGTGTGACTTTGATTGTAATAACTCTACTATGTTTGCTTGCTTATCCATGACACTTGCATGTTTATCTTATAGTCACACGTTTTTCATTATTGCACTACATGAAAAAGCTTTGAAATACCCATATAATTTTGAAACATTTTTGTGCTTCTAAGATTAGGAATGATTCCTATGATAATTCTCACTTGCGGAATGAGTTTTTGATGACAATTGTATGCTTAAATTGAACAATGAATTGAAGAGAAATTAAGTGTGTTGTTTATCCTTTCTTGCAAGTTTCATAATGTGAAGAGTTTTATCTAAATCATATTGAGAAACAAAGGTTGAAATCACAATATAAGTTCTTATACTTCTTTATGAAATGATTAAGGCACTTCGATTTTCTTACTTCTTTCTTTGATCATTTAACCCTTCAATGAAATAATTGTCTCCCTTACCTATCCGGGAATTAGGAGGAGTTGTGTTTTGGCATGTTTGATGTGGGAGGGCCATGAAAGCAATTGTTTGCATTCAAAGAATAGAAATTATAGGTTTGGGGAAGTCAACCATGACGATGAGTAACTCGGCACCATTCACATAGCCGGGTGTTTGTGTCTTGCCAAAGTCGGATTGAGCGATATTCCTAATGGATTATGGTATGTGCATCAAGGGTTTGAGGCATCTCGAAATTGAGAAACGCCAATCTCCTAGGCTTCGGTTTTTGTGCACCGCTTTCCATATTTCCAAAAAGTAAAGTCGAAAAATAATGTGAAAAAGAAAAGAGCAAAGCTCTAAGTTGATGGGTGTTGTAAGTAAAACAAAAAGAAAAAGAGTTACGGTATTCCTTTTTCCCGGATTCATGCACCACATCCCTTACAAGTTTCCCTCCTTTCCGCATTCACGACCTTACTTGAAAGTCCTTAGGATCAAAAGAGTGTTATTTGACTTCGTGATCTAAATTGAAGTTTCACATGCTTGATTTTGACAATGCTTGAAGGTTATGATGTTTGTCTTAAAGTTTAAGCAATTCATGATGTTTCTTTGATCTACATTCTTTGGTTTATGTGTATGAACGTTTTCAAAAATGAATGAAGCAAGTTATGAGGATGATCTATTGACTAGAAACACATTTGTCAAAACGTTTGTTTGTTTTAAAGTTGCATCCATATTTCATTCTAACTTGTGTTCTAAGCTTTTGAAAACCTTGCTTGGGGACAAGCAAGTGACAAGTATGGGGTATTTTGTTAGCATGAAATATGACGATATTTTAGGCACTTGTTTTAGTTGTTTCTCCCTCATTATTGTGTACATGGATATAGTTTTGAAGCAATTGTGAGCTTGTTCACCTATTTTATCGATATAGATGTCTACACTAGCTTTGTTTTGTTTATAGGTGAACAAGAGCTTGAATCGGAGCAAATGATGGAAGAGAAGGAGTGTTTGATCATGTTCGAGGACAAGGAGATGCATTAGAGAGGCTAAGGAAGGAGAATGAATGTAGGATTGCACGAAAAAAGGCAAAGAAAGAAGTTATGCAAGTCCACGCCCTAAATTACGGCCGTGGAGAAGGAAATTGAAGTCCACGCTCTAATCCACGGCCGTGAACTTGGCATCATGAACGTGGAAGAGATTTTGGAGCATTCCAGAGAGTTACACGGTCTAAACCATGGACGTGGAAATCCTATGACACCGTAATCTGGTTCCACGCTCTAAATTACGGCCGTGGAAAGCTCTACATGACCGTGATCTTGGCAAATCTTATGACGTATCTTATTTGCCACATCATCAAAGTAAATGGGCTTTTATCGTAACCCTTCATCGCTCTATAAAAGGAGTAGGGAATTGAGTTTTTGGCATCTCCGCTTACCGGGTGCTATCCGTGCTTATCCTTGCTTAGGGTTTCGAAGCCGACGGCGAGGATTGAAGATTGAAGATTATTTGCGGCAGAAGTTTGGTGATTTCTTAGGTTTGATTCCGGAAACGATTGACAACCGTTTTCCGTTGTTTACTTGAGATTATAGTGAGGATTCTTATTCCATATTCTGAATCCAATTGAACATATTTCTTTGTTATTCGGATTTGAGATTGATCTAAAGTTTTTATTGAGTTTTCGAGGGTTTTCATATCTCTTTCTTTCTAAATTGAATATTGATATCATGACAATGATTGTTGGCTAAAATCCTTTAGCAATTCTAAGGTGAAGGGTTGATAGTTGTGGCTTAGATGATGATAGATCGATCGTAAACAGATTGGACCCTGAGAGTGTGAGAAACTCGTCGACGAACCTAAATTACGGTCTGTTCTTGAGGTTCCACGGCCGTGGAACTCAAGATCCTACCGTGATTTTCCCTGATCTACGACCTTTGCTTTTGCTTTAATCTAAAGTTAAAGATTTGCTTTAACCTAGCCTTGGCTTGCCTTTTCTAGGTAGTAGTGAGACTCAACATCCTCTATTTCGGTTTCGAGTGTCACAGCCTTAACCGTTTGAGTTTATCTTGATCCTTTGGGTTTGGGTTTGGGTATTTGAGATCAATTATTGTCCATAGATCCTTTCTATACTACAGCCTCAACAACCTTTATAGAGAGTGTCTTTGGGTTAGACATATAAGGTTTTGGAACTTCACCGTACATTACCTTGCTTTAGTATACCTTTGCAATTCTCTACTATGTCCTTATACTTATAGAATATCTTGAATCGATTGCCACAATTAGATACCTGGATCTTTGGGATTGCTGTTTTTCCCAATATTTGCAAAGCTTTACACTTTTACTTGCTTGATTACTTGAGACTGAAATTTGACTCACCAAATCCCTGAGGTCAATACTTTGGAATACTTGCTAATCTACGCCGATCCGTACACTGTGGGTTCGCTTGCTTTTATTTCAGCTTTATAAATATAAAGCTTATTTGCACGCACGTTTTCGGGCGAACAGTTTTGCAAAGAAAATCGGACGATTTATTGGGTCGATTTATTTGTCGGCCCGATTTTTCTTCACTTTCTCAGCTCAAGGAAGAAAATCGGACGATTTATTCACAGGGGGTCGATTTTTGGCCCGATTTTTCTTCCTGTTTCCAAAAATCGTCTTGATCTGTTCCTGAATCGTTCGATTTAATTTGTGTAGCTCGATTTCCTTCCTTCTTTTCTTTGAAGATTGCAATTTGAACTATTTTGTGTCCCTTTTCTTCATTGACTTCCCAAATTTGGACCTAGTTCCTGCGATTTTTGACACAAACAAACCAAGAGTGCATCAAGGAACAAACAAAACCAAAACAAAAGAAAGCAAAACAACTAAACTAAGCTATTCTAAGGGAAAAGAAAAGAAAAGAGCTATACTACCATGGGTTGCCTCCCAAGAAGCGCTTGATTTATCGTCTTTAGTTGGACGGTGTTTGTTTTGATGTTCAAAGGAGGAGGATAGGAGCTATCTCCTCAACCGGAACTTCCGGTGTGTACTTCTTCAATCGTTGGCCATTTACTTTGAAAATTCCGCTTTGTTCACCCCATACTTCAACTGCACCATGGGGAAAAACATGCTTAATTACATAAGGTCCTGTCCAACGGGATTTAAGCTTACCTGGGAAGAGTCGAAGCCTTGAGTTTAATAGAAGAACTTGATCTCCTTCTTTTAAATCCTTTGGAATGATGTGCTTATCATGCCAACGCTTTGTTCTTTCCTTGTAGATCTTTGCGTTCTCATACGCATACAGCCGAATCTCTTCTAGCTCGTTGATGTCCAATAGCCGCTTCTCTCCGGCTTCTTTTATGTCAAAGTTGAGCCACTTGACAGCCCAATATGCTTTGTGCTCTAGCTATACAAGAAGGTGACAAGATTTTCCATAAACAAGGTTATATGGAGTCATACCTGTAGGTGTCTTAAAGGCGGTCCTGTACGCCCATAACGCATCGTCGAGCTTCCTTGACCAATCCTTCCGCGTTTTAGAGACAGTTTTCTCTAAAATTCCTTTAATCTCTCTATTGGATATCTCAACTTGTCCGCTAGTTTGCGGATGGTATGGCGTAGCTATCTTATGGGTCACCCCATACTTAGCCAATAGAGTCTCAAATCGACGGGCTGTGAAGTGCGTTCCTCCATCACTAATGATGGTTCGGGGAGTCCCGAACCTTGGGAAGATCGTTCTATTCAAGAACTTCACCACAACCATTGCATCATTAGTAGGAGAAGCGATTGCTTCTACCCATCTTGAGACATAGTCTACGGCTAGAAGTATGTATTGGTTTCCACAAGGGGATGGGAATGGTCCCATGAAGTCTACTCCCCATAAATCAAATATCTCCACTTCTTGTATGTTGTTGAGGGACATCTCATTCCTCCTAGAAATATTACCTGTCCTTTGACAAGCATCACAAGCAACAACATATTTTTGCACATCTTTGAATAAGGTAGGCCAAAAGAAACCGGAACGAAGTACCTTAGCAGATGTCTTGTGGGAACTAGCATGTCATCCACAAGGTACAGAATGGCAATGGCGGATGACACTTTCCACCTCATCCTCCGGAATGCATCTCATATATATGCCATCGGGACCTCTCTTGAAGAGAAGAGGTTCGTTCCAATAGAAGTGTCGGACGTCCTTAAAGAACTTCTTTCTTTGAGCATATGAAAGTCCGGGGGGAATCTCCTGACAAACAAGGTAATTTACAATGTCAGCAAACCATGGATCATTACCTTTCGAGATATGTTGAAGACATTCTTCAATCTCGTGGAGCTGTTCGTCAGGGAATGAGGTGTGGAAGACGACTAAGGTGGTCAACAACTGAATTTTCCGAGCCCTTCTTGTCATGGATCTCTAGATTGAACTCTTGTAAGAGCAAGATCCATCTTAGAAGCCTTGGCTTAGCATCCTTCTTTGTGAACAAGTAACGGATTGCTGAATGATCCGTATAGATTATCACCTTTGCACCTACAAGATAGGAACGAAATTTTTCAAAAGCATAAAGTACGGCTAGAAGTTCTTTTTCCGTAGTAGCATAATTCAATTGAGCTTCGTCTAGCGTCTTGCTAGCATAGTAGATGGCGTGGGTACGACCATCTTTCTTCTATCCAAGTACAGCTCCTATAGCGACGTCGCTTGCGTCGCTCATAATCTCGAAAGGAAGAGTCCAATCGGGTGGTTGGATAATGGGTGCTGAAATCAAAGCCTCTTTGATCATGCAAAAAACATCTAAACATTCTTTCGAAAACTCAAAAGTTACTTCCTTCATTAAAAGATTAGTTAAGGGTTTTGAAATCTTAGAAAAATGTTTTATGAATCTCCTATAGAAGCCTGCATGTCCTAAAAAGCTCCTAACTCCTTTCACCGAGGATGGAGGAGGTAGTTTCTCTATAGTTTATATCTTGGCTCTATCAACCTCTATTCCTCTATCCGATATTAAATGACCTAACACAATTCCTTCGGTGACCATAAAATGACATTTCTCCCAGTTTAAAACTAAGTTAGTGTCTTCACATCTCTTAAGGACTAGTGAAAGGTTAGAGAGACAGTTATCAAAGGAAGAACCATATACCGAAAAGTCGTCCATGAATACTTCCATGATATTCTCTACATACTCCGAAAAGATTGCCATCATACACATTTGAAAGGTGGTTGGAGCGTTGCATAAGCCGAATGGCATCCTTCTATAAGCAAACGTACCCCAAGGGCACGTGAAGGTCGTCTTCTCTTGATCATCCGGGTGAATGGCATCTAGATAACAAAAGTAAGAATGTTGGGCTAACCTTTCCAACATTTGTTCAATAAAAGGAAGGGGAAAATGATCCTTCCTGGTGGCCACATTCAGTTTACGGTAGTCGATGCACATTCTCCATCCCGTAACTGTCCTTGTGGGAATAATCTCGTTGTTCTTATTGGCAACAACAGTAATGCCTCCTTTCTTTGGTACCACCTGCACGGGACTCACCCACTTGCTATTGGAGATAGGGAAGATGATACCTGCATCAAGTAGTTTAAGGATTTCTTTCTTCACGACCTCTTTCATGATCGGATTTAACTGTCTTTGAGGTTGACGTGAAGGTTTGTAATCCTCTTCCATTAAGAATTTATGCATACATAGAGAAGGTTTAATGCCTATCAAGTCATCAATAGTACAGCCTAATGCTCTCCTATGCTGTCTTAGAACATTCATAAGCTTCTCAAGTTCATCATCATTCAAATTTGAACTAACTATAACAGGATATGTAGAGTTAGGCCCAAGGAATGCATACCTTAAGTGTGTAGGGAGTGCCTTCAATTCCAATGAAGGAGGTGCTTTGATTGATGATTCATGACCATCTAATGTCATGGGAGAAGCCTCTGAAGGTGAAGGAAGTGCACTATTAGAGTTGAGAACAACTGTAGTCAAGTTCGTAGAAACTTGAGAAATCACCGATAAATCGCCCCCCTCTGAAGAAAATCGTCCGATTTTAGGGGTGAATTTTCTTCCTGTTGTCAAAAATCGACTTGCCTCTTCAGAAATCGTGTGATTTATTTTGTGTAGGTCGATTTTTTTCACAGTTTCCGACGTTATTTCCAGCTCTACAAATCCTTCCCCTGGCTCTTCCTCTGCATCTTTCAATGCTTTTACTTCATCATCACAATCATGCTCTACTCCTTCCTTCATGATACTCATACTAAGAACCCTTTGAAGTGGATCTTTCATCAAGATCGAACTCACCACTTCTCTAGACTCTTCTTCATCAAAGATGTTAAAAACATCTTCTCTCAAAGCTGGCTCTTTGATTAAAGAGGAGAGTACAAACTCCACTTTCTGTTCACCTATATTGAAGGATAGCTGTCCATTTTTGCAATCTACCATGCATCCGGAGGTTGCAAGGAATGGTCTCCCAAGAATGATGGGAACTGGATAATCTGCAGGGATGTCAAGAACGACAAAATCTATAGGAATGTAAAACTTACCGAGTTTTACGGGAATGTCTTCTATTATCCCAACAGGCCTGGTGATGGAACGATCGGCCATGTAAAGTGTCATCTTCACCGGTCTAGGCTCTCCTAGACCAACTGCCTTGCATAAAGCAAGTGGTATGATGCTCACGCTTTCTCCAAGGTCGCAAAGTGCATCATAAGTAACCTCTCCTAAGGTGATGGGTATGAAAAATGATCCTGGATCACGCAGCTTAGGTGGCATGTTTTCCGTCATCGTCTTGATGAGTTCGGATGACTCCGTGCTCATCTTGACTTTTCCAATATCTTCTAACTTCCTCTTATTAGAGAGGATTTCCTATAGGAATTTCCCATAAGCTGACATACCTAAAATTGCATCCATAGAAGGTATATTAATATGCAGCTTACTCATAAGATCAATAAACTTACCGAAGTGTTTATCTAGACGCGCCCGCGCTCTAGATTGAGGAAAAGGCAGAGGTGGTTTGTAAGCGGGAGGAGGAACATAGATATCTTCCTTCTCTTTTTCGTTCCCTTTTCCGGTGGTGGTCTCAACTACTTTGGGTTGAGGATCGGTGATTGTTACACCACTTCTAGTAGTGATTGCCATAACCCTTCCCTTTGGGTTGTCTTCCGTCTTTCCGGGAAGCTTCCCTTGATCTCTTGGGACTTCTCTGGCCTTGCTGCATACTTGGTTTTCTAAAGCTTTGTGAGCTTTATCAACCGAAGTTATGTAACTCTCCAACCCTTGGAGCTTTCCTAAGATTGTCTCCAGCATGGGATCGGGCTTCTCCTTCTCCATCTTGTTCGATCCATTTGATGATTGCTCCTGGCTTTTCAAAGGAGTAGAAGAAGATGGAGATGTTAAAGCTTTTTCAGCATGTGAATAGGGATTACATGGATTTTGTTGATTGGATCTCCAATTGTTGTTGTTGGAGTTCCTGTTGTTATTATTCCATTTGTTGTTCCGGTTGTTGTTCCGGTAATCATTCCTATTCCCATGGTGGTTGTTGTTGTTGTTGTTTCCTAAGTAGCCAACATCTTGCTCCTTTGGCTTTTGAAGGCCAGCTCTAATGATTTCCTTCAACTCCTTGATTTCGGTGTTGAGGGAGAATATTTGAGTTTGTGCAGCTTGTGTTAGCTTGACTCCCGGTTCTACCTTCCGGTGGGAATACTTCTCAATCACTTGGGCTTGCTTCTCAATGAAGTCTTGTTCGCCCTAAAACGTGCGTGCAATCAAGTCTTAAATTTATAAAACTAGAATAAAAGCAAGCGAACCCGCAGTGTACGGATCGGCGTAGATTAGCAAGTATTCCAGAGTATCGACCACAGGGATTTGGTGAAACAAAACCCAGTCTCAAGTTATCGAGCAATAAGAAGGTAAAGCTTTGCAAGTATTGGGAAAACAGCAACCCTAAAGATCCAAGTATCTAATTGTGGTAATCGATTCAAGATATACTAGAGAACTAAGGACAGAGTTAAGAGTTGCAAAGGTATGCTAAAGTACAACAATGTACGGTGAAGTTCCAAGACTTTATATGACTTATCTAAAGACACTCTCTATAAAGGTTGTTGAGGCTTCAGTATAGAAAGGATCTATGGATAAGAATTAATCTCAAATACCCAAACTTGTAACCCAAGGATCAAGACGAACTAAAACGATTAAGGTTGTGACACTCGAAAATGAAATAGAGGATGATGAGTCTCACTACTACCTAGAAAAGGGTAAACCAAGACTAGATTAAAGCTAATCTTTAACCTTGGATCAAAGTAAAAGCAAGGTTCGTAAACTGAAGTAAATCACGGGTAGATCTTGAGAATCACGGCCGTGGAAACCTAAGAACAGGTCGTGATTTAGGTTCGTCGACAATATTTCTCTAACTCTCAAGGTCCAATCAAATTACGATCGATCTATCATTATTTAGGCCACAACTATCAACCTTTCACCTTAGAATTGCTAAAGGGTTTTAACCAATAATCATCATCATCATCAATTCAATAATCAAGTTTAAAGAGAAAATGGATGAAAACTTCAAAAACTCAATGACTATCAAATAACCAATCTCAAATCCAATAACAAATGTTTGTATTGAATGAATGCAGAAAAAAAAAAGGAATATAAATCCTCACAACAATCTTAAGGAACAATGAAGAACGTAGTGTCAATCCGTCTCCAAAGGTAAACCCTAAGATAATCTCAAAGTACACAATCTCCGAAATGCGTCCTTCTCCGAATCTTCTTTGTACGCAATAAAATCTTCAAATCTTCCTTGTACGCAATAAAATCTTCAAGCCTCTCTCTCTTTGAAAATCTTCAAATCTTCCTTGTACGCAATAAAATCTTCAAGCCTCTCTCTCTTTGGGGATCCAAGTCCTGGGACTGTCACCGTCCCAAATCTTTTGGAGATTTTGGCTCCCTCTAAGTCTCCCTTTGGAGAAATTGACTCTTTCTAGTCTCCCTTTGGAGAAATTGACTCCCTTCAATGTTGAAGGCTCTTGAATATATGTAGGGATGAATTTAGGGTTTAAAGGTGAAACCCTAAATATTTGGGCTGAAAAGAAGTCGAGCCGCTGGTATCAGAAAATACTCTGGGCCGCGTCAGCAGGTACCAGAGAATACTTTGACGCGTCAGATGGTATCAGAAGATACTTTGGCGCGTCTGACGTTATCAGAAGATATTTTGGCGCGTCTGACGGTATCAGAAGGTACTTTGGGCCGCGTCAGACGGTATCAGAAGATACTTTGGGCGCATCCTAACTTTCTTTTATTGCTCCTTTTTGTCCCGCTTCAAGTCTTAATCCATAAATATGCTATTTCGCTCCATAATTCGCCAAATTATCTACAAATGCAATAAAACTCTATGTAAACCTCTATTCTTGCAAAGTAGGTGAATATAACCATAAATGCTATGAATGTATGTCTATGCATGCAAAATAGAGGGAAAATATATATAAATACATGCCTAAAAATAGGTCATAATTCATGTCATCAAAATACCCCATACTTGCCTCTTGCTTGTCCCCAAGCAAGGTTCAAACTTAAGATACAAGATGATATGGATTATGAATATGCAAAAATAAAGAAAAACCACAATATTTTGGTTGTGCTTCTATTCATAGATCACCGTCAAATGGTTGCTTCATAGCTAATGAAAATCATCATATGATCAAAAGGAATTATATCATGAAAAAGGATAATCACACTTTGGAAGAAAATCATAACACGCATCATAATCAATCATGAGGAATTCAGTTTAGACCACAAAGCCAAACAACATACTCAAAGATCTTAAGGTCTTTCAAGCAAAGGTCAAGAAACGTGAATAGGTGGGAAACTTATAAAGGAATGTGGTGTATGAATCCGGGAAAAAGGAATACCGTAACTCTTTTTTTTCTTTTTGTTTTGCTTAGAACACCCATCAACTTAGAGCTTTGCTCTTTTATTTTTCACATTATATTTCAACTTTACTTTTTGGAAATATGGACAGCGGAGCACAAAAATCGAAGCCTAGGAGATTGGCGTTTCTTAATTTCGAGATGCCTCAAACCCTTGATGCATATACCATAATCCGTTAGGAATATCGCTCAGTCCGACTTTGGCAAGACACAAACACCCGGCTATGTGAATGGTGCCGAGTTACTCATCATCAAGATTGACTTCTCCAAACCTAGAATTTTTATACTTTGCATGCAAACAATTGCTTTCATGGCCCTCCCACATCAAACATGCCAAAATTTAACTCTTCCTAGTTCCCGGATAGGTAAGGGAGGCAATTATTTCATTGAGGGGCTAAATGAACAAGGAAAGAACTAAGAAAATCGAGGTGGCTTAATTATTTCAATAAGTGTAAGAACTTATATCCGGTTTCAACCTTCAACACTCAACATGATTTAGAATGAAAGCGAATTATCAAACATGCATGAAATTCTAACAAAGCATTCAAATCCCACATGTATCATAAATCAATTCAAGCATATCAGAATCATCATAGTTATTCACCAAAACAATGTTCATCATAGAGATCATATCCATCTAGTAGCACAAAAATTTGAAAATTTTTCAAAATTTTCAAAATCATATGATGCAAGACATAAAAACATGCAAATGATATTGCAAATACCTCCACCCCATACTTAAAACTCACATTGTCCCCAATGTGAAGAAAAGAAAAAATGGAAAAGAATACTCACAATGTAAGATGGAGAATCAGCAAGACGAATCATCAATCGGGCGGTGGTGGTGGAAATCTTTAGAAGCTCAATAGGGAATTCTAAATATTCCAATTAGTGTCAAAGAACAAAGAAGGGGAACGTCTTTCCGCCGAAAATTTTTCCGAAAAAAAAAAAAAAATTTTTGGTCGGGAATTTCCACGGCCGTGGTTTTGGCCGTGGTTTTGGTTGTGGAACTTTCTGTTGCTCTCCAAAATCACTTTCCACGACTTAATGCATAACCACGGTCGTGGTTTAGGTCGTGGAACTCTTTGATCTATGCCAAAAATCCAAGTTTCGTCATTCTTTTCGGCTTTTCTCATCTTTTCTTGCATATTCCTTATTCCTGACATCCAAAAACACAAACATACCGGAAGGTATCGAAGAAAAACAAACAAAAACAACTACTTTAATCTAATCTAAGAAAAAGAAAAGGGGAAAAGGATGCATTACCTTGGGTTGCCTCCCAAGAAGTGCTTGGTTTAACGTCGCTAGCTGGACCTTGTCCATAGATAACTCAATGCACCTTGAACATCTTGGATTGCTATTCAAATCCATCATAGAGCTCTTCCAAGAAATCTCCGGTTCCTAATTTGACCGGCAAGTGGTAAGATCTCCCACGTACAAGCTTGTATGGTTTGATTGTCACCGGAATCCTCCTAGCTTCCCCAACTCCAGCTTGGGGATGATGTATGGTCTTTGTCATGTGAATGACCCCATACTTGAACAAAAGACACTTCATCGCCTTAACGGTGAAGTGCTTGCTAACTCCACTCCTTGTAGTCAAAGGAGCATCTTCTTTCAGCAATTTTAATGGAGGTTTCATCTTCACTTTAGGAGGTTCTTTTGGAAGAGACCTCCAACTCTCCGGTGCATTCCTGAAAAAATCAGAAATTTTAATAGGAATTTCAAATGAAGTAAGAGAATGTACCTTGTAAAATTCATCAAGGCTCGGGGCAAGTTTCATGTTGGGACGATGATGCACACATGAAATATCTCCAAACTCATCTGGATCCTCTTCAACCTTGGCCACAGTTTCAGTAATTTTGCCAAGGTTCCCCACTTCTTCTTCTTCTTCAATGAGGACTTCAAGAGGAGCTTCAAGTTCGATAGGAGGAATGCTCAAAACTTGGAGTTCTTCGTCGCACTTCTCCTCCAGTCGAGCAATTTCAGCCATGATCAATTTTCTTTCACGGTCATCGAGATCCTTTATTGATTGCTTGATCTTCGATTCAAGTTGATATTCAGGAGGTTGTTCATACACCTCGCGAGCGGTATAGAGCCCCTCCCAAATTTCAAGCTCCTTCTTAATGGCTTCCTCTATTTCATTTTGTTCACTGAAAAAAATGAAAAAAAATCCAGCAAATATCTATATTCTTTCCATTTAGCTACCTCTTTCTTTCTCCATCTCTCTCTTTCCAAGGATTTGTTCCTAAGCATGTGCTGCTCCAAAGATTCGTTAAGTTCAGCTCTGAGGCTCCATATTTCGTTCCTCGCCGTAATAAAGCTGCTTCCATCCATTAGAAAATCTGAAAACTCAAAAACTCATAACAAAAGATCAAAAGAAAAAAGCAAAAGCTCCCAAGCCCGACAACCGAAAACCGAAATTGGTCTAGAACAACTCCCCGGCAACGGCGCCAAAAACTTGTTCTTTGGCGAAACTATGTTTCGTTGCCGGAACGAGAACTTCGTATGTACCTAAGAACACAAATCTGCAAGAACACTCAAGTAGAATGATTAGTAGAAAAAGCAAGAACAGTCCCGGCAACGGCACCAAAAACTTGTTCGCCCTAAAACGTGCGTGCAATCAAGTCTTAAATTTATAAACCTAGAATAAAAGCAAGCGAACCCGCAGTGTACGGATCGGCGTAGATTAGCAAGTATTCCAGAGTATTGATCACAGGGATTTGGTGAAACAAAACCCAGTCTCAAGTTATCGAGCAATAAGAAGGTAAAGCTTTGCAAGTATTGGGAAAACAACAACCCTAAAGATCCAGGTATCTAATCGTGGCAATCAATTCAAGATATACTAAAGAACTAAGGACAGAGTTAAGAGTTGCAAAGGTATGCTAAAGTAAAGCAATGTACGGTGAAGTTCCAAGACTTTATATGACTTATCTAAAGACACTCTCTATAAAGGTTGTTGAGGCTTCAGTATAGAAAGGATCTATGGACAAGAATTAATCTCAAATACCCAAACTTGTAACCCAAGGATCAAGACGAACTAAAACGATTAAGGTTGTGACACTCGAAATCGAAATAGAGGATGATAAGTCTCACTACTACCTAGAAAAGGGTAAACCAAGACTAGATTAAAGCTAATCTTTAACCTTGGATCAAAGTAAAAGCAAGGTTCGTAAACTGAAGTAAATCACGGGTAGATCTTGAGAATCACGGCCGTGGAAACCTAAGAACAGGCCGTGATTTAGGTTCGTCGACAATATTTCTCTAACTTTTAGGGTCCAATCAAATTACGATCGATCTATCATTATCTAAGCCACAACTATCAACCCTTCACCTTAGAATTGCTAAAGGGTTTTAACCAATAACCATCATCATCAATTCAATAATCAAGTTTAAAGAGAAAATGGATGAAAACCTCAAAAACTCAATGACTATCAAATAACCAATCTCAAATCCAATAACAAATGTTTGTATTGAATGAATGCAGAAAAAAAGGAATAGAAATCCTCACAGCAATCTTAAGGAACAATGAAGAACGGAGTGTCAATCCGTCTCCAAAGGTAAACCCTAAGATAATCTCAAAGTACACAATCTCCAAAATGCGTCCTTCTCCGAATCTTCCTTGTACGCAATAAAATCTTCAAGCCTCCCTCTCCTTGGGGATCCAAGTCCTGGGGCTGTCACCGTCCCAAGTCTTTTGGAGATTTTGGCTCACTCTAAGTCTCCCTTTGGATAAATTGACTCTTTCTAGTCTCCCTTTGGAGAAATTGACTCTCCTTCAATGTTGAAGGCTCTCGAATATATGTAGGGATGAATTTAGGGTTTAAAGGTAAAACCCTAAATATTTGGGCTGAAAAGAAGTCGAGCCGCTGGTATCAGAAAATACTCTGGGCCGCGTCAGCAGGTATCAGAGAATACCTTGACGCGTCAGACGGTATTAGAAGATACTTTGGCGCGACTGACGGTATTAGAAGATATTTTGGCGCGTCTGACGGTATCAGAAGATAGTTTGGCGCGTCTGACGGTATCAGAAGATACTTTGGGCCGTGTCAGACGGTATCAGAAGATACTTTGGGCGCATCCTAACTTCCTTTTATTCCTACTTTTTGTCCCGCTTCAAGACTTAATCCATAAATATGCTATTTCGCTCCATGAATGTATGTCTATGTATGCAAAATAGAGGGAAAATCTATATAAATACATGCCTAAAAATAGGTCATAATTCTTGTCATCAAGTCTCAAGCGTCATCCTCTCTCATGTCCATGAATGTACCACAGGAGAGAGATTGGAGGTTGAATTGTGTGTCCACGTCCAACCCCTTGTAGTAGATCTCCAACAATTCCAGCTTTGAAATGCCATGGTGTGGGCAATCCAATAAGAGATCCTTAAACCTTTTCCAAGATTGAAACAAATTTCCATTAGGTTTCATAGAAAATGCATTAATCTTACCTCTCAATTCCTCCGTTTTGGAGGGAGGAAAGAACTTGGTGAGGAACTCCGAAGATAGATCCTCCCATGTGTTAAGCTTTCCAGCTGGAAGAGCTTGATACCAAGATAGAGCTTTGTCCTTCAAAGAGAAGAAGAACGGCTTGATCTTGTAGTTGTTGTTGGTGGCCCTTTTCGGCTTCAATGTCTCCATGAGAATCTTAAAATTCTGCAAATGTTGGTGTGGAGATTCAGCGCTCGTTCCACCAAATTGACTTTGGCGAACCATGGTGATAACTTGTGGGCTAAAACTGAATTCTTGGATATCCTCAGCTCCGAAATTCACACCTAGACGACGTGGTTGCTGAATCGGATCCATTCTATGCCCAAGAGTCCTTGGTTCATCCCCTTTATGAGCAACTCTCACATCACCAACGGGAATGCGAGGAACAACCGGTGGTTTAGGGTTGTTACGAACGGGATGGATCACCGGATCAATGTTCTCAAGTGGTGGCATATCATCATCCTCATCATAGGATGATTCAACTCTACTGGACTTAGTTGGTTTCTTGACCTTCTTCTTCTTGGCGTCATTCAACTCCAACTTCATGTCCAGCATCATAGCTTTAAGTTCATCAATTTGGAATTGATGACTTGTTAATTCTTCTTGACGAGCCTTTTCCTCAACTTAAGTTGAAGTTGAGCTTCATCCAACTCCTCTTGGATGTTTCTCTCATTATTTTCAGCCATCTTTTTCTCCTTCAACTTTCTTCTTAAAGTTTTCTCCAATTCGGGATCAAAAGGAACTAGATCTTTGGTAGATCTAGTCTTTCACATATACCTAAAGAATGTAACACCCCGAATCCACGGGACTCGGGGCGCTACGGGTTGGGACCTCACAATGGGTTTCCGACCCTTAGCTTGACAACAATTTCACCGGATCTTGCAACAAGGCACAAATAAAGGCCAAAACCGAAATACATTTTTATGCAATGTAAGAAAACCCGAAAGAAAACAAACAATGGACTTCAGCTGAAACAACTACAAAGACCCAACGCCATACATGCGGCATACAATGATACAATATACAAAAATCCAAACATGACTCCAACCAAAAATTCCTCCTAAAATGTACGGAACCCCGGCTGCCCACTCTTCCGGATCTCTCGGCCGTATTCCTAAACTGCAAGGCAATCTACAACAATCGGTATAAAACCGTTAGCTAATATTCGCAGCATTAGAAGCAAGGTGAAGGCACATACACACATACATCAACATAACACATACCATGCTCAAAACACACAAGTCCAGTTATTATCTTTTTATTATTAGGTCATATCCCGTTCTAATTCAACTTCTTTTGTGACACGAGAATCTCCCGAAACTCGCCTCGGTCCCCACTTACCGCATGGAACGGTACGGATGCATCCGACCGTCTAACCACACGGGCTAGTCGCCAAGAAACTCCTAACTCTACGTAAGAGCTAGACAAGTTGTCACCGTCCGTTATCATACACTTGGGCCAAATAATATATAAAGATCGGTAATCCTATTCCGGTTTTATAACTTATAATGAAAGCAATAAAACACACACCACCAAACACGCATCGAATCTAATACATAGAATACGAGCTAAGTAATTCCGGAGACTTACCTCGTCACCACACTCAACTCACGACACTCTCGCTTCTTTTGGGAGGAAGCACATAACCTGCTCACAAGAAGATAACTATATCAACAACAACCCACTCACAATAGAAGTCTTAGACTTCTATACAAATGATCTACGCAAGACCATCTGACTCTCAATTCTAGGACCACATCCTAGAATCCCTTATGCGCACATCACACTCAACAAAGGCTAGAAGTCCTAAGACTTCTAAACCCTCGGATCTCGCAAGATCATAGCTCACAACGCAACTAGGATAACATGCCTAGTCCAAACAAACTCAACGGTAATAACACCATGCTAGGATAAGCATATCCTAGCCCATAAACTCAACAACCATATACTCCAATTCTCAAACCTTACAAGCCTCACAAAGTGACATCAACACCTTAAGTCATAAAACATTTCACAATCCTCAAACACTCACCTAAGGTCCGTAACCACTACTTGGTATTCACTTTAAGTTGTCCTAGATTATCCAACCTAGCATGGTACTAATACTAAACATAACTAAAACGAGGAAGAGGTACTCACACAAGGTCGATGGTGGAGGACGATCTACAGATGTGGAGAATGGATTCGTTGGCCTATACCAGCCGCTTCCGGACCTAAAACCAAAGCTAAGGAAATTTAGCTTATATGCTAAATTTGATTTTAAATATATATAATATATAACTCAAAGGTAAAACTTGTTTTTCAAACGTCAACTTTAAAATCCCGTAATTCCCTTCGGGGGTAAAAGTACAATACAAGAAACTTGGTCATAAAAACCTTGATTAAAACCTTGACCCGTAAACCGAAATTAATCCAACAAGGTCACAAGTTTAAAAACCGTAAATACATTTTCCGGACACAATATACAACTCTAGGAATTTGGGCCATCTTCAGTAAATAAAACCTTGGGCCAAAATCTGTAAATAATTCCAGCAGGGGCATAAAGTTCAATTCCAAAAAGTTGGGTCAAATATGTAAATACAAAAGATGGGTTTCAATCTGTAATATACCATAAACGAGGGGGCTGAAATAAAAACCCTAAAAAGAAAGAGGAGCCTTCTTGTTCAGTCGATACTCGTTGTAGGGGAGAGGAAAAGAGCAGAGGCGGTGGCAAAGAGCAACGCAGGTGGTGGGGAATAGCAGGGCAGCGTCGAAGGACCTGCAGGGGCGGCGAAGACCTCCGGTGGCTCAAGGCAGAAGGCGGGGCAGCGCTTTCCGGCATCAGCTTCGACGGTTGCTTTGTTTCCCCGATGGCAGGTTCCACAGAAAGAGAGGAGTGCAGATCTGGAGATGCAGGGAGTGGTTGCACATGCATCTCCGGCGGTTCAAGGTGGATCCTCGGTGGTGTGGCTTCTCCGGCGGCTGCACCGAGACAAGAAGAGGAAGAAACAAACCAAGGGAGGGTTGGCCTCGATCGGTCCTCACAAGGGAAAGAGAGAGGGGGAAAAGGTTGGCGGTTCAGTGGTGGTTCGAAGGGGAGAGGAATCAGCACAGGAAAGTTGGGCAGTTCATAGCATAAGGTGTGGCTAGGTTGGCTTTGGCAGGGCTCTTCTTGGCGACGGTAGGTGAAATAGCAGGAGCCTCTAGTGTTGATGAAGGAACCAAGGGAGAGGTGAGTTGAGTTGAGAGTTAGGAGAGGCCATGGTTGTTGCTTGAGAAGTTCAACAGAGACTTGAGTGAGATAGGATGAGTGCCATGGGTTAGGACAGTGTAGGGTGACAGGCATCCAAGAGTCTGGCTAGGGAGTAGGCTGCTGTTGCTAGATGGACAGTCTAGGCGGGAGAAGCAAGCGTAGGGAAAGGTCGGAGGCGAGATGGCTCACGTCACCAGCCAACGGAAGAGAGAGAGAGAAAAGAAAGAAGAAAGAAAAGGAAAAAGAAAAGATAAATAAAATTTATAAAATAAAATAAAATAAATGGGATTAAACTCGATTGAAAATAACCGGATTGGGATTTCCGGATCGAAAAATTTCCGAACATTTTCCGAAGGATAAAATACGGAAAAATATATATATGGATCAAACATAAATAATAACTCGTAAAATATACTTGAAATACCAAAAACTATTCTCGTAAATTTATTTCACGATATAATATAATAATTTAAACACGTGAAATGAAATATATCGATAAAAGCTGGAAAGATAATTATCGCAAACGCGCCTTAAAAAAAATATTGGGGCGTTACAAAGAATCTGCAAAGATCACTCAAGTAGACAAATCAAATCACAAGAGCAAGAGCTCCCAAGCTAGACAACCGAAAACCGAATTTGGTCTAGACCAAATCCCCGGCAACGGCGCCAAAAACTTGTTCGCTCAAAAGTGTGCATCACTAGTTTTAAAATTTATATCTAGAACTTAAAGCAAAGCGAACCCGCAGTGTACGGATCAGCTGTAGTAAGGCAAGAAATTCCAGAATCGAACTCAGGGATTTGGTGAGAATAAAATCGATTTCAATTATCTAACAAAGTGCAAAAGCTTTTGTCATTAATAAAGGAGGTAAATGATTCCAAGGGATCAAGTATCCGACTGCGGCTTTCGATTCAAGACACTTCTAAATATCAAAGGACAAAGTTTATATTGTCAAGGTTATGTGTTTCAAAGGTAGATATCGTACGGTGAAGTTCCGAAACCTATTTGTCTAATCCAAAGGCTCTCTCTATAAGGGTTGTTGAGGCTGCAATATAGAAAGGTCTAGGGATAAGAATTACACTCAAACTAACTACCCAAAACCCCAAGATGTGACTCTCCAAGGCAAAGGTAGAAAGCACACTCGAACCTTAGTAAAGGATGTTGAGTCTCTCTATTACCCAAATCTTGTAATCTTAATCTATTAAATGTAGAATCAATGATGAAGTCTCTTCACGCACTTAAATAGAGGTTAAAAAGGTTAAGCAAGGTTGGTATTTAGATAAGGATTAACTTTGATTAAAGAATAAATCAATTAAAGATCGTCAGGGAAATAAATCGACAAGATCTTAAGAAAATTGTCCGATTTTCCTCAAGAACACGGCGATTTTCCTGTTTGTCGCAAAGTTAAAATCTAAACTCTCAGGGTCCAAATGGTTAAATGAGTTCAGTCTATCATCATCTAAGCCTCAATCATCAACTATTCTCCCCAGAATCACAAGGGTTTTAGCCAACCATTTTCAAAATCAAATCAAAATTGAGATTGAATGAATAAATCAAATAAACCCGAACTTTGAATAAAAACTCAATAATCTCCAAATATGTAAACCAATCTCAAATCTAATCAAAATATCTCTCAAAATACTCAGTAATGTGTTTAAAACCACAAGAATCGCAAAGGAAACAAAGAATCTCACATTAATGACAAAGATTGACTTACCGGCACTTTCCCTTCAATCTCCCTCCAAGAATCTTCAATCTCTCTCAATTGTGTAAATAATTCCCGCTGCGAGCTCCCGATTTTCGTTCCTATGGTTCCAATGTATAGTTCCTTGCTAATGGGCGGCTTGGCAAAACACTTCTCAAGTCCACAAGTGATGGGCTTTGATTCCTGTTAATTCTTGGGCCGAAAGCTAAGAAAATCGTGCTATCCAGTTTACAAAGGAAACCGCTCGATTTTTACAAATATAAATCGTCCGATTTATGTACAAATTGGCACGATTTTCTTCAACAGAAAATGCTCGTCTCTTGGCTTGTTTCCTTCCTCCCTTTTATGACTCTTTTACACAACTCCTTTGCTCTTTGTGATTTCTCTAAGACTCCTTAAGCTTCCCTAATAGCCGTAGATGCTCCTTGCTCCACTTTTGCTTCCAAATCCACCGTATTTACCTACAATTCAACTAAAACTCGTGTAGAACTCTATTTCCGGAATATAAATGAATAAAGCCTAAAAGGTACACAAATTCTCTCTAAATGCAAGGTAAATCGAGATAAACCTCTACAATATGCATGATTATAATGGTATATAATTCATGTCATCAGCCTCTCCAACTAATGATGCAATGGTGCTTGTTAAGTTCTTTAATCGAACTATTTTTCCAAGGTTTGGGACACCCCGAACCATCATTAGTGACGGAGGATCACACTTCATTGTCCGTCGATTTGAAGCTCTACTAGCTAAGTATGGGGTGACTCACAAGATCGCCATACCCTACCATCCGCAAACAAGTGGACAAGTGGAGATTTCTAATAGGGATATCAAAGGAATTGTGGAGAAGACGGTGTCAAAGACAAGGAAGGATTGGTCATTAAAGTTGGATGATGCATTGTGGGGGTATAGAACGGCATACAAGACTCCCATCGGCACAACACCATACAATCTCGTGTATGGGAAGTATTGTCATCTTCCGGTGGAGCTGGAACATAAGGCGTATTGGGCTGTAAAGTGGTTGAACTTTGGCATGAAGGAAGCGGGAGAGAAACGTCTCTTGGATCATAATGAGCAAGAGGAACTCCGCTTGAACTCCTATGAGAACGCCAAGATCTAAAAAGAAAGAGCGAAGCGTTGACATGATTAACATATCATTCCAAAGGACTTCAAAGAAGGAGACCTTGTTCTTCTTTACAATTCTAGACTTCGACTCTTTCCCGGTAAGCTTAAATCTCGTTGGACAGGACCTTATGTAATTAAACACGTTTTTCCCCATGCTGCAGTTGAAGTATGGGGTGAGAAGTGCAGAAGTTTCAAAGTGAATGGTCAACGACTCAAGAAGTACTCACTGGAACTCCAGACTAAGGAAATCGCACCGATTGTCCTCATTTTAGTATAAAGGAACGGTCTAGTTACGGACCTAAAACAAAGCGCTTCTTGGAAGACAACCCAAGGTATTGCATTCTTGCTTTTGTTTTTGTTTTCTTTTTTAGATTTGATTAGAGTAGTTGTTTTTGTTGTTTTCCATCGATACCTTCTGGTATGTTTGTGTCTTTGGATGCCAGGGTTAAGAAACGAGCAAAAGAAGTGAAGAAAGCCGAAAGAAAGACGAAACTTGGACTTTTGGCAAGAACAGAGGATTCCACGGTCAAAAAGGAAAAACCACGGCCGTGGTTTGCCTAATTTGACCCGTGGAAAACCAAGACGTAGCCAACCAAATAAAAGAACCACTTTCCACGGGTGTCCGTACGTTTCCACGGCCGTGGACGAGCCCGACAGGCCGTGGTTTTCAAGATTTTTACGGGCCTATATAAGTTCTTCTTCTTCACAATTCTCTCACAAAATCAACCCCCTTCCACGCCCAAAAACCACCAATCTCCTCAATCCCGTACTTCTTCATTCGGTAATTGTTTTGCGCGATTCTTCGGCCCAAATTGAAGCAAATTTAGCAACAAACTGCACGAACATTCAGCAATCGGACGTGAATTTGGATTTTCTCAAATCCAAACCCTAGGTTTTCTCTCAATCTTCTCTTTCGTTGATTTCATTCGTTTTTCTTGAAGATTTTTAGGAGAACTAAACGGAATTGAACTTGGAAGTAGTTAGGACTGTTGCTGTTGTGTTTGTTGTTGAATTGCTGAATTTTTGAGTGAAATCGAGAGATTCCAAGGGCAGCCGCACGTTTCCACGGCCGTGGAAATCGAAGAATAGGCCGTGGTTTTGGTGATTTTGGTCGAAAATGTTTGGAACAAGGAAATCGAACCGGAACAAGAAACAGAAGGGTGTTTGGTCCTCTTCCCAACCCCTCCCATTATCCCACCAACCCCTAGAGTCCCTACAATCCACGAAGACTACCTTGGAGCTTTTGAAAAAATCCATAGGCGCAAAGTGATAGCTCCTAGGTATATTATACTTGAGGAACTTGAGGAGTTGAATGTTGTGGAAGATTTGAGATGGATGTTGGATAGGGCTAGATTGACCTTGTTTGCTAGCAGTACGGAAGATGCATATGAGGAGATTACGAGGGAGTTCATTACTTCCTTTGAGCATAGCGCCATTAACCGAACGGTGTCCTTCCGGTTGATGGAACGCAACTATAACTTGTCTATTGCTCAGTTTGGAGCATTGTTTGGGTTTGTTGATACGTTCAATGGGACATTCCCTAAATGTGTTAGACCTAATGAGTTTTGGGGAGAGATTGCTATGATTGTAGGCCATGAAGACCGTTGGCAACCGGCCGACTCGAAAGCCAAGCTTATCTACCACCTTGCCCTCAAGATAGCCGATAGGATCCTATCCAAGTGCCTTTTCCCAAGGACCGAGACTCTCCAAAAGCTCAAGGCTGATGAGCTTTTCATTCTCTATTTTATGATCGCCGGTCACTCTCCAGATTGTGCTACTATGCTTGCCTCCACCCTTAGCAAGATCAAGAACAAATAAGCGGGAAACATTGGCTATGGAGGGATTGTGAATTATATTGCCAAACAGTTAGGAGTTGATTATTCGGCATGTGAGAGGGTGGCTGCTGCAAGGCCTTTGGGGCTTCATGGATTCATGGCTTGGGGTCTCTTGATTCCCCGCCACCGAGGTCAACCTAATGTTTCTATGCCTTGAGAAGACAAGGGAGGTAGAGGTATCCCATGGAGCGTTGATTATTACCTTGGGAAGAGCCGGCATAACTAGAAGGCTACGTTCGTTCCTATGCATGCAAACCTTTTAGGAGCTCCACCTTACATTCCCGAGGATTTACCTGCTGAGGAGGTTGATGATGATGATGCTGCTGATGTGGAGATGGGAGGTGATGAGTTCCCGGATGTTGGAGGTGATGAGGGAGCTTTTCGAGATTTTCCGGGTCAGTCGGCAGATTTCCAGGAGCCTCCTAGGAGATCCACTTACCACCAGCGGCCTTCCGCTTCTTCCTCTTCTAGACGTGTTAGAGCGTCCTACGTGGATGGAGGGTCCACCAGCTTGGATGGACCAACAACTGGCTTGGATGGTTGCTCCTCCAGCTTGGATGGGAGCGCCACCGGATTGGATGCAGTAGTGACCGGCGTGGATGGATGAGCAGCCGCCATGGGTATCCGGACTTACGCAACGGATGGATCGCCTAGAGACCCGCTTTGACGAGCATGATGGAGAGCGCAAGGAAAATGCTAGGATCCTCCGTGACGTCTACCGGCAGCAGTTTGGGCGTCCATTCAACCCCAACTTCTTCCCATATCCACCACCGCCTCCTCCGGAGTGAGATGACATGCATGGCTCGAGCTACCCACCACTACCTTTGTGAGTTTTTCTTAGTTCTTTTTCTTTTCTTTTTTTTTTCTTATATTGAGGACAGTGTGTAATTATAAGTATGGGGTGGGGTATGACTCTCGTTGATATAATAACTCGATACATTTGTTTCGCTTTATCCATGAACACTTGCATCTTTCTTTTTATTGTAACACGTTTCTTTATTGCATTGCATTTTTAAGCTTTGAAAAAGCCATTAAAATTTGAAAATTTTTGAAAATTATTGTGCTTCTAGGATTGGAAATGACCTCTATGACGAATCTACTTGTGGATTGAATTTTTGATGACGTTTATGTGCTTAAATTAAGTTGTGAATTGTAAAGAAATTGAATACACTGTTTGATCTTCTTACAAGTTTCATAATGTGAAAGTTTTTGTTTTAATCATATTGAGGAATGAAGGTCGAAATCACAATATAAGTTCTTGCACTTCTTTATGAAAAGATTAAGGCACCTCGATTTTTCTTGCTTCTTCTTTATTCATTTAGCCCCTCAATGAAATTTTTGCCTCCTTTACCTATCCGGGAATTAGGAAGAGTGTTAATTTTGGCATGTTTGATGTGGGAAGGCCATGAAAGAAAATTGTGCATTCAAAGTATAGAAAATAGTTTTGGGGAAGTCAATCTTGAGGATAAGTAACTCGGCAATATTCACATAGCCGGGTGTTTGTGTCTTGCCAAAGTCGGATTGAGCGATATTCCTAACGGATTATGGTATGTGCATCAAGGGTTTGAGGCATCTCGAAATTGAGAAACGCCAATCTCCTAGGCTTCGGTTTGTGTGCACCGCTGTCCATACTTCCAAAAAGTAAAGTCGAAAAAGAATTTTGTGCTGAAAAGGGAGAGCAAAGCTCTCATTGGTGGTTGATTCAAGTTGTAAAAGAAAAAAATTTGTATTGTTCCTTTTTCCCGGATTTGTGCACCACATTCTCTTATATGTTTCCCACCTATTCACGTTTCTCGACCTTTACTTGGAAGTCCTTAAGATCTTTGGAATGTTGTTTGGCTTGGTGATCTAAATTGGAATTTCACATGATTGATTTTGACATTGCTTTGGGTTATGATGTTTGTCTTGAAGTTTATGAAATATATGAGGTTTCTCTTACTTGACATGATTTGGTTTATGTACATAGAAGTTCTCGAGATATGAAGCAAGATTTGAGGTTGATCTATTGATTAGAAGCACAATACCAAAAAGATTGTTTTTACCTTGTTTTGCATTCATATTTCATTCTACCTTATGTTCTAGCTTTTGAAAACCTTGCTTGGGGACAAGCAAGAGGCAAGTATGAGGTATTTTGATAGCATGAAATATGACCATATTTTAGGCACATGTTTTGGTTATTTTCCCCCTTCTTTTGTGTGTATGGATATGAGTTTGAAGCATTTATGAGCACATTCACCTATTATGTTGGTATAGAGATCTACACAAGTTTTGTTGTGTTTTTAGGTGAATAAAGGCTTGGATTGGAGCATATGTGGAGTAAATAGGAGTATTTGATCATGCTAGGCATCAAGAGGATGCATTGGAGGAGTTAAGGAAGGAGCATGATTTTAAGCTTTACAAAACAAAGGCTTTTATGAAGGATTTAGAGTTTCCACGGCCAAACATGAAGAACCATGGCCGTGGTTTATTTATTAAGGTCGTGGAAAATCATGTCGAGAGCAAGGAAGTGGTTCCACGGTGCTTTCCACGGCCGTGGAAATTTTTTCTTGGCCGTGATTCTTGTAATGGTCGCCACGTGTCATTTTTGCCACGTCAGCAACGGTAATTGAGTTTTTGTAACCCTACTTTTCTCCTATAAGAAGGCTGAAGAAAGGATGAAAATAAACGTCTTGCATCCAGTGACATTTCGAGTCATTGCTTAGAGAGATTTCGGAGTATTTTATTGCGTATAAGGAAGATTTAGAGAAGGACCGTTTGAAGATTGCGTACTCGGGAAAGATCTTAGGGTTTCGTCTTGAAGGCGGATTAACATCCCGTTGTTCTATGTTTTTTGAGATTTGTGAGAGATTCTTACCTTATTCTACATCCATTGAACGCAAGTTGCGATTATTGTGTCTGATTAACCTTTGTTTTGAGTTTATTATTGAGATTCAAGGTTTTACCTTTTCTCCCGTTTATATTTGATTATTGATTTCATTATGATGATTGTTGGCTAAAACCCTTAAGCGATTCTAAGGTGAAGGGTTGATAGTTGTTGCATAGATGATGATAGATTGAACCAAAACAGATTGGACCTTGAGAGTTGCGAGAAACCTCGTCGTCTAGGTTTTCCACGGCCTGTTCTTGAGTTCCACGACCGTGGTTCTTCAAGATCCGACCGTGGTTTTCCTCTATCGTACGTCCTTTGCTTTTGCTTGATCCAAAGTTAAAGATTTGCTTTAACCTAGTCTTGGCTTACCTTTTCTAGGTAGTAGTGTGACTCAACATCCTCTACTTCGGTTTCGAGTGTCACAACCTTAACCGTTTTGGCTTATCTTTGATTCCCTTGGGTTTGGGCATGGGTATTTGAAAGTAATTCTTATCCTTTGATCCTTTCTATACTGCAACCTCAACAACCTTTATAGAGAGACCCTTTGGGTGAGACATATGGGTTTGGCACTTCGCCGTACAATTCCCTACCTTAGATATGCCTTTGTAATCCCGACTCTGTCCTTATATCCTTAGAATATATTGAATCAATTGCCGCAATTGGATACCTAAATCTTTAGAATCGTTGTTTTCCCAATTAATCTTTGTAAAAGCTTTTTACTTGTCTGACAATTTTACAAACTGAATTTGTTCCCCCCAAATCCCTGAGTTCGATACTTTGGAATTCTTTCTTTACCACGCTGATCCGTACACTACGGGTTCGCTTTGATTTGATTTCAGTTTTATAAATTTTAAGACTTAGTAACGCACACTTTCGAGCGAACACTAACCACGTCCATGACCTGAGCCTCCTACTGTTGTGCTGGCTGGCCCGGTCTCTGTCTCTGTCTCTTGTCTAACCCTCCAGACTGCATAGCTCTCTTAGGACCCAGTCAGTCCCTCTCATATGTTGAAGCCCGATCCTGGTAATCGGCTAAGGACTCACAGCGGAACCCTGCCAGATAGGAGCGTGTAGTCTCCCTCAGTCTCCGGGAGAACAAATACACGTGTTGGTCCACATGTGGTGCAACAGGACCCAACGGCGACAGCTCCTCCCGGAACCTCCTGATCGTCTCAACTATCGGAACATCCTTAAATCATTCCTCCAAGAAGTCCTGCACTCAGTCTCTCCTCAACGAGGTAGGACAAAAAGTCTCCCGCACAAGACTCAACAACTGCTCAAATCTGGACACTCCGCTTCGTACAGTCCTCCACCAGAACTGCAGTATAGAATTATCGACCTTAGCTCCTTGAGACTTACCCGGTAATAAGGCTTAGGTTTGAGAGTAATGGAACATGAGACTTGGTAATTGTTCCCATTAGAGAAACACCCAACTCCGAACAACCGCAACTTATCCTTTGATGTTTTGATTGCATGAGTCCATTGTCATAACCGGAATTCCGAATCTCTAAAATATGCATTTCTTACCTCTTATCACCTATCTTTGTGCCTGTGTGTTATTTGCTTGATTGTTTGCATATCTTTTGATCTTTGTTGATCAGCTCAAAAACCAACCAAAAACATTGTGATTTTCATATCTTTATTCCTTGTCTCATCTCTTAGTTTAGATTTACACTATCTTTGATCATTGAATGGTTTAATTTCACCTCAGTCCTTGTGTTCGACCTCGGAATACTTTCCTTTCAACGAAACGACTCATACACTGTGGGTTCGCTAGGAGTTTAGGAGATTAGATCGAGTTGTAAATTTAAGACTTTGTGTGCATGTTTTGGGCGAACAAGTTCTTGACACTCTTGCCTTAGATTTGTATCGCACTCAACTTCTAGCGTAACAGTGTTTGTACTAAATATGGAAATCTATACCATTTTCATGCTTGACTTGTTTGAACTTCTTTTCCGTTCAAATACATGCTCAAATTTTATATTTTCACAACTCAACATTCATACACAAATCAGCTTCTACATGTGTAAAACTCAACTCTTGCATTCAACATCCAAAACTGCACAAATTAGCTACTACATTCACGAAAATCAGATAATAAAAAGGTCAGTTGTCAAAACACTTCAGTTATAAAACTGAGAATAATAACACATTCACCAAACTATAAATTACCATACATATTATCATCATCTCTGAGTTACATGTCATGACTTACAAATACAGTTGGACATACATCGACAGACTACAAAAGCAAGTTGTCCTACGGTTGTTACATAACTGGATTTATAAAACACGTCAGACCCTTACATATGATCAAATTACAAGCATCCCAACAACAAAATGATCAAACCGTTACTACCTACTAATCATACAAGTTCATTTTAACCCTTACATGTGTAGTCCAATATCAACATCAAGTACATGAAGCCAATCATGATCAAATTGTAATAATCGGAAAATTTTATTCCGGAGATCCGACCCGAGTTTCTAAAAATTGGATCGATATAGTTTCTAGATCCAATACAATCTTACCTCACTCCCTTCCGATCCATGAGAGAACACCGACCCATGAAGAAGCCGCTGCGGGATACCGACGCGGTCGCGCATGCTTGCCGCAACCATGCATATTTCTCAGCGCAGTCGCGCAGACCTGATAGCTCACATCATATCTTTCCTAGCAACCTTGTTTTTCTTTCCTTAAATTCCTCAACAAGATATACTTTGCCTTGTTTTGTTTTCAGGTAGATTGATGCCTCATCCTCCTCTTTAATGTGAACTTTAGACGCATCTCTTCTCTCTTTCACATACGCTTTTCATTCCTCATCCCTTCCCTTCATCCTCTTCTCTCGATACAAGTTGCGACACCGGCCTCCATCATCTTCGGACAAGCAATAGTCATCAAGACCTTGTCCTACCTTCTTCACGCAACATCAACAACAACCGAAGACTCACTTCCCTTAGCCTTCTACATCTCCTCCTGTCAGACACATGAGTAGCAATGAAGGTAATCACCGCTACCTTCTCATCTTCTTGTGCATGTATACACAATAATCTTCACCTTACCTTTTGTCACACATCCAACAACTAGGGGATCAGGAGCATCCAAGCGAAGCCAAGGGTTCCCTTGTGTCTTTTGAACAAAAACATGAACAACCAACGCCATCCATCTCCCGCGGCCGCTCTTTCTATTCCTATAGTCGCAAAAACTCCCTTCCCACGGTCGTGCCTAACCTTTCCTGTAGTCGCGTACTTCCTCCATAGTCTGCAAGATGATGAGCATCCAACTTTGGAGACATATCTAGGTATGTTAGACTCCTCTTTTTTGGCTAAAATTTTGATATGTTGTAGTTGAGTTATTGTTGTAGATCATATCAAAATTGATAAGAATCTAATGAGTGGTTTAGGAGTTATGATGTTCCTAAGTTGAGACCTTAAGCAATTTTATGGATTATGTTGAAAGATTCTAAAACTAGTTGTGATGTAGTTTTTAGATCGAATTATGTTCGGGTTAGACATTTCTGATGGACATGAATTTTTGATAGGTTTTCATCATGAAAAACTTTTGGATCAATCCAACGGTTACATTTGGACTTGGGATATCAAGAAGTAGGGTACAAACTCAGTTTCTAAAGAGGAAGGAAATTAGGCTAAGTATGAAATTTAGTGTTTTGGAGACCACTTTGGGAGTTTGGGTGAATCTTGTGGATTAGTTTTCTTATGGAGTTTGACATCATGTTCTTGGATTAGTAGAGGTTTATGAACCTTTGTAGAGTCTTTAGGGTTTTTAGGATCACCAAGGGTAAAATTGTCTTTTTAGGAAAAAGAGGCAATATAGTTTATTTTCTCAGATAGCTTTTGCCAACTTAGAAGTTGGAAAATTCTAGATGTTAGATATGTTATGTTGATCCCTAGTTCTTTTATAATCAGGCGGTTGTGATCATACGCATACACGATCAAGTGATATCCTTAACCGGACTAGATTTGATAAAAGTAAGTCATTTGGGCTTACTTAGCTAACTTTCTGAATGTTGGTGTGGACTATGATAGTGGTGTGTGATTTCTATGTATCCTAATTATAACTTGAGTAGGACGATATTGTTGTTAATTGAGGTCCAAGTATATGTATAACGGGTCGTGACATTGATAACATGAATTATGACCTTAGTGTAGACATGAATATAGGTAGATTTTCTCTTTCTTTGGATGCATAAACATAAATCCAGAAATTTTAGTTTAACTTTGCATATTATTCTAGAATAGATGTCTAAACGGATTCTTGTCTCGTTTTCAGGAAATTCGGCAGATTTTGGACTGGAAATGGAATACATGAGGACTAAGAATCAAGGTGGATCATAACGAAACATGATGGAGCTTAAAAAGAGAGCTAGGACATCACAAAAGGATCAAGCAAAGAGATAAGGAGAAGACGTGCAAAAGCAAAACCGCGCCCCCGACAAAGTACAAACCGCGTCCGAGATTAATGACAAGATAGACCCGCAGTTTACCTATTTTTGGCCCAAGGCCCATGCCTTTAACCCCAAGATTTATTTCCTATAAACACCCATGCCGGCAGCAATAAAAGGACGTTCAACACATACTACACGCATGAGAGACATCATTAAATCACCCGTTAGGTTACACTTAGAGCTACAACACTTTGGATTGAGAGGATTTGTGAAGATTTCTTGGAGAGGAAGACTAGTTCTTGATTTCATTCTTTTGGATTAAAGATTCTGACTTTGTTATTTGATAGCTTTTTCTTTTGGATATTGAAGACATATTGCTAAATGTTTCTTACTTTTCTTTTAATTTTATTGGTTTATGGTTTTCTCGAATTCTTCACATATCTTTCTTGATTTGAATATGTGTGTTTTTGGCTAAACCCCTGTGATTTTACGGTGATTGGTTGATGGTTGTGGTTTAGATGATGATAGACTGAGTCTTTAAGTTTAGATTGGACGATTCTTGTTGATTTAACCCTCGATCTGACGAATCTCGGCGTGTTCTTGAGGAACCGCGACCGAGGTTTTTCTTAGAACAACCCGAGGTTTTTTTTTGATCCGTTTATGTTATATCTTTATACTTGAGTTTTAGATTGCCTAAAGCCTAGTCTTTGTTGAGCCTTTCATACCCTTAGTTCCCTCTAAGGATTAATTCTAAGCTTGGGAAGAGACTTACCCGGTGATTCATTTTCTTAGTTACCAAAGTTGACAAGTTCTAGGTAATAAAGGATTCAAAACCCTTTATTTGGTTTGAGTGTGCCTTCTTCTTGCCTGAGTGAGCTTAACCTGAGACTTACCCGGTAAATGCTAGTTCTTGACCCTTAGGTTGAGTGGTTGGCTTGATTTTATGTTCCTTTCCTTAGAGCCTTGAGACTTACCCGATGATAGGAGCTTTAGTTTGGGATAGTGGCTTGAGAGACCTCCCCCTGGATCATTCCCTACTTAAAACACCTTTCCTTAGAGATCTCAACCTTGTCATGGTTTTTATAAGTCTTGAACCGAAAACCTTGTAACGCCCCGTTTATTGGGTGCGTTTTCGATATTTTTTTTCTCCTACTTCGATCGATACTTTATTGGATTAAATTTTTTTTAATTTATTTAAAAGTATTTTCCAATGAGAAAAAAAAATATATAAAATAAAATAAAATAAATAAATTCCCGAGCATATTTATGTTTTGGGTTACTTTCGGAAAAGTTCGGAAAATCTTTCCGACTCGGGAATTCTGTTCCGAGCATTTTGGTATCGAGTCTAGCTTCTTTTCATTTTATTTTATTTTATTTTATTTTCTCTTTCTTTTTCCCTTTTTGTTTTTGTCTTCTTCTGTCTTGTCCCTTTTGCTGCTGGTGAGGAGCAATTGCAGCAAATCAACTCCTCGCTGCTTTCCCCTCTGTGCAAACCTCATTCTACAAGCAACCTTCCCTCCCTATGTGTCTCCTCTGTTTCAAATCAGACCAAGCAGCAGCAAACAACAAACAGCAGCAACTCCCTTACATTCTTCTCTTCACCTGCAACAGCAAGAAGCAACATCCTCTGCATTCTCTCACCCTCTGTTTCTCAACAACCCTCTCCCTCCTTACCTTTCTTCGTTGCAACAGCAAGCAGCAACCACTTGCAGGCCGTCGCAATTCGCCGGAGAAGGAGCCCCTCCGCCTCCCTTCTGCTCTCTTCCTCTCGAAATCAAGCACCTGCCATTGAACTAGATGCCGAGTCTCCTGCATCGACATCGGTAACTGAATCTAGGGAAGAAAAGAATGCTTGGTTCTGGACAGCAAGACCTCCCTCCTCTGTTTCTCGAACGCCGGCAGCCCCCTTCTACAACTCTCTCTCTCTCGATCTCGCTGCACTGCCGCCTTGTCAAAACCGAAGAGCCCTGCCCGTCGCACCACTGCGGCCTCCGCCTCGATCGAGTCTCCCCACGATGGCTGTATTCGCTCGCCACTGGCCGCCATCGAGCCGCCTTCTTCTCTCCCGTTCTCCTCTGTTCGCACTGCCGTCAAGGAGCAACTAAGGAGGCCGTTCGGGCTGCCTCTGTTGCCACCGTCTGGACCGCCGGAGAGGACGGCTACACCACCTGGGGGTTGCCGGATGAAAGGAGGCCGCCGCCACACCGCCACATCGGGCATTCGGGCACCAGCAGGCCGGGAACGCTGCCCTAATTTCGCCCCTGCTCTCTGTTCATTTGTGTCGCAAGGAGGAGAGCCGCTGCCGCCGGAGTGGGCCGCCGCTAGCCGGAAGAGTCCCGCTCGAGCCCTGCCGGAGACCAGGAGCCAGGCAGCCTTCGCTTGACGCCGGAAGAGCCCCTGCCCCCTCCATTGCTGCCCTCTCGCCTCTTAAGCGCCGCCGTCTACTCCCCTTTTCATTTCAAAGCAGCGTATGAATCGAATAAGGATGAAGCTTTTAGGGTTATAAAATCGGGCCCCTCACTTCTGGTATAATTACAAAGGTGACCCAATCTTTTGTATTTGCAATATTGACCAAGGTTTTCGGGATTTTAGGATTGTGCCCTCTGCATATACAATTACAGATTTCGGCCCAAAGGTTTTGTTTACGGAAAATGACCCAAGTTTCTAGAGTTGTATAATTTGCCCAGAAAATGTATTTACGGGTTTTAAACATGGATTTTACCTTGAGTTATATATATATATATATATATATATACTATATATATTATGCCTTTGTTGGATTTATTTCGGATTTATGGCCGAAGACTTAATTGCGGATTATGATCAAGTTTTAAAATTGTATATATTGCCCGGAAAGTGCTTATAAGATTTTAAACTCGGTTTTCAATTACGGGGTTATTCTTATAGCTTATATTTGTTATATATAATGCTCAAGTTTAGCCTTTAAAGCTAAACTTGTTTAGTTTTGGTGTTAGGTTCGGAAACGACCCCGATAATGGCCTAACGAGTCCAAGCTCGACATCCGTAGATCGACTTCCGTCTTTTGACATCGTGTGAGTATCCTTTTCCGCGATTGAGTTATGTTTAGTATTAGTATCATGCTAGGTTGGATCTAACATAACTTAGAGTGAATGCCAAGTAGTGGCTTTGGACCTTAGGTGAGTATTTGAGGCTTGAGGAGTTGATATTATCTTGTGAAGTTGTTTAGGGCTTTAAGTTGTATGTTGAGCTTGTGAGAATTGGGGGGTTGAGGTTGTATGATTGTTGAGGTTGTGGACTAGAACGAGAGTATCCTAACTTGTGTTGTGATGGTTATGACCTTGTGAGATCGTGAGGACCAGGAGTTTGTTATCCTAGCATGATTATGGTTTATGATCTTGCGAGATCATTGGGACTAGAAGTCTAAGGACTTCTAGAATGTGAGAGAGATGTTGATTGTGTGCCTTGTTTGGCCAGGCGTTGAGTGCCTTCCTACGGGAAGTTGAGAGCGGCGGTTAGCGGGATTAACTTTGGGACGAGGTAAGTCTTCGGACTTACTTAGCTCGTATTCTCTGTATTAGTTTCAATGCGTGTTTGGTGGTGTGTGTTTATTGTTTATGTTGTGTGTTTATTGCTTATATTATAACATCTCAACCGGTAATAGGACCACCGACTTTATATGTTTATATTTGGCCCAAGTGTATGATAACGGGCGGTGACCGCTATGTCCGGTCCAAAATGGGGATGACTGGGAGGTGCCTTGCGACCAGTCCATCGGGTGATGCTGATCCGCATCAAGTACAAACCCGTATGGTGAAAGGGGACAAGGGCGAGATCTTTAAGATTCTCGTGTCACAAAAGAAATGAATTAGAACGGGATATGACCTAATAATAAAAAGATAATAAACCGGATTGTGTATTTTGGAACATGTTGTGTGTTTATGATGCCTTATGTGTGTGTGTGCCAATACCATGATTCTAATGCCTTGAATGCTAGCTAACGGTTTTATACCGATATTGTTGTAGATTGCATTGCAGGTTAGGAATGCGGCCGAGAGATCCGGAAGAGTGGACAGCCGGGGTTCCGTACATTTTAGGAGTGAGTTTGGGTTAGAGTCGGGTTGTATTTTATTCTTTGTTTATTATGTTGGTATGCCGCGTGTATGGCGTTTTGGTCTTTGATGTTGTTTATCGGCTGAAGTCCGTTGTTTGTTTTCTTTTGGGTTTTCTTACATTGCATAAAATGTATTTCGGTTTTGCCTTTATTTGTGCCATGTTGAAAGATCCGGTGAAATTGTTGTCAGGCTAAGGGTCGGGACCCATTGTGAGGTCCCAACCCGTAGCATCCCGAGTCCCGCGGATTTGGGGTGTTACAAAAGTGGTATCAGAGCCAGGTTGACAACAATGGCACTCGCAATCTTCTAAAGGCCGAATAAGGAATAAACAGAACCCTGCGGGTTCTGAGTTTTCGTTTTCAAAATCACATGCATGAGTCGGGGTAGAATGTACGGACCGCCACTCCTTCCGTGGATCTCGGCAGCATAGTTTATTGGATTTTTAGTATATATATATAGATATGTGTAGTTATGTAGATATTTATCGTGGGCCTAGGATGTTTTTAGACTATTATTATATGTTATTTATAGTTATGCATGATTGATTGATGTGTATCTTTGTGATTGTAAGTTGCATGATGAGCTGAATATATGCGTATAGTTATATATGTGGACGGTTATGTATATGGGACCTTATAATGATATATGCTTATATATGTGGCATGATAGGATCTTATTAGCTTTTGGACCTTGTCTTGTTGTAATGGATTTCCGGATGTGATATATTAGTAGCAATGTGGACAAAGAACTTATATAGTCTTTTATACGTATACTTATTATATATAGTAGCATATGGAGATATGAGACCTTTTAGTTAAGATGCTAGTATGATATCATCGCCCTTGGACGACGACGTTTGACATAGGATAGTGTACATACGAAGATGGGCATGTCAAGTTACCGAATTATCACGTTATGGCAAACACCCTGGCGAATCATTGGGCTCCTTTAGAGGATGTCCAAGCAATCCTATGAAGACTAAAGAGGACGTTAACGGCAAGGACAAACAAGTAGAAGGAACTTCGAGACAACTTCAACAAAACCAAGATGGAAGTTGTACAAGAAAAGGAAATGACATGAAGTTATGAGAGTGGTTCCGATGAAGCAATGATGGGCAACAATGAAGCTAATTTGAGACAATGAACTTAAAATTCTTTCAAGTGGCGTGCCGTTAAACCAAATAAACGTATCGAGAAGAAGAGAAGTACCTTCTAGCAAGGGTAGAAGTGGTATTTCATTAAGACATAAAAGTTTTTCTTAGACACTCCTAGACATGGGGGCCGGGATGAGAGGTGTGGATGAATCAATCACAAAATATTTAAGAGACCCATAAGTTAAGCTTACGGAGGTACCAGAAAGTGAAGTATCGATTTTACGAGATCCCAAGTGGGTGACTTCTTCAGACATATGAAAGTTACGAGGAGGATAACATGGTGAATGTTCACATAGTAGAATGGAGTCAACCGTTTTCTGTCATATTGGTGGGACTAAGTAACACCAAGAAGGAGGAAGGGTGTATAGGTGATGATCTCAAGAAGATGAAAGACGAAACAAGGAGCTTTGATCAAAAAAAAATTTAAGATACCAACCAAGAGGAACGCGAGTGGATGCTAATTAAGGTCAAAATATTTGAGAAGTGCATTTGCATAACATTATGAAGAGCGGTTAAGCCTATGGAAGTGGGTCATATGACACAGAAGGGTCGAGAAGGTATAGTTATGTTACAGAAGTGGAAGGAAGCGAGGAGCGTAATAGGAGCTAACGAAGTTGGAAGTAGAGTAAAGTGAGCTAGTGAAGTTAAGGCAGAATACCCCGAGAAGGTATCCTTCAAGAGTATGGAAACCTGGAAGTATGGTAGGAGGGTAAGTCGTTGATCTTGGAGAGGGTCATCAACGAGTTAATCGGTGACCACCAAGAATGCACAGGTACAGGTTGTATATTGATGAATGTAGGTGGGGAGAGTAATCCCGGATGAGGGATCATGAAGAAGGGTAACAAGAACTTGGAATATTCGTGGTGGTTGAGTGTCGGCAATAAAGAGGTATATCAAGCGAAGCATAAATATCTTAATCATGTAGCAAATTATCGCTTCCAGCAAGTGAGGGTAACGTACCTTGTGGGGAAGGATTGTAACGATTTGGTGCGACCTTCTTAGGTCATGGGATTGTCATATGGAGAAATGACACGGATCAGAGTAATAGGGAAGGAAAAGATAAAAAGGAAGGTGAGTCTTTTGTGGTTATTGTGCGTAAAGGGGGAATATATGAGGGGATGTATGGTATGTTGTTCTAAGGTAATGGATGCCTTGCCCGCACGAGCAAAAGCTAATTCAAGTGTTAACTCGCATTGCGAAGCCATAATGGCTATGACGTGAAACGAGGAATCTAGATTAGGGCAACGCGGCAAGCTTAGAGTTATGATGCTAGTGCTTGGTGGAGTAATGAGTGGATCTTTCAGTGATTGTGGTTGGGGAATTTCGCCTAAAGGCATACTATTACGGTGGTGAAGTTGTTCGTGGATAACAAGAGAAACATAAGGTGGGTAATAAGAGTAAGAGAAGACTGAGGTTTTAGAAGTTTGATGTCGATATGGGATGTACAAGAAGTACATGAAAGATTGAGGTCAGAGCCTCTGTGGTCGTCTGACTCTACGTCTACTTGAAGAAATGATGTCTATGGTGAAAGTTGATCAAGGATACGGAGAGCTCCTCCCAAAGGTTGGGATGTCGGAGAAAGCGAAGAAGATTATATCGGTTTGTTATCAGACACAATTAAGTCTTGTGGTTAGGACCCTTGTGACGGAACATATTTGCGAGATTAAGAGATGTTATATCGCCTTTCCTTGAAGCGAGAAGAGGAATTAAGCCGAATTATTGTTCAACCAAGGCTTCAAGAGTCTGAAGACTTGAGCAAGTTCCTTGAGTTCTGGAGATGAAGGATCTTAGAAAGAGGACGGTGAACATAGTAGCTACAGAAGGAACAATACGCGTGTTAAAGAACGTCACCCCAACCGATCGGGGGGACCGCTTGTCAAGCGTTAAGACCAGGTGGTGTCGGTTATTACGATTTGTGATGGGTAGAGAAGAGATAGAAGCCGAGATAGAACGGATTCCAATGCATCGGAATGTGAATTTTACCGCTAAGATTGATTTGGGCTCAACTCCCATTTCTAAGGCGCCATACAAAAGATATCAATATATGATACCCGTAAAGATACTCGAATCGAGGAAGCAATTGAGGGACAATTGCAAGCTTTTGACGATAAGGATTCGTCAGAACCAATACACTACATAGAGAACTCCGAATATATCTTAAACTCTTGATTTAAAGTTATTATGAGGACACGAAAATTGCTGTGAAAAAGACAGACAATTATCTCCAATTGAACATCATTATCGTGAGTCGAAGAACAAGTTTTCCTTACAACGATGGATGATCTACTCGATCGGTTACAAGGGTCAGTAGTCTCTTCTAAGATTAAGTTAAGAGTTGATTGTCACCGTTGGAGAATTCGGGACTGAGATATTGCAAGAACGACATTTTGGACCGATCAGAGTTACCACGAGTTGTAGTTATTCCATATGGCCCTAGTGATGCCCGGATGAGATATATTGGGTCTACTCTTGGAAAAGAAAGAAGAGGTATGACAAGTTATCTCGGGATGGCAAACCCCAAAAGATGTGAAAGAAGTTACAAGTTTTCTTAGATGTACTGAACTTTACAAGATTTGTGAAGAGAGAAGTTGTATAACACCAATTATGGTAACCTACTCCGGATGACAATGAAATATTGTATGAGACGAAAATCGACAATAGAGTTGTTCAAAGTTAAGAGGAAATGCGATGGTGTAACTGTTGTGATTTACCTTGATGTATGATGGGTTTGGAGTGTGCAAGTGATTCTCCAAGACAAACTTTTAATCGAGTTTTGAGTAATGACGTAAAGTAATAGCATAAGTGTCACATTAGGGGAGGCGTTGTGGAGTAAAGTACTTCCTTTATCGTTGGGGAATTACTTCAAGAATTGAGGAAACATAACATCAAAGTTTGGTTTGACAAGAACCAAAGCCAACAGTGTAAATTGGAAGATAGATCTTCTTTGATAGAGAAATCAACGGGAAAATAATAGAAATGCTACATTGAGAGATACCCAAGAAGAAAGTTAAGTCCGATATATCGACCTTTTAGAGATCTTAGCGCGAGTTGGAGAAGTGTCTTGTAAGTTGGCGTTGCCGCCAAGAATAGAGAGTGTTCACCCGGTGTTCCAGGTCTATGAGACGAAAGATAGTATCTTTATTTGAGTTTTACGCCGAGCTAATAGCTTGATAGAATCGACGGGTTAGACTTAATTCTTCCCTCAAGTTAGTTGAGTATATGTGTGATGTTATATGTAGTTTGCACCCTGTGCAGAGTGTGCTATATGACATGATATATCTTGCGGTGGTAGTTGGGTAGATGGTGTGTATATATTAGTAGGTTTAAGCTTTCTTAGTTTGAGAGTTCATACCTCGGCCTTAGGGACCGAGAAGCTCGATGCATATCAAGTTTCGAGACGAAAATTGTTTTTTAGGGGGATCTAATGTAACGCCCCGTTTATTGGGTGCGTTTTCGATATTTTTTTTCTCCTACTTCGATCGATACTTTATTGGATTAAATTTTTTTTAATTTATTTAAAAGTATTTTCCAATGAGAAAAAAAAAATATATAAAATAAAATAAAATAAATAAATTCCCGAGCATATTTATGTTTTGGGTTACTTTCGGAAAAGTTCGGAAAATCTTTCCGACTCGGGAATTCTGTTCCGAGCATTTTGGTATCGAGTCTAGCTTCTTTTCATTTTATTTTATTTTATTTTATTTTCTCTTTCTTTTTCCCTTTTTGTTTTTGTCTTCTTCTGTCTTGTCCCTTTTGCTGCTGGTGAGGAGCAATTGCAGCAAATCAACTCCTCGCTGCTTTCCCCTCTGTGCAAACCTCATTCTACAAGCAACCTTCCCTCCCTATGTGTCTCCTCTGTTTCAAATCAGACCAAGCAGCAGCAAACAACAAACAGCAGCAACTCCCTTACATTCTTCTCTTCACCTGCAACAGCAAGAAGCAACATCCTCTGCATTCTCTCACCCTCTGTTTCTCAACAACCCTCTCCCTCCTTACCTTTCTTCGTTGCAACAGCAAGCAGCAACCACTTGCAGGCCGTCGCAATTCGCCGGAGAAGGAGCCCCTCCGCCTCCCTTCTGCTCTCTTCCTCTCGAAATCAAGCACCTGCCATTGAACTAGATGCCGAGTCTCCTGCATCGACATCGGTAACTGAATCTAGGGAAGAAAAGAATGCTTGGTTCTGGACAGCAAGACCTCCCTCCTCTGTTTCTCGAACGCCGGCAGCCCCCTTCTACAACTCTCTCTCTCTCGATCTCGCTGCACTGCCGCCTTGTCAAAACCGAAGAGCCCTGCCCGTCGCACCACTGCGGCCTCCGCCTCGATCGAGTCTCCCCACGATGGCTGTATTCGCTCGCCACTGGCCGCCATCGAGCCGCCTTCTTCTCTCCCGTTCTCCTCTGTTCGCACTGCCGTCAAGGAGCAACTAAGGAGGCCGTTCGGGCTGCCTCTGTTGCCACCGTCTGGACCGCCGGAGAGGACGGCTACACCACCTGGGGGTTGCCGGATGAAAGGAGGCCGCCGCCACACCGCCACATCGGGCATTCGGGCACCAGCAGGCCGGGAACGCTGCCCTAATTTCGCCCCTGCTCTCTGTTCATTTGTGTCGCAAGGAGGAGAGCCGCTGCCGCCGGAGTGGGCCGCCGCTAGCCGGAAGAGTCCCGCTCGAGCCCTGCCGGAGACCAGGAGCCAGGCAGCCTTCGCTTGACGCCGGAAGAGCCCCTGCCCCCTCCATTGCTGCCCTCTCGCCTCTTAAGCGCCGCCGTCTACTCCCCTTTTCATTTCAAAGCAGCGTATGAATCGAATAAGGATGAAGCTTTTAGGGTTATAAAATCGGGCCCCTCACTTCTGGTATAATTACAAAGGTGACCCAATCTTTTGTATTTGCAATATTGACCAAGGTTTTCGGGATTTTAGGATTGTGCCCTCTGCATATACAATTACAGATTTCGGCCCAAAGGTTTTGTTTACGGAAAATGACCCAAGTTTCTAGAGTTGTATAATTTGCCCAGAAAATGTATTTACGGGTTTTAAACATGGATTTTACCTTGAGTTATATATATATATATATATATATATATATATATATATATATATATATATATATATATATACTATATATATTATGCCTTTGTTGGATTTATTTCGGATTTATGGCCGAAGACTTAATTGCGGATTATGATCAAGTTTTAAAATTGTATATATTGCCCGGAAAGTGCTTATAAGATTTTAAACTCGGTTTTCAATTACGGGGTTATTCTTATAGCTTATATTTGTTATATATAATGCTCAAGTTTAGCCTTTAAAGCTAAATTTGTTTAGTTTTGGTGTTAGGTTCGGAAACGACCCCGATAATGGCCTAACGAGTCCAAGCTCGACATCCGTAGATCGACTTCCGTCTTTTGACATCGTGTGAGTATCCTTTTCCGCGATTGAGTTATGTTTAGTATTAGTATCATGCTAGGTTGGATCTAACATAACTTAGAGTGAATGCCAAGTAGTGGCTTTGGACCTTAGGTGAGTATTTGAGGCTTGAGGAGTTGATATTATCTTGTGAAGTTGTTTAGGGCTTTAAGTTGTATGTTGAGCTTGTGAGAATTGGGGGGTTGAGGTTGTATGATTGTTGAGGTTGTGGACTAGAACGAGAGTATCCTAACTTGTGTTGTGATGGTTATGACCTTGTGAGATCGTGAGGACCAGGAGTTTGTTATCCTAGCATGATTATGGTTTATGATCTTGCGAGATCATTGGGACTAGAAGTCTAAGGACTTCTAGAATGTGAGAGAGATGTTGATTGTGTGCCTTGTTTGGCCAGGCGTTGAGTGCCTTCCTACGGGAAGTTGAGAGCGGCGGTTAGCGGGATTAACTTTGGGACGAGGTAAGTCTTCGGACTTACTTAGCTCGTATTCTCTGTATTAGTTTCAATGCGTGTTTGGTGGTGTGTGTTTATTGTTTATGTTGTGTGTTTATTGCTTATATTATAACATCTCAACCGGTAATAGGACCACCGACTTTATATGTTTATATTTGGCCCAAGTGTATGATAACGGGCGGTGACCGCTATGTCCGGTCCAAAATGGGGATGACTGGGAGGTGCCTTGCGACCAGTCCATCGGGTGATGCTGATCCGCATCAAGTACAAACCCGTATGGTGAAAGGGGACAAGGGCGAGATCTTTAAGATTCTCGTGTCACAAAAGAAATGAATTAGAACGGGATATGACCTAATAATAAAAAGATAATAAACCGGATTGTGTATTTTGGAACATGTTGTGTGTTTATGATGCCTTATGTGTGTGTGTGCCAATACCATGATTCTAATGCCTTGAATGCTAGCTAACGGTTTTATACCGATATTGTTGTAGATTGCATTGCAGGTTAGGAATGCGGCCGAGAGATCCGGAAGAGTGGACAGCCGGGGTTCCGTACATTTTAGGAGTGAGTTTGGGTTAGAGTCGGGTTGTATTTTATTCTTTGTTTATTATGTTGGTATGCCGCGTGTATGGCGTTTTGGTCTTTGATGTTGTTTATCGGCTGAAGTCCGTTGTTTGTTTTCTTTTGGGTTTTCTTACATTGCATAAAATGTATTTCGGTTTTGCCTTTATTTGTGCCATGTTGAAAGATCCGGTGAAATTGTTGTCAGGCTAAGGGTCGGGACCCATTGTGAGGTCCCAACCCGTAGCATCCCGAGTCCCGCGGATTTGGGGTGTTACAAACCTCAACCGGATGCTTTGATATCTAGAATCTACATTGCCTAGTTATCATATTATTCATTTCTATTATTTATTTTCTCTTTCATCCTTTATTTCAGCATTAGTGTATTCTATTTTTGATTTATCACCTATTGATTTCACCTCAGTCCCTGAGATCGACCTTGAAATATTTGTTTTTATTGCAATTTGATCCGTACACTACGAGTTCACTTATTTGCTTTGGATTTTATTACAAGTATAGATTTAAGACTATATTCATTCATTTTACTACCACAACATGAACCTTGCATAGAGCTCTGCGAGGGAGGATATCTTGGAGCGCGATACTATTGTGGCTGCTGACTTGAAGCTTGATACAGTAGCGGTCTCTGTCCACTCCCCGGATTACCTACAGGGGAAGAACCCTGTTGAGACGGAACCTTGCCTTGGAGGAAGAATATAGCTCGATGTCCAGACTTGCCGCACGTGAAGCATGTCACTGGCGGCTTCTTACAGTTCAGTCGGATGTGTCAATAACCTCTACAGTTATGACATTGTGGCTCTCTAGCTAAAGTTTGAGATATGGCTGAATGACTTTGTCGTCCCTGAGTCTGCCCTCGCCTATAACCGGATGCTCGTGCACCACTACTAGCATGTCCTGTCCTCTTCCGCTTATCCGGCCCACCGGACTGAACAACTCTCCTAGGACCTAGTATGTCCCTCTCGTATGCGGAAGATATGTCCTGATAGTCTATCAAAGACTCACAACGAAATCTTGCAATATATGAACGAGTACTCTCTCTCAATCTCCAGGAGAATAGATACACATGCTGCTCTTCAGGAGGTACAACTGGACCAAGTAATGCTATATCCTCTTGAAACTTCCTGATTGCCTCTACAACAAAAACATCCTCAAACCCTGCCTCAATAAAATCCTGAAATTTCTCCCTTCTTAGCCCGCCAGGACAAAATCTCTATCTGATAATGCTCCTCATTTGATCAAAGCTAGTGACTCGGCTACAAACGGTCCTTCACCAGTAATGCGTCTGCTCTTTGAATAGGGTTTGCACTAACTTCACGTGTCGATCCTTTGGGAAGATGATCGACTCTAATGCGGTCTCAACGTGCCATATTCAGTGCTCCACCTCTAATCCTATCTTCCACTCGAAAGGTGGTACTTTTAGGTGGTTGAAAGTCTTCAACCACGAGTCTAGTCTCGGTGCTCTTGCCTTAGTCCAAACTTTGTCAACCTCCACTCCTCTCTCAAGTGCAAATGGCACCTGAGTCACCCTCTACGATACCTTAGCTGATACCGTCGGTACTGGTGGTGTTGGGGAAGGTCTCCTTGTCCTAATAGTCTCCTCCACTCGCTAGACATATTGTCGGTACTCCGATGCTCCTACCGAGACAGAACCTGACTCAATCGACCGTGCTCTTTGTGCTCCAGACCTAGCAACGGTCTCATTCCCGACCTTGGGAACCATACTCTCTACAATCTCTTCCACTCCAGCATCTACCCCATTCGCTACTAGTGGATCCTCTCGGGGAACTCGACCCCGTCCTCTTGCTATTGGAGGTCTGCCTGTGTGCACGCCCTCTAATAGTAGGAGTCCTATCACCCATACCCCGACTATCTGAAGGAAGAGGTGGATGATCTCTAGCTCAACCCGTACTTTCTAAACCGCGGTAGTAGTGGTGGTCATCCGTACTTTCTAAACCATCCCAACTATGCATGTGTTTAAAAATCAAAACCGTTTTGAAAACTCACACCCCTTTCGGGTTCTGTTTATTTATTTGGTCCTTTAGAAGATTCCAAGTGTCACTATTGCCAACCTAGAGATTTGATACTATGATGTACCACCCTAAATTCTCAAAACTCGGGGAGTAACAAGTTAGGACCTCACAATGGGTCGCAACCCTAGTTTGACAACGCGTTCACTAGATCTTACAACAAGACACAAATAAGGAAACCGAAATTCATAAAACAATGTTTTAATGTTATGAATGCAACTACATGATATTGTCAGCCAATTAAAACAACTTCGGATCACAATCTCTAAAAAGACATGCGAAGTAGGAAGACTAGAAAAAAGTAATCACCAAACCCATCCTATAGAGCACAACAAAATAATCAACCGTTAGCTAGCTATCTAAAAGTTAGAATAATAATTATATCACACACGCATGTCATAACAAAAATAAAACACTCATCATGCTTTTAAGGAATTACATTTATTATCTTAATTTAAGTCATACACGTTACTAATGCAACTTATTTTGAGACACGAGGGATTCCCAAACCTCGCCTTTGTCCCCGTGTACCAACAGGAATGGATCTAATGCACCTCACCGTGTTTTTGTATGGCCTGGCCTAAGAGAACCTTCCAGACTCCTATCAGAGTTGGGCAGTGATGTCACCGCCCGTTATACATACACTTGGGCCATATAATTATATAGCTCGTCCTATGCATGTTACAATTATTAAACACATAAATACACACCATTATCACCATTCAACTAAAATCTAGAAGCCAACTAAGTAAGCCCAAAGGACTTACTTGAATCAAATCACAATTCTCGTTATCTCAAATTCAATCCGTGATAGCATGTATTATAGTCTATATTTTGGGATTGGTTTGGATGTTTTATCTTCATAAATCTGCATGTATGGATGTATATTATTTGATCATTATGTTGTTTTGTTTACCTTTGCAAGAACCGACGTCTACACCTAGTTTTGTTGTGATTGTAGGGAAAATAGCACGTTTTGGAACGATATGGAGCTAAGGAAGCTAAGGAGTCATTGGAGCTACATTATGGAGCATAGAGGAGCTACAAGAAAGGCTCAAGTACCATGTATATGAGATGGAATATTGATTTTGGACCAGATTAGAGAGATTGACGCTTAACTGAGATTCACCTCGGTTGGCTACAATGCCACCTCGACCGAGGTGATCTTCAGGATAGGCTGGACCGAGGCTAACTGATGACGGGACATGGGATCTTTATTTTTGGTTGAGATCTTCAATTTTTCGAAAGTGAATATCATATATTTTAGGATGAATTTCTGGAAGGAAGCAGATGCTTTTTGGCTGATTGTTTAAAGGTTTGGAAGATTGGAAGATATTCTAAGGAAGGACATTACCTTCTGAAGATATTTTATCTTAGGAAGGAGATTCTCCTATATAAAGAGGTTGATTTTCTGAAGAAAAATTATCTCCAAATCTTAGATTTTTGAAGATCATGGAGCATAGTTCTCTAGAGTTTGGAAGGAAGTTTGGAAGGTTGAAGATCAAGGAAGGAAGGAAGTTAGTTTGAAGGAAGTTTGAAGGAAGTTGTAAGATTTTCTTAGTTTGGTTTGATTTGTTGTCTTTCTAGTTATGATTGAGGAACGCAGTTTGATTGTTTGTTTGATTGATTTATTGAGACCTTTGTGTTAAGGTTTTCTTGTTTGAATATTGATTCCTTTCTTATATATTTGATTATTGTTATCATGACGATTATTGGCTAAGTTCTTTATGAAATTCTAGGGTGATTGACTGAGAGTTGTGGGGAAGACGATGAAAGAATGAGCTTTTAACCCAGTGGACCTTGAAAGCTTGAGCCTTTACCTTAACCGACGAATACCTCGGTCAGTCTTAGAACATCTCGATCGAGATGGGACACTAACTGAGCGAGGCGAGACCTTTCCTGATCCTTATCCGAGTTGAGGTTTCAGTTTGTCAAATCCTATCCTTGTTATACCTTTCCTGGTTCAACGCAAGCCTAGGATGAGACTTACCCGGTGATTCCTTTGTTTGTATACCCAAGATCATGAGTGTTAGGTAATAAAGGTTTATCCTTTATTGGAGTTTGAGTGTGCCTTCATCCCATCTTTGAGAGTTAGCCTGAGACTTACCCGGTAAAGGTTGATTCTATCCCCTTGGGTGGTGTGTTGGTTTGAGATTATAGTTCCTTCCTTAGTACCTTGAGACTTACCCGGTGAGAGGATCTTTGGTTTGGGATATGAGTAGTGAGACTTACCCGGTGATCTATTCCCACCTTAGAAACACCTTCCCTTTGCAAACCTCGACTTTGTCCACGTTCTCTTTTGAGATCTTGAGTCGGAACCACAACTGGATGCTTTAATCTCTAGAATCCGCATTTTCTTTACTTGGTTATTACATCATCATTGATATCTTTGCTTTGTTGCTTGTTTTTAATTGACAACCTAAATTACCAATCTTTGTTTCACCATAGTCCTTGTGATCGACCCTTGGAATTTTTGTTGTTATTACAATTGATTTGTACATTGCGGGTTCGCATATTGTTCAGGCATATATCTTGGGTTATAAATTTTAAGCTATATCCTTCACAATACACACACGTCTGAGAGCGAACAAGTTTTTGGCGCCGTTGCGGGGACTTGGTCAAGACCAAGTTCGGTTTCGGTTGTCTTTCGGGGTTGTTGCCCTTGTTGCTATTGATTGCATTGCTTGAGTGATTTCGCAGGATCTTTTCTTAGGTTTATGCGAAGAACTCGTGCTGGAAAGGAAATCGTTCCTTACGATCCTGAACCAGAAAAGACATACAAAAGAAGATTGAAAGAAGTTAAGATGGCCGATCAAGATAATCGAGATCTTAAAGCCGAATTGAAGGAGGCATTGGAACAACTTCACCTCTGTAAAGAAGAATTACAACGAGAAAGAGACGAGACTCGTGCAAGAACTGAAGGGATTGAAGCTAATATGGCCGCTCTGCGAGCTCAGTTCTTACCTCGACCGGTCCCAATTGCTCGACCGAGGCAAGACCCAGTTCTAGTTGCACCGGCCGAGATACACCCACCACCTCGGATGCCGGCGATGGTAGACCGAGGTGTCCTTTTTGCTGGAGTTCCACAAACCCTAGGTCAGAGGATGGACCCAAATCAGCAAGTGTGGGGTCCAGGAGTCAATCTAGGAGATCCAGCTGAGCATGATTACGAACTTTGACCTCAAGTTCTAATCATGATTCGACAATGTCAATTTGGAGGTTTGGAGGGAGACTCTCCAGATCAACATTTACAAAATTATGAGATTCTGATTGAGACTTTGAGACCATCAGGAGTGTAGAATAACAATTACAAGTTGAGGCCTTTCTACTTCTCGTTTAAAGACAGGGCGCTTGCTTGGTATCAATCTCTTCCGGTTGGAAAAAACAACACTTGGGAAGAAATGACGACGGAGTTTCTTACTAAGTTCTTTCCCCCATCAAAGACCGCTGAATTGAGGGGTAATATCAATGCTTTTATCATGAAAAACAAAGAAAGTTTGTCCAAGTCATGGGAAAGGTTCAAGGACCTTTTATTGGATTGCCCTCATCATGGGATTCCAAAGATCGAGTTGCTGGAGATATACTTCAAGGGTTTGAATGGAGACACTCAATTAAAACTCCAATTACTTTCCGTCGGCACTTTCATGGATATGCCGATAGATGAAGCTTGGGATTTTATAAAAAAACAAGCTTTACACATGGAGAAATATTCCCATCAAAGAGTTGAAGATGGAGCAAGGTGAGTTAGCTTTCAGGATACAACATCAAATGTCGCTAAACTCACCTCCTCAACAATGAATTCAAGGCATTGAAGGAGATTTTGGTAGCTCAAACTAGGAAGGAGCAAGATGCTGGAAGAGAAAATTATTAAGGGCCGCAGAACAATAACTACAACAACAGAAATTACAATAACAATTGGAGATCAAATCAACAAAATTCCGGTGACCCTTATTCTCATGTTGAAAATGCTCTTAACACCCCCTCTTCTTCTACTCCATTGAGAAGCGAGGAGCCGTCATCAAGTTCGTCTAAGCCACCCAAGAAACCGGACGCTGTGCTGGAAGCTATATTGATCAAGCTCAACGCTATGGAGACTTCTATGAACTCATTTTCGAAGGCACAAAAAGCCTTAGAACAACATTTTTCAACAAGGCGAATGAAGCGCCAAGGGACCTTGGAAAGCTTCCAGGAAGGACAGAGAACAACCTAAAAGGGCAAGTCATGGCTATCACAACACGTAGTGGATTGAAGACTGCAGATCTAGTACCTCGGTCAGACCACGATCAGATGAGGAACACCTCGGTCGAGGTGCCAACCGAGATGGAATCCCAGAAAGCGAAAGAAAAAGCTGAAGTTTACGTTCCACCTCCTGCTTATAAACCACCACTCCCGTTCCCTCAGTCAAGGGCGCGGACACATATAGACAAACACTTTGGTAAGTTTCTTGACCTTATGAATAAGCTACATATTAACATCCCTTTCATTGATGTTATCTTAGGGATGCCCGCCTATGGAAAGTTTCTGAAAGAAATCTTGTCAAGGAAGAGAAAGCCGAAGGACTTTGGTGAAGTAAGGATGACTTCTAGATCTTCAGAGCTCATTCAAATCATGAAGGAGAAGATGCCACCTAAGTTGAGAGATCCCGCTTCATTTTGCATTCTCATCCAAGTTGGGGATGTGACTTATGATGCACTCTGCAATTTAGGAGCTAGTGTGAGCATCATTCCTCTAGAGCTTTGTGAGAAATCGGCCTTGGAGAGCCCAAGCCCGTGCAGATGACGTTATACATGGCGGATCGCTCCACTACCCATCCCGTTGGTATCTTGGAGGATGCTCCCATCAAGTTAGGTAACTTCGACATACCTATAGACTTTGTTGTGTTGGACATTCCCGCAGATTATCCCATTCCTATCATTCTCGGGAGACCATTTCTAGCAACATCGGGTTGCAACGTTGATTGTAAGAACGCCAAGTTGAAGTTCAACATTGGTGGCGATCATGTAGAGTTCTATTATTGGCTGCAATGAAGGGAGAGCCTTTGGAAGATGACATCTTCAACATCTATAATGAAGAAAATTCTCGAGAATTGGTGAGCTCTATCCTTATTAAAGATCCTCTTGAAAAGGTTTTGAGTTTTAGTATGATGGAGGAAGGTATAGATGTTTTGTGTGATGTAGAATGTGCGAAGCTTGGAAACATTGGAAGCAGATCCAAGAGCTAGATTTGATAAACTGATTCACGAGAAGAAAAGCACATTAGGTTTCGGTCCCAGTTCCAGTACCTCGACCGAGATAATATCTGGAGCAAGCGACGTGATCTTGTCTGAAGAACACCTCAGTCAACCATCTCGGACCCTGACCGAGACAACAAGCGAGATAATGTCAACTGAAGACGACAATCTTTCTGATTCATTCTCTGATGATCACTCACAGTTGGTGGAGCACTGGCTTCACCAAGTTTTTGATGGTAAAGAGCCTTGGTATGCTGATATTGTCAACTATCTTGTCTGTCAAGAAGTACCTCCCGGATTGATGTACGTTCAAAGGAAGAAGTTCTTCAAGGATGTTCACCACTACTATTGGAATGAACCTCTACTCTTCAAGAGAGGTCCGGATGGGATGCTTCGACGATGCATTCCGGAGGATGAAGCTGCTAGTGTCATACGGCATTGCCACTCGCTTACTTGTGGAGGACATGCTAGCGCTCACAAAACATGCGCTAAGATATTACGTTCTGGCTTCGTTTGGCCCACATTATTTAAGGATAAGCAAGCATTTGTTGTCTCTTGTGATGCATGCCAAACAACAGGGAATTTGTCTAGAAGGAATGAGATGCCGCTCAACAATATTCAGGAGGTTGAGATTTTTGATGTATGGGGGGTTGATTTCATGGGACCTTTCCCATAATCTGTTGGGAACCTCTACATCCTCTTAGCTGTTGATTACGTTTCTAGGTGGGTGGAAGCCATTGCCTCTCCCACTAATGACGCCATGGTGGTTGTGAAGTTCTTCAATAGAACTATCTTTCCACGTTTTGGGATACCACATATCATCATCAGCGATAGAGGGACACATTTCATCAACCGGAAGTTCAGGGCACTTTTATCCTAGTATGGGGTAACCCACAAGGTAGTAGCCCCTTATCACTCTGAAACTAGTGGGCAGTGGAGATCTCGAATAGAGAAATCAAGGCAATTTTGGAGAAAGGACAAGGAAGGATTGGTCCATGAAGCTGGATGATGCTCTTTGGGCTTATAGGACCGCATTCAAGACTCCCATCGGTACCACCCCTTACAATTTGGTATATGGGAAGTCTTGCCATCTACCCGTCAAACTGGAGCATAAGGCATATTGGGCAATTAAGTGGTTGAATTTCGACATCGAGGAAGCCGGAGAGAAGATACTTTTAGACATTAATGAGTTGGAGGAGTTTCGCTTAAACGCCTATGAGAATGCCAAAATCTACAAAGAAAGAACGAAGAGATGGCATGACAAGCATATCGTTCCTAAAGAGCTCAAAGAAGGAGATCTTGTTCTACTCTTCAACTCCCGCCTCCGCCTCTTTCCAGGTAAGTTAAAATCTCGATGGACAGGACCTTATGTTGTGAAAAATGTTTTTCCCCATGGTGCAGTTGAAATATGTGGCGAAGCTAGCGGAAGATTGCACCCCCATACCTTGTTTGAGGATGGCGTAAGATCTAGCTAGCGACCTTAAACCAAGCGCTTCTTGGGAGGAAACTTAAGGTATTTCTTTCTTTTCCCTTTTCTAGCTTAGTTTAGATAGTTTGCTTTGTGTTTTGTGCGTCCTCCTAGACAGGAATAAGGTACTCTCTAAGAAGAAATTATAACTCAGGAGCTACATGAAAGCACTGAAGTTTGAGAAATTGAGAAGACGGAGTTTGACTGAGATACATCTCGGGTGTTGTCCCAGTACCTCGACCAAGGTGTTTTCCGTCAACCGAGGCGTCTAGGTCTGACCACCACCGCCAGCTGACGAGGATTGAGTGCTTCATAGATTTATTTTCTATTTATTATGCAGTTCAGCTAGTCAGGTGAGTACTTTGTTCCTTTAGACTTATATTTGACCCATTGGGACAATTTGTCCCAAGTATGGAGTATTGATGTATTATGTGACTTATGTGTATGACTTGTATGACCCTTAGATATTATTGTCTTATGATGCTCTATGTGCTTATCTGTCATTACATGCATACATACAAGTTTCTATTTGAGAAAAACGTTAAAAACCAGTTTGAAAATTTTTTTTAGCTCGACCGAGACGTTCTTGACCAAACGAGGTTGTGAAAACTGAGGCATATCTCGGTTGATCACCTCGGACACCTTCAGATCATCTCAAATGAGATGAGTTTTTAACTGAAAGATTTTCGAAACGTTTTGTGCTTCTATTCTGGATATGACCTCGATGAAGATTTTTGTTTGCAGATTGGTTTTTGAAATCATTATATGCTCGAAAGGTTTTATGATATGTTTAAGTTGCTAAATGCTTTGTTTAAAATACTAGCATGTTTAATACTTTGTTTTTCTCAAAATTATGTTGGATTTGAAGGTTGACATCACATTATGAGTTCTCTCACATTCTTCCTAAGATGACTAAGGCACTTCATTGTCTTCTTCGTCTTCTTGACCATGCTTTATCCCCTCATATACATATTTGCCTCCCTTTACCTATCCGGAAATTTGGATGCAGTTGATGAAAAGCGTATGAAGTGAAGTTGAGATCTTGGTTGAAAGTGTTAGAAAGAAACAAATTAGGTTTGGGGACGTTGATCTTGATGATGAGTAACTCGGTACCATTCACATAGCCAGGTGTTTGTGTCTTGCCAAAGTCGGATTGATCGATAGTCCAAACGGGTCATGGTATGTGCATCAAGGGTTTGAGGCATCTCGAGCAATTGATGATTGCTGATCTCCTTGGCTTCGGTTATTGTGCACCTCTGTCCATGTTCCCAAAAAGTAAAGTAAAACGTGAAAATAAGAAAAGCTTATTTGTAGAAGATGTTGTGATTCAAAATAAAGTGAAGAAAAGATCCTATTCCCGGATTCTAGCACCACATTATCCTATATACATCCCACCCTGACACATTTCTTGACCTCTTTTTGAAGCCCTTGAGACCTCGAGTATGTTGATTGACTTGCTGGTTTAAACTAGATTATACATGATTGATTTCGATAAATATGATTTGTTATGCATTCTATGATTTTATGCAAAGATGAACAACTTTCTTATATTTATAAAATGTTTTGATCATGTTTTGATTTTTATATGCCGTAAAGCATTCTCTTAGGTGATCTATGAATGGAGCGCACCACCAAAAGGTTTTGAAATGTTTTTCGTTGACTTTTTTGATAACTTATAATCCATTCTATATTGTATCTAAGATTTGATCTTGCTTGGGGACAAGCAAGGAACAAGTATGGGGTATTTTGATAGCATGTATTATAGTCTATATTTTGGGATTGGTTTGGACGTTTTATCTTCATAAATCTGCATGTATTGATGTATATTCTTTGATCATTATGTTGGTTTGTTTACCTTTGCAAGAACCGAGGTCTACACCTAGTTTCGTTGTGATTGTAGGGAAAATAGCACGTTTTGGAACGATATGGAGCTAAGGAAGCTAAGGAGTCATTGGAGCTACATTATGGAGCATTGAAGAGCTACAAGAAAGGCTCAGGAACCATGGAAATGAGATGGAAGATTGATTTTGGACTAGATTAGAGAGACTGACGCTTAATTGAGATTCACCTCGGTTGGCTACATTGCAACCTCGACCGAGGTGATCTTTGGGATAGGCTGGACCGAGGCTAACTGATGACGGGACACGAGATCTTTATTTTTGGATGAGATCTTCAATTTTTGGAAAGTGAATATCATATATTTTAGGATGGATTTCTGGAAGGAAGCAGATCCTTTTTGGCTGATTGTTTGGAAGTTTGGAAGATTGGAAGATATTCTAAGGAAGGAAATTACCTTTTCAAGATATTTTATCTTAGAAAGGTGATTCTCCTATATAAATAGGTTGATTTTCTGAAGAGAAATTATCTCTGAATCTCATATTCAGGAAGATCGTAGAGCATAGTTCTCCAGAGTTTGGAAGGAAGTTTTGAAGGTTGAAGATCAAGGAAGGAAGGAAGCTAGTTTGAAGGAAGTTTGAAGAAAGTTGTAAGATTTTCTTAGTTTGATTTGATTTGTTGTCTTTCTAGTTGTGATTGAAGAACGTAGTTTGTTTTTTTTGTTTGATTGAGTTATTGAGATCTTTGTGTTAAGGTTTTATTGTTTGAATATTGATTCATTTCTTATATATTTGATTATTGTTATCATGATAATTATTGGCTAAGTTCTTAATGCAATTCTAGGGTGATTGGCTGAAAGTTGTGGGGAAGATGATGAAAGAATGAGCTTTTACCCCAGTGGACCCTAAAAGCTTGAGCCTTTACCTTAACCGACGAATACCTCGGTCAGTCGTAGAACATGTCGACCGAGATTGGACACTAACTGAGCGAGGTGAGACCTTTCCTGATCCTTATCGGAGTTGAGGTTTCAGTTTGTCAAATCCTATCATTGTTATACCTTTCATGATTCAACGCAAGCCTAAGATGAGACTTACCCGGTGATTCCTTTGTTTGTATACCCAAGATCATGAGTGTTAGGTAATAAAGGTTTATCCTTTCTTGGGGTTTGAGTGTGCCTTCATCCCATCTTTGAGAGTTAGCCTGAGACTTACCCGGTAAAGGTTGATTATATCCCGTTGGGTGGTGCGTTGATTTGAGATTATAGTTCCTTTCCTTTGTACCTTGAGACTTACCCGGTGAGAGGATCTTTGGTTTGGGATATGAGTAGTGAGACTTACCCGGTGATCTATTCCCACCTTAGAAACACCTTCCCTTTGCAAACCTCGGCTTTGTCCACGTTCTCTTTTGAGATCTTGAGTCGGAACCAAAACCGGATGCTTTAATCTCTAGAATCCGCATTTTCTTTACCTGGTTATTACATCATCTTTGATATCTTTGCTTTGTTGCTTGTTTTTAATTGACAACCTGAATGACCGATCTTTGTTTCACCATAGTCCCTGTGATCAACCCTTGGAATATTTGTTGTTATTACAATTGATCCGTATAAGCATGTCCACGGGTCTTGGGTCACCCGTGACCCGGCGGGTCACCCACCCGGCGGGTACGGGTTCCCCCGGGTCGCGGTACGGGTTCCCCCAGATCGCGGGTACGGGTAAGGGTCATGAGATCCTTACTCGTCGACCTGCCGGGTCGACCTGGGTAATGGTCATATTTAAAAAAAAAAAATCCCAACGGCTATATAGCCGTTAGGTTAGCAGTTGTAACGGCTAGTTTATAAAAAAAATAATTAAAAAACAATAAACTATAATAAATCTAAACCAAAAACATTTCTATAAATACCCCAAACCCAATTCATTTCATCTCACACCAATTCTCATTCAATCATCTATTCACTCTCTAAATCTCTCCATAATTTTCAACTCTAACATTCAATTACTCTCCTAATCTCGTATTCTCATTCTCTTATTTTGTTACTCTTACTACTACATTCTATTATTCCAAAAAAAAAATGTCTAGCCAAGGAAGACGTTCTGTTAGCGGTGCCGGTCCTTCATCCGGCGGAGGTGTTAGACGAGGACGCCATTCCGTTAGCGGTCCTCCAACCGGTTCGGATTTAAGGCGAGGCTTATTAAGTGGAGATCACTAGATCCTCGAGGAGGAGGATATCAACATGGAATCACCTCCTTTCCCCAACACCCAAGAATCTGAGACCCAATTCCCGGAGGAGCCGCCTTTGAAAAACACTCAACTAACGACGGTTGTCTTCCGAATTTGGTTTACAAAAGGTGCTCCCGATGCCAACGGAGTTTACTATGCCAAATGCAATTTTTGTTCGGAAAAATACAAGCACAAAAAGGGAGAAGGCTATGGGAACTACAAGAGGCATATTCGGAACAAGCATCCCGAGAAAATGGGATTGGCACGAGAGCAAACACAACTTATCGGGTACGCATCTACCTCTAACCAACCTCCTTCTTTATTTACATATGATCATTCTTCTTCTATTGATGCATTTTCGGAAATGTTAGCCGTAGATTCTTTGGCATTTAGTTTTGCACAAAATGTTGGTTTTAATGATTGGATGAAAAATCATGCTCAACCCGCATATAAACCGATTTCTCGCCAAACCGCTAAAACAAAAATGATGCATAAATATAGAATTCGTAAAGAAGAATTGATTAAATATTTTACGGAAAACGGTAATATTCAAGTTTCTATTTGTAGTGATATTTGGACCGACGGTTTTCAAACAAATTCATATATGGGTATTACTTGTCATTTTGTTGATAAATTTTGGATTTTAACAAAAGAGTTTTAGCATTACGAGTTTTCAACGAACAATACATCGTCCAAAACATAGCCCGTTTGATTGCAAATGTTTTGGAAGAATATAGATTAGTTTCACGAGTTTTTTCAATCGGTTTTGACAACGCATCCGCTAACACGGCTTCCATTAGAGATTTAACCAATTATTGTAAGCCGACGATTGGAGGTAAATTATTTCACATTAGGTGTGCCGCTCATATTTAAACTTGTGTGTTCAAGAAGGTTTAGCATATGTTGGAGATTTAGTACAACCTATTCGAAAAATTCTTAATGAACTTTGGTCTAAAAAAAGTATACGTACTAAATGGTATGCATATTGTAAACAAAATGGCGTTTATCCTAACAAATTTCCAAACGATGTTTGTACAAGATGGAACTCTACTTACAAAATGATTTCCGAATCATATGAATATCGAGATCTTTTAAGTGGTTTTGCCGCACAACATATTGACGGTGATTTTGTTTTCGGTGAATCTTGGGTTTTAGCAAGAGATGTAATGGAGGTTTTTAAATATTTTTATGATGACACTAACACTTCTAGTTATGTTTATACACCAACTTCAAACATATTTTGTTATGTAGAAATTAATATTGCATTTGCACTTCAACAAGGTCTTTTAATTGATAATATTTCACAAGCTATTTATACAATGCGAACTAAATGGTTAGATTATTATACAACTATTCCCGATGTTTTTCTTGTTGCATTTGTGTTAGATCCTAGACGTAAAATGGATGGTTTGAAACAATTTTTAGAAAGTTATTATGAATTTTTAGATTTACAACAAAATCCCGATTGTCATGTTTCTACAATAATTGCTAGAGTTAGAAAATTATTTGATGAATTATTGGTTCAATATCGTGTTTCCGATCAAGGTCAATCTTCTCAACCCCCTCCTCGTCCTTCATCTTCAACTTCATCTAAATTTAAATCAATTGTTAGAGATTTGTTTGGCCCGAAAAGGGCAAAAACCACGTCGAGTTCCCATTCGGAACTCGACGAATATCTAACCATTTCTTTTGAGTTTGTCAATGATGAAGAAGAAGAGGATTTCAACATATTAGAATGGTGGAGCCGACCGGAGAGAATGAGGTTCCCTACCCTCTCAAGGATCGCGGCACAAATTCTCGCTGTTCCCGCCTCAACGGTAGCGATTGAGCAAACCTTTAGCCGGAGTGGAAAGGTGCTCGATCCGACGAGATCAAACATGTTGCCCGAGACGTTGGAGGCACAAGTCCTACTAGCCGATTGGAGGAAAGCGGAAATGCGAACACAAAAAAAAACCTCTCGGCGGAGGAAGGCGACGAAGATGACGACGAGCGACAACAAACGTCATCGGATGTATCGGCGGGAGAGTCCGACGACTAAGGTAAGGGCCAATCGGGGATATAAACAAAGGTAAGAGAACTATGTGGGCTTTGATTCCTCCTCCCCGAGAGGATACATAGGCAACCGGGATTCCGGTTCAAGCCCAATTCTTCCCTTTTTTTTATTTAAGTTCAAGCACAATAACAATTCTCCTCTCTTTATTTTTTTTTTAAGTTTAAGTCCAATTGTTTCTATTTTTTTTTAAAGTTGAGGTGGCCAACCCGCCGACCCGCCGGGTCTGACCCGTGACCCGGCGGGTTGGCCAATTATACGGGTCCGGGTCCGGGTCACCCTTCCCGGACCCTTGACCCGGCGGGTCCGACCCGTGGACATGCTTAGATCCGTACACTGCGGGTTCGCATATTGTTTAGGCATATATCTTGGGTTATAAATTTAAAACTATATCGTTCACAATACACACTCGTGTGAGACCGAACAATCCGCAACCGCATGAACTCAACCTCTTGATATAAAAGGCAAGTGGATCAAGAATATATCGCACTTTCTTAGAAGTCTCCAACTTCTAAGATACTCAAGTCTATCATAAGAGAAATTATCAATTTACCCTTATAAGGGTAAATGACTATTTTACCCCTGAGCCTCAAAATCCTAGAAAAACTATATCCTAGCTCCAATCTATCTTTTGGAACCCAAATCCACAATCTAACTCTCAAAAGGAAGCTTGGTTAAAAAATTAGAAGATTTATCTAATTTCTTGGCTTTCTCAAAAGTCACTAAGACTCAACTTTTACTTAAAATATAACACTCATATAAAAATATAAAAAAATCTATGAAAATTATTTAGGCCTTCTATGATATGCACTCTACTCATAGGAGTAAAGAAATTCAAAAAAAACAATCTATAACAACTCCTACACAAATCTCAAAAGTTGACTCCTCAACCCAAAATTTCTATACTTACCAAAAAAACTGCAATCTCACAAACCAAATCACTAGTCAACTTTGGGACCTTATAGATCTAGATTCGAACGTTAGATTGACTCCAACTTTTGATACAACAAAGTATGCATAACCCTCTAAGACATAACAAAATTTGAACGTTGAAAAATAAATCTAACGTATTCGAAACATAAGCTCAAACATGACTGTACAACACAGTTTCTGAAATTCTAACATAATAAGATCTACAAGAGATCTTAAGTTCGAGTCTCACCAGCCTCCATTGTGATGTCTCCCATTGTTGTTCACTTAGTCTATGGTTCGAACCTCGTATGCGACATGGACATATTTAGCACTACTCTTCTTATATATTAGTCGAGACAACTATGCTTAAGAGAGGCTTACCCCTTACAATCCCATGTGAGACTAGGCCTAGGTGGACTGCGTGGAGGTAGGTGGGTCGATGCTCAATTCCTATGGAAGCCACAACAATTACATAGCCCCGGTTAGATGTCTCTTTTGGTTTGTAAAGAGAGAAGAAGATCCGAAGAGGCTTACCCTTGGTTGCAAAAGTTATGAACCTCGATAGGTTTGTGCCACCTTGCAATGAGAGATTTTAGTGGTTGTTGCACCTCGATAATGTTGTTCCAGTGAGTTGTGAGTGCAAGGGAGACGACACGCTTCCAAGTAGTGTGTTGTCGAAGGAGCTTTCCAATCACCACTATCTATACAGGAGGAAAAAGGCAAGGTGTGACTATACATACTCATGGGAGGAGGAACAAGTCCTCATGTCATGCCTCTCAAATCGAAAAAAGAAAAGGAATAAATAGAAGGCTCACCTCAATACTTATTGCTGGCAGTGGAGACGTAGAAGAGAGTTGGAGATAGTCGACCAAGGAGAAGAGAAAAAGAAGCAACGCTAGGTTAGAAGGAGGCTTGATGAATGAAGACGTAGAAGAGAGTTGGAAATAGAAGGCTCTGTAATATCCGGAAAAATTATCGGATATTTCCGGGTTAGACAAAAGTTTGATCGATATTTTTTATGATGACTAATAAAATCTATCATTTCATGTGAGTCTTATATCACATAAAATGATGAATTATTTATCAAACCCTAAATCCTTGACGAAACCATGACAACGTTTTGACGAGACCATGACAACGTTTTGAAGAGACCATGATAACGTTTTGACGAGACCATGACGAAGCTTGACAATATATTGACAAGGCCAAGACATCACTTGGCAGGCCCATGCAAGCCGCATCCGCTTCTCCTCTTCCTTGACTGTACGTGACCAGCCGACCCAAGAAGCCCAACTTGTAGCTGATCCTCCCTCGATCCAGTACGTCCAGCGTCAGCCCAGAAAGAAGCTCAGTCCAGGAGAGATCGGTCCAACGCTGCCGTTGATGCATGCTAGCTTCACGCCGGGTTTCACGCCATCCGCTTGATCTCCCTCTTTCCTTCTTCAATGTAGTTACAGAAGCAGCTCCCTCCTTCCCCATTCACGTCCAGGTACAAGCATCAATCACTTTCCTTTCCAGCGAGATCTGGCCCGGATCTCACGCCAACTGCTCGAAGAATCTTGTATCTTCCATGCCGTCGGATCTGTTCTTCTTACCTTCCTATATCGAGTCTCCTTTCCTCTCCGCACACCATAGTATATCATCTTAGCCAGCCATTGACGCCACAAGCCTGCACGTCCTCGTGCGGCATGTTACTTAGAAGTAGCAACACTCTATACTACCCTTAGGTTGTAGCAAAGATCTAGTGGGACGCCGACTGAATCCGTACTACACAGAAGGTGAGTTTCGCCTTATCCTCTTCCTCCCTTTCCATTCTTCAACCTGATCTGTATGAAACCGTCGTGCAGTGACGAAGGAGCCTTCTTGCAACATACAACCTACACCGAATCAACGGAGTCTGCTAGAGTAGTAGCATAAGTCTCATATTCTGGATACATTGCTACTCTAGTGTCGATCTCTACATCCAACTATGATGCGCTCTTCGTCCGTTGAACGCAAGGATCCGCCGGTGTTGTTCCTCCGTCGATTTCTTTTTGTGTATTTTCGATTTATATGGATATGCCAAGCAAGGAATCGTCCAGCCTCGCACCTTGGATCTCCTTGGCTCGAGTTTTTCTTCCCTCGGAATCTCACTTCGCAAATTAGACCTCCTTTGTCCTCCTAGCCTCGCATCGTAAGGACACCACTCAGCCTCTCACCTTGTGGGTTTCGAAACCTTGGCCTCTCACCTTAGTCTCTAGGTTTGTTTTGCTTTAAAGTGAAAACACAACTTCGATTGAACTCAACTCTATCATCTGATTAAAAAAACGTGGGTAGGAGATGGCCTTATATGGCTGAAAAATTCAGCACCAACTCCCCACAATAATAGCTTACAAGTAGTTCAAGAGTTTGATACTAAATGAAGGAAAGCCTAGGGTCTTTCAACCAACAACTTCAAGCAATAAATGGCCTAAAAACCATTCATATGGCCGGCCACATTAGAGCTCCAAGGTTCTAAAAACGTGGCTGAAAGAAACCCAACTAAAGTGGTTTAAAACCATGAAATAAAGTCAAGCATGACCACATAAAATAAAACAAAAGGTTACATCTAGGTTTAAAGTGATCCGGCATCCTCAATCGCCTCAAGTATGTTCACCAAGTGATAGTCATGGACGTCCTTAAATGTCGGAGCTCTGAAAGGGTGGTAGGTCAAAGTGGTTTGGCCTAGCATGCGTGCTCTAGCTCGAGTGAGAGGTGGTGCTGATCTTGGTGTGGTCACATCAGTCTCGTTGCTTAAGTCCGGCGGGCTCACATCATCCCCTCCTCCTTGGAAAGGATTCGACCCCGAATCCGCCAACTCGTTCTCCGCATCCTCGACCTCATCACCTACATAAAATGGAGACAAATCAGCAACATTAAACACATTATGGACACCATACTTAGTAGGAAGTTCAATGCGATATGCGTTATCGTTAATCTTCTCAAGGACCCGGAAAGGACCATCCGCTCTTGGGTTGAGCTTAAATTGCCGAATAGAAGGAAAGCGATCCTTCCTCAAATGGACCCACACGAGGTCTCCTTCCATGAAAAGCATTTCCCGGCGCCCTTTGTTGGCTTGCTGGACATATTGCTCGGTACGTTTTTCTAATTGGATTCGGACCCGCTCATGCAAACCTTTCACAAACTCAGCTCTAGATTGCCCATCCACATCAACGGGTTGCGGAGCCGGTTGAGGAGTCAAATCCAGCGGAGTAAGAGGATTCTTGTCATAAACAATTTCAAAAGGGGACTTCTTGGTTGCCGAATGAATAGCCCGGTTATATGCAAACTCCACCAAGGGCAAACAATCCTCCCACCTGCACAAGTTAGTATCCATCATAGTACGAAGCAAGGTGCCAAGAGTCCGGTTTACTACCTCAGTTTGTTCATCCGTTTGGGGATGACAAGAAGTCGAAAAGCACAACTTTGTCCCCATCTTGGCCCAAAGTGTCTTCCAAAAATAGGTAAGGAACTTTGAGTCTCGGTCCGACACAATTGACCTAGGTATCCCATGCAGCTTAACAATATGCTCAAAGAAAAGATTAGCCACATTTGACGCATCATCAGATTTACTACAAGCAATAAAATGTGCCATCTTAGAAAACCTATCAACAACCACAAAAATGGAATCATGTCCTCTCCTAGAACGAGGTAATCCTAGGACAAAATCCATGGAAATGTCTTCCCAAGGAGAGCTAGCAATAGGCAAGGGTAAGTATAATCCATGAGGGTTAGCCTTTGACTTAGCCTTGCGACAAGGTACACAACTAGCACAACATCTCTCAACATCACTTCTCATCTTAGGCCAATACAAGTGTTCTCTCAATATGCCTAAAGTCTTCGTAACCCCAAAATGACCCATCAATCCCCCTCCATGGGCCTCTAAAACAATCAAAGCTCTCAAAGAACAAGTAGGCAAACATAACCTAGCAGCTCTAAACAAATATCCATCATGAATGTAATAACTACTAGCATGAGAGTCACTACTAGAGCGCAAACAAAGCGCAAAAATGCCCCGGAAGTCCACATCAAGAGCATATAAGTCACGAATCAGTCCAAAACCCAAAACGCATGCGTCTAAGGAAGATAGAAGTGTGTACCTACGAGATAACGCATCAGCTACGATGTTGTCCTTTCCCTTCTTGTAGCGCACCACATATGGAAAAGCTTCAATATACTCCACCCATCGTGCATGACGTTTGTTCAACTTGGCTTGTCCTCTCAAATACTTCAACGACTCGTGATCAGAATGTATAACAAATTCACGAGGTAGAAGATAGTGCTCCCAAACCTGGAGGACCCGAACCAATGCATATAACTCCTTGTCGTATGTTGGGTAGTTCAAGGCATCTCCTCCCAGTTTCTCGCTAAAGTATGCCACGGGGCGTCCCTCCTGCATCAGAACTCCTCCAATCCCGATCCCCGAAGCGTCACACTCTATCTCGAAGGTTTTCGAGAAGTCCGGAAGCACAAGAACGGGGGCATGGGTCAGCCGCTCTCTAAGTATCATAAAGGACTCCTCTTGAACGGATCCCCACTCAAATCGCACGCCCTTCTTGGTCAACTCGGTAAGGGGTGCGGCAATGGTGCTAAAGTCCCGAACGAATCTCCTATAGAACCCGGCAAGTCCAAGGAAACTCCGTATGTGAGGGACCGTTGTCGGACGTGGCCATTCTGATATGGCCTTGGTCTTCTCTTCGTCCACTCGCAAGCCTTCCTTTCCTACCACAAAACCCAAAAAAACCACAGATTCCGAGCAAAAATGGCATTTCTTAAAGTTTACAAACAAATGTTGTTCTTTAAGCACAAGAAATACACTTCTCAAATGTTCAACATGCTCATCCAACGTCCGACTATAAACTAAGATGTCATCAATATACACCACAATAAATTTGCCTAAGAAATCACGTAGGACATGGTTCATTAGGCGCATAAACGTACTAGGTGCATTTGTTAATCCAAAAGGCATTACAAGCCACTCATATAATCCATACTTAGTTTTGAAAGCAATTTTCCATTCATCACCCTTATGCATCCTAATTTGATGATATCCACTCCGAAGGTCTATTTTAGAGAAAAGAGTAGCACCGAAAAGTTCATCTAACATATCATCAAGACGAGGAATAGGATGTCGGTACCTTACAGTTATTTGGTTGATGGCACGACAGTCGACGCACATCCTCCAACTCCCATCTTTCTTAGGTACCAATAGCACAGGCACGGCACATGGGCTCAAGCTCTCCCGAATGTATCCCTTACTCAAAAGGTCCTCCACTTGGGCTTGTAACTCCTTTGTTTCCACCGGATTGGCTCGATATGCGGGCCGATTTGGAAGGGTTGATCCGGGTATGAAGTCTATCTGATGTTCTATGCCTCGGATAGGGGGTAGTCCCGGGGGAATCTCTTCGGGCATAATCTCCTTGAACTCCTCAAGTAGCCCTGAAATACAAGAAGGCAAAGACAAATCATTAGCTTCCCTAGTAGATAAAGCTGTTACACAAACAAGAAGGAAGCAAATATCCCCCCTTTATAGGGCTCGACGGGCATCGTGTAGCCGTGCTGTGAGTAGGGTCTTGGGGTCAAGAACCATCTTAGTCTTCCCCTTTGTCCTTGCTGCCTCAACTTTCTCCAACCTCTTTCTTTCTCTACACATGTGGTCTTCCATGATCTCGGATGGGCTGAGGGGCATGAGTTTTACTTTCTTCCCGGCCGTGGCGAAGAAGTATATGTTGGTGTAACCATCATGAAACACCCTTCGGTCAAACTGCCATGGTCTCCCAAGTAAGAGATGGCAAGCTGTGATTGGAAGCACGTCACAAACAACGTCGTCTTGGTATGGTCCGATGGCAAAGTGAACAAAAGATTGCTCCTTGACTTGAAGGGGAGCGTTGGTGTTGAGCCACTGGAGCGAATAAGGTTGTGAGTGCGCCTTCGTTTTGAGTCCTAGGTGTGCAACGACCTCCTGACTAACAATGTTACAACAAGACCCACTATCAATAATAACAGTAAACAATTGTCCCAAAATTAAACAACGAGTGTTAAAGAGATTCTCCCTTTGTGAGACATCGGGAACAAGTTCGCTTGCTTGTAGGGCCTTTTTTGTGACAAGGCAGAACTCTCCCACAGGAGCACGAGCTTCTACTTCAACACCGTCTATGATTGGAGCTACTGTTTCCTAGTCATCTTCGGATTCATGATTCTCGGTGACCTCTTCCCCAAATGCATTCAATAAAACCTTACGGGGATTAGGGCACTCCCGGGCATAATGACCATGCTCATAACACTTGTAGCACTTCACTTCCCTAGTCCGGCTCGTTTCTGGAGTTGGTGGAATACTAGGGTTAGGGGCGGAGGTGGCCTTGGGAACTACTGTTGGAGATGAACCAGTTGTGTGGGTAGGACGATTATTGGGAGAGGGCTCAGTGGATTCATGACTTGTCCCTCGTCTTGTTGATCCGGATGCCTTACGTTTTTGGATGACATTATAGGCATGGGTAGCATGGTGTAGGGCATCAGTTAGGCTTGTGTGTCGGAGTTGTTCAACTATTTCGGACAAATCGGGGTTAAGCCCAGATAGGAACTTGGCTAGGATATAGTCGTCGGGATGTCGGGTTCCCGATCTCTGAAGGAGAGTTCTCAACTCTTTGTGGTACTCGTCTGGAGTTCGGTTACCTTGATGTAGCCTTTCAAGTTTGAGCAACAATTGTTGCTTGTAATCTGAAGGTATGAACCAAGCACGCATCCTTCTACGGAGTTCAAACCAGGTGTTGATGCGCGGCTGTTGATGTGCCTCCATATATTCCAATTCTTCCTGCCACCAAGTTAGAGCAAAATCAACAAAATGAATAGTAGCAGCTTCAATCTTTTCATACTCGTTAAAATCATAATAACGGAAGACTTGTTCAGCCTTAGTCTCCCACTCAATGTAGGTCTCCGCTTCTGCAGTTCCGGTGAAGTTTGGAACATCCACTTTTGATCCATGGTAACGCCTCCTATTGCGGTGATCACGATTTTCTTCATCATCCGAGTCATCGTGTCGACTACGGTCCCGGTTTCTGTTCCGGTCTCTATCTCGGCGTCTATCTTGGTTTCTGCTCCCATGGCTATTCACACTCCTACTCCTATCCCGGCCTCTACGAGGTGGTCCCTGGTTACTTCCTCATTGACTTTGTTCAGGTGGGACGGGAGGTAGTCTCCTTAGAAGCTCCGCGAATTAGGCTTCAAGGCGGTCAATACGTGGGCCGGCTTGATTGATCCCATTACCATTGACGGATGCCATCCTACTGTTGGACTACAAAACAATCAAAGAAACAAACCAAAACCAAGTGTCCAAAGGTATAACAAAACAAAATGTTCAAAGGCAAAACCGAAAGTAATAAAAATGCCGGTTTTGTGACCGAAACAGTGTCGGATGGCTAAAAAAGCCCTTAGGTCACGGCGAAGTGGTGAGTTAGACTCGGAGGCCTGTTTCCCTTCTCGGAAAGGTATAGCCATTGTAATTCTGAGTTCGGACGCCTTTTTTCCGCAAAACCGCAAAACCGGCCGTTTTTCACCTTTTCGAGATTTTTCGCCTATCACAAAAAAACAAACTCAAAGGCAAAGGTTAGAGACAAAAACGTTCTCTCTCTCTCTCCTCTCTCAAGTGTATTTCTCCTCACACTCACTCAAGTGTTTGATAGTGTTTGGATTCACACAACTCCCCTTTTCCTTTGCTTCGAGGCAAAGCTCTCCCTCACCTTTTCCAAAGCCTTAGGCAATGCTCTCCACACAAAGATTTCTCTTGGTAACAAAATTCCGCCAATTTTCCAAGGTAGTGCACAAGGTAAACAAGGTATTCCACGATGCAATATAACTTCAGAAAAGCAAACACAAAAGGGCAACAAAGCAACAACAAATACGAGCCTTCCGGCGAGTATTTACTTAGTCCCTAAGAAGTAGTTAGTCAAAGCAATAACAAGCGTTTTCCCCAAAATCGTGTGGGTTGTGTTTTGGAATGGCTAGAATACTCAAGAACAACTTTGATAACAAATTTCAAGAACAACTTTGATAACAAACAAATTTTCAAGGACAACTTTGATAACACTCAAACAACTTTCTTTTCTTTTTTTTCTTTTCTTTTCTTTTGTTTCGTTCGTTTTTTTTTTTTGACTTTACTGGATGATATAAGATATGCTTTTTGTTTTTTTTTTTGAATAAAAGGTCAACAAGATCTCTCTAAAGGCTCACAAGAAAGAAGATTGTAAACACAAAATTTTGGGGAACTACTCAAAATTGCAAAAACTAAAAACAAGTTTAGGTAAGCAATTCGTACCCCGAAAGCTTGAGGAACTCGCACCGTTGGGCTCTGATACCACTTGATGCGCTCTTCGTCCGTTGAACGCAAGGATCCGCCGGTGTTGTTCCTCCGTCGATTTCTTTTTGTGTATTTTCGATTTATATGGATATGCCAAGCAAGAAATCGTCCAGCCTCGCACCTTGGATCTCCTTGGCTCGAGTTCTTCTTTCCTCGGAATCTCACTTCGGAAATTAGACCTCCTTTGTCCTCCTAGCCTCGCACCGTAAGGACACCACTCAGCCTCTCACCTTGTGGGTTTCGAAACCTTGGCCTCTCACCTTAGTCTCTAGGTTTGTTTTGCTTTAAAGTGAAAACACAACTTCGATTGAACTCAACTCTATCATCTGATTAAAAAAAACGTGGGTAGGAGATGGCCTTATATGGCTGAAAAATTCAGCACCAACTCCCCACAATAATAGCTTACAAGTAGTTCAAGAGTTTGATATTAAATGAAGGAAAGCCTAGGGTCTTTCAACCAACAACTTCGATCAATAAATGGCCTAAAAACCATTCATATGGCCGGCCACATTAGAGCTCCAAGGTTCCAAAAACGTGGCTGAAAGAAACCCAACTAAAGTGGTTTAAAACCATGAAATAAAGTCAAGCATGACCACATAAAATAAAACAAAAGGTTACATCTAGGTTTAAAGTGATCCGGCATCCTCAATCGCCTCAAGTATGTTCACCAAGTGATAGTCATGGACGTCCTTAAATGTCGGAGATCTGAAAGGGTGGTAGGTCAAAGTGGTTTGGCCTAGCATGCGTGCTCTAGCTAGAGTGAGAGGTGGTACTGATCTTGGTGCGGTCACATCAGTCTCGTTGCTTAAGTCCGGCGGGCTCACATCAAACTACGCATCTCATTTCTTCACGTGCAATACCAAGGACGTATTTGGAGTGTCACAGGCTAGGGATCGAACTCTACTCCTTACTCGCTGAGCCACCAAGGGCACCATCCTGCAACCATCGAAGTGAGTAAGTATACCTCACTCTAAGTTTAATCAGTGGGAAGAAGATAGACTAATCTAATCCAGTTGTGTAGTTAGGCAAGAACCGGACTCGAACTCGAGACTCCAAGGTTGAGCCGTGATCCAGAGTGACGTGGAGGGTAAGAATCGAACACTGAACCTTTATACTGCACAGTTGGATTGCAGAAAAAACTGAGTGTTCCAGTCATCTTTAAGCATATCTTTCGATACCTTATATTGAACATCCACCATTCAATTTTTAATATGTTTTAGAGCGATATGCATAGTACAATGTATCAAAATTTGGGACTTATTCAACGGTTAGATTTAGATCTATGAAGGTCCAAAGTCGACTGGTTGTGCAGTTAGAAAACATACTCAGAAATTGGCTAAGTATAGAATGTTGAGTTTGGAACCAAATTTGGAGAATTTTGTAGAGATTGTTGTTGGGAATTTTGGAGAGTTCTTTGATCCTATGGGTAGCATGCATATCGTAGATGACCTAGAGATTTTTTTCGGAATTTTATATTTTTATTCGGGCTCCATATTTTGAGCCAAAGTTGGATCCTAGTGACTTTTTGGAAGGTTAGGAAAATGTGTAGTTTTCTAGTTTCTACCCAAACTCATCCTTAAGAGTTAGAATATGAAATTTTAATCCCCAAATAAGAGTTTAAGCATAAATTATGAGATTTTTGGAAGATTAGGGACCAAGGGTAAAATGGTCATTTTACCTTAGATGTGTATTTTAGTAATTTCTCTTCTGATAGGATCTTACATCTTAGAAGTCTTAGACTTCTAAGTATATGGGAAATGTGTTGATCCACTTGCCTCCTATGACAGGCAATTGAGTTTCGACGGTTACAGATTGAGTTGTGATTGAGAAAGTCGAAACCTGATTCAGGTAAGTCATTTGGGCTTCCTTAGCTAGCTTCTAGATATGTGTGTAAATAATGATAGTGGTGTTTGAATGATGTGTTTATAGTTGTACTTAGTATTAATTATCTACCGACCTATTCATTGGCCTAAGAGTAACGGGCGGTGACATTCTGCTCAGTTAGCCCGAGGGCGTTGGGGGTTTCTTTAGGGAATAGTCCACACTTGGTTTGTAGTGATGCTACCGGCGGAGGTAAGCTAGACCTACACCAAGTTGGATAAGGAACGGAGGCGAGAACTCTTAAGATTTCTCGTGCCACAACTGTAAAATGGAATAAGGTGAATCACTTAATTAACAGATAATAACCGGTTTGTGTGCCAACATAATGATTGTTTCATGTTATCTTGGGTGTGCTTGTGTTATTCTTATTCTGCTTATATTTGGTTAGTTAGCTAACTGTTATATTGTTGTTTAGACGTGCCACAGGTTAGAGCAGATGCCGAGTGATCCGGATGGTAGTGGTCAGCCGGGGTGTCGTACTTCATAGGATGGGTTGCAGTCTTTTCTTTATGTTGGTCTTTCAGATATTACATTCTTTGTTCTTGGAATGTAAGAGATTATTTATTGCCGGTTGTTAGTGTTTTTGGTCACATTCGTGACATTGTTAAACATATTTTATGATTTATGTTTTCCTTATATGTGCCTTGTTGTAAGATCTAGTTAAGTTGTTGTCAAACTAAGGTCGGGACCCATTGTGAGGTCCTTACCCGTAGCTCCCCGAGTTCCGAGAATTTGGGGTGTTACAGCTCGATGAATGAATGAAGATGTGTATGTCCCTAGCATCTAGATGCCCACTCCAGAAATGGCAATCGAGAAGCCATGATACGCTGGAGGAGGAAGGAGATAAGTTGGTGTGATCTGCAGCATGCATTTGGACGTCAAGTGGTAGGAAGGGGAAGCTGCAGCGTGATCATATGGTGCGTTTAAGGTGTGCAAATCTTCTCCTCCAACTCAACACCACATGGACAGGAGCTGGCACACACGTACGTTGTAGAGGGGGGTTGTCTTCACTGATAAGATAGCGAGAAGCAAGGGGAGGGTAAGACCGGCTGGGTTGCAAGCATGACCTTGCAACAAGGCCGGATCACTTTGTCAAAGGCTTTGTCCAAAAACTTGTCAAGAGTGACATCATGGCCTTCAAATCTTGCAAGGGTTAAAACTAAGGAAGAAAGACATATTTTATGTGAGTAGAATTTCACAAAAATAATAAAATATTTTGTTTTATAGAACTCTGGATCGAATAGAAAGAGTCAAACTTGTCAAAAACCGGTTTGACTCGGAAATAAACGAAAATAAATATCCGGATATTACAGTTTCTATCTTGCGCTCCATATTCTAGCAATCACCATAGGTTAGAAGGATGAGTGTGAGAAAGTCAATATCAACGAATTGACATATTTGTGGTGCATGACTTATAAAAAAGACCATCAATTGGAGATTCTAGCTTTGTGGAAAGTTTGAGTCACAACTCACAACAAAGTCTAAGTCTGGTGTGATTACTATAGGGGGCATGATAACTCCTATTGTCGAGTCTTTGGACATTCATCTTAGCCTCTACACTCCTATCATGGAGGAAAGGGCGACAAACATGTCCCACTTGAAGAGTGTCGGGATGATTTTTGATATTTTATCTCAAGTTTGCTCAAACGTCTCGAGTTCAACAATTCCCTTCTCCATCACTTGTTGCTCTCTCCGATATCCCGGATGAGAATTGGTATGAGGCATAGATACAAGCACAACGGCCACCTAAGAGAACTCATCAGAGAAAGAAAATTGGGAGAGATGCTTCTCCACCTTCCGCTCATCATGATGAGCCGAGTGGTCTATCTTCATCTGCATCTCCTTGTCAAGATACGGATTTCACATCTCTTTATGGGTGTATTGATGAGCTCACATCTCAAGTTACTTCCATGGATAAACGTCTAACATCTTGAGAGGAGAAGGAACGCCACCTCTGCATGATGGCTCAACAAAACTTTTGTCATCTCCATCTCCTCAGTAGAGCATTGTAAGTATTTTCCACTTTTCTATTTAATTTCTACATTAAAGACAATGTAGGGTTTAAGTGTGGGGTGATAATATTTGCATCGTAGTTGCTTGTAGTTTTAGTGACATTTTAATTTCATTTTAAAAAATAACTAATGAAAATATAAAAAGATTGAAAAAAAAAAGTTGTGCTTCGGTGTATGATATGATCTCAATGATGAAATTATGACTTGTTTGTGGATGTAGAATATTAAGCATGAATAGCACGATATTTGTGAGATTTTTATACTTTGTTATAAACTCATGTAATAATAAAAGTGTTTTTTGTCTTATGTTTGTGTAAATGACTTTTTAAAATCACATAGTATAGTTCTTGTGCATTGCAAGAAGATGATTGATGCATTTCATTTCTTGTACTTCATTCTTTCCGTGACCATGTACTTGCTCCTCCAAATTTCTTACTTATGTCCTCCCTTTTACCCATCCGGGAATTTGGAAGTGATGTTCTTAAGGAGTGCTTAAAAATAAGTATGGGGTGATTTGCTTGAACTTGATCTGTGCAAGATGGAGTATGTGCATGCGATGTGAGGCATCTTAGGACACTAAGGTTTGCTAATCATTGAGGTTTCGGCTATTGTGCACCAATGCTCAAACTCCCAAGTAGAAGAAGTGTTAAAAGCAAAAAAAAAGGTGTGGATGCATTTGTTGATAGTTTGTGTAATGTTGGGATAGAAATCCTCTTTCCCGAATTAGTACCACAAGGCTAAAAATTTTCCACCTTAATCATCTCTTCTTGGCCTCATCTTCTAAAGTCCTCATGATTCATGTACACATGTGCTTGATTGGTTAAGTAATGGAGATTTGATTGTTTTTCAAGATATGACTATCTTGAAATTGATTTGATAACATGAGGACATATGCAATGTATAATCATTTATCTTGTATGGCTTACTTGAAATGTTTTTGTCGCTATGGGTTATAACAATCATATTGAGGGCCCGTTTGGTTTGTGAAAAAAAGCCCAATGGAATGGATTGATTCCGTTTCAACCCACAAATGCTGTTTGTTTAATGGGCTAAAAGGAATGATTCCATTATGGGCCTCAAATGATTACCCTAATCTGATTCCCTTCCTTACTATCCTCATTTCTTTCGAGGGAAACAGCATTACACATATACATTTCTCTCTCCCCGACGTCTTCACACCCACATCAAATTACAGCCTCCATGAGAGTGAAATTCAAGGCTTAGAGGAGCGGTAATTTCGGATCACATGAGAGGTACTCTTCGCATCTCTCTTTTGGCTCTTAGTTCTCACTTCTGGTTCAACAGTGATGTTTCTTCTACTATTTTTTTTCAATTTTAGGTCAAATTGATACATTGAACTAGGTTTTTATCTTACACAACTTTACCATTAATCATTTTCTAGGTTGGATTTGGTGAAACGATTGAAGTCTTGTTCGATCAATTTTGGTTGTAGGTAAACGTGATTTGGGATTCTGCTTGCGTTTAGTTGGATTGAAAACAAAATCTTAAGTCTTCTTCCGTTCTTCTTGCTTGGTATACAACTAAGCACTGAGTTATGAGATTGATTGATTCTTCTGAAATCACCTATCACTCTGATTAAGGGTTAGTTTTGAAGCACTGAACTTATGGGAGTTGAACAAGCTTCAGCTAGTACAATGGACATGTTGTTGATAGATTTGTATGATATGGTCCGTGGAGGAGTAAATGCAAATTGAATTTCTGTTTTGGTCTATGAAGTTTGTTTTTCGAAATGATGGGCAATCAGTCAATGTTCTTTGACAATTACAAACTCTAAAGATGAAGATTGTTTAGCATATCTTGATTTGGGCTAGCTAATTTTCGTCCTTGGATGTCGGGACTGATAAGTTCTGGGTATGTGTCATTATATATTAGAATTGACAATGCTTTGTTGAACCTGTTTCTATTTCAGAAGACTGAATCAGACTGGTTTATTTCCTGACAACTCAATTGGTTTATTTTAATCAATTGGTTTATTTCTTCTTCTAGGTTGCACTTATTTAGAAGTACATTTCATTTTATAATCAATTGGTTTATTTCCTGAAGTTTCTATGACCTTTTTTCTTCTTCTAGGTTGCACTTATTAGACTGAATCAGACTGGTTATTCAACTGGCTGCAATTCCGGGTATATTGGTTTGTTATCAATTTCATTTTCCAGTGGATCTCTAGTCAACGGTTGAGCTGCACATATTATAGTTAGACTGATCTCTGTTGTATGTGTAAAGTAATTAGGATAATAATTACTAATTAGTGGAGCTGATTAGCGCAATAAAAGACTTGTGAGATTTCAATGCCATAGAAATTGAAGTCTTTGATATTTATGTCATCTTATATCATCATCCCTTGTGTAAAAAGATGATGCATTAATTTTGATAAAGTATGTCACAACGAAGCCTTTGAATCATTAATTTTGTTCGGAGGTAAACCGCTTTATGTAATTATGTGGTATTTGGATAATGCAGGTCTCCCTTTTCATTTTTTTTGGGCTGACTTATCTGTACTAGTTTGTTTGTTGATATATATATATATATATATATATATATATATATATAAGTTTATATGTTTATTCATTATGTGATTATAAATTTGTGTATTTTTCTCTTTGATTTTTGATAATTATGGTCAGAAATGGATCGTCTCACTCATTCATTGACAAAGATAAAAAGGATAAGATAACTCCATGTTGTTTATGCGATAATTAGGGTAACGATGATGTTGTATTTGACGTGGTACATGGTGAGTTTATCGGTTACTAGGAGTATACAATTGAGGGAGGGGAAAAAGTTAAGAAAAGGGCTTAGGCTTATTAAATAGTGAACTATAGTTTTGTTTTTATGCTTTTGTTTTTAAAACAGTGGTATTGTACCTCTATAATGAAAAAATTGACATGAAAATTGGTATGAAGCAGTAGCTTAAAATAGTGATATTGTACATTATAGTAGCTTAAAACATTGTACATTATAGTAGCTTAAAACAGTAGCTTAAGACAATGGCATGAGAAATTGGCATGAAACATTCGATTGCGTTTGTTTCCATTCCGGAAACAATCCAAACAACACAAATGTTATTATTAGGTGAATGATACCATTCCGAAAACAAACCAAACATAAACAAGCGATAACCCTTTCCCATTCCTTTCCTTCCTCTTATCCGTTTCCATTCCGTTTCCATTCCACCCTCCTAACCAAACGGGCCCTGAGAGTGATCATAATTGAAGCACTATTATAAGATTTTATGTTTATTTTTGGTATTTTATATTTTTATGTCGTCATTTTACTTTGGAATTGGTTCTTGCTTGAGGACAAGCAAGGTCAATTATGGGGTATTTTGATAGCATATTTTTATTATGTTTTAGATCATGTTTTTAGGATTAGTTTTAGCATGTTTTGACATGATTTTGTATGCATTGTTTTCAGAAAGATTGTTGGTGTTTTTGTGCATGATATAAATGTTAAGATTGATCTTTGAAAACTTGATAAAGAGACTATAAAGTTGGGGAGAACTTCTCAAAGGTAAGCAAGGAGAGCCATGCAAAGATCAAGAGTTGCTCGTGTAATGGAAGTTGTTTTTGTGCAAAGGAAGTTGCTGCTTGTGCAAAAAAAGTTGTTGCTCGTGCAAAGGAAGTTGCTGCTCGTGCACGTTCGTGCGTTTTGATTGTTCTGAAGTTGCTGTCGGGTTGCACGATTATGCAGTCGTAGTGCACGAGCGTGCAACGTTCATTTAATGCCCATCTTTAAGAGACATTTGACCTTCTTTGACTGTTTAAATCTCTTTATAAAGACATTTTTGGGATTTTAGAACTATGAAAGATTAGCTTAGATTTGTTAGTTTTGAAATTGGAGAGAAAAAAGAGAAAAGAAGACTAGATAGGAGATTTGGGGATTGAAGTTCTTTCCTTCTTTCATATTGAATCTTGTAATTTTTTTTTACTATGATATTGCTAATTTCATTTCTATTATGTGTGGCTAATTCTCTAAGTTCTAGGTTTGGAGATGAATCTAAATATGCTGAGATAGACTAGGTTCTTAGAAATTCTTGAATATATATTTGATTATTTTGATTGATTTATACCTTAAGTGTGTAGATTTATATCTAAATGATTGCTAGAGATCGAAAGGTGATAGGAATTGTTGAAAAATAAGGTATAAGCTTGAGGTTTATTTGTGCATCTCTTGAGAAGAAATAGGTTGTCATAGATGCATATCTTATTTGTTAAGACTGAGACCAAAAGGAGATGTTTGAATCAAATAAGTTTCTTGCATCTAAGAGCTTAAAGATTTTTGATTTATTTAACTTTGTGTGAAAGTGAATGTTAAATTGTTAAGGCACGTTACTTTGAGAGCCCAAAAGGGGATTCTTCTCTTATTAATACTTTAGACAACCTACCTTCATGATATAATAAAGTTTTTAAGGTCTATCGATTATTCATAGTTGATGAAATCTCCAATCTTGGAATATAACTCTCATATAACTCAATTTGTTTTTAATTCATTATTTTCAACCACTTTGAATACTAAAAACAAATAAACAAACAATTTCCACTTTTATTTTCCATTTTTTGGCTTTGAGAACTAGTTTAAGGGTGTGATTTATACTCTAAAGTCTTTGAGATTCGACACTCGTTATATTCACATCACTTTCCAGGCCGGCGTTGTGCAATGGAGGACTTCTTTCCGTTTTGTGTTGTTGTTACCATTTTCGGCAAGAGATCCCTAACCGTAGCAGTTTGTGATGAATCGATGGAGAATGAGGATAGTGAAGAGGAGAGGACGAGCATCAATGGTATACAAAATTTTCAAACCATTGATAATCTCCAATAACCTTGCCTGATCAGGTTCTCAAAATCGTATTTTCACAATCCAAAAAACACCGTCAAAACAACTAGAGTAAACCACTAAGCATCAACTAAACACCACCCAATTCAACTACATTGAACCACAAGCTGCAACTAAACATCATAATTTATGAAGAAACGGTTTAATATTTTTGACGGATCTAGTGTGGACTGTTTTTTGGTTGGGTCATGCGTTCACTCCCCCAAATAAACCCATCTTACGCACCTAATATTTAATTTGGGGCTTTATAGTTAGTTGAGCCCTCTAATCTGTACAATGAAACCCATCTCTAAAATTTACCCCCAATTATCAAGTATTAATACACTGCCCTTGCCATATTGACCTGTTCAAAGAATGTAACTGACATAACCTAATTTCTTCGATTTAAAACATGAAATTCATGTTACACTCATTGTGCTGAATCAAGTGTTTTGACTATGAAGAATTCGGTCCCCCCCAAAGCTGATGAAAATAATGGCGCAACATTTTAAAAATTGTACAAACAGTTGAAGTTGTACACGCAAATATACATCCAAAAAAGAATTATTATTGAAAACAAAAGAAAAGAGGCAGAACCTTCGATGTTCACATTGTCTTAATAAACTATTACCATATGCATCGTATGTTTATCCATTGATGCGTTGCAAAGTAATACAAAATGAAGATGAGATTATGACAGCAAAGCAAAGGCACCCCCATTTGCCAGTGCATTTTCTCTCATTAACACCTACCATTTTGAGTGTCCCCTCATACTATCCCATGGCGATCTCCCTCCCAAACACTACCATCCCATTAACCCACATCCATGTACCTTCCTACCCGGAAATCGCGTTTCCGGTCAGTTTTCCGACCCAAAGACGCCCTTCTATGTGGCTGCGAGCAAACGAGCTTGCCACCAGAGGGCCACTTAAGCAATCGGCCGTGTTAAGACAGTCTGATCAATTCACTTCCATGGAGGAACAAGAAGAAGAAGATGAACAAACCTCTAATAAGAGTACTCTGGCTCATCGTTGGAGGGAGATCAATGGAAAAGACGACTGGGTCGGGCTTCTCGAGCCCATGGATCCGCTGCTACGACAGGAACTGATCCGATATGGCGAGATGGCTCAAGCGTGCTACGACGCCTTCGACTTCGACCGCTACTCTATCAACTGTGGAAGCTGCAGATACACCAAGAACAGTTTCTTTAAGAACCTAGAAATGGAACAACATGGCTACATCGTCACACGCTACCTATTTGCCACGTCAAACATCAGCCTCCCCAAGTTCTTCAAGAAGTCCATGTGGCCTGCAGTCTGGAGCAAAAGAGCCAACTGGATAGGGTACGTGGCAGTCTCAGACGACGAGACAACAAAGCAACTCGGGCGTCGAGACATCACCGTAGCCTGGCGCGGAACCGTGACGCAACTCGAGTGGCTCCATGACCTCATGGACATCCTCCAACCTGTCTCGTCTGATAAAATTCCGTGCCACGACCCGTCTGTCAAGGTCGAGTCGGGATTCGTTAGCCTATACACGGACAAAGACGAGAGTTGTCCATACTGCAAGCTTTCAGCTAGAGAGCAGATCCTCGCGGAGTTGAGCAGGCTAGTGGAGAAGTACCGAGACGAGGAGCTGAGCATTACTGTCACAGGTCACAGCCTAGGAGCAGCGTTAGCAGTGGTGAGCGCGTTTGATATAGCCGAGACGGGTTTGAACATAATGAATGACTGTAGAACGGTGCCAGTATGTGTGTTCTCATTCTCGGGTCCGAGAGTGGGGAACACTCGGTTTAAAGAGAGGCTTGAGAACACGCTAGGGGTGAAGGTGTTGAGGGTTTATAATGTTCATGATGTAGTGCCAATGGCTCCAGGGTTTCTAGTGAATGAGCATATCTCCCCGGTGTTGAGTAGGATAACCGAGGCATTTCCATGGAGTTACTCCCATGTTGGGACGGAGCTCCAGCTGGATCATATGAATTCTCCATTTTTGAAGGATACTACTGATCGAGCTTGCGCACATAATCTGGAGGCTCTACTGCATTTGATTGATGGGTAAGTTGTCTCTGAGCTATCTTTTTGTGCGAGACTGAATATAATTCATTTGACTTGTGAATGAGTACAGATATCATGGCAGGGGAGAGCGCTTCAGCCTGGCAAGTGAGAGAGACATAGCACGTGTTAACAAAGGTTGTGATTTCTTGAAGGATCGGTACCAGATACCTCCTCATTGGAGACAGGATGAAAACAAAGGGATGGTAAAGACTAAGGATGGTCGCTGGATTCAACCTGAACGACCCTTGGTCGAGGAGTTCCATGATGAAATTCACCGCCACCTTAGGCAACTAGGGCTTGTTGATGGTCAGTGAGATCTGAAAAATCCATGTGCAACTGAACGTGTTACTTATTCTGTAAAGCAAAGGAAAGGTGGCTTTAATGATCGATGTTACTACTTACTAGTAAACAAAATTTTCTTTCAGTGCAATCACTTAACTTCTGATTTACAATCATATGCATTTATTCCACCAGAAGGCTGAAACATCTATACATCATCTTTTTGTTGTGGGGTGTGTGATTGCAGCTGGCTGAGGTTTTCAAACAAATGAAGAAACCAAAACAAAAAGGTTTCAACTGAGTAAGGAGATGCGGAGACATGGAAATTGAATCATTCAAACAAACCATTTCTCTTATGTAAGAAACGGAACCTTGTTGATCAACAACTACAGACAATGATTTCAGCACTATAGTCATGTATAAGGACATCCGCCCAACAATTTTTTAAAACAAAACTTAAATTACAATATTTTATTGAATAAATATAGAGGACAACAAGGCATCAATGCATCACATACCACAGGACCACAAGACATACAAAAATTATCGGCTAGTAGAGTTGACCTAACTAGCTAGGAAGCAACAACTCAATTTGCATGTGTTTCGGACATGAAAAGTCACTTCAAATTGCTGAATGATAAATCTCAATGACCTCTAATAGATGAACACTTTCTTCGGTCAGTATCCCAATAATGAAATTGGAAGACGAGGTGACAATCTAGCATCTAGGCATATATATAGAAATCAGTGAACGAAACGAACTACAACCAATTTTCAACAAGAAATCGCATGTTTCCCAAACAATTTGCATTCAACTTTCGGAGATAAACGCATAAAGTCCAATACAAAACACTAAACAATCAACCATGGAAACAGTACGGATTCGAGAAAACTAACGTTTCGGTAACACCTGCAGCAGTGTATGACGAGGTGGAACAAAAAGGAAGCTCAAAGGCGATTACGGAGGCGCCACCGTTTTCGGGGAATGTTAAAGCTCGAACTTCCCCTCTTTGCGCACCGATCCTGAGGAGCTGTCAACGGAGTCAACGGACGATTAGGCTCCCACCGTGAACAGGCGGCGGATTTGACGGGAGAAGGATGTAAGGGCTTAAGGGTGCGTTCCGTAAGAGGTTAAATGGGCTTGTTTTAGATTAAAATTCTGGTTTAATTTTGTTGAGTTTTGTAAATGAAAAAAAATATGTGGATTAAGATTATATTAAAAAGGGAATTTTTTTTTTTTTTAAATCTCATTTGATAAGGAAACGAGGACTAAGGGGGTTTTTGGTTGAAGATTAAAGGAGGTTCATTTAGATTAAATTTAGGAGATTAAATTTGTGTAAGTGTTTGGAAGAAGGTGGAGATTATGAAACAAAATTATAGAAGGATTAATTGGGATTAAAAAGGGCAAAAAAAATAACCTTATATTACCAAGGTTAAAGGAGATTAATTTTCAAATATCAATTAGAATTCCACTCATGCCCCCTATTTAAGGTTAAAATAAGGGTAAATTTGTAAATCAATATCAATTAAACCTTTGAAAAGATCTTCAACCAAACAACTTCACGTAAATTATTTTATATCAAAAAAATATGTGGATTAAGATTATATTAAAAAGGGATTTTTTTTTTAAATCTCATTTGATAAGGAAACGAGGACTAAATAAGAAAAATTATTTTTTTAATTTTAATCTAAAATAATTCTATTACTCCCCTAGCAAATATATCTTAAGATTGTCCGTCTCAAATTTTACACTCTTATCATAAATAATCTTTAACATTTCTTATATTCACTCTCTTTAAATTTAGAATCAATTGTGATAAAGTGCAAAAAAAAACGGTCATATCTCTTTTACAAATTGAATCTTTTCCCGTCTCTTTTTTCTATCAGTATTTCTTTCAGAAAATTGAAAGAAAAAAGAAACTATAAATCTATATACTTCACTGTGGTTCTTCCTAAATCATAAAATGTCAAATGTCCTTTTCTTAGAATTTTTTTTTTTAAATTATGTATAGTTGCCATATTATAACTATCCTATTGTAAAACTTATATTTATCTACTTACCAAACATTTCTTTTATATACATACATATACTAAGCATACTTCAAATTACACTAATAAAATAATTATTTTATGATAAAATTTATACCAAAATAAATTTTTATATATATTTATCTATATTTATCTATACTAAACATACTTTTTTTAAAATACGTAAAGCTTGTTGATATAATTGATTAATATTCCTATTTTATTTAGAAAAATAGAAAAATGTATTAAAAAAAGCCTAAAAATATGAAAGCTTGTGCATTCCCGCCTCATGAAAGTGTAATTGTAAATTAGAGAGATGAGTGTCAACTTCATGGTTAGATAATTTATTATTCTAAATTTTACATATGGATATATAGTTCTTATATTAAATAGAAAATAATTAATAATTTATTAAATGTATAAATTATTATAATTTAATTATTATATCTTCTTTGTTATGTAAGAATATTATCTAAAATTGTCTAAGATAACTTTGTAATTGAACTTTTTAATTATTCTCTATTTCAACGCTTATATTTTAATTTTTAAAATTTATTTCTATTTTCCTTTTAATTTTTTATATTTCACCTTTATCATCATCATAAATAGTATACTAACATTAACTTTAACTAAAATATGTAATATTGTCTAAATAAATTATTTTTATTGTTATCTAAAATTATAATTAATTTAATAATAACATTTTAAATTCTCTTTGGATTAATTCATTAAAACCACTATCTTACATTATGAGTTTTAAAAAAATTATATACCTATTAAAATTCAAAATTATACCTGTGTCTTGTCTATACATACTATATTAAAGACAAAGCATTTACTTCATTGTGGTTGTTCCTAAATCATAAAATGTCACATGTCATTTTCTTAGAATTTTGATTTTTTTTTTAAAATTATGTATAGTTGCTATATTATAACTATCCTATTGTAGAACTTATATTTATCTACTTACCAAACATGTCTTTTATGATAAACCTTATACCAAAATAAATTTATATATATAATTATATATATATTTATCTATATTTATCTATACTAAACAACTTTTTTTTAAAATACGTATATATGGAAGTTTACGCATTCCCGTTTCATGGGAAGTGCAAAGCTTGTTGATATAATTAATTAATATTCCTATTTTATTTAGAAAAATATATTAAAAAAAGCCTAAAAATATGAAAGTTTATGCATTCCCGCCTCATGGAAGTGTAATTGTAAATTAGAGAGATGAGTGCCAGCTTCATGGTTAGATAATTTATTATTCTAAATTTTACATATGAATATATATAGTTCTTATATTAAATAGAAAATAATTAATAGTTTATTAAATGTATAAATTATTATAATTTAATTATTATATCTTCTTTGTTATGTAAGAATATTATCTAAAATTGTCTAAGATAATTTTGTGATTGAACTTTTTAATTGTTCTGTATTTTAACGCTTATATTTTAATTTTTGAAATTTATTTCTATTTTTCTTTTGATTTTTTTTGTTCACCTTTATCGTCATTATAAATAGTATACTAACATTAACTTTAATTAAGATATGTAATATTGTCTAAATAAATCTATTTTTATTGTTTTCTAAAATTATAATTAATTTAATAATATCATTTTAAATTCTCTTTGGATTAATTCATTAAAACCACTATGTTACATTATGAGTTTTAAAAAAATTATATACCTATTAAAATTAACAATTATACCCGTGTCTTGGCACGGGAATTACACTAGTTTGTATTCAAGGGTACTATTTTAATTATTGCAAAAAATAAATCCTGAAACCCATTTACTCCTCAGAAGAACGTGCTTGCCACGCGTAACCCTTTTTCTCCCTGTGCGAGCAAGCCAAGAAATAGATGACAAAACCCTAGTCGATACCTGGGAAAAACCACCGCCATTCCCTATATCTCCATCCAAAGGAAAGCCAATCTCAGTCCCCTTTATGGATTGAAGCCAAGAAAATGGCTGATTTTAGCAAAGCTCCTTCCTGAGCCTGTGATTCATCTCCCTTGTCACAAAAAATAGCCAAAAATACAAAGAAAATGAAGATATTGGGGAACCCAAATCTGGAAGGAAAAGGGACATCTCAAGCTATGGACATCGAAGAAGGGTGGTTGTCGTCATTGACTTAGCCGAAAATTGAACCTGGTTGCATTCCTTGTCGCCTCAAATGAAGAGGTTGACCTATCCAACAGAGTTTCAAAAGATGAGAAGAAATGTCAATTAGCCGGTCAAGTTTATTTGACAGTGGCCCCAAATTTCAAATAAGTACTATTCAAAACCAATCTCATATCTAAAGTCTATATAAACTACACACTCAAGCTCATTCTAACCCACCAAATATCTATTTCTTCCCTCTCATACACGAAAACTTGGTACCAACTCTCGAATATGTCTGAGGTACCTGCGATTCTTGAGGAAAATATGACCTTCAAAGAAGCAATTACCAAAGAAGCACCCACTACTGAGAAGGTGGAGCTGCAGAAGGACAATGCTGAAACAACCAAAACCAACAAAAAGACAAACGATACCAACTCCAAAGGTAACGTCAATGAAACCTATGGGCTTGATGCCTATCTCAATAGCTTAGCAAAAGTCAAAAATGACTTTAGCAAGAAAAATGATGTATCTCTCATGGGGTACATCATTGGTGAACTCATTGATATCTCTAGAACTAGAGCCCGATTACTTAGTGAATGGAAGAATGCTAAAGGGGAGATTAAAATTTCTGGCAAACCTAACTACTGGTTTGAAATAACCCGTTCTAACCCGATAGATATGAAAGATATATGGGCTAATAGGCCTTACCATGTCCTAAGACAAGGAGTTGTCCTAGGACATGGTAAGACCTATTCAACAGGGACAAGGAGTTCTCCCTGCTGAATATGTGAACACTGAGGCTATGAGAATAATAATAGAGGACAATGAGATAGACAAGTTTATTAAACTAAATCCTACATCCATTAAAGGCTGAGGAGCCAATTTCACAAGAATATGCATCTTCCTTGATGTGGCTGCTGAAATGAAAGGAGATGTTCCTATTCCGGATGATAATGATGAACACCAAAACCTTCCCGTCTAGTATGAGGACTTTTCTGATGGGTGCGGATTTTGCGCTAACAAATCCAATGGATATGATCAATTTCCACTGCACGCCCCTAAAGTAACAAACCTCAAGATTAATATTAAGCATGTTAAGGTTATCAACAACCCCTCTAACCTCTCATCCTCATCTAAGGAAGAAGGAAGTAATGAGAATGCCGTAGGTGCAGGCTGGACGAAGGTAGAGAAGGACGCAAAAAAGAAGGCTAAAGACAAACCAAACAAGGGCTTCCGACCCTACATAAACTCCAACAAAGGAGTTACCATCTCAATTGTAGAAGCATCCGTTGAGAGCTCCAAGGAGACTGTGCCTAATGATGAAGAAGTGAAAGCAGAGTTAGTGACTAAGGGTAAGGCAGTAGCTGAAACTATCCCCCAAGAAATGGGTACTGAGAAAACTCCACGAAATGATGATCCCAATGGATTAGAGGTCGACCTTGAGGACCTCTCTACACTCGTTGAAATTGGAGAAGAAGAATTGGAGGCCAAGTCAGAGGAGCTAGCTCACCTCATCAATGAGGAGCACGAGCAAGACAAGACCGACTCTAAGGAACTGACTGTGGAAGAATTTACAGCCCTCTTGTTTAAAGATGGTAAAATTCCGGTGGAAGAGGATACCATAATGTCAGAGAACTCCTTCCACACAGTCAAATCCAACAACACTGTCACTAAACTCATGGGCGCCATGGAGGTTACAAATGACCAACAAAAATCTGATTCTAGCTCAGGGAAACGACAAGGTGGGTTGAGCGATACTGCATCCTCCCAGTTGAAAGGAACCAGGAAACAAAGAGTGTAGACTTAAATGAATATTAGGCCTTCCTTTGTTCCTAGCATGATGCTAGTGTGTTGTGATTGTAATTTTCTTAATCAAGTGGTGAGTTTTTACTCCCCATTCTCCCACTCTTCTGTAGCAAAATATAAGTGGCAAATGCATCTCTATCCTGACTGCTTCTATAACAGCAAGAAAGAGATGGCCACAATCTTAATCCCTAAACTTAATCTTTGTAATCGTTTCATTTATTTATCTAATGGAAGGCCTCTAAGTTCTATCTACCGTTATCTTACTTTAGTCCTTGTGTTAGAATTTGGTGAAGAATGGAATTGGAGAACTCCAAAGTGTAATAATATAACATCCTCAGATTATAACTCTAGCCATGGGAAGCAAGATCTCGGATTGACCATGCGAAGTAAATTGTCTGTCTACGTAATGACCAATAGGCAAACAACCAAAAGTAAGTTATATTGTGTAATACCCATAAATAAATATTGTAGGCATATGCTTTACTACTCTTTATATGTAATTATAATATTGTTCTATGACAGGAACTATGAAAAGAAGATATGATGTAGGCTCTTTTTAGCCCATGATGGAAGACAACTCCACAAGCTAACCAACAAGCTACACAACGCCTTGATAAAAAGAAAGTGTACCTGCCCGGGACCCAATCCAAATGGTACAAGAAAGAAGCAAAAATGCCATTGTACATGTAGGTCAATAGAAGCTATGTTGAGTTATTCAAGACTCTCTAATTCTATTAAACAAGTAATTTGTAATAATATAATGACCATCAATATCTCGACTGAAAAGATAAAGTAGTGTATATGTTAGATCAGGAGATCCCTATCTCTTATTTATGATAGTCACACACAATATGTTTTTATTTCATTTAACCAACCATCACACAAATTAACGGGAACACTAAGTGAAATAAGGAATCAATGGGATATTAGACAAGTTTTCATATCCCAAACCACATCAACTAATGAAAGTAAAAAATATGGAAAACAACACCAATCTAGACCCAAGAAGTCGTCTAGTAAAACTAAACCCACTAAAACTCAAAGACAACACCATCCCAAAACACTAACCAAACCTTATCATATAATAAAGTTATGCTTAACAAAGGGGCCCAATTATACGAACCTTCAGAACTTAGGTAATAAAGATGGATACCTACCATCCGACTCCCATATATAATTTATATGAAGATAGCCTATTGGAATTGTCTAGGTATAAGGAAAAAAACTTTTGGACAAATATCAAAATAACTACACACAATGAGCATATTGATATGATTATGCTAGCAGAACTAAAAACAAATATTGAACCAAACGAAGCATGTTGGCGGAGTGCAGGGTTTTACAACATATGCTTTATCCCATCCGATGGATTAGCAAGTGGTCTTTGCCTTCTTTGGAAAAACAATCTACTCATTAACGAAAAAGTCCAACTTTGTCAAAAGGAGAAATAATGCGTTATAGTAGACCATACCAACTTTGAATCAAATTTTTCTATGACCATTATCCTAATTTATGCACCACCGAATGAGAGGTTTAAAGAAGAATTTTGGTCTAAAGTCACAGACTCTATAAACTCACAAACCAAATCAGTGCTCCTAATGGGAGACTTCAATGATATTCTCAATCCCTCTGAAAAGTTGGAAGGGGCGACATGTAGAACAAATCGCCTTCAAAGACTTCAAAATGTTATACAAAAATGTAACCTGGTAGATCTTGTGACCAAAGGAAATGAGTTTACCTGACGCAAGAGAAAAATGGAGAGAATAATATGTTTGAAAAATTAGATAGAGCTATGACACACTTTAAAGTCATAAATGCCTATAATCAAATTCATGTTTGGAACTATGCGTTCACATCATGAGATCATTGTCTAATCATAGTAGATCTAAACAATAAAATACAAAGATTCAAAAATAAACCTTTCCCATTTGAATTAATGTGGACCGATAGAGAAGATTGTGAAAGAGTTATCCACAATCTTAGAGAACACAATTTCCGGGGACGCATATGTTCAACCTTGTTAAAAAACTAAATCATACCAAAACCAAATTGAAAGTCTGGAGTAAGCTTAAATTTCGAAACATATATAAACAAGTCCGAGAGACTGATGTCGCCATTGACAAGTTACAAACAATACACTTCCAAAACTTTTCCAACCAACAAAATGAGATACTAAATAGACAAAACACGATAAGAGAATGCCTTATAGAATTCCAACAAAAGTACTGGATACAAAGAGCAAAATCAAAATCACTAGAATGTGGTGATAAGAATACTAAATTTCACCATAAGAAAGCAACAAGAAGAAGAAATAGGAAACTGTTACGCTCAGGATATGCGCACAATAAGTCTTAAATTTATACTCGTTATATTTCTCCTAACTCCTAGCGCACCCGCAGTGTACGGGACGTTCGTAGTGTGGATAGTATTCCGAGGTCGAACACAAAGACTAAGGTGAGATTGATTCGGTTTATGAATAAGTCTAGTGAAGATCTAAGTTAAGAAATGAACAAGGAATAAAGAAATGAAAATCTCAATTGTTTTTAGTTGGTTTTTGGTGATCAATCAAAGATCATAATTCATGTAAAAGTAAACAATCAACTAAGCTAACGAATCAAAACAAAGAAACAAGCTAAACAAGATATAGATCAAAGAAAGAAAAGACGGATTCTAGGGATTGGAAGTTCCGGTTATGGCATAAGACTCAAGGTATCTATTCATTCTTTGGATTAACTATGTTGTGGTTAAGTGTTTCTAAATTGGGATCAATCACCGGGTAAGTCTCATGATCTACTAGTCCATTCCCTAGGTCTCATTACCGGGTAAGTCTCTAAGAACCTAAGGGACGGAATTCTACTCAAACCGGAACGTCATCTAAGGATCCAACCTATCCTCACCGGGTAAGTCTCGGAAGGGTTAGTCTTAGGCTACCATCCAGCACACTTAATCCAATGGCGGCTTATTAGGCTCACCACTACCTAAGGGTTGTTATCTTTGGAATCTAAGGGTTAGGATTACCGGGTAAGTCTCTCCTATCACTTAGTTGCTAACACTAGGTCACCCTAGGATAGATTTAACTCAACAAACACTTAGGATTTCAACATCCTAGCAGTCTTAAGATTAGATCCACCGAACCAGGAAAATCACGGCTTGTTCTACCTAAACCACGGTCGTGGTTTGCCAAGAACCACCCGTAATTCCTAACAGGGGCTACGTTTATACACACAAGTCATCCAAGGGTATGTCTACGTTCATCCTATCATAGCCTTAGCCATAACCATCCTTTCCTTACCCTAGAATCACATCTATTTAGCCTACAACATTCATAATAGAAATCGAAACAAACAAACACAAAATCATAACATCCATTTCAAGATGATGAAAGAAAAGAGATGAACAAGTGAACTTAAATCAAAACCAAGCTGAAAATAGAATTAGAGCAACTTACAACCCTTCCAAAAGAAGGTTCAAAGGTTCATAAAACTCTAGAAATAGAATCCGGAAATCTTCACTACAAAAACTAGCAAGAGTGGCAATGGTGTGTGTGCTTCTTCTCCTCTTCAATGGAGTTCTTCTTCTTCCTTTTTGACACTTTCCTTCCTAGAAAATCTTCTTGTTGAGAGGATATTTTTGTTAGAGGAAATGGGTAATGGATGAGCTGCTCCAAGATGCTCCCCGCTGCCTCTCACAGCCCATGAAGGACCACTTTTATAACAAACTTGCATGAGTTGGCCATGAGAGTCGTGGCACAGCTGTCACAAGAATCTGGCAAAATCCACGGTTGATTCCACGGCCGTGGAGTGTCAGAGAACCGTGATTCTGTGCAGAAACTTCGCCTTTGATCATTAAGCTGTGATTTGGTGCATGGCTAGTGTTGGCAAGGTTCCATGAGTCCTCCTTAGCCCTTAATTTGTGTCCTAATGAGTCCGAGGGTGTGTCATCTAGATGAACGATCCTCAACACATCGTTTTAGCTCCTAAATTTCCCGAAATACCTATAAAACACGCACAAGTCCGTGTAGACGTCTATCTCGACAAAATACATGAATTGAGTGCAAAACATCTTGAACTAATGCTAAACCATGCATGAATGAGTGAGAAATCTACCTAAATGATTACCTAAATCTAGATCATAAATCGTGTTATCAAAATACCCCATACTTAAGGTTTGCTCGTCCCCGAGCAAATGCTCAACTATAGAATACGAGATAGCATGATTTATGTATGCAGAAAAACGGCAAAATCTTTTTGGGTTTGTGCTTCTACTATTGGATCACCTTCATAGTCATGTTCAATGGCAATTTGATAAGCAATTATGTATCAAACGAATAAAGGCATGGAAAGACAATTGTACTTAACTCAAAAGCATGCATGAGATGTAAGGATGAAGAGGTCAAGAAGATCAAGAGTATTTCCAATCTAGATTACTAAGTCTCACAAACATGCAAGTAGGTCATAAGGTCTTGTGACATAAAAGGCCAAGAAACGTTGTGATTGGGTGGGGAATTCTCTAGGTTATGTGATGCTAATCCGGGAATGGAACTAACTTCACTTCCTTGTCCTCGATCAACTTCCCCCAAGTGTATACTTTTCCTTATCTTGCTTTCTTTTCTTTTTCTTGACTTATTTTTGAGACAATGGCATTGGTGTACAATAGCCGAAACCTCGGTGATTAGCCATCCTCGGGTTTTTTTTCTATTTTTTTTCGAGGTGCATCCACACCGGGCACACATACCAAAGCTCGTTAGGGCTATTGGTTCATTTGACTTTGGCAAGGCACCAACACCCGATTATGTGAAGTGTACCGAGTTACTTGTCATTTGAACCAACGCCCCCAAACCTATATTGTTGGCTACACTTCCACAATAATTTCAACATTTTCATTCATGACATTCCTTTCATCAATAACTTTACCCCACACTTGCTTTTCACACACTTCAACACACTAGCATGCTCCTATTCCCGGATGGGTTAAAAGAGGTCAATTTTATATCAATTGAGGTGCTTAAGCAATCATGATCAAGATGAGAAGTAGAGAAAGATGAAATGCCTCATTCATTCCTAGATGGTATGCAAGAACTATCATGTAATTTCGACTTTCAATACTCAATCCATTCTAGGCAATAATCATGATCACAAATCATTCATAGAATTCAAGAGAAGTAGTTCAAGTCCACATATGCATTTATTAATTCAACACATAAGGCCATCCATAGCCAATTCACAAGACAAGATTTCATCATTAGGATCATATCCAAGCCTAGAAAGCACAAATTTTTTTTTAATTTTCTGGATTTTTATGGGATTTTCGATTTAAGTATGTACAATGCAAGACATGTGCAAATTTTAAACTATCCTAGATGCTCATCATGCAAAAGATCATGCAAACCCCACCCCATACTTAGAAACACATTGTCCCCAATGTGGTATACAAGTAAAGAGAGTGAAAGAAGGCTCTCACAATGCAAAAATGGTTTGCTATGGTATTTGGGATTTCTCAAGTGAATTGATTTTGGATGATCCTATCAACCATGGTAGAGAGCTCTAAGCATTCATCAAAGCTTCGGGACCCGCGCTAGGCACCGCTAGCCGTCCAAGTTCCGCGTCCGCTCCACCCATAATTGGTGAGGGGTTCATCATCATCATTCACATTCCAAGAAAGGCTTCCAATGCTACTAATGCTCTAGCACACACACAAAGTAGACAAAACACACACAAAGATAGAAAAATCTAAAAACGAAAACAAAACGAAAAAGGAAAAATGTTACCAATGGGTTGCCTCCCACCGAGCGCTTCTTTAAGGTCATTAGCTTGACCAAACTCGGGAGCGTCTATTCAAGGTGAAGCGGGGCAATCATGTCTACCGGGGCTCCCGGAATATACTTCTTCAAGCGATGCCCATTCACTTTGAAATTTCCACAATGCTCCCCTCCTATCTCAATAGCTCCATGGGGAAAGATCTTCTTCACCACATATGGCCCGGTCCATCTTGATTTGAGCTTTCCGGGAAAGAGCCTTAGCCTTGAGTTGAAGAGAAGGACAAGATCTCCTTCACTCAACTCCTTGGGGATGATCCTCTTGTCATGCCATCTTTTGGTTCTCTCCTTGTAGATCCGGGCATTCTCATAGGCTTCCAACCGGATCTCCTCAAGGGCGTTTATATCAAGCAACCTCTTCTCTCCCGCCTTCTTGAGGTCAAAATTTAGCCACTTAATGGCCCAATAAGCTCTATGCTCCATTTCCACCGGAAGATGGCAAGACTTGCCATAGACTAATTTGTAAGGAGTGGTTCCAATTGGTGTCTTGAAGGCGGTTCTTTATGCCCACAATGCGTCATTGAGCTACATAGCCCAATCCTTTCTAGTTCTAGACACCGTCTTCTCAAGGATGGCCTTTATCTCTCGGTTGGAGATCTCCACTTGGCCACTAGTTTGGGGATGGTAAGGTGTTGCCACCTTATGAGTCACCCCATACTTAGCCAAAAGTGCCCCAAAATTCCTATTTGTGAAGTGCTTCCCTCCATCACTAATGATCACCCTTGGTGTTCCAAACCTAGGGAAGATCACTCGGTTGAAGAACCGTACCACCACCTTGGCATCATTTGTAGGAGAGGCGATCGCCTCCACCCATCTTGACACATAGTCCACCGCCAGTAGGATGTAGAGGTTGCCACATGAAGAAGGGAATGGTCCCATGAAGTCCACACCCCACACATAAAAAATCTCCACTTCTTGAATGTTGTTCAAGGGCATCTCATTCCTCCTTGAGATGTTGCCCGTCCTTTGGCAAGCATCACATGCCGCTACAAAACCTTGCACATCTCTAAACAAGTTAGGCCAATAAAAACCGGATTGCAATACCTTTGCACACGTCTTGTGTGAGCTAGCATGACCTCCACATGGTAAGGAGTGACAATGCCGGATCACACTCTCCACTTCATCTTCCGGTATGCATCTTCTAAACATCCCATCCGGCCCTCTCTTGAATAGAAGTGGTTCACTCCAATAGTAGTGCCTCACATCGTTGAAGAACTTCTTCCTTTGTGCATATGTTAATCCGGGAGGCACTTCCTCACATACTAAGTAGTTCACGATGTCGGCGAACCATGGTTCACTTCCTCTAGAGACTTGGAATAAGCATTCCTCCACCATTTGCAATTGCTCATCCCGGAATGAGTCATCTATCGGGATGTTGTCTTTTTCAAGCTCCAATGGTGGGAGTCTACTAAGGTGATCCGCCACGGAGTTTTTGGATCCCTTTTTGTCCCGTATTTCCAAATCAAACCCTTGAAGAAGGAGGATCCACCGAATCAACCTTGGTTTGGCATCCTTCTTGGTAAGTAGATAACGGATCGCAGCATGATCCGTATAAACTATGACCTTCGCTCCAACAAGATATGAGCAGAGCTTCTCAAATGCATACACAACCGCTAGCAACTCCTTCTCGGTGGTAGCATAATTGAGTTGGGCATCATCTAGCGTCTTGCTAGCATAATAAATAGCATGAGTACGCCCTTCTTTCCTTTGCCCCAAAACAGCCCCAACGGCTACATCGCTCGCATCACACATGATCTCAAATGGTAGACTCCAATCCGGAGGTTGCATGATAGGTGCGGAGATCAAGGCGTTCTTCAACCTACAAAAAGCCTCAAGACAATCTTTGGAAAAGACAAAATCAACATCCTTCATTAGTAGGTTAGTGAGAGGCTTAGAAATTTTAGAGAAGTCTTGAATAAACCTCCGGTAAAAACCGGCATGCCCTAAGAAACTCCTTACCCCCTTCACCGAGGTAGGTGGTGGCAACTTCTCTATCGTTTCAATTTTGGCCCTATCAACCTCTATGCCACGGTTAGACACCAAGTGTCCTAACACAATCCCTTCACTTACCATGAAGTGGCATTTTTCCCAATTTAAGACAAGATTTGCCTCCTCACATCTTTGCAACACTAATGACAAGTTAGCCAAGCAATCATCGAAAGAAGAACCATAAACAGAGAAATCATCCATGAACACTTCCATGATATTTTCTATGTATTCCGAAAAGATAGCCATCATACACCTTTGGAAGGTGGCGGGTGCATTACACATCCCAAATAGCATTCTCCTATATGCAAAAGTACCCCATGGACATGTAAAAGTTGTTTTCTCTTGGTCATCGGGGTGGATAGGGATTTGGAAGAATCCACTATAGCCATCTAGATAGCAAAAATGAGAGTGTTGAGCTAACCTTTCTAGCATTTGGTCAATGAAAGGGAGAGGGAAGTGATCTTTCCTAGAGGCCATGTTCAATTTCCTATAATCAATGCACATCCTCCACCCCATAACCGTCCTAGTCGGGATTAGTTCATTGTTCTCATTAGTCACTACCGTCATCCCACCCTTCTTAGGAACTACATGAACGGGACTAACCCACTTACTATCCGAGATAGGGTAGATAATTCCCGCATCTAGCAACTTAATGATTTCCTTTTTGACTACCTCTTTCATTATAGGATTTAATCTTCTTTGATGTTCAATAGAGGGTTTGTGGTTATCTTTCATCATTATCTTATGCATGCACAAAGAAGGTTTAATGCCAACCAAATCATCAATAGTATAACCAATGGCTTTCCTATGCAATCTTAGTTCATGCAACAACTTAGCAAGTTCATCATCACTCAAGTATGCATTAACAATCACCGGATATGAAGAATTTTCACCAAGAAAAGCATACTTCAAATGAGAGGGGAGGGGTTTAAGTTCAAGTGAAGGAGGACCTTTATCGGTTGAAGATGATCCAAATAAGGTTGGATGAGATGAATCCAAGGCAAATGAAGACTCCCCATGGCTCCTGGAAGCTTGATCATCATCAAGGGCTGATCCAGGGAAAACCACGGCTGGAAACACGGTTTGCTCAACTTCCACGGCCGTGGTTCTTGCTAAGCTTGCTTCCCGGAGTTGTCCAGAAAGTTTGACGGCCGTGGAGTGTAAATCTCGACCGTGGAACTTGCAGTTGTTCAACACCTCTTCGTGGCCTTCAAATCCAACTCTTGGCTCCTCTTCCAATGCTTCCAAGGCTTTGATCTCCTCATTGCAAGCATCCTCAACACCTTCCTCCATCATACTTAAGGTAAGAACCTTCTCCAAGGGATCCTTGATCAAGATCGAGCTCACAATTTCTCTAGATTCTTCTTGCTCGACTATGTTGAAGAGATCCTCATCAAGGGTTGGTCCTTTCATCATTGTGGACAACTTGAACTTGATGTTCTCTTCTCCAATGTTGAAGGAGAGAGTCCCGTTCTTGCAATCCACTAAGCATCCGGAGGTGGCTAGGAAAGGTCTTCCTAAGATGATGGGAACCGGATAATCCGCCGGAATATCTAAGACGACGAAGTCAATTGGTACGTAGAATCCTCCTAGTTGCACCGGAATGTCCTCTAGAATCCCAACCGGATAAGTGATAGAACGGTCTGCCATATAGAGGGTCATCTTGACCGGCTTTGGCTCTCCTAGCCCGATCTTGTTGCAAAGTGCAAGCGGTATGATGCTTACACTCGCTCCAAGATCACAAAGGGCCTCGTACTTCACATCTCCCACTCCTATTGGAACACAAAAAGAGCCCGGATCTCTTAGCTTGGGAGGCATCTCCTCCTTCATTGTTTGGATCAATTCCGAGGATCTCTTGGTCATTCTTATCTCCCCATACTCTTCCAACTTTCGTTTGTTGGAGAGTATCTCTTTCAAAAACTTGCCATATGCCGGCATTCCTAAAATGGCATCCATGAACGGAATGTTAATATGCAATTTAGACATTAGTTCAAGGAACTTACCAAAGTGATTGTCCAAATGAGCCCTTGCTCTTGATTGTGGGAACGGTAGTGGTGGCTTGTATGGAGGCGGTGCCACATAGGTTGGCTCTACATTCTTGCTCTTGCCTCCATCTTCTTGCAATCTTCCCTCTTCTACCACTACTTGCTTTCCCTTGGCATGGTCCTTGGGCAAAGGATCCTTCATACTTAACCCACTTCTCGTTGTGATAGCCAACACTTGGCCTCTTGGGTTGTCTTCGGTTCTTCCGGGAAGCTTTCCTGGATCTCTACGGGCTTCACCCGCCTTTTGGAACACTTGTGCTTCCAAAACCTTTTGAGCTTTAGAGATTGAAGTCACGGTGCTCTCAAGGCCACTCAACCTTCCTAGCAATTGCTCAAACATTATTTCGGTTCTATCCTTGGGAGGTTGAGTAAATCCGGGTGGAGGTTCTTGTGAAGCTCTTGGTGGTGGAGTTGTGCTTGTGGAAGCGGGAGGGTTCAAGGCTCCATCCGGGTTAGAGTAAGAAAATCCGGGATGGTTGTGGTTGGGCCGGTAATTGTTAAATTGCCGGTTGTTGTTGAAACTCCTTGGGCCTTGGTAATTGTTGAAGTTGCTCCTTCCCATGTAATTCACATCCTCCTCTTTGGAAGACAAGTTGGCTTGTGGAAGTACTTGAGGAGTTGCTTGGTTCTTCAAAGTTGTAGCACACAACTCCCTCAAGGACTTCAACTCATTGTTGATGGCGTCAAGCTTGAAATTGCTCATGGTGACTTCACTCACCTCATATGCTCCCGCCTTTCTTCCTTCACTCTTCCTATGGGAGTATTTTTCAATCACTAGAGCTTGCTTCTCCACAAATTCCCAAGCCTCATCTACATGTTTCTCCATAAAAGTCCCACCGGAAAGAGATTGGAGCTTGAATTGGCTATCTTCATCAAGTCCCTTGAAGTAGATCTCTAATAGCTCAATTTTTGGTATGCCATGGTGTGGACAATCAAGGAGAAGATCTTTGAACCTCTCCCAAGACTTGAACAAGCTTTCTCTATCCTTCATCACGAAGGCATTGATCTTCCCTCTTAACTCGGTAGTCTTGGAAGGTGGGAAGAACTTGGTCAAGAACTCGGTTGTCATCTCCTCCCAAGTACCGACTCGCCCTTGTGGAATAGATTGATACCAAGCTAAGGCTTTATCCATAAGAGAGAAGGAAAAAGCCCTAAGCTTATGGTTGTTGCTCTCCAATCTTGGCGGTCTAAGAGTCTCCATCAAGATCTCATAGTTCATCAAGTGTTGATGAGGAGACTCTCCTTCCATCCCTCCAAATTGATTATGCCGGATCATTTGTAGAACTTGAGGGCGGAGCTCATAATTGTGGGTTGTGGGATCTCCTAAGTTCACACCCGGACGGTGTGCTCTTTGTGCCGGATCCATACATCTCCCTAGGGTTTGTGGTTCCTCAATAGCAATGGGAACAACCCTAACATTGGCCGCCGGCTGTAGTTGTGGTTGTGGAGGTGGAGGTTGTCGGCGATTAAGCTCTCCTTGAACAAGGGCTTGCCTAATCTCCTCAATCTCCCTCCTAGTTTCCTCTTGCCTCTCATTGGCAAGTCTCCTCTCTTCCTCCAAGAGCTCATCTCTTAGCCTTATTTGCTCTAAGGCTTCATCCAATTCAGCTTGGAGGTTTCTTCCGGCCATCTCTTTCTCTTTTCGGATGTTCTTGGATCTAGATCGAAGGGTTTTCTCCGGTTCGGGATCGAATGGAGCTAAATCCTTGCCACGAGATCTTCGCATACACCTAAAGAGTAGTAGATGTCCTGAAAAGCAAAGACACAAACCAAAAAGAGATCAAAAGCAACAAGAAAGATCTACACTAGAAACAATCACAAAATAGACTCAATCTAGACCTAGTCCCCCACAACGGCGCCAAAAACTTGTTACGCTCAGGATATGCGCACAATAAGTCTTAAATTTATACTCGTTATATTTCTCCTAACTCCTAGCGCACCCGCAGTGTACGGGACGTTCGTAGTGTGGATAGTATTCCGAGGTCGAACACAAAGACTAAGGTGAGATTGATTCGGTTTATGAATAAGTCTAGTGAAGATCTAAGTTAAGAAATGAACAAGGAATAAAGAAATGAAAATCTCAATTGTTTTTAGTTGGTTTTTGGTGATCAATCAAAGATCATAATTCATGTAAAAGTAAACAATCAACTAAGCTAACGAATCAAAACAAAGAAACAAGCTAAACAAGATATAGATCAAAGAAAGAAAAGACGGATTCTAGGGATTGGAAGTTCCGGTTATGGCATAAGACTCAAGGTATCTATTCATTCTTTGGATTAACTATGTTGGGGTTAAGTGTTTCTAAATTGGGATCAATCACCGGGTAAGTCTCATGATCTACTAGTCCATTCCCTAGGTCTCATTACCGGGTAAGTCTCTAAGA